>JARFXV010000746.1:0-746550 GCA_031761425.1 Cosmopolites sordidus | reverse complement strand
ATTTTGTTTAGTTTTTTTTGTTTTAAATAAAAAATAATATATTATATATTTATATATATAGATATATTTATATATATATATATAGGTGAGGTTTACCGTGTGATTGTAATTGTTTATTGAAATTTTTAAATGTTTTTATTTGCATTCTTTAGAATCGGAAACCATATTGAATTTAAACCTACCGAAGGCATAGCAATACAGTTATTTTTATTTAAATTAATTATATCGGTTTCTTTTAATCTTCTGTATTTTGTTACCGATTCTTTTAATACCATTTTGGAATTATTCCAATGGGCCCATTCCCATGCGTGTTGACAAATTCTGGATTTATTAAAATCGCCCTTTCTAAGAAGCTTCTTTTATTCTAACATCTAACGGTCTAGATGTCTCACCTACATAAAATTTTGCCACAATCGTAGGGAATTTTATAAACCACATTTTTGGTATTCTGTTGAGTGTTGTTTGGTTTGGTTTTTGTTCTATAAATCTAAGAGTATTTTTTGATTTAAATGTCGTTCTTATGTTGTATTTATTTCCTACTCTTTTATTTGTGTCAGAAGTACCGCGGATGTAAGGAATTGTTTGAGAGAAAATGGAAGTTAATTGTTTGAGAGTTTATATTATTGTTATTAGTAAGTTTTCTGTTATCAAAAGTTATAAAGATTTATCTATGACATTTATTGGGTAATTGTTTTTTATTAAAATGTCTTTGATGTAATTTGTTTCTTTTTGTAGTGTATCACTGTCGGCACAAGTTTTGCTCTGTCATATAAACTTTTGATTACTCCTATTTTGACTGATTTTGAGTGATTGGAAAATAAATTGAGATACCTGTCTGCGTTTGTAGGTTTTCTGTAAACTGTAGTTTTCAATGTATTGTATTTTATTATTAAAGTGTCGAGGAATGGCAATTTATTCTCCCCCTCCATCTCTAAAATAAATTTAATTGTAGGTTTTCGAGAATTTATATCGTGAAAAAAAATATTTAGATCATCAATGCAATGTTGCCATATAGCAAAAATATCATCAACATATCTAAGCCATATTATTAGCTTTTTAAGAGATTTACTTAATATGCTATTCTCGAGTTCCTCCTTAAATATATTACTCATCAAAGGTGAAAGAAAAGAACCTATTGTTGTTATTTGTTTTGTTAGTCGGCACGCTATAAAAAGTTTAAATTGATGCCTTAGATACATTTGAGATGATGCCACCGCTTGGCACCTTTCCCATTCCCTTGCGGGATTATAATACTTTCTTCTATATTATCTTACAAATTCCATCAGACTAACCATTCTCTCAGGATAATTGTCCTCTTACTGAGGCCGCCCCGGAAAACAGCAAGGGGAAGTCCGGGCATAGCGAATAGTCCTGGCAAAGCAAATACCCTTCACTATTTCAAAAGGGCGCGTGCAAGCACGCCCGTCCCATGTCAAGAGGTTCATCCCCCACCCCTCAATCGTAAATAAACAGAGTAAGCACACGTCGTTTGAGAAAAAGGGTCACGCGTCGTTTGAGAAAAAAATAATAAAAATTAAAAAGTGATAGTTTGTTACGATATTTCAAGGTACGCATTTTCATAATTGCTCATGTACAGGTAGTATTACTGTTTTGGCTTGTTTGTATAACTAAAGTGAATGCTTTCTTGTTGAAATACTCTAAGTTTTATTGAGTTGTTGTTTCTGGATTTCATTGTAGGTTAGGTTAAGTTCAACAAGTTTGGGCAAAGCGAACACGGACAATGTGGATACGGTATCCACTTTGCCCAGTAGTATCCAATTTATCCGGTAGGCATTTTGATGAATGATTTTCATTTATATTGTTATAGATGGTTTACAAATATAAAAGAAAAACAAATCAAGCCGATTGGAGTGAGGATGTTATGATGCTTGCAATAGCACACTGCAATGTTATTCCTGTGAAAACCACGGCAATAAAATATGACCTACCTTTTGCTACTTTGTATAGGCATTGGAAAAAAGATAGTTCGACTGCTCAGCTTGGACGTTTTCGTAAAGTTTTCAATGAAGTTTCATTTTTTATGGCTTAACCCCAGAAGATTTTAAATCATTGGTTTACGTTTGCGCAAAAAAAAAACAGTCTTACATATCCACAACGTTGGGACAAAAATGAAAAGGTTGGTGATGATTGGCTTGCGAGTTTTATGGGCAGAAATCCGCAATTCACTCTAATACCGCCAGGAGCAACGTAGATTGCTAGACTTAAAGGCTTCAACCATCCGCAAGTGGAAACATTCTACGAGTTGTTGAATAACCAAACGGAAAAACATTGTATCGATGGTACTAGGATCTACAATGTTGACGAAACCGGCATCCAAACTTCAACAAAGAAACCACCCAAAGTTCTTTCCGTCAAGGGTAAGAAGGAAGTTGGAGTCATTTCCAGCACAAAACGTGGATAAACCACAACTATTGTTTGTTGCTGCAATGCTGTCGGATTGTTCTTACCACCGTTTATGATATTTGTGCGAAAGAGGATGCAAGATCGCCTGTTGGATGGTTCTCCTCTAGAGACTCGGGGAACTTGCTCATCTTCAGGATGGATAACTGGAGAAATATTTCTGGAATGGGTCAAATGTTTTGTTGGCCATGTTCGGTCGACTGCAGAAAAAAAAGTTCTTTTGCTGCTGGACAACCATGAAAGCCACAAACAATATCCAGTTCTGGAGTACGAAAACTAAAACAATGTCGTCATCTTGTCTTTGCCACCTCACACCACGAACAAACTGCAAGCACTGGACGTTGCATGGTGCACTAAACATATACTTCAAACAAGAAATCAATCGATTCACCCAGGGAGGCTAGTTAATCAGTACGATGTGGCCAGATTATTTGCTCCAGCATATCTGAAATGTGCCACTCCCAACAACGCCAGCAAACGGTTTGAATCCACTGGGATTTGGCCAACCAATATGGATGTATGGGAAGAAAAAAATTTTGTACCATCTTTAACATTGATAACTGACCGTAATACGGCAAATTCAGAAGCTGCTCTTCAGGAGACAACCCATCAAGATGTTGGTACTATAACAACGAACAATGATGTCAAACCTTCGTCATCAGGGCTCCAAAGTTCATCTGGACCAGGAAGAAGAAGAAGAAGAAGCGGGGGGGTCCCACCATATCCCTCTCCACCGGCTGAACCTGAAGGGGGCAGACGGTGCCCCTCTTGGTCTTTATTAAGAAAGGTTTTTAATTAATTAATTAATTTAAAATAAATAAATCGTGCCAGACATGAAAAGAGAAACAAGACTTTGAACGAGGTATAGCAAGTATTTGAATTAAGCGCTTCTTCTTATTCAATGTGCAAATAAAATACAAATAATTCTTTATTAATTTAATACAAGATTAAATTTTGCTTAGAAATTTTCTCTCGCTCAACCCTGAAATCCCAAACAACTTGAATTAAAAGAAGGGTGGATCCCACAGAAATGGGCCGCAGCCCGGGAAGTACCTATAACCTTCCCTTTTGAGCCCCAGAACATGTAACTATTTAATTTTGAAATGTGCTAAAATTTTTCGAAATGTGAAAAAATTTTTAAAAGTGTGGGCTGCTAAAGGTGGTAAGAGCTCCGGCAATGTTGTGAACCTGCAAATCTTCCAAGGAGAAAAACTCGGCCAATGCATCGCCTCGATCATTGGCCACATCAGAATGCCACATCGGATGGTACGCGTTAGTATTAATGGCCCAAATAATTGGACCAGTCCTGAATTTATAATTGACGTCCGTCAACAAGTCGAGCTGCTCTTGCAGACGAAAATCCCTAGCCGGTGACCAGTAAGCGCTACACAAAACAATCTTACTACTGCAGAGCGAAACCCTTGCAGTAGCCATCACTTCATTGGTGAATTGGGATATTTTCAAGCCGGAAAAAGTTGGATTAGTGATAACTATACAAGCCTTAAACTTAACAGCCTGATCAGCTACAAGACCAAAATTCCCCAAACCGGGGAGACTGCAGACTCCATCTCTCATGAAAGTGTAGGGCTCCTGAATGAGAAGAATGTCAATCTTTCTCTCCACAGCATTTCTTAAACAGTCAAGCGTTGCCGCCTGACTGTGATGCAAGTTTTGCTGCCCAATGAAGACGCGATCTTTAGGCATCATCACCAATGTCAATACGTGCAACAAAGGCCTCCATCCTTCTTTTGAAGACCGTACATTTAGCATCTCTGGGCCTGTGTTTAAAATCGGTTAATTTAGCCTGCAAACATAAGACGCACTTGTGTTCTTCAATCTTGCTAGCACTGGGGCAGCTCCTAGAGTCGTGCCTACCACACGCCAACTTAGCAGTACACTTCGTCGACGTATGTCCGAACCCCTGGCATTTAAAACACTTGGTAATCTGGACCCTGTCCTCAATTCTGCAGGAGTGCCAGCCAAGATACAACATGCTCTTTTCTAGTAGCCTTTTCCTGGTCAAACCATCAACTTCTACAACCCAATGGACATAGTGCCTGTCTCTCGGGCCAAACTTATACACCGGGTTTATACAAGGTTCTGCCTCTTCCCACGTCTCCAGAAGATTCTGCTCTACAATCTCCTACTTAAGTTCTTCCTTCCTAATGCTGGACGGAACGTTAAAAATTGTCAGCCTGGGTTTAAGTTTATCAACAGAAGATACGTTTAAATCAAGTTTCTTGATGTCTTCCGAACGAGATAGCTTCTCGATGTCGTTTGATGCTGATTCAATGACCACTTTGTTGTTACGTGTGGAATAAATTCTGGTTGGTTTGATACCGAGCTTGCTGGGATTTAACTTTTGCATTAACAGCTTCTTAAGCTCTTCTCCCTGCATTTCTTTCCCATCTGAAGACTTAGAAATCTGAATCTTAAAATTTTTAGCGACAGGAACTAACTTCCTGATGCCACTCACCTTAACTGCGCTGGTCGAGGCCACACTGGCATAAGTATGCTCCTTTTTGCGGCTAAGATTATCTTCCAGTAATCTGCTCTGCTCTTTCGCCCTCTCATTCTGGTTAGATAACAGTTCTTTAATTACCTGTAATTCCTCTCTGATGTCGCTATCTTGTCTGTTGTCAATAATGCCAGTCACCTGATGACTCATCTCATCCAACTTGCTGATCATGAGCCTAGTGATTTTACTAAGCTTTTTCTTTTTATTCTTATCCTCCGACGAATCAAAGCTTAGTTCTAACTTTCTAATGCAGTCCACTACAATCTCCATTCTCTCCAAGAATGTTGCCTTCTCTTCCTTGGGATTTCTCGGCAAATTTTCTTTGATTCTTTTCCCAATGGGAAAGTCAGATTCTTCCTCAGACTCCGGGCCAGGAGTGGGGTCTCTGATCCTCTTCTGTTTTGAATTTTCAGCTTCCATTCTGCTCATATTTTTCAAGCTTCGCGACGCCAGACCGGCTTTTGGCAGAACTTTGGCAGAGCCCACCGGCCCGCCCTTGTGAAAGGAGTTCCCCAACCCCTTCATATACACCTCTTAGCCGTAGACCGGAGCTTATGGCGTGTTACAGGTCTAATAACACGACTAATTGCCGGCCAGTCGTTTCCACCAGGAGCCCACGAGGAGGGGGGTGTCGTCTTTAACCAATAGTAATTTATAGAGAAAATCACTTTAACGTCTCCTAGCAATAATCGCACCTCGGATAAACCTCATCGGTTACGATAATGCCACTGCGCAAAGCTTCATCTGGACCAAGAAGAAGAAGAAGAAGCGGGGGGTCCCACCATATCCCTCTCCACCGCCTGACCCTGAAGGGGGCAGACTGTGCCCCTCTTGGTCTTTATTAAGAAAGGTTTTTTAAATAATTAATTAATTTAAAATAAATAAATCGTGCCAGACTGAAAGAAAGAGAAAACAAGACTCTGAACGAGGTATCGCAAGTATTTGAAACGCTTCTTCTTATTCAATGTGCAAATAATACAAAAAATTCTTTATTAAATTTAATACATGATTAAATTCTGCTTAAAAATTTTCTTTCGCTCAAACCCTGAATTCCCAAACAACTAGAGTTAAAAGGAGGGTGGATCCCACAGAAATCGGCCGCAGCCCGGGAAGTACCTATAACCTTCCCTTTTGAGCCCCAGAACATGTAACTATTTAATTTTTTTAAATGTGCTAACCTTGAAGGGGGTGAGCCTTACGCAGAAAGCAACATGAAAATTTTTTTAAGCAAATCAGACAAAAAACTTAAAAACTAAAAAACGATACATAAAAAATATTAGAGCCTAACCTGAAGAGCTGAACCTGAACCTGAACCTGAACCTGAAGAAGACCTGAACTAAAAAACTTATTGTAAATCAAAACTAAAAACGTCAGTTCTCATAACAGTCAGGCTGTTTCCGGCTCTGCCGCCACGAAGCCCTCCAAAAGAGCAGTCCTCTTCCTTTCTATCAGTGTTCGCAGTATTCTATCAGGTGTTGCTGGCCAGTGCGGACCAAGGACCTCAGCTATGGCGAGTCTCGGCACGTCGAAAGTGCTAGAGTTTAATATTCTATGTATTGGGTCATCTACTGCTCCATTTGCGCATGCTGCGCAGCACGCATCATCAATCCTGCCAATTCTCTTCAAGTGTCCCAGGAACTGACCCAGGTCAGCACCTGAGTCAGTTTTCTATTGAATCTAAAATGGACCTCAAGCCAGTCCGACATATTCGGCACAAAGCCAAAAGTCAACCTCCCGGCTTCTTCCTCCTCCCATTCGGCCTGCCATCTAGTAATGGTTCTGTTCCTCAGAGCACCTTTAATTGTTTTCCTGTTGAGCGGAGGCTCACCAGGTATCAAAAGACCATATCTGTCCAGCTGTCTGCCAGACAGATGTGCCCGGAGGTCCGAAGCCTCATAAATAAGATCCTCGATCGGAGGAATCCCAGCCAAGGTCGAAGCCGTGGAAGTGGAAACGTATGCCCCGATGATAGTTCGGGACACTATCCCCCTCACCGATTGTAGTTTGGCTCGATTTCTGACGTGCAACAACTTATCTACAAAAACGTCGGAACCATATGTCAGGACCGGCATAACCGCTCCAAAGAAAATAGTTCGCAGAGAGTCCGCAGGTGTTTCATAAACTCTACTCAAGGATCTCCTCAGCATCTGGAACAGTCTCTTGGCCTTCTCACAGGAATATGTGATGTGAGCTGCAAAAGACAGCTTGTCGTCAACCAAAACACCAAGATATTTAAACTTTGATGACCTTCCAATTTTGTTCGGTCCAATTCTGACAGTAGGGTTTCTTGTCAATTTCCTGCCGAAAACCAGATACGTTGACTTATTGGCGGCTATTTCCAATTTACTCGAGCACGCCCATTCGTGGACCAAATTCAGCGCCTCATTCAATTTAACTTCAAGGGCAGGGCGACTATTGCCCCCCACCACAATTGCCAGGGCGTCTGCATAGGCAATAATCTCAAATTCAGGCTGATTGTCAAAGATGTACAACAGTTGATCCACGACCAAGTTCCAGATCATCGGACCCAGCTTAGAGCCCTGCGGACAGCCTCTCTGCAAAACTTTATGAGCCGCGTCTGGCCCCAAGTCTAATCTAACGGATCTGTCCGAGAGATACGACGCAACTATACGAAATAACCGGCAGGACGGGTTCTTAAGCTTGAGAGCGTGCAGCATCATCTGGACCAAGTAAAACTTTGGATAATATCCCGTATGATTCTTCGAGTGACGACAATGTCGAACCTCCATGACTGTTACGGTTCAAGTTTATACGGCAATGAGAGAAAAGAATGATTTGCTGACAGAGTCGATGTCTTGTCCTGGATTAATCGATCCTAGAGGTGTATCGTCATGAATAATTTTAGAACTACATGAAGAAGACCCTCTCAATAGAACCATTACTAATCCAAGGTCTTTTATTCCTGATATTTAAGAATCATTTGGACATAAAGGCAGCACATCTGCTGATTACGTGAATTCTGCAATTCAAAACACATCGGTGGACCAACATAGTATTTTATCTATGAAGATAGATTCTTTACCCAAAATAACTCATTCGACACCACCTTCAGTCATTAAACTCTGCACTCCTGATGTTCTAGAAATTTCTAATGGGACTGTGAATCTAGCGGTTCAAGATACAGAGACAGAACAAACAAGTTCCTTGCACTCTATAATTCATTCCACGCTACCATCAAAAATACGAAATGAAGAAGATTCACTCAAATATAATGCCAATGACATAATACTACAGCCTTCTACACCTCCTCCTGTGACATATTTGAGTAAAAGAAAAATAAGATCTCTTCCAACTCCTCGTGTTCCCATGGGGACTCGCAAAAGAAAAATTCAGAAGTCTGAAGTGCTTACCAGCGCTCCTATAATGGAAGAACAGGAAGCTAAATATATTAAGGCAACACCAAAGTTCTGAAAAACATTGACAAAGATTTAAGAACGAAACCAAAGACTACGCTAAAGAAAAATATTAAGAGAATCAAAGATGTTAAAACAACCAAAAATACTATAGTTAAGAAATCTAAAATCAAAGAAAATGTTGAAAACTACACTTACGCTATTTTTGTGGAGAAGATTACATAGAAATCGATAGGCAGTCAGTTGATGATTGGATCCAGTACAATTCCTGTAATCAGTGGAGTCACGAAAAATGCACGGCTTACGAAGAGGAAGGCATATTTCTTTGTGACAGCTGCACTGATAACTGAGTAGTTATATTTATCATTAATTTCATTCTTCTTATGTTAATTTCGATAATTGTTCTTTAATTATCCGTGTGTTCACTTTGTCCTATGGTCTATCCACTTTATCCGGTGGATTGGGCACATCGGATAGCGGTACCAATTGCAATACTATTAATAATTTTAAATAAAATGTTGATGTCACTTAATTTTTGTTGATTATATTAAAAACTTTAATAAACATTGATTTATACTCAGCTATTATTTTATTTCTGTGTCTATTAATTTTCTTGTCATAGGTCGTCAAATCTTAAGATGTCCGCTTTGCCCGGACTTCCCCTAAATACATATATTTAAGAATTGTATAAGCTGTATTTATTTCTAATTATTATTATTTTATTTTAAAATATATTTGTTAAAAGTATTACTACCAATCACCCAAAAAACACTCTCTGGCGCCGTTTATAACATCCTTTTCTACTTTTAAGTTTGCGCCTGGGCAAACTAACAACCACTAGGTTCCTAATTCCATCAGGAATTCAAAACGAGTTAGTCGCGTGTTGGTGCATACTAATATTAAATTTATAATATTTTCATTGGTGGTCATTATTTCTAAGATAGACAACGTCTTCAGTAATATGATTAATTATATCAGGTTCTGGCGCTGATTTTGCCGGAGTTTTTTCCAGACGCCATTTAAAGTTTTTGGTGAAATTTCATCCTAAGACTTTTATATTATTTAATATAATATATTTAAAATATTCAATTGTTTCCAAAAGTTTATAACAGAGAGCTCATTGTTTTGCCACATAACATGGAGATCGATTTAAAGCTTACTCGTGTAGTAAGCTTTAAATGTTTTGATGACACTCTGGTCGATCGGTTGAAGCAAGCTGCTTGCATTTGGTGGCAAACATTCAACTTTTATACGTGGGTAAAAATTACTGAGAATAGCAGGAGCATTGTCGATTAATAGCATCACCTTAAATTTGTGTTAATTGACAATAGCGTTCGATTTCGGATATGAAGTGATGACCAAACCAATCCTCAAAAAGAGAGGCTTTCACCAAGGCTTTAGAATTTGACTTCCAAATCACGGTTAAACCAGCTTTAGAGTTATTTCTTAAAGCTCTTAAATTTTCCGAGTGACAAACTAAGAGAGGTTTTAACTTACAGTCGCCAGCTGCATTCCCGCCAACCATCACTGTCAATCGATCTTTGGAGGCTTTAAAACCAGGAAAAGTTTTTTGTTCACGCGCGATAAAAATTCTTTTAAGCATCTTCTTCCAGAATAATCCAGTCTCATCCACGTTGAATACGGTTTGGCTGCTATAGCCACCTTATTCTATCATAGCTTTGAGTTTCTTTGGTTGGAGAAACGCAGCCTCTTTATCAGCACTTGCCGCCTGTCCACTTTAGCGATGCTATGCCAGTTACAGCAAATTTTGAATCTGAGCTGAATTATCCGTTACTAGCTTTTAAGATTTTATCTTTGGCTGCCTCCCCAGCTTCTTTTAATCTCTCAAAAATCAGTTAACTTAAAAGCATTGATCAACAGGACAGTTTTTCACTCTTACTTGACTATCACACCATAATTTCAGTATTGTTTCCATCTCGGCGATAATATCACGACGTTTACGAATGATGCTTGAATTCAAAGATTGAGCATTTTTCGCAGCTTCGAGAATGTTTTCTTTATTTTTTATAATTGTTCTGACTGTCGATTTTGCTAGATCAAGTTTCTTTGCCAATTCATAAACTTTTAGTTTTAAAGGACGGCGAGTTTTTTTCAATTAAAGATTTTCGATTTTGTTTTAGATTTTCTGTGACTGAAGAGACCTATTCTAGATAAGTTAATGCAACCAGACTACGGGCATTCGAGGTGGTCAGAAGGCGGCATGTGTCTATTTCTAGGCCTCGATTATTGATACTGATGAACCAGTGTCCCTTGGGATGTGTTGGAGGCAGTCACCTAACATTAAAGCTTTTGATGATCTTGTTTTCATCTCTCAATAATTGGCCATGGGTACCGCTAATTTGGAAAAAGTTATTTGTAGGACAATTCACTTCCTTAATAGCCTCGAAGAATTGCTTACTATCATTTGTGTTGGTCAAATATAAGATATCCTTAGCTTTGTTTCCACACCACTGGTTCTTCAAAAGTCTTATGTTATATTATACGTCCTGTATGGCTTTAACATAAATGCCTTCGCTACTACAGAAGTTGTTTAAGGATTTTTTAAATGCCTGTCTTCTTTGCTCAAGAATAATCTCTATATAGTTGGCGCAATCTTGGAACCAATCAACTCATTTATTTTCTGTCAGGTCGAGGGTGCGTCTGCTGGCATCGTAGACAGCTTGTTTCGGTTTGTTCCAATAACAGTTAGGGTTTTTGCCCTTTTGGCGCATCATAGACAAGTTTCTCCTGGACACTATTGCGACATACCGCAATTGCACCAGTAACAGTTGTCTGTTAGTGATTTTCTTAGTGTATATTTGCGGGATCTAAAATGTTTCTTGCGAACTTTCATCGTTATTTTTGATATTGCAATGTGGTAATCTATTCATTGCTCTACATTGATGCTGACTTGGTAATATGATCCTTCCTGAGATCGCTCTTTCTGAGTATAATATACTATTAAGAGATGCTAGTGACTCGAACGTGAAAGGCGCCATGTACTCTTAAACTCCTCGTCCTGTTTGAATATGGTATTGGTTATGACGAGTCTATGCTCAGAACATTTCAGCAATAGCAGTAAATCATAACAAGACGGTCACCTTTCGGAACTCCGGCTGTTATGGCCTCAAGATTTGGATGAAATATATTTTTAGCTATTGGGTTGGCTGTCAACGTTGGTACGTACGGTTGTACGTTACGGTTGTACGTTCATCGCCGTGACATATTGGTTCGCGCCTATACTGTAGCGTTGTATCGTAATACGTTTTGAGATTGCGTGTGGTGTTTATTGAAAGCGACATGCTATTGCATTTTTGATAACAAATCCGATCCCGTATAATTTTTTCTTGACTTTCTCGGGGTTCCTCCGGTGGTAGAAGGTATATTTTTCTTCATGGATAGAGTTGTCATTCTATTCAAGCCTCTTTTCCTGCTGCAGTGCGGCGATGTTCACGTTTTACATTATCACGTTTTACAAAGTGTTACAATATTCGAGTTTGCAAAAAAAATAAATTGATGTTTTCATTTTGATGTTTTATCGGCGCAGGCACCCTCTCACTGGAGATCCGAGGTGGAGGGTATTTTACTTCCAGTTCACTTTGTCTCGCGCAATTAATTCATCATTAACGTTAAAGCTGCATCGTTGAAAACTAAAGCAGGTACGCGGTCTGCTTAGCTATAGCATAGCAGCTGGATAGTTGGTGGTCCGGTAGTCGGCTGGCACAAATGATGTGAGACACGCGGACTAGTTCAACTACTGATATTCACCATAAGGTTGCCACGTTGATTCCGGAAAGCCTCTTTTCGTGGCTAGATGTTGTAGTTTATGGTAGTATAGTATCGGAATGATAGCAGGGAGGGCAAGGATTCTTAGTGTAGGGCAGAATGCATCCACGAAGAGTATAGAAGGAATTAAGGGTAGGAAGGTAAGGACAGGGTCACCAATTGCCTGAAGAAGTCTGTCTTTCACCGGGATCGCGTAAGAGGATTTTCTGCTACACTAATGGTATATAATATATATCCTGGATGAATATACACTGAAAAGAAATATACAGGATGACGCCTACTTAAACTTAATTTAAATTATTTTTAAATTTAAATTACAATTGTGTACATTTTTCAAAACGCATTTGGTTTTAAGATGTTTTATTTCATGCTGTTTTTTAAATTTATGATTTACTAGTATGCAAATTTGCGCAAATGCTTATCTTGCTTATATCTGCTTAACCATCTCATATAAATTTGCTCTGCAGTGAATGTAAGAATGCCAGATGAGCTTGATGGATACACAAAGACAATTTCGTAGAATATTTACTACTTTTTTAATGACGTCCCTGAGAATAAATTTACTTAAATTTTACAAACATTTTAAAAACCCATTTAAGTTTATCGATTCACTGTAATAAACAATATGAGTAATTTCAAGAGTTTCAACTTAAAACTAAACATTTGCTAGGAAGTTGTTCCATTATTGTTTCTTCCGGTAATACTCACGTTACATAATGCGAGTTTCCATTTAAGGCTGGCACTGCTTGTTATGTGATAATTACTTACTTTGTAATTAATGAAAATACTGTTTGCTAAATAGTATATTTTACTCTTCCATATTAAATAGATCTTATAATTAAAATTAAACATTATATTTATTTTGCTTTGTTTAATTCTTAATAGTCTATGGAAACATGTTTGTACCAAAATAGATAATTTTCTCCATCATTAATCAAAATATGGTCCACAGCTAAAATCAATTTAGTTAACAAAAATTAATAAAGCACAGAAAAAAAGAAAAATGAAGAAGACTTGCCTGGAGTGAGGTATTCATCAGATGGGGGATTAGCTGGATCGGGAAATTGAGGTGGCTTGTAGATCATCCAGTAAATTTTATTTACATTATCTTCTTGTTGGCCAGCTAACTTGGAAATATAATGGCCTAACTTGGGATAATATCTGGCTTCAAAGCTATAAAATGAATCTTGGTGTACGGCTAACTGAAAATATTAAAATGGAGCTAAATAGGTGTCACAAAAGATTTGTCAAAAATTAATAAAATTAATTATTAAAACAAATGTTATATCACTTATTTTATTTTCAATTTTGTGTGGTTATAGTTTCATAACCAAAGTTACATTATCAAACACGGCTTTAAAAGTTTTACGTCACGAGTTTTAAAGTCGTATTTGATAATGTAATATTGAGTACGACACTAGAGTCACACAAAGTTAAAAATAAAATAAGTTATAGATCACACATCAACGGACAAATCAATCAATTATTTAATTATATTAAATTATAATTTAATTATTATTAAATTATTCTTATATTTCAATTAATACATATGGAAATAGTAATTTAGAAAAACAGTGTAATAGTCAAAAATTTTTAGTGAGAAAATGTACAATCATTTTTAATAGAATTATTTAAAACGTGTCATGTGAAAATCAGGGGTTTTCAGTAAAAGGGAGTTCTGTGCAGTATCAAAAAATTGTTTTTTGATACTGTACAAAATTTTGTTTTATTGAGAATTAGTACAGTTTTACCCTACAATATAATATCCATCGTTATTGTCAACCGTCAAATTACTCTTTTAGTCAAAAAGGGTAATTTTGAAGTAAACTCGAGTACAGTTTTCATAATTAGCGCAGTAGCATTTTTTTCTATGGAGAAAATGTTCCATAGTAGTCCATATTCAGTTGTTTTAATTACCGTTGTATCGTGGGTCATGAAGTTTTAAGCGTTGAGGTTTATTTGTAATGGATGGATTGGAATCAGCTTCAATTTCAGCCAACAAAAGACTCTTATCAAATTCAACAGTTCTTCTAGATTTTAGGCGCACGAAAAGATTGAAATCACCGTTACTAAATTGTTATGCTATCCAAAGTACCAGGATAAATAGCATTGATGGCATTTGTGCATTTGTGCATTGTTATGTTTTCGAAATATATAAAGCAGTAAATGTCTAATATGGAACCTATCCATAGTTTGCGCTGACTGCGGTCAAATTGTTTCCTTTTTTTGGTTGCCAACACTTTACCGCACAAATGGCGGCAAATTCACATCTTGCGTGAGTTATGGGACACCCTATATATATATATATATATATATATATATATATATATATATATATATATATATATATATATATTTTGGAGTGATAATAAAGTTCCCAAAAAAAAAAAATTATTTTGAACGTTGCATTAAACCTAGACGACAAGCTAGATGAAAATAAGTCGAGATGTTACCGGAATACTAC
This sequence comes from Cosmopolites sordidus, assembly GCA_031761425.1. NCBI lineage: Eukaryota > Metazoa > Arthropoda > Insecta > Coleoptera > Curculionidae > Cosmopolites > Cosmopolites sordidus. Next base: position 731,987 of record JARFXV010000746.1, on the reverse strand, counting down.
GCTCTAATAAAATACCAAAATTAAATGTTAATAAGGCTGAAATCAAAGTGGTTGAACTACTAAAAATAAACAAATATATCAGTGTATTGTCGGTAAAGAAAGAAGACGCAACAGTCATGATGAATACCGATGACTATATGGGAAATATAATAACCATTTTACTAGACAAAACATATAAACTTTTTATTAGAGATCGGATTACCTATCTGGATAAAATAACCAAAACCAAAAATAAATCTCTGAATCTGGAACAAGACATCAAATGAAGAATAATCAAGGAAAAATCAAGCAGATGTTCTAAACTTTACGGTCTACACAATATCTACAAACCAAATCCCATTAGGACCTCCATTCAACTCTCCAACACAAAATCTGGAAAAATACCTAGTAATTATCATTCATCCAATCATTAAACTTGCCGTGTCCTTGAACATTGTCTCACTATGGCCAAGTATACTTATGGGCGAAGCTCTGGATCTAATTTCGATGAACCAAGATCTGCCATCGTATGTGGATTAACTCTCTAAACATTACCTGAAGAACATATATGTTTCGTTCAATCAGCAGTCGGCGCTCCAATGGGATTATCTCCCAACAGGTGACATGACAGACCTCGAAATAAAAACATTAGCCGACGAAATCTATTTCAACGAAATTCACTCCAAAATACAGTTTAACTTTGAAGCCGGACAGGATAGGAAACTAAATCTTTTGGATATCTTCATCATAAGTAAACCTTCGAAAACACAGTGTATAGAAAGCCGACTAACACCGATCGACACCTTAACTACCATTATCACCTTTCTCAAATCTAAATAGTAGCAAAAACCTTAATTCCCAGATTCTTCTGACTGATACACAAAGTAAAAAACTACCAAAAATTTCCACAGCCCATAAATAAAATGGATATTCCGGACAAAACTGGATTTTATCGGTGCCCTTTTTTATCTATTCCTCCTATTCCGTCTTTAAAACGTCAGCTTGTGTCTCCAAAGGCTGGTCTTTAGCCTTAAGCCGCCATCAGTCGGGCTCGAGAAAAAGGTTCAGAAACCGTTTAAAGGATTGGCAATATTTTGTGGAGCGCGTACAAATTTTCCTTGTTTTTGAAAATTTTTACTATTCTGGACGTGTCAATTTGCAACTTTTCAATTTTATTAGGCCACATCAACTCATCTATATATTCTGAATGAGCATACACTTTCCATATAAGGAAAAAAATAAAGCGTTATTATTCGCAAATGAAGAGTTACTCGCTGGGTGCTTCCAAAATAAGATGTATATCTAGTTTCAATATCAAAATTAGTAAAAAATTAATGCATTTTCTTTGCAATAAAGATAATTTTATTTGCGAAATAAAACTAATTAGGGAGAAAGCTTAAGTTTTATGGTTTCAATAAAAGTATAGTGTATAGATTTCAGCAAATTAAATACAATAAAAACATAAATGATTATTAAAAATAAATGAAGGAAAGATATCAAATAAAATCACTATTACAGATTTGTCTTTTAAAAGCAAATGGGCAGCGTAGGAAATTTTTATCGTGTGATTAACTTGTTCACATTTCTAGAACAAATGTCCTTTAACTGATGCAGTATATTTTTTTTAATAAATCATTTGAAGAAAAAATAATGCAGATTAATACATTGGTACATTATTCATTCCACTTGGTGCAAAACGTTTTACACAAAATATATCACAGCGATTTAATTTGAATTCGTGCAGCATATTAAATTCAGCATTAAACATTGGTTTGTACGATCGTCTGATCAATGATCACCGATCAAACAGGTTGAAGGGTTGGTATATTTTCTAATTCTCAAAATAATGTTTACCTGCCTGCCTGATAGTTGAAATATAGAGATAAACTATTCTGGGGCCAATAAATCATCTTATTAAAAGCATGCCCATACAAATAGAATTCTTTGAAGAATATGTTAAGTCAGAAACCCAGAATAGAAATTAATACATAAAGGAGAAACACGGGAGTTTTCTATGGAAATTACATCATCCAAATGTTCATCTGGATTCCCTTTATAGAAAATGATTTTTTTTTTGAAATTTTACCTACACAATGAAGCACTCTTCCACAGCTCGCTTATGGAGCTTTGGATGCTAGCTTGGAGCTTATAAGGTTTGGTTTAATTATTGATATAGACTTTCTCGTTATCGTAACCAAAGGAAAGGCTTAAAGCAATTCACATTTGGTGCCTTTAAGTTTCAGAATTATTATATTTCAAAATTTGATGTTCAAAATCCCGATTATTTTACAGTCTATACGATAGGTAACAGCACACTTAAAGATCAGTCGTGCCTATAATTTCCACCTTAGGCCACAAATTTTCTACAATTACACTTCCATAATGCATTTCATTGATTGAAATTAACTTTCCATTATTATTTCGAAAAATATACAATTTTTCGATAAAAATTGTCATCTGTAGCAAGGTTTTCTAAAATCTAATATTCAAACGTACGGCACTTTAAGTGGACAGCTAGGTTTAGTTTTTAAATCAACTAGATCTCGTAAACATATATATATATATATATATATATATATATATATATATATATATATATATATATATATATATATATATATATATATATATATATATATATATATATTTCGTTACTTAGAGTTTGGTACAAGATAGAAATGGCAATCTGGAAGCTAAAAAATAACAAAGGCATGGGTACAGTACAATACAGGAGATGGAGCTGACTGTAACAACTATCGGGGTATATCTGCTACACGAGAGATTTTGGCTAGAGTCATACTAGATAGATTAACTAATGTTGTTGAACCAATGCTGCCGGAGAGTCAGTGTGAATTCAGAGCAGGTTGTAGAAGAGCAGATATGATATTCTCCCTACATCAGATACAAGAAAAATGTCGAGAACAAAATGAAAGCCTATTTTTGGCGACAAAGGCGTTTGACTCTATTGATAGAAAAATAATGTAGAAGCTCTTGGACTTCATAGGATGCCCGCCTAGTGACTTAACCCAATGGCATAAATACAAAATTTCTGGCATAAATGGGCAATATTGAGCCTTTTGAGATTAAGATTGACGTTAACTAGGGCTGTGTGGATCGCGCCTGGGCCTTTCTCCGTGTTTGTTGCTGCTGTCCTGCGTCATGTCCTGGAAATTGCCGGATTTAGTTGAGATATCATATATATCAATAAAGGTTTATTCAACTTTTATTTATAATGCCATTATAATTCCTATTTTTCTGCATGAAGCTGAATCCTGGAATTCGGTATCGAAAGCAAATAAAACAATTCAAAAAATTTCATCAAAGAAAATCTTCAGAATAAAACGGCAAACCTATCAGATGTGAGGGTACTTGAAAGAGCCAACAGTTTGAGCATATAATCCCAGATCATAAAAGTTAAGTTGAGATGGTTAGGCCATTGTTAAAGAATACAATTCACTAGGATGTCAACAAGAAACGAAATCTAGGAGGTCTAGGATCATCTTTAAATAACTTTTTGTTAAGCAAGTCTGAATGGAAACAAGACGGCAATCGACAGACCAAAATGGCGTAAGGAGACATATAGAGCTGTGCATCTCCATGAGGAAAATAATCGTAATAACTGAAAAGCTAAATAGGCTGGACCGCCTGGACCAATTCGTTTTCCTCCCGTCCTCAAATGCCCAGCAAGCGGAAGACGAAGCAGATCTAAGCTGGATTATTTGAGCCATTATGAAACCTAGTTTATTTTTCCGCAATAGCTCTGCACAATTAATTGCCATACCTGAGGTCATACTCGTATCGAGGTGATAGCCATCGTTCATCATTTTGTTAATACGAAGTCTTCATTTAATCCTGTTACCCACGAGAATTATTAACTTGCTTACTTACTTACTTAGTATTCACCTTTTCTTCCTTACTGGATCTAGAGGTTTGGGCTATTCATAAGCCCCCTTGGTGGAATCTTCTCCATTTCTCTCTGTCTTTGACCATCACCATTGCTCCCTCCCAAGCAATGTCCCGCCTCGCCAGGATTTAGTGATCGACCTGTTCAAAGTTTTCTTCGTCTTCCTCTCTTCCTCCCTCCATACACTCCCATGGCCGATACTCTTTTCACCACCCGCATGCCTGGCATCCGCACGAGGTGCTCGAACGGTTGCAATTGGTTTTTGTCAATTACTTCTAATATCGATCTAACGCTCAATCTCTCCTTTATCTGTTATTTTGCCTGTTAGGTGTTCATTCACTCCTTTATTATGTAGGGATTGTATTACGGCCTTTATTACTTCCATATTCGTATCCTGGGAGCACTGTCGAATGCCTTATGAAGATACACAAAACACAAATTTAACTTATTTTTTCTTTCCAAGGTCTTTATTATAAGTTTCGAAACGTAAAAATAAGATCCCGTGTGCTCCTGCCTTCTCTAAATTCATGTTGACTATAGTCAATTTTATTTTCTAGCTCTTTTCCCAATCTTCGTTGACACATTGAGTGGTTTTCTTTTTTAAAAATTGGCAAAGTGATTGCTATTTTTTAGTCCCCCGGTATATCTCTGTTCCTAGTACTTTTTAGTATTTTAAGAAGAAGATCTCTTTACGCTCTTCCCATATTCCCGAGCAATTCCACTCCAACTCCATCACGTCTCGCACCCTTCCCATTCTTACATATATGCCTTGCACTATTAACTTTGTTATACGGCGTTTCAATTTTTGTTGGTTTTTCTTTGGTCTCTTCTCATCAATTACTGTGATATCCTGACCATCCAATATTTCTTTAAACCGTTCCACCCAAACTTGCATTGTCCCGTCGTCCTTAGATACTGTTACTACTGATACTGTAGATTCTGTCCTTTATTTCTGATATACATACATGCATATATATATATATATATATATATATATATATATATATATATATATATATATATATATATATATATATATACCCCACGCACAGTACATTTAGAGACGTTTGTTGTTGTTAGTCATCCTTTGCGCCCATACTGATTTCATTCTTTCACTATAAGCTTTTTTCCTTTCCTCAGACCAAGTTGTTCCGGTCTTCCTACATTTTTTTTTTCTGGCCAACCTCCCAAACGTTAACCTTGTGTCTGAAACAGTTTCCCTCCTGAGTTCCACTATGTGTAATATTTGCTGATCTTAGGTCCTCTTTAATTGCAGCAATCTATTTGTTTCTATTTTAGCTCTACTCCTATTTTTATAAAATTCAACTATTTGCCTAATTAGCCTACTTGGATTCATCATTCATGTGTCCGTAAAACTTAAGTCTTCTTTTCTCATATCGCTATATATGTTTGATGATGTGTATTGTTGGATTTCTTGGTTTTCTCGAAGTTGGTATGTTGTGCTATTTATTTGTTTAGGGCCTAAGATTTTTCTTATAATTTTTCTTTCTTTCTTTTCAATCTCCTCGATGTCTTTCTTTCTATTCAAAATGAGTATTTCTGCGCCATATAGGCATTCTGGATTAATAACTGTGTTGTAATGTCTGTGTAATGTTTTTGTTGTAAATATTTTGTGTAAGTCTCAATGCAGTTTCCATTTTTCGACATCTACCCTTATTGGCCGCTTTTTCCAACCCGTTTTCCATGATTATTTCACCCAAATATTTAAATTGAGAGACTCGCCTGATGTTACCATATTTAGTTTTTAGAAATGGTGCCAAATAGTCTGTTGCAGGTCATGTATTGTGTCTTTTCAAAGGAAATTTGGAGACCTACTTTTCCTGCTGTTTCTTTTAGAATTTCAATCTGTATTTGAGCTAAAATTGCTAGATCATCAGCAACTGCCAGACAATCTATTTTGATGTTGGTTATCCCCAGTTTAATAGGTTGGTCAATATTCAGGGCTGATTTCTTTCCACGCCACTCCTGTATTACTTTTTCTAGAACACACTTAAATAAGAGTAGCGAGAGTCCATCCTTTTGTCTCATTCCAGTTGTAATTTTGAAGGGCTGTGAGATGTCACCCATGCATTTAACTTTTGACCTTGTATTAGTTAGCTTTAATAATTGCCAGGGTTTTCAGATCTAGTCATTGTTCGTTCAAGATTTGGAAGATTCGCGGTCAATAGAATCATATGCATTTTTGAAATGCACAAATGTATAGTCGAGATTTTTATTGTATAGTTTTTGATGTTTTAGGATCAACTTTAGATTCAGTATCTGTTGGGGGCAGGATCTGGCCGGTCGAAAACCTGCTTGATATTCACCAATTTTAGGTTCTAACTATCCCTTTGCTCTGTCTAGTAGACATTGAGATGGACCTTTGTAACAAACTGGGAGAAGATATATCCCTATGTAGTTATTTACATCCATTCTATCTCCTTTCTTATTTAGCGAATGGACTAGAGCATCATTCCAATCTTTCGGAATCCGTTGAGTTCGCCAAACTGCTTGTAGAATTTTGGTTATTTTCTCGATTGTGCCTGGACCAGCGGATTTGAAATGATCAGCAGTGATTCCATCTTCATCAGAAGCTTTGTTATTTGTAAATCGTTTGATTTGCCCAATTATTTTATATTCATTATATATATATATATATATATATATATATATATATATATATATATATATATATATATATATGATGATATAATGAAATGATGATATGATAAATAGTATTTCGGGTATATCGGTGTAATATTTCTAGAATATTAACAAAAACCCTAAGCCAAAGCTAGCATCAGAAGTTGGATATCTCCTTGTTACATAAAATAATAACAATGAACCTGAAATTACTGAAAACAGTGACTTTTTAATTTAAAATAAAAATAGTTGACAGTGACATTTGTGAAATAAACTCAAATCCACCTGAAAAATGCCTGTTATTGACCAGTATTTATGTCATATCATAAACTGTTATTTGATGTGTGACTTTTCCCTTCAATGTGGAAAGAGACTCTTGTAATTCCTCTTCCTAAAAAATCTAATCCGTCTGAGCTTGGCGATCTATGGCTAATAAACTTGTTGCCAACTTGGCAAAGATTCTGGAGAATGCCGTGTGTAATCAAATTAATGAGTATTTATCTAATATTAATATACTTTCTGCTACTCAATTTGGTTTTAGAAAGGGCTACAGTACGGAAACTTCCTTGCTTTCTCTATGTGACGATGTTTGTCGTCCTATGGATAAAGGAAAAGCGACCTCTATAGTTTTGTTGGATTTTTGTAAGGATTTGATACAGTTACTCATGCTCTATTGATTGCGAAATGTGGATATCTTGGCTTTAACGAAACATGACTTAACTTTCTTCATATGTACTTGAGCAATCGTACTCAAAGACATTTTTAAATAACCTGTTATTTTCAAACTTGAATACAAGTTCTGGTGTAACTCAAGGATCCGTATTGGGTCAGTTGCATTTTTTAATTTACACCTTCGATTTACAGGTAGTTATTGTACAAGGAGTTTTGTACATTGTACAGCTGTAAAAGGAGTTCGTGTGCGATGATTATGAACGTGTATCCAAGAATATATATGAAGATCTTTGCAACATTTTTGCATTCTATGCAAATCATTGCCTACATTTGAACCCTTCCAAATCTAAAGCTATAATTTTTAGCTCAAATAAGAAATGGCAGTTTCTATGTTCTCAAATAAATCTATACATTAATTAGCAAAAAAGGCATATTGTAAGTTGCCTAAAAATTTTGGGTTTATTTGTTGACGAAAGGTTATGCTTTTGTGAACATAACTTATTGGTTGGCTGGAGATGTACTATCCTTTAACATGAAAAAGACACTATGTAAAAGTCTTGTAATATGGAAATTATGTTACTGTATCACTGTTATTTTCCTTGCTTGGATGTCCTAACCCGCTATCGTCTCCAAAAGATACATAATTCTTGTTGCCGCTTTGTATGTGGTTTGCGCAAATATGATCATGTTTCGGGAAAAATAACTGATTTGGGGTGGTTAAAGATGGACTCTGTTTAAATATTGCTTACTGTCGAGTATTAAACGTTTAATGATTACGTCTCCTCCACTTTGCCTTAGAAATAAATTGGGTTTTCCCCGAATTATTCATGATTCTTACCTTTGTCACAGTGCCCTTCTTATGGTGCCACTTTATACCACAGCCATATTTCATCGTTCTTTCAGCTACAATGCTGCTAAATTGTTTAACTCTCTAAGTAGAGATTTGAGATGTTATTTAATGTTCTACAGAAACCACATCAGATTTAAATTTAAGGAATATCTGCTATCAGCGCAGAGATAGAGCCTTATGCTATTTTATGATTATCTTTATTTTTCATTAATTAATCTTAGTTATTCTCCTTGTTATTTATTATTACTTGTTTTTGTTTGTGTGTTTTATTTTCGTATATACGTTGTTATTATTTGTATTTTTACCTACAGAATATTAGTTTGTGTTTATAAACGTTATGTAAATCTAGTATTATATATTGTAATTGGTTTTTGGATACGGGTTGAGTATGAGTGGCCCGTTGAGCTAGACTTTGCCCTATCCGTTAATATTTAATTAATTAATAAAGACATTTATTATTATTATTAAAAATCTGAGGACTTTAAAAAGATGGATTCATACCCGGAAAAAACATTAATGCTCTCATAGGTTGGATGTGTGTGAACGGCGTAGATATTATGCATGACCCACTTGCTACTGTCCGCATGTTTCCTATATGCACATTCGATAAAAATGATTTGGATTTGTCAGAACTGGACGAGCGAATAAGTGATGTTTTTGAATCAATTCTTAGAGATGTACAAAAACAAACACCGCTCGCTGTAACAACTGGTAAGTTAAAAATAATACTGCGTAACTCAGAGCCGGTTGTTTTTCGATCTCGTCACCTATCATATGGCGAAAGATTGCAAGTTAAGCAAATCGTAGAAGAACAACTACGAGATGGGATTATTAGAAAAAGTTAATCTGCATATGCAAGCTTAATAGTGCTTGTGAAAAAAAAATGGAGACACAAGATTATATGTGGATTTTCCATCCGTTAATAAAATAGTATTACGCAATAACTACCCCCTTCCGCGCATTCAAGATCAAATTGAGGCGTTTGCGAAGGATGTTTATTTTTTTACGCTTGATATGAAATCAGAATTTCATCAAATTGTAATTGAAGAGGTCTCGAAATATATTGCTGCTTTTATGACACCAGACGGATTTTATAAATATATCCGCATATCATTTGGTTGCGTAAACTCTCCAGCTTGCTACCAAGGTGCTATTGATAAAGCTCTAGAAGAGTTAAAAGATTGTTTCCAAAAAGTTGTTCCCATAAAAATGATTGGTAAAGGTCTCGAGATACTACGGTGTTATAGTTCGGAGGCGGTACTATAAAGCCTCAGAAGAAAGGAAGACAAACTGTCGCTCCTACAGATATAGAAGGATATTTTCTGAGCTTTATAAAGAACTTTGCATCTTTAACGGCACCGATATGCACGCTATTGCGCAAAGGACAGCCATTTGTATGGTCAGATGAATGTGAAAACCTTTATTTGGATTTGGTAAAAAAATTAACGAAGTATCCTATATTAAACATTTTTAATCCAGACTTACAAACAATTGCATAGATGCTGTGTTATTGCAGAACGACGATGATAATATTGTACATCCTGAGGCATATTATAGCAAGCGTTTTACTGACTGTGAGTCGCGGTATCACTCATGTTATCTAGAAACTTTGGCTATCGTGGAAGTTATGCAATATTGTTGTGCTTACCTCTATGGTATAAAATTTACCATCTATATAGATTATAACTTTGTACGCGCAACAGCCCTAAAGAAAGAACTACATCCTCGCATTGCAAAATGGTGAATTAAGTTACAAGACCATAATTTTGAAATTGAATACAGATCGGCTTCAAAAATGGACCACGTAGATTATCTTAGCTGTAACGCTCTATTTAAACACATGTTAATCACCCGAGCTACATCTAACCCAAACAAGACAATTAGAATAATTATTCTGTCAATCTATAATCCATAATACATATAATGAACCTGAATATACAGTAAAGGACAGTTTAGTGTTTTTATGAAATCCAAGTGATGGACATGATCGTTGTTTTGTTCTGATACCAGCGCGCCTTCGTGTTATGAAATAGTACCATGATAAGTCATCTCATATCGGTGCTGACAAAATGTTATTAAAATTATGAGAACACTTGATTTGGCTCCACATGAGAAAAACAGTACGCAAATATGTTTCAAACTGCAAGACTTGCGTTTTAGTAAAATCCTCCAGTTAAGTTAGTAAAATCCTCAGCAAGAACTTAAACCATTTTGGGCTATTAGGTCTTAAACGATTTTGGTCTAGTTTGATAAAATTAATGATTTCTCTTAATGTCTTAATCGTTACCTACTTGGTTGTGATGATGGTTAACCACATTTATAGGTCACGTGGGTTTCGGGATTAAATGAAGTATATAGCGCTATGTAGTGAGGAAAGAGTTACTTTTTGAGATCATAGACAAATTAGATCTATCGAAACAGTTTCATTTACCTGGGCTATATTTTGTTCTAATTATACATACACTTTATACTGAAAATATCCTCTTAAATTTTTAATTAGATTCTTCAAACATTATACGGATTTTGCAAATAAGATTCCCGTAGTCGCTGTACTAATGTGTACTTATCATGGTTTTATTAATTTTTTTTGAATAATTGTAACTAATGAAGAAAATTCCCTTTATAGGTCAGAATTGTGACTTTGTTTATATTATAAAAAGTTAAATTAATTACCAGTGCTAAGCAGTTAAGGTATGATAACAAAGTTTCTTAATTATAGTTTAAGAATTCTGCTGTCATACAAAAATAAAGCCCAAAAATTGGAATCTTTTTTTATAACATTTTTAAAGCAAGAGAAGATAAAATTACAATCATTTTGAACTGTAACTATCGAAAAGTAAAATAACTAATTATAGGAGATAGATAAAACGAGATTCGCAATGACTGAGTTTCACTAACTTAGCAAGGTTTTTTACCTGCATGACTTTATAAAATGTAGTATTCTTTGGAGCAGTAACATTTAATGATCGTTGCTCTACTATTTCTGATCCTATCCATATTGTGTATGTGATGGCAACGTCAGGTTGTATTTCTAGAAAAAAAAAATATGATTTAGTGCAATCAAGGTTGTATTTTGTAAGGCGAATAAAATTAATTTAGGTGATGTTAATTTTTGAGTTTTTCTTTCTGGCTGATTTCTTAAACTTGATAAAAAAATAAATGGTTTTTGTTTATGATATAATAATTTACCATTGGTATTTCAGTGGAATTATATGTAATACTAGGACGCAACAAAAGTATTTGCGTTGTTTCCATTTGTATATAAATAAGGGATTATATTTCACTCCAGATGTTTAATCCGATTTCAACTTTTTGCTCCGACAAATAAACATTCTTTATCAGTATTATTAATAATTCTACTGCAAAATCTTCACTCGACAGATTTTAACAAAAACTTTAAAATGAATGAAAGAAATCGGGAGATGAGAGCAATTTTAAGACTATTTTTAAAAAAGCTTCAAAGCGAGTGACACCGCTCGTGGATATGTAAAGCAGAACGGGAACGTGCCGTATCAATCCGCCTCATTTTAGTCTGACTCAAAAAGTTTTGTGAGTGAGTCATGCATTTTAAAGTTAGGGGAAGATCAGCTCGTTCACTGTTTTCCGGTAACTACGTTTTAAGAGCAGCTATGTCTCTATATCTTAGAACAAGGACTAGGAAACTTTTAGCGGAATTAGGAATATCAGACCCTACTGTTTAAAGAGGCATATAAATAGCCACGGAACTCAGAAAAGTAGAAGCATCGCTTATAAACTGCCATCACAACAAGCTATATGTCGAGTTGAAATATATAAAACTCTCCTCAAGAACCCTATTGATTTTCTTTTCATACGAATACAAATTATGTATATTTCAATAATCCTAATAACATAAAGCAGTGGGTTATGTCCCGGCAGCCAGCTTTTTCGGTACATGGTACATTTCTTGCGGTACATGGCTCACCTATTGCGAGGAAAAATTCATGATTGAAGAAAAGGTAAACACTGGCTGCATCGAGTTTTTCGCCCATAAAAACTCGATATCGAAGAAGAATAGAGTTATTGGCGCAAAGATGGGTTGAGGTCGTCGAAAACAACGGCCTATATTTCAAGGAATAACCTCCATCATTTTTTAAATAGTATATAATTCAGTAACTCAAAAACGCAAATATCTTTGAAGCACTCTAGTAATATAACATCATTGTAAACATAAATAAATATTAATATCTAAAATTTGCACTATACTCGTATTTAAATTTGTATGTATAACAATTGTTTCGACACACATGCCTATCTCAAATACGAACTATATTAAACTAATAGCAATAAAAGTAATTACAACTATCCATCGACCTATTATTACCATAAGAAATGATGGTGGGAAAATCCATTTTTCAACGACTAGGAAGGCAATATAAGTGTAACAATGACGAACCATTCAAGTCTAACTGGTCATTTAGCAGAGTATCCAAATTTGGTTTTATTAGTTTCTAGGCTCTCTAAAATATTTGATTTTTTTGGTTTATTTTCATTACGTAACAGTTTAAAATTGTCATTGAAAGTATGATTTTCTAAGATTAAGTGGTAAGCATAATGAAAGTTAATTAATAAGCAAAGATTAATATCTAAAAATTTCCACTACATTTAAAATTATATGTATAGCAATTGTTTTGATACACAGTACCTTTTTCAAATACAAACCATACTAAACTAATAGTGAGAAAAGTATATGCTGAGTGAGAAAACTATACAAAAGTACATTTTTCTCATTGTTAGTTTAGCATTTATATCGAAAAAGGCACTGTGTGTCGAAACAATTGTTATACATACAATTTTAAATAGAGTGAAAATTTTTAGATATTAATCTTTGCTTATTTATTTAAAATTAATTTCCTTCAAGTATCGGTTACCCCAGTTGAATTTAAAATGAAAGTTATTGTATTGTTTTGTATAACTAACATAAAGTAACTAACTTTGATTTTCTTGATGTTATTTTCAGGATATATTTAATTAATAGTTTTATTATTTTTTATTACTTTTTTATTAAATATTTTATTTGTAATGTTTGGGTCGTAACAATTATTTACTGCGATCTGTTTGATGATATTCAGTTCCTTATTATAATTATCTATTGACATTGGCAAATTTAAGAATCTATGTGTGATCTATCTATTTGTGAATAAGAAAGATTTGTTGTATATAACAAAATCTGTTGATTGTTTTTCCGCTCTGAAAATAATCAATGAAAATTATGCCACGCGCATCTCAAAAAAACTGACGCCATAATCTTGCCTCCAGATAAAACTGTCTTCGCCTTTTTTGAAGCTGATTCTTCCCTCTCAGTCCGTAGTTTGGACTGTTCCTTCGTCTCAGGTGTGAAGTAATGAACCCTTTTTTTATCCATAGTTATAAATCGACGGAAAATCTCAGCTTTATTCCTGTTAAACTTCGCTAAACACTCAACTGAAAAATCATTACGACGCTGTTTTTGTTCCATTGTGAGTAATCGCGACACCCATCTTGCGCACAGCTTTTTCATGGTTAAATTGTCAGTCAATATGCAATGTACAGCGCTTATTGAATTTTTTACCACGTCTGCTTTCTCGCGCACTTTCAGTCGATGGTCATTCAATGCCATTTTGTGGATTTTCTTCACCATTTCTGGCCTGGTCACCTCGTTTAATAAACCACTGCGATTTTTGTCTTGGCAGCTCGTACGGCCTCGTTTAAACTCTGCCGCACAACATTTTACTGTTGTAAACAAAGGAGCAGACTCCTTAGAGTAGAATTTAGCACCGGTTTTGATATCGGTTGAACTGAGACCTTCAAATGAAAGTATTGTAGGACATAACGATGACCAATTTTTTCTATTTACAAATTCACTGAGAGCGTTTACTATTAATGGCTGCCAAGCAAATACTAAATAACTTAGCGTCGCCAAACTTCAAATTTAAACTTTATAAGGTTTAACTTTGTACCATAGTCATTTTTTTTCAAATAACAACCGCCATCTATACGCCAGGTCAGGTAATTCTGGGACTACCCTATCTTATCTTATATCATATTTTCTAGTTGTCCATATAAATTTTGTGAGTATTTTTTCTTCTACTAGTTTTTTCTACTCTCATGCTAATCACTTAATGCTAGAAAATCATACTTTTAATGAAAATTTTAAAATGTTACATAATGAAAATAATTCTAAAAAATAAATCTTTTAGAGAGTTAAATTAATAAAAGAAACAATTTGGATATTTTGCTAAATGACCAGATAGACTTGAATGGTTCACCGTGGTTAAACTTATATTGCCCTCCTATACGTTGAACATATGGATTTCCCCTCTACATTGTAATGACTTATCTTATTGTTAGTTTACTATAGTTTGTACTTGAAAAAGACACTGTGTGTCGAGACAATTGTTATACATACAATCATAAATATAGTGGACATTTTAGATATTAATCTTTGTTTATTTATTATCTCAGTTAAATTTACTATTATAATAATTGAATATATTTGTCCAGAAATGAATACATTTAATCAAAAATTTGTTATGACTATTTAAAATTTTATTTTTGAAATGTGGTGAACAAATAGTATCAATTTATTTGTAGTTATATTGTTTGAAATATTCATAAACAGTCATAAACATCCTTTTGCTAAAGCATTTACTAACAAATTCGTGGCGTAATATATTATAACCTATTAAGTAACATATACATAAACACTAAGAGCCTAGAAGATCCACAGCTTGGTTAATGATTTCATTTTGCAGTTTCTAGTTTATGACATTTACCTTCGAGTTGGGAAGTTTCATTTTTCAATGTTTCCCTCGATTTTTTTCTCCAATCTGTCCTTTTCTTTTAATTTCTGCTATTTTACTATTACTCATATGTCCCATCTATTGACACATAGTGGATAAAATAGTATCTTTTGCACTTTGACGACTATATTTTTATCTCAAAAAATTTTACCGATAACTTGAATACATTTATTTTCATTCATGGGTCTTGCATGTATCTTTTCCGCAGATCCTGGATTTATTGCCTCTTTCTTTAATTTAGTGCTTTTCTGACCAATTCATGTACTTTGTTTTCTGTTCGGTATTGTTCAGGTCAACTTTGAGTAGTAATCCACCAGGTAGGTGAGCCATTGGTTTTTGTGGTATAGGAGCTAAATAGTATTATGGGCACATGATCCTATTGGCGCAATTGGTGTTTGATTTGGAAACTGTTTGATAAATTCTCATTAATTTTGACATTATAAAATGGTATAATTTAAAAGTTAGTTGTGTCGTATTTTTTAACTTTCTATTGACTCTCTTTTGTTAGCTTTTTCCTCTTGATTCTGTCATAAACTCTATTTGATATCGACAAGTTTCTGTAAATAATTCTTTTAAAAGAAATATTTGATCTCCTATTCCCCATGCCTTCGTAAAACCACGTTGAAATTCTTCTACAGTGTTATTAATTTTTTTGTCTGCTCTTGATAGTTACGATAGAATTTTATACGTAATATTTAGAACTATGTTCATATAGTTTTCGCAAATCATAGTTCCGCTG
The DNA here is from genome assembly GCA_031761425.1 of Cosmopolites sordidus. Classification (NCBI taxonomy): domain Eukaryota; kingdom Metazoa; phylum Arthropoda; class Insecta; order Coleoptera; family Curculionidae; genus Cosmopolites; species Cosmopolites sordidus. Next base: position 716,400 of record JARFXV010000746.1, on the reverse strand, counting down.
TGTTTAATTTTCTTTACAACACTGCATTAGATCATTCCTTTTAGCTTTTTTTTTTCTGATCCCATATATTTCTAATAAGCAAATGCTCCTTCAGTTAGAAGATTTCCCATTTTTAAACAATTCAGCAGCAGTAGTCAGAACCCACGACAGTATATTCCCAATCTTTTTCCAGTAGACCATAAATCAATTATTGGTCTTCCTTGTCATTTAGAATTTTATTAAAATACTTAAGAGAAAATTCCTTTCAAAATATGTAATCTTCATGATTAGTAGTCTTTAAGTAGGGCATTCGTCTGGAAGAAATTTAAAATTCATTATTGTCCCTTTTAATATTTTGTTTACCCGTTTCAAAAATTTCTTTTGCCCTTACGCTAATGAATAGTATATATTTATCGAGTACCTTGTTTTTAAAACCTTTTAATTTTACTAAAATTGTATTCGATCTTATTACTACTAAATTGATATTAGATTTATAACAGTTGTTAATAGATAATTTTCGGTCTCTAGTTGTGTGTTAGTAATTTAATTTATATCTTTATAGGTAGAATTAATGTTATTTATGGATGCCATTAATAATAGCATACAAGTGCAAATAAATGATAAATGTTATGTAATTATTATGTAGCAATGCACGTAGGAATCTTTATTGAAATGTTTAATTTACCAAAACTAATATAAGAGGTTAACAGAAATAAAAACGAATAACATTGCATTTTTTTATTGTCTGATCTGATCCGATTCGTTTACTAAACAAATTTTTGTTTCAGAAGCATAAAACTTGGGTTGGGGATCCTCAAGTTTTTCAAAATCCAGCCTTATTTTAGCCATAAATTCATTTAATACACATAAGGACCCAAATTAAAAACTTGATTTATCAAATTAAATGAAATGAAAAAAGACCTACATTTTCAGATTGTCAAAAACGAATCCAGAATTTTTGGAATCCTACGAGGCAAATATTCCAAGAAATATTTTCATACTTACATATAACGAGTCGATCAACTTTCATGCTATCATTTTAATTATTCATAATTTTTAAGAGAAACAAGACGATAGATATTTTTTTAGTACGTTTATTTCCTCTTTAAATTTTTGAAAATTACGCAAGTTTTTCAGTTTTTCAGTAATTAATAAATCATCAATCAGCAAAATCATTTGATGATTAGTTACATTGTACGGGGTCACGCTACCATTTTAATTATTTGTACCTTTTAAAAGAATCAAGATTATTTATTGAATATTATGTATATTTCGTCTTTAAATGTTGCATTAGTTGTTGCATTTTTAAAAAGTAGGCTAATCAAATCAAATATACGCCATCAAATGTGTGCCAATTAAATGTGACCACTTTTGACAACATATTCGGTGTTAATACAGCGATTTTGATAGGGATGTTGTATTTGAATTGCTGCAATGTTTGAATCTTATTTATCTAAACCTTTTCTTTCAAATATTCCCATAAAAATGATCCAGAACTGTCAATACAATTTTGCATGAAAATTGTCAACTCGATGGAAGTCGATTTTGGTCGAAAATATATTTGTAACCACGGCTGTATGGCCCATAATTTTTTAGTTGTTTCGGAGATTTCGAGCTGTCCCCACCTCTTGAAGACATATAAATGAACGAAAAGGGCAACTAGATGCTCCCTGGTTTTCTCTTCTCTCCAATCAGTCCTCAGCTCTTCAGTAAGTCTTTATGGTCACTGACTCTCCCCCCATAAATAGTTGGTGTAATACAAAGCCCCAGACTAGGACGATTTGATTCCATCTGTGGTGAAGCAGTCCAGCCGTTTGTTGTCTTTGGTAGTAAGTAGATACCTGTATAGTAAGTAGTACACTGCAGACCGAATTACAGTCCCGAGGACGATTAGTCTGCCCACCGGTCCACTACATCGGGCCCAAATGGGAACTCCACCGTAACTGAGTACTGAGAGCAGGGTGGCCTAAGTCCCATCAGTTCGACCATTCTACCAGGACAATTACCACCTTATTAAGGCCATACCAGAAATTAATTTTTTTTTGTGAGGCAATTGCGAGCCAACAATAATAATGTGCTCATCTGGCCAGTTATATCACTTCTTTTATGTTTTGTACGATCTGCGTGGAACATTATATATGTTCTACAAGTATATATATATATATATATATATATATATATATATATATATATATATATATATATATATATACTAAATCATATTCTATACTATACTATATTACTATATTCTAAATCATCTCGGGTGTCGATCCGTTGATCGACAAGTATATATATATATATATATATATATATATATATATATATATATATATATATATATATATATATATATACATATATACAAGTATATATATATATATATATATATATATATATATATATATATATATATATATATATATATACTAAATCATATTCTATACTATACTATATTACTATATTCTAAATCATCTCGGGTGTCGACAATCGGGTCTCGGGTCTCGGGTCTCGGTCCGTTGATCAGACAAAGACTTACGACTTTGTGCTCGCTTTTATAGCCGGCCGGCGATTGCGCAGATTATATCGGGGTAGTTCGGGATTATTTGCGGCGCTCGGCAACGCTGTCGGACGTCAGTTTATTGATTTTTTTCTATCTCGCCGCCACGTTGCCGTGTTTCTGCTTTTTTCAGAAGGGATTTCCATACTTTTGGAATGTTGCGAGCGTCGTTTCGTGTATTTAGTTCACCCATTTCTTCTATTTTAAGGGCTTCTCTGATTGTTCGGACCTTGTAGTTTTCGATATTCGCTATTTCTTTGGCTACTTCAAAATTGATTTTATGTCCTGTTTGTAGATGGTGCTGGAACAGAGCGGAAGTGGTTTATTTGTTTTTAAGTTGTTTTATGTTCTTGTATTCTGGCCGATATTTGTCTGTTTGTTTGTCCTATGTATATTCTGTGGCAGTCGGAACAAGATATACTATACACCCCATGATTTTCCAGTCTAACTTTGTCGTTGGGATTTTTTAGGATGTTTGCGACAGTTTTGTGCGGCTTGTAGATTGTTCTGATCTTATGTTTCCTTAGTAGTCTGCCTATCCTATTTGTGATTCCAATTACGTATGGTAGCAGGATCTTTGGTGTATTTGGTTCATGATCCTCTATTGTTGTTCGTGTTTGGGTTACCTGATGGCGAATGGCCTTCCTGATACAATTTTTGAATATCCATTTTGTCTAAAGGCTGTGGAAATTTTTGGTAGTTTTTCGCTTCGTATATCTGGTAGTGTCAGTCGGAAGGATCTCAAAATCAAGTTGTTCGCTACTGCTTGGATTTGAGAAGGATGATAATGGAATTTAGCATTTATATATATATATATATATATATATATATATATATATATATATATATATATATATATATATATATATATATATATATATATATATATACCAAGGGCTTTGAAACACATTAATCTGAACGATTTACTTGTTACTTGGAGATGGAACTAACTAATGACGGAATGGTTGGTGAAATTTGATCGAAAGTTGAAACGTAAGAAACGAAAATTTTATTATTTCTAGATAATGCGTGTTCACACCCAAGTGACATTAAATTAGAAAATATTGAATTGATTTTTTACCTCACAATTACACGTCTATATGCCAACCTATAGACCAGGGCATTATTAAAAGTTTTAAAGCTTTTTATAGAACATTTATTGTTAAAAAAACTTTTATTAGCTATTAATATTGCCGAATCAGCTCAAGAACTCTCAAAGAAAATAAACGTTTTGGATTAAATTTATCTTATTAAAAATACATGGGACCGAGTATCAAATAACTCTGAAAATCCAATACAAAATCCATTTGTTCCATTGTCGCTTTTGGCGCGAATATGGAAAACTAATAATCATTTCGGCATCGGAATAGGTGGCAGTATCGGGGACTTTTTAACTGTAGACAATGATTTAATATTGGAAAAAAGTGATGATTCGGTATGTTTGGAGATTCCTATGCAACAAACTGTGCCTGATGGAATAGATGATGAACACTCACAGGAAGAAGAGGTTATTGATACATATCAACAGGCAATTAATGTAACACAGTTAAAACGCTTTGTTGCAGGACCTGGCGACCTCCCAGCTTTGGATTTGATGTCTAAGTTGAATCTCCAGTTCCAAAATATTTTAATTGCCAAAAAAAAAATCGACAAACAAGCCTGCTACAATATTTTAACTATTACTCAATACATACTTTAATATTTTTATCTGTATGTATGTGTATAATACGTTCTTAATTCTATGCAGGCATTTGCAGTTTATAATAAATAATATATTATTATCCTTAACAGTACACTTTTTAAAATCCCATAGGTGTCCGCTTAACAAAGGTTTTACATATCGTTATACATTTATTAAGAGTATTAGTACCAACCACCTTAAAAATATCCTTTGGTGTCATTTACAAATTCATTTTTGTTCAGGCTACCGGACAAGAGTGGCACTTCCAAGATTGGGTCTGGGCAAATCAACAACCACTAGGGGTCGTCGTATAGAAACTTGGTGGCGCTTAATAGGGTAAGTAGGAGGTCAAGGGTACAAATTACATCAGGAATCCACAACCAGTTAATCGGATATTAGCGTATATGAATAGTAAATTTATAACATTTGATATCTACTTTTTTGTTACATCTTATAAAATATCATTTTATATTATATAACACTAACGACCAACTGCGTTCTATTAAGTGATTTATAATAAAATTGCTTAAAATATGTGTAAGTCATTTCTCAAAATTCCGCGTAAACTGTGCAGATAAATTCCCAATTAAGCACTACGTGATTGAATTGATATTTTTGGAGACTGCTACACACTTTGCCCAACACGGGAATGCTTGAAATTGCTTGAATAAATGAGGCATTGTCGTTTTATGAGACGTTGGACGATTAGGTTATGTTCGCGTAAAGAAATGTTGAATTGCAATAAATTAATTATTTTTAAAATGTTTTTTAGCGTATATGTATACATAATAAAATTATTCATATAATCATTTCATAAGATCGAGAGGCCTTTGGAAATGGTATTTTGGTTAATAGTTTGGGTGAATAGCATAGATCTGCCTCGGAACTGAAATCATTAGTAAAATAAAAGCAGAGGTAACGCGAGGTAGGCGACGAAATTTAGTATCTGCCTAAGAGAAAGCATATAGAAAGGTACATTTATGACTACAGCAAATAAAATAAGGGTATACAAGATGGCAGTAAGACCAATTTTAACATATGCAGAGGACAAAAGGGCAGATACAAGTAGGACAAAACAAAAAAGAAACAAGGCAGAAATGAAAGTATTGGATATACGGTCTAACACTGAGATAATGAGAAACAAATAGTAGTATTAGAGAGCAATGTAACATCCAAAACATTAACAAGTCGATAAAGATGAAAAAGAAGAAATGAAATCGTAGGGAAGATGAGGCCAAACCCTATAATAGAAGACCAGTTGGAAAGTCACCAAAAAGATGGCAGAACAGTCTACAATCAACAACAATGAAATCTGAATAAGAAGCAGATAAATAGGATATTTTAAAGTCCTGCGAAGAAGAAGAAGTGTAGGCTCATCTCATGGTTTAAACTTTTTTTCGTTAATGGATCATACAGATCATTATTGTTCTGTTAGTTGTGACAATGTTTTTGGAGCAAATTTCAGTTGTGGACAGCTGTTCTGGTGATATTAGTAGAGCGATAAACATCCGTCTGTTGGTTATAGTATTATATAATTATAATATTAACATAATATTAAGATGTTTCTCGAATTTTCAATGTTAATAAAATTAGAAAAGCAGCTATGGCGAAACGACAGTTTTGTTAATAAATATTTTACATAAACAATTTAAATGTTACATTACCTTTATCGTCACATGATTTTGTTGACAATATAAATGGTACAAAAATTAGTGCAGTAAAAACACAAATTAAAGAGTTCATTTTTGTTATTAAGTTTCAAATGTATTGCAAAACTAGATGCAACGACTTTCGATAAAACGAAAATTGGCTTATATAGTAGCGTTTAATCAGAAAAAAAAGATTGGGTTTGTTTGTTCATTTACACAGATTGAAAATATATTTCACTGTAGATAATGTTGGAAAATTGGATCTGAATATTTATTATACGAAAAACCTTATTATAGAAGTTTATACCGTAATAAATAATTAATAACTTAATGAGAGTGATAAAAAGCATTAAATGATAAAATTATCAAAGAGATTAAACGTATTCATTATAAATTATTAAAAGGTTAAATATATTTTCTAATAATAATACAAGAGGTAGTAACATTAAAAAAAAAACAAAACTAAAACAATCACACAGTATTTTCGGAAATAGACGGCTATAGTTGCATTATGTCTTTATGAAGGTTTGACCAAAAAGAGTATCAGAACTTTAAAATGAGATACAATGAATACTACCAGTGGCGGCTCGTGGACTTTTAAAGTGGGAGGGCGTAGAAGAAAATAGCGCTGCTGAAGTTTTTTTTATGTTTTCCTCTTCCTCCTTTTTACTTTTCGTGCTATTGAAACCCTATACAGGAGGTGAACCAGGCAAATGAGTTTAAGAAAAAAAAAATGAACCAAAAATTTTCTTTCAAGAAATATTGTATTGTACTTTTTCTATAACAAATAAGAAATTATGCAAAATTAAACAAATTACTTATTTTATACAATAATCTTCATTGACTTGCAGACTTAACTAATATTAGGTAAACTTAACTAACAGATTCAGGTAAATTAATATTCCTATTCAAATAGGCTGCAAGAATAACATTCCTTTTTCTTATAGGTCATTCTGCCTCCTCCGTTTAATTAATTTTTGGTTTTCAATCTTTTCCTGTGCCTCAATTTTTTTTTTATAACTGCTTCATGGTATTTCTGTCTGTCGATACGTATTTTTTCTAAAATGTCGTTCCTACATAAAATTCTCTTCCTTTGACTCGGTGTTTGTAAAACTCTTTCTTTTCTGGAAGTCGACGGTGTTGGCAGTAAATCACTGTCCTCAGCTATATTTTTCTCCATATCACTAATGCTTTTAGGTGGAACAACAATTGTTTCATCGCTTAAAAGTATTTCAGGGTTTATATTTTTTTTTTTAGAAAAAATATTATTCATTTCTTCTTCAAAATCAAAAGCCTTTCTGCCTCTGCTTGTCTTTTCGTTGTTATCGACAACCTTCTTATATGCCCGTACCAGAGTCTTCCATTTATTTTCCACTTGGGACTCTATTAAATGTAACTAAAATTCTTCATTTGTTATTTTTGCTATGATTTCCCATAACTTTTTTTATTTTTTATCGTTATCCCTATCTGGGCGTGGTGGGACTTGAGGTTTAGTGAAATTAAGCGTTTTGTTGTATTTGCTGACCATGCAAAAAAAGAAAAAAGTAGAAAGTGTAATACAGGAGTCCATATGACATTACTGTCCGAGTTAAGAATAGAAGATCCTTCGGAACTTGACAATTTTTTGTGCATTTTAAAGGCAGATTTTGACTATCTTCTAAAATTAGTTGGACTAAGAATTACCAAAGGTGATACACAGATGCGTTGTGCTATTACGGCCAGCGAACGACTCTGTTTGATGCTAGCTATTTTTTTCATATACACTTATTTAGGGCAATTCTAGCAGGTGACTCGTATCATTCGCTAATGTACTTGTTCCGAATTCCTGTATGTACGATTGCGAAAATTGTTCCTGAGTGTTGTAAAGCTCTGTTTGAAATTCTAAAAGACAAATATTTACAGGTAAGTTATTTTTGCCCTAATATAATCTAATAACTAACTAATAAACTAATTAATATCCTAATTAATAACTTAATTAATAACCTAATGAATAACCTAATTAATAACCTAATTTGGTTAATTTTTCTGTCTCTCTGAATAAAGAAATTTGATTCAATTACTAAAGCGTTGCACTTTTGACAAGTTTATATATATATAGCAACACTGAAGAAAAAGTATACCATTGGCAGATCACGCTTATATTGAAAATATTAAGTAATAGCATTTAAATTGTTGACAAATTCCTGTCAAAATTTATGTCAAAATTTAATAATAATACAATTAACTTTCCATGCGCAAAACCTTTACCGGGACATTTGTATTCGCAATGAAACCTTATTTATTAAAACAATACCCATTCAGAGGACAACCTCCCATAACCGTGTATTTAGTTACAGATTTTCAAGGGCGAGAAGAGTTGTTGAGAACGTATTCTGATTCATTGCTAACCGGTTTCATATTCTAAGGAAGCCTATAGAACTTGGTCCAAAAAAAAATGCTATTATTGAATCAGCAATCTGCGTCCTACACAATTTCCTTATAAGTTGAAAAAGTAAATTTTATGTAGGGGGGGGGGGGGATTACCTTTGATACGGATGAACAGGACGCAGGCTTATTAGGCTTAGATCATGGAGCAGCACATAATTTTGGTGTAAATGCCAAAGATATCAGAGCTGAATTCAGAGATTACTTTATTTCACCAGATGAAGAAGTGCATTGGCAGTATTGGCATATTTTGAAAATTATATTTTCATTAATTGTGTAGTAATATATAAGAAGACTAAAGCCCTTAGCACAATACATTTACATAAAACCACAAGGACGTGAGACATAAGCTTTTGATTGGTTGAACGTAAGAGAAATGCCCGGTAATTTTAAATACAACGAATGAAAAGATTAGATCTTACGTCTTACGTTTTTATGTAATTGCATTGTGTTCAGGACTTAACACTTTGATAAATTTATATGAATATAATTAATCAAAACAGAATAAGAGAATAAATACTTACCATGTTGTCAATAGTTGATCGATCTGAATGAGAACGACCAATAAACTTTAATCTATTAAAAAACTCCCATGTGTTTTGATGCATTTGGAGCATCGTCAGCGCTTTTCAGCGCTTTTCGTCCATCACCGCTTTTCGGTGTTTTCATTCATCGTATTTCTTGATGAAACTGTGTTCGCAAATTATGTAACTTCCTAGATATTTCACTTTGCGTGATATTAAAGTGTGCAGTTAATTCTTTTAAAGATTTTTCTTTTTTAATCCTATTTCTATAATTCGCACTTTTTACATCCCATAATTCCGGAAATAATTCCCACTCATCACTTGACCAACACTTTTTTGCGCTATTTTTATAATTTAATAAATAGTTAAAACTCAACTCTCACAAAAAACTTCCATCACATTTGGAAATAAAACCTGTATCTCTGAGATACCAATACAAGATGTTTACACTAACACTCCTTTTATTTCCTGAGATCAAAGGTCAAAACAAAAGTGGTCTAGCAACTTTGGTGTCAGGCACGTTTACACACACGCTGACATCCACTCTCGCAATATATGTCGTAATATTATTGCTAGTGTCCATAAATCTTTATACTAGTCCATGAATTTCTTTCTGTTCTGATCCTTTTGAAAAGTCGAAGATTCTTTCAATAATTTTCTGAACTTATGTTTTCTAATTAGTTTATCTACAATGTTCTTATTATAACCATTCACTTCAGATACCTCCCTAACAAAGAATTAAACAAAGTAACAAAGAATTAAAATTAAAATTAATTAGTCAACTTTTTCAATTATTAATGTAAGGCTTAGTACACTTCACGGTTCATGATTTTTACACGCTTTGTTAGGTATGGTTTTCATAAAAATAGAACATAGTTTAGTTTTAGAATTAGATTAAATCATCTCCTGATGATGCTAACATGGTTAGCGAAACGTGCGTCGAGCAGTTCAAAAAAGTGTTTTGGTGTTTAGTGGTAAATCTCTTCAAGTTTAATAACGTATACTCTAAAACAAAACGGCTACTCAAGAAAGATAATCAACCGTACAATACAATAACACCAAACACAAAAAACGACAGGACAAGCCGAAGAGACATTCAACGTAATATGCTATACTTCAAAGAAACAACGGATCGTATCGGAAGACTGTTAAGAAAACACAGAATAAGAACAGCATACAAACCTCACCGAACAATAGGCGTATCCTTGAGAAATCCGAAAGACAAAGTCAGACTGGGAAATCAAGGAGTCCGTATCCTATGCTCAGGCTGTAACAAAACCTACATCGGACAAACAAACCGAAAAATATCTGCCCGAATCGAGGAACACAAAACAAGCATACGGAATAAGCATACGGAATAACGGAATACGGAATAACACCAACTAGAAACAGGGCACAAAATTAAGTTTGATGAATGTAATGCGATAGCCAACATAAACAATTTTCGGACACGCCTGATCAGAAAAGCTATACAAATCAAAGAGCATGGAAGTCTAAACAATAGGGACGACGCTCTACACTTTCCACCAACGTGGAAAAGCGTTCATAGACCAGCAGACCCAAATAGCACGACATCCAGAGCACGACTGGAAAGAAAGACGTCACAATCGCTTTAGGGGGCGAAGCCAGCGCTAGCGCCAGCGTCAGCTAATCTCTACCGACTAAGACCCAGACCAGGACATATACATATCACACGGGAAACCGATCTCTCTCAGTCCAATCAGAGCATTCGTACTGTACGGACGTGTTTTCAAGAGCTCCCATTGGTTAGCTACTCTAAACTACCCAAACTGCTTGGTGGCGTGACTAGGGACGTCACCAACGGTTTTTCTCAGTGGTATTGATTGTTTTTCTAAAAACAATTAATATTTCACAGCTTTTTAACGATTTTCTCGCATTTTCGCGAATTATCTCCAAAGATCACGCGGCAATCCTGCAGCAGGATTAGCCTTTGGGCGTAAGTAGGCACATTTTTCGGATCTTGGGGTTGCTATTTAGGCACTTTTATGGTATCTATCTAGAAATTCAAGGTGTTCGGAAGATTGCTGGTGGCACTGGCAAATTAATATGGCTTCACGGGTATCGGTTCCGACCTTCGGGCCCGACGAGGTAATAGCTAGGCTCCAGGAGGAGCTTGAACTGTCGCGCCGCGACATCATGGTCTCAACGAGACCATTTTCGAGCTCAAGGAGCTCATTAAAGATCTAAAAAATCAAATAGCCGTACTGGTGGCAAAGATCGATAAAAATTAACAAGAGAACTCCCGCACCAACGCGCCGGTTGAAATTAATATCGAATCGGACACGGGAAATTTGATGGACAGCGACTTCCCGCCACTCAAACCTCCGAAAGGTACTCTTTCACCAAATAAATCGGTTACCGTTACCCCCAAATTAAATCACGAAATGAGCGATGGCGAAATTCTCTCCATCAGCTCAGAGTGGTCCGACTCGGATTTCGAAACGTGCTCGGCAAAGAAAAGGCGACGCACAAAACGAACTAGACGATCCTCTGAGGAGAAAAAGAACCAAGATCAAGTACCCCGGAAAAAGGCTCCCGGAGAGGCAGGTCGAAGCAGTGCCCCAACAACGACTCCAGTCGCCAACGTGGCTACTGAAGCGAAAGCGCCGATCGCAAAGGTCGAAAAAGTACCACCGGTGGTACTTCGCAGCAAAAATCATTATATGAAGGTAATGACCTTCATTGGGAAAGAGAAAATTGGAACGGACAAGGCACTGAATCGCCCAGAAGGGGTGAAGATTCATCCAAAGACAGCCGGCGATTACCGTAAGCTGACGGCGTTCCTCAAAAAAAAAACTATCGCTTTTCACACCTTCTGCACGAAGAGTGAAAAGCAACTTTACGTACTACTCCGGAACATCATGGAAACGGTTTCGGAACAAGAAATCCGAGAAAAGCTCGTCGAGCTAGGTTTCACCCCCTCGAAAATCGAGAGGTGGAAAAACAAAAAAGGGTAACCACTTGCCTTAGTCTATGTGATCCTCCCCAAAGATCAAAAGGGGATCCATAACATCAACTACCAGGTCAACCAGAAGATAAAGGTGAAAAACCTTAAATCCAACGACGAGACCGCGCAGTGTTACAACTGCCAGGTCTTTAGTCACACGGCAAAGAAGTGCCACGTGCCCCCCAAATGTATGAAGTGTGCGGCCAACCACGCTTCAAAAGAATGCAAAAAGCCGAAGAACGCTCCGGCTAAGTGTGCTAACTCTGCTGGTCCACACCCGGCTAACTCAAAAGCCTGTCCCCAAAAATCTCCGAATAAGGGTGAGGGAAAGAAAAATCAGATGACTGCACCATCTAAACCTCCGCCGAAAATTCCTGTGCAGGTGGCTCTGGAAGGTAATCTGGTAAACCTATCCTCATGGTACCAGAGAACCTGCCACGACTTCGATTTAGGTGAAGTAGGCAGGCTCCTGAATAACAACGCTCCAGTCATCATTGGAGGAGATTACAACGCCCATAACCGATCGTGGGGTTCGAACCTGACAAACAGGAGAGGAGCTGACCTGTTATCTTTGGCGGAAAGATATGGGCTGAACCTCCTTGTTCCAAACAAATCTTCCCGCTACCGCAGCTTCTTAGATTTCTTAATCATAAAGAATCTAACGAATCAATGTGAGGTCCAGGTTGTCCCTGAGCTTACCTCGGATCACTACCCGGTATTGCTAACAATCGGCACTAAGGTTCCCGCTGAGAAAGAAAACTAATATCTGTTGGAGCATTTTTCAGCAGCATTTGCAGGACAGCGGACCCAACCCGCGTATTTATAGCGTTCAGCAGCTCGAAGATGCGGTCGAAAAATTAACTCAAGATATAGTAGAAGCCACGCAAGCGGCTACTAAAACCTCTCTAGAATCAACTCAGACCATCTTGGACATCCCGTTCGAGGTAAAAGAGAAGATTCGTATAAAAAACCTGCTCTACAGACGCTTTCACCTGACTGGCGACCCTGAACTCCGGTTTCGTGCAAACGAAGCCAAGAGAGAGTCCCAACGGGCTCTCCAGGAATTTAGGGATAACAGGTGGGATAAATTCCTGGCGTCAATCGACACGGCTGATCGATCCCTTTGGAAAACAGCCAAATTCATGGTAGGTAAGGTGAGAGCGCCGGTTCCCCCCTGATGACAGGTGATTCTCACGCCCTCACCGGGGCGGAGAAGGCGGAGCTCTTTGCCGTAATCTACCAAAAGCAGATGACCTGTCCTCGATCCTCAGTCGAGAAGAGGAATAAAGTTGACAAGTTCAAGCAAGAAATTCTTTCTTACAATGGAACTCCTAACCCGGGCTACTTGATGTCTCGACGAAGATAATACACGATATTATCCGAGGTTTGAAAGTCAGAAAAGTTCCTGGTCGCGACCGTATCTCACCGTCGCAGCTGAAACGGCTACCTAACAAGCAAAGTGCGCAGTTGACTAACATTGTCAACTCAATTTTCAGACTCCAGCATTTTCCATCTCTATGGAAACATGCCCAAATCAGCGTAATCCTTAAAAAAGGAAAAAGCCCACAAGAGCCAAGTAGCTACAGGCCGATTAGCTTGCTTAGCGCCCTCGGTAAGATCGCCGGAAGAGCAATTTTACGTGCTCTGAACGGTGTTCTTGCCGATAAGAATATTCTGCCGGACGAACAGTTTGGTTTCCGGAGGGGGCACGCAGCCGTCCATCAGGCGGCTCGTCTCTCGATGGAGATCAGGCAGGGGTTTGACAGAAGGCGACACACGGGAGCTGTCTTTTTAGACCTCTCGCAAGCATTCGACAGAGTCTGGCATCTCGGACTCATAGTCATGATGCTCAGACTCGGTATACCAACCGACCTAGTCAAGCTTTGAGCATCATTTCCGACTGGACGCACTTTTCAAGTGCTCGTCGCTGTTGCTCTTTCATCCGTCCAGCGAATAGAAGCGGGAGTACCCCAAGGTTCCCTCTTGCCCGCGTAATCTTCAAGGTCTACATGGCGGACTTTCCAAAGATTCCGCACGTGCAGACTGCATTTTATGCTGATGATACGACTTTTTATACGTCGGCCCACGCTCCTTGGGAAATTACATCCAGTCTCCAAAGGCAGACGTTGAAAGCCTCGAGATGGCTGGTCGAATGGCGACTAGCAATCAATCGCTGTCTGTCTGTCATTTTTACCCGAAGAAAGCCGATAATCCGCCAGAATATCCTTATACACAGAATCGCTATCAAGTGGTCCAAATCGGCTCACTATCTGGGACTCGAATTCGACATGGCCCTTACGTGGATGTCACATCTTAAGAAAGCCACCGGGAAAGCACACGGAATGCTCCGTATGCTGTACCCCTTAATCAAAAGAAGAAGTAAGCTAACGCTCGACAACCAACTAACCTTGTACCATGTCAGTCCATGGTCAGATCAGTCCTTATTTACGGACATCCGGCCTGGTACCTATTCCTCCCAACCTCATCGATTAAAAGACTTCAGTCTTTTCAATCATGTGCGCTTCGCACTATAGTAAACGCTCCCTGGATTGTAAGGAATGCGCAAATCCACCGGGAGACAGATATTCCAGAGCTTCAGACGTTCCTGTCCAGACTACTGGACAAATTCCTACCGACGGCGTCCCTTTCGGACAATCCGCTAATCAGAGCCACGGCAGCCTCATTGCCGGCCGTTGTTCCAGTGCGATCATTCACGTCGGTCACCACAATCCTGCCTAAAGAACGGCAAATAAACCCTCCGGATAAACGACATTGTCGCGACATCCGGAAAAAATCAGAGAATACAAGTCAGGACCTTCGGGTCAACTTACCATCCAGGAAGAATAAGTAAGAACGGATATCTCTCAGAAAATCACGAATCTCGCGACATTAAGCACCAAAGATGCCAAATGAGATTTCGGCGAAACGCCTGCAAGCTCCCGACAGGGACCAATTCGACAACCGGATGTACCCTCGGAAAAAACCTAATACATATTTTTCCATCCATGAAACAATCCGCACAAACATATACAAACAAATATATATATATATATATATATATATATATATATATATATATATATATATATATATATATATATATATATATATATATATATATACGTATATATATATATATATATATATATATATATATATATATATATATATATATATATATATATATATATATATATTATATATATATATATATATATATATATATATATATATATATATATATATATATATATATATATATATATATATATACCAGCTGTCCCATTAAGGATGGATCGCGGCCGTATCTTGAAAACTATTTATCCCACAGCTTTGCGGAAAAAAATATTATACTAAAACTGACTGTGAGAAATTCACCAAAAATATTTTTAAGCGTCTAAAACGACCGCAACAGGGCGTGACGAGCTAAACATTTTTAAAAATCATTTTTTTTGTGTATTTTCAAGTGTTAACCGAGTAAGAAAAATTCTCAGTTATAATTAGCAAACTGTCTCCTACAACTTTGTTTTATGACATTTTGTCGTAACTTCGCGAATAAAGAAGTGGGGGGGGGGGGGGGGGGGGGGGAGTTTTACCTATTGAGATAAAAAGTCGTCTAATGTCCGTTTGCCTTAACCGATTTTCCTCAATTTGGATTCATTTAAAAGGCAATTGCTGGGACAATCAGATAATCTGGGAGATAAATTATTTATTTTATAAATGAAACCACGAGGTGGCGTTACATTCAACAATAGTTTTTTTGAAGTTTTGTTCAGTTTTTTCAAATGGAATGGCACAGCTTTTATTACATGGCTAGAAAGTAATTTAAAGAGGAATCATCCAGTGAAAACCCGAAATCGATATCTCTGACATGTCAAGAGATATTTCGATAAACGGACATTAAACGACTTTTTATCTAAATAGGTAAAACTCCACCCCACTTCTTTATTCGCGAAGTTACGACAAAATGTCATAAAACAAAGTTGTAGGAGACAGTTTGCTAATTATAACTGATAATTTTTCTTACTCGGTTAACACTTGAAAATACACAAAAAAAAGATTTTTAAAAATGTTTAGCTCGTCACGCCGTCTTGCGGTCGTTTTAGAAACTTAAAAATATTTTTGGTGAATTTCTCACGGTCAGTTTTAGTATAATATTTTTTTCCCCAAAGCTGTGGGATAAATAGTTTTCAAGATACGGCCGCCATCCATCCTTAATGGGACACCTGGGACACCTTTTATATATATATATATATATATATATATATATATATATATATATATATATATATATATATATATATATATATATATATATATATGGGTGATTAGTCATTAGTGATTAAACAAATTTATAATTACTATTTATTTAATACTTATTAAATGTCATAAATAACTGGTAAAATATGTTATATACAAGGGCGTTAGTCAAAATGCATTATACCGGATGGCGTGCGCTGCATTTCAATGCTGCCAGGACGCCAGGGTAATCATGATGGAAGAAAAACTGTCGCAGTTAATGATGGACCTCCACTACCTTAGCTTCGTTATCCAGAAACACGAAATCTACCTTTCTCCAGAAGAATCGGAGAAAAAAACGAATGTCAGCCACCGGACACGGACAGACCCCGCTCCCGAAACCCCAGAAGAAGACTTGATGGACCACGAAAAAGAAGGTCAATCGAACGTAACCCCCGGAAAAGATGACGGATATACATTAGTCGCGTATAGAGGAAAAAGTCGCAGAACATCAACGCCAACGTCCGAAGACGACCGTCCGCCATTGATTAAATTCTACGCCACCGATGTCAGGCGACAACGCCACGCGCCGGAAAATAGTTCGTTATAGAGTGCGAACATTTCATCCGCGTCGACAAATATTGCGGCGCGTCACCAAAAAATTCATCCTACGCGCGAGATTCCTACGCGCCGAACTCCGCGACAATAAAAAGTGCCGCGGACCAACCCCAAACTCCAGACGCAACAGACCATCTTTCGCAAGATGAACACCCTTCTCTCAATAATCTATCTACAACTAGTTTTCCGCCCACCAAACCTAAACAAACCAATCAGGCGCAGGCATCCTCCGCCAACGCGTCAGGCCTGTACGAACAGAAAAGTATGCGCATCTAGCCGATCGTTTTACGCAATAAAACGATATACACGGAAGTGATGCGCTTTACGAAACAAAATAATATAAGTTTTTTTCAGTATTCAGTAATACAGTTTTCCTCGACATCTCCAAGGCCTTCGACTAAGTATGGCACAATGGTCTCATCTTCAAAATCATCGAATTGTGCATTCCTCGAGACCTAATCATGCTCATCCAATCTTTTCTGCAGGGAAAATTTTTCCAGGTTAAAATCAAATCCTTTCTTTCCACGAGGAAATCCATCGAATCGGGCGTCCCGCACGGTTCTCCATTAGCTCCAGCGCTGTTTAACATCTACATGACCGGTATCCCCCGTCTCCCTGAAGCGAAGGCCGCATTTTTTGCGGACGACACAGCCTTCATTGTTGCGTCTTACCGGAGGTCAGCAATAAGCAACAAACTTCAGAAACAGTTAAGCGACGACATTCAATGGCTGAAATTCTGGCACCTGCAGGTCAACCCCAAGAAGACCCAATTTTCACTAAAAAACGCACTCCATGCGAAGCAAGCTGCTGATTGACAAAGTTCCAATTCCGTGGATGTAAAAAGTAACCTATCTAGGTCTGCATTTTAACCGTTTTCTCTTCCTTGGTCCACTCAAATCCAGCAAGCAATCTGTAAGGGCCACCGCGTCATCAAGCTGTTATATCCACTCTTCTGCAGAACGAGTAAACTTACCTCGAAAATCAAGGTTCAAAGTGCTGGTAAGATCCGTAGTCCTGTACGGTCTTCAGGTTTACTATCGATTTCTCACGCCGGCAACAGGTGAGAAGCTTAAGATTTTTCAAAACAAATCAGTGCGTGTGGCTCTCAACGCATCGTGGTTTGTTAGAAACAACCAAATCCATCGGGAAGCAGGTATTCCATCTATTTTCCAACTGAATAAACTTCAGCTCGCGAAGACCCGGGTTTCGAAATTATCTCGCCTAGCATCGGGAAAATCAGCACCAATACACCGATGATTTCATCGGACTTCAGTTTAACCTCAGTGAAGTTCACCTGACTTCATTGAAAAATATCAATTTCATGAATTGTCAGACCGCCGTCCCTTCAGGGCCACAAAAGTTCGACAATCGGGTCAATCTAATGAAATAAAAGTAGGAGCTGAAAAGGCTAACTTAAAAGCCAGGTTGATACAATAGAAAAAAATAGAAAATTAATCCTTCAGTTGCTTTCAAACGTTCAGCTCGAGCCCGACTGATGCCGGCCAGAAACCGGTCTGGAGAGATGCTTGTTGGTGTTTGATGGCGATTGAAGGATTAGGAATTTTTATGTGGAGCACGGGAAAAAGTGTTTCTTGTTATTTGAATATTTGAAAAAAACATTATTATTGAACTAAGTATTGCTTTAAGGAAGAAATTAAATGTTACCAATAATGGAATTTGCAAGCAGCAAATTAAATATTTTTATCGCTATGAGATAGCAACAAGCGTATATATTCTAATTGTATATGTACTATTTTAGTTTTTTAAACTCATTATTGAAACATATTGTCAATAATCTGAAAATATTTATTATTTATTTAAATCCATCTATTTTACATGGCATACATTCTGTTAGACATTTGACATATGCAAATAATAGAGAATTCTGTCTAGGTTGTATACCTATTTTTAAAGGAATTAATTTTATTATGCTACAATAAATATTACTTAAATTGCTAGTGTACATCTTGTGAATATATGTTTTCTCAAGAAACAATCTGCTTTTATAATTGTTACTGTGGTTTCAAATTGTAATTTTGGATCAACTGGTGACATGTTTTCTTGATTTTTGTATTATATTAGTTTCTATTTTATTATGTCTCACCAACATTCGAACGAAGCTACAGTGTTAGCGAAACACGTCAAATATAAATATATTAAAGTGAAAATTACACACAAAAAAATTGTTATTTAATATCTGTGTTTTATCAAAGCGTATATATTATATTTCCATTTAGATGACAATGACTTATGGGTTGTGTACCTGTTTTAACCACTGTCCCATTTGATCAATATAACAACCTTACTCGTGGACTCGGCAGACTATGCTATAAATGACATTATTTGTGTATCGTTCGGGTGTTTTGCTTTTGATTATTGAAAATAGGCTAAAATGTATTAATTGATTGTATGTTATTTTTGTATTTGTACAGCTTTTGAACAAATATATCCCAGTACTGGTTTATACAGTGTGGTTTATACCACATGCAGTATTGTTACCGACCGTATATTGGTATTCGGTATATATCAATATACGGTATTGTTTTGAAATTCACTAGTAACAAAATTTTTTCCAAGAATTCCGTTAAAAATTTTTGAACTATCCATGATTTGTTTAGGATAATAGTTATTCAAAAGCTTGCTTATTAAATAACTTGTTTGGATTAACTTTTAAACGACTCTCATGGCTGATATGCATGACCATGTTTTTGATAGCTAGTTTTGCATTTCTAGACATAATTAAATTGCCAAAATTAATGGAAAAAATGGCACACCAGATGGATGTCATGGTGACCATCATCAGTAAACAAGTATAGATACACAACTGAAAGTGGCATTATGAAATGTAAATGGCCTAATTCAACAGGGTCTAGAAGTAGGAACGTTTTTAAAACCGTATAATATATATATATATATATATATATATATATATATATATATATATATATATATATATATATATATATATATATATATATATATATATATATATATATATATATATATATATATATATATATATATATATATATATAATTCTAATATGAGAATCTATCTAAGTCGCATTAATTTATTTCTTCATGGCTAGTTCTTTGCGACCCTTAGCAAAAAGTTGTTGGTGGGAGGTGACCATAAACGTAGCAGCTGGGCCTCAAGATTAATTATAACCAAAGGGAGAGAGTTAGTCAAATGTGTAGATAAAAACAACCTTAGCACACTGTTAAAAGCTAAACCTACATACTGGCCCAGTGATGAATAGAATGCTCAGAAATAAAATCACGGACTTCTGTGTATTAAAAGAAATATCCATTATTGATAAATTTGTAAGCAATTCTTTAACATTTCGATTCAATTTTTCTTTCTCTTGAAGAGATCTGGTTTTCATCCAGGTTTTCCTCAGTTTTCTCTTGTTAAAAATTGTTTCTTTTACCAAATACGATCAACTTTGTATATTACCAAGAGTTTACTCTACTTGGAATTGACTCCCATGCCGTTTTCTGCATGGTAGATCTTCTAGATTTCGTAGTAGAGTAGTAGATTTTCCACTGTTGCGTTTATCGTTACATTGCAACGTTTATAATGGACGTATACATTTCGGCAACTTTCTTGAGCTTGAAGCGAGAAGTTTAACAGTACTTTTGTCCTAATCAGCTCATCAATTTATTAGTCTTTTAATTTGCATGACTCTGGAGCTTAAAATAACTAATGTTGCTAAGTGATTTGATGGAAAATCCAAATTTTCGTCTGCTAGTAGTTCGAGTAGTGGAGATAATAAAAAAGTCATTCAAAACAAAAAATACTGTTAATAAGGTTTGGATTGATTGTCTTCTGTATAAGAGAGCGAATATTCATTATAAAATACGGAAAGAAGGAGCAGGAAGAAAAAACATAATTATTTCTGATAAAATTTGATATTTTTCAGGGCAGTGTTATTGGGCCTATTCTATATTTCTTAACAACAAAAATTCACCCAGCAATCTTCGGTGAAGATACGGCCATCCTGGCCATCCTGGCGACCAGTAAAGTACCCAGATTAGCCTTCGAGAAACTCCAAGACGCATTGACAGATATTGAACAATGGCTGAAAAAAAATGAAGAATTAAACCTAATGAATCGAAATCCATATATATATATATATATATATATATATATATATATATATATATATATATATATATATATATATATATATATATATATATATATATATCAATTTCACTCAAAATAAACATGCCTGTGCTTGTTATTTAACAAGCGCATTCAGTCATTTATCTATTCCCAATTATTTACTTGGGAATAGATAAATGACTGAATAAAAAACACCAAAAATTATCAAAAGAAAACAGCTTGGACTGTGGTTGATCGGTTGCAGGTGTAAATTATCATTAGAAAATAAGCTAAAAATTGATAAATTAATACTTAAATAGGTGTGGAGCTTTGACATTTATCTGTGGAGTTCGACATCTCATTCAATTGCGATTCCAATCAAAGACTAAGAATAATTGCTGATGCTCCGTGTTATGTTATTAATGAAACCCTAGATAATGTTACACCTAACATAATATTACATATCTAAATACTCCGTTAGTGTCACAAGTAAAGGAGTGGAAAATGCCTCATATAACTTAATTTGCGTATCAAAAGCTGTACACCTGCTTGATAATAGCAATAACATATTTCGTGGTTTATTAGAAATCAGCAAAAGCATGTAATTACATATTGTAATTCCAAATGATATTATTAAAACTGACCTTAGTGTTAAGACTTAATTGTTAGTGCTTCGATAGAAGCAACTAAACTTAAAGTAGCTCTGTATTTAATTACTACTTCTGTAATTATTGACTACTGAGTTAAGCTACGATATACTTATTGCCAGTCTTTTCTCAGTCTGTCTTGAAGAGTTATTTCGTAATCTGGATTGGGAACAGGATGGAATAAAAATTAATGGTGCATACTTAAGCCACCTTAAGCAGATGATATCGTTCTCCTGTCGCAAGACCCAGATGGCCAACAAACCACATACAAAAGCTGCAAAGGGTGGAAGAACCATTTGGCTTGGAAATAAACCTGAAAAAGGGTCAGGTTATGTTCAACAAATTTGCTGAAAATAGAAGACTATCTATTTTAGGAGGCGATTTAGAGGTGGTGGAAAATACATATATCTTGGGCAAAGGCTTTCAATGGAGGGTGATACCGCCCGGGAAGTGGAATGACGCGTTAAGCCATTCTCCCACTTTGTCTGAAGAGAAAAGTTTTTGATCAGTGCGTGCTGCCTTTTCTGACATACGAAAGTGAAACATGGACACTCCCACCACAATCAGCGGTGGGAGTGTCCATGTCCAACGGATCAGCGAACAAACGAAATTATGTGACATCATTGGAAAGACGAAGGAGTTGAAATCGAGGATGCAAGCCGTATAGCGAGGTAATATGACAACAGATGGACCAAAGCAATCCTGTGATAAATACCGCTTGATCATAAGCATCCACGAAGCAGACATAAAACACTATGGATCGATGACATCATCAAGTATATTGGACCCGAATAGCAGACGAACGTTCAAGACCGCGCAATGTAAAATGCTCATATATATATATATATATATATATATATATATATATATATATATATATATATATATATATATATATATATATATATATATGTTTGAGCATTTTAATGATTGCTTGACTGGGGACGGGTCCCACCCATCTTTCCACTGGAGGGCACATGTTTCGTCTCTTGATGTTTAGACTCTTCAGGGCACCGACATGTGCTCTCCCGTCAAGAACACTGGCGAAACGTCGTGGCTCTTCATAGAATAAACGGATCGACACCCGGAATGATTTAGAAACATACATCTATATATATATGTTCGCCCAGGTATTTGAAGTGAGTGACCTGACCTGATTTGTAGGCCGACTTTCTCTGCACATTCCTTGAAGACTTCGATCTGTTTGGTTGCCCTTTTTTCATTGTCTCCGAGTACGGCTAGGTCGTCTGCGAAGTCCAGAGATGCTATTTCTATGTTGTTTTTGGATCGTCCCAGTCGTATTGGTTTCCAGTGTCCTTGATTTTTCAGTTCTTTTTCCCATTCCCTTGTGACTTTGTCCAGGACCAGGTTGAAGAGGAGTGGGGATAACCAATCTCCTTGGTGTACTCCAGTTTTAATCAGGAAGGGTTCGGAAATTTCTCCCATAAATTTTATTTTAGAGGTTGTGTCAGTCAGTGTCTGCTTGATCAATCATAATGTTTTGGGGTCGAGTCCTTGGTCTTCTAGGATGTTGAACAAAGATTTTCGGTCGATGCAGTCGTATGCTTTCTTGAAGTCCACGAACGTGCAGATGATTGGGACGTTTCTGATAGCTTTGTATTTCAGTATAGTTTTTAGGTGAAATATTTGTTCAGTGCATGAGCGACCAGGGCGAAAGCCTGCCTGGTACTCGCCAATTTTGTGTTCTAATTGTTCTTGTGTTCTCTGGAGAAGGCATGCTGAGAGGATTTTGTAAATGATTTGTAGTAAGGAGATTCCTCTGTAGTTGTTCACATCTGTTCTCTCTCCTTTTTTGTGCAGCGGGTGGATAAGAGCACATTTTCATTCATCTGGTAATTTTTCTGTTTGCCGTTTTTCTGTTCGTGATAATTTGCGTAAGTTCCTGCAGTGAATTTGGTCCGAGGTTTTTCAATAGTTCTGCGATGATACCTTCTTCAGCGGATGACCTGTTATTCTTTAGTTTGCGTATATATATATATATATATATATATATATATATATTATATATATATATATATATATATATATATATATATATATGTCTTAACCTCTGAACCGTCATGCTTCAAACCTTTAATTAAAGTACAAGATGAAGCGTTCTAGTAATTACAAAATTACCCCAGGAGGTAGACAATCCTCTGCCAGCTTTGCTGGTACAACCGGACTTTCGGATTCTGGGGCGTCTGGCTTAAACGCAAAATCTTTCAGAGGGAGTCGGAGACCTCTGGCCAACGTCTGAAACCAAAAACAAAAACTTTCTTTGGAACGGTAAATATCAATTCTCTCCTGCGTCCAGGAAAACTACACGAATTGGGGCGAACATTAAATCAGCAAAAAATCCAAATTTTAGCTTTGCAAGAAACCAGATTGACAGATGATAACACCTTGGAATTCGGCAACTACAGACTTTTTAAAAGTAAAACGGACAAAAGAATACTCAAAAATACACCACATCTCGGTGTTGCTTTCGCTGTCTCAAGAAACATTCTTGGTTCTATAACAAATGTCCAGCCAGTAAATAATTGACTTATGACACTATCCCTCAAGTGTGCTAACAAAAACTATACATTAATCAATGCACACCTCCCAGTTAATGAAGAAAAAAAATCTAATCCTGAAAAAGTAAAGTAAAAAGAAAAAGTAAAAGTAAAGTCCTGGGAAATTCTAGAAAAGACTATCTCTAAAATTCCCTTCTAACCATGTAAAAATCCTATTGGGTGATTTCAACGCCCAGCTAGGGAAAGAAAAAAAGTACAGGAAAACAGTCGCAGTTTTCCCGCTCATAAATGGACTAACCATAATGGTAGAAGATTGGTTGAACTATGTTCGCAGTTCAATCTAAAAATAATGTCAACCCATTTTAAGAAGAAAATATCAAAACAAAAGGCCTGGAGGTGCCCAAACACGTACATGGGTGAATTTCAAATTGACCATGTTGCCATTTCGTATATATATATATATATATGTATATATATATATATATATATATATATATATATATATATATATATATATATATATATATATACATATATATATATATATATATAATATATATATATATATATATATATATATATATATATATATATATATATATAAATATATATATATATATATATATATATATATATATATATATATATATATACGAAATGGCAACATGGTCAATTTGAAATGTATATATATATATATATATATATATATATATATATATATATATATATATATATATATATATATATATATATATATTTATGTATATATATATATATATATATATATATATATATATATATATATATATATATATATATAATATATATATGTATATATATATATATATATATATATATATATATATATATATATATATATATATATATATATATATATATATATATATTATATATATATATATATATATATATATATATATATATATATATATATATATATATATATATATATATATTACTCATTACTCAAATAAGCTATATATATGAGCATTTTAATGATTGCTTGACTGGAGATGGGTCCCACCCATCCTTCCACTGGAGGGCACATGTTTCGTCTCTTGATGTTTAGACTCTTCAGGGCACCGACATGTGCTCTCTCGTCAAGAACAGGAAGAACCGATCCACAGTCAACAACCCATACTTTTCACTGACTTCCCATCGAATGGCGTATATATGCAGTGTTAGAATCCTTTGGACTGCGTCCAATGAGACAACAGTGCTGGGTGTCATCAGACACCCAACTGCTGGGTTCCACAATCTCATGTGGGACACACAATCACCTGCGTCTCCGCCTAAATGAGCATTTTGTTGATTGCTTGACTGGGGACGGGTCCCACCCATCCTTTCCACTGGAGGGCACCTGTTTCGTCTCTTGATGTTTAGACTCTTCAGGGCACCGACATGTACTCTCCCGTCAAGAAATGGAAGAACCGATCTACAGTCAACAACCCATACTTTTCTCTGACTTCCCGTCGGATGGCGTATATATGCAGTGTGAGAAATCTTGAGATTGTGGAACCCAGCAGTTGGGTGTCTGATGACATATATATATATATATATATATAATCGGTATAATCGCAGATCTATTGAAAAACCTCGGACCAAATTCACTGCAGGAACTTACGCAAATTATCACGAACATTTGGCAAACAGAAAAATTACCAGATGAATGAAAATGTGCTCTTATCCACCCGCTGCACAAGAAAGGAGACAGAACAGATGTGAACAACTACAGAGGAATCTCCTTACTACAAGTCATTTACAAAATCCTCTCAGCATGCCTTCTCCAGAGAACACAAGAACAATTAGAACACAAAATTGGCGAGTACCAGGCAGGCTTTCGCTCTGGTCGCTCATGCACTGAACAAATATTTCACCTAAAAACTATACTGAAATACAAAGGTATCAGAAACGTCCCAATCATCTGCACGTTCGTGGACTTCAAGAAAGCATACGACTGCATCGACCGAAAATCTTTGTTCAACATCCTAGAAGAACAAGGACTCGACCCCAAAACATTATGATTGATCAAGCAGACACTGACTGACACAACCTCTAAAATAAAATTTATGGGAGAAATTTCCGACCCCTTCCTGATTAAAACTGGAGTACGCCAAGGAGATTGGTTATCCCCACTCCTCTTCAATCTGGTCCTGGACAAAGTCATAAGGGAATGGGAAAAAGAATTGAAAAATCAAGGACACTGGAAACCAATACGACTGGGACGATCCAAAAACAACATAGAAATAGCATCTCTGGCCTTCGCAGACGACCTAGCCGTACTCGTAGACAATGAACGAAGGGCAACCAAACAGATCGAAGTTCTCAAGGAATGTGTAGAGAAAGTCGGCCTACAAATCTCCTTTCAAAAAACCGAATTCTTCTGCTCAAAATTAGATGTCCAAAATTTGAACACCAAATACGGCAAAATAAATAGGGTCACTCACTTCAAATACCTGGGCGATATCTTCGAACCCACAGGAGGAGAGAAGAGAGCACAGAAGACTCGATTACAGAAGATGAAGATGGCATACGGGAAGACGAACAATATCTACAATAGGAAATGTCTATCCACACACGCAAAAATAAGACACTACAACACAGTAATCAAACCAGAAGTACTATACGCAAGCGAGATACTTACACTTCATATAAAAAGCGGCATAGAAAACATACTAAAAGAAGAACGCAAAATTATGAGGAAAATTCTCGGCTCAAAACTGACAGAGGGAGGATACAGACTACATTTTCGAAAGACCACAGAGAGAATGCCCAACGTAGCGGCGGACATAAGAAAAAGAAGGTTGAAATTCTATGGACATATCAGTAGACTCCCACCGACAAGACTCACCAACAGAATTCTTACATATATACAAGGAGCCAAGTCAACAGTACCATGGATCACACAAGTTGAGAGCTGATCTGGGAAAGGCACAAATGGGTCCGACAGAGATTGAGGATAGAAGAACGCACAGAAACAAAATACATATGTGGGACGTTGCATCAGAGAGCGAAGTTTCAAGGAGATCGGGAACAAAGTGGACGGAGGAAAGAAAGAGAATGCACGGAGAAAGGATGAGAGAGGTGTGGAGGATCAGATAGAACACTCGAAAATGAGTCAGAATGCTTTGCGTGATCCAACCGAGTCTATACGCACCTAATAATAATAAAAAAAGAAAGATTTTTAGGATGTTGTTGATTTCATTATTCAATTTTAAGCTTTTGAAATCCTGAGCAGTCTAAAGGATAAAATAGATCTACATGAAAAATCGGGGATTTATAAAATTAGTCGTTAAGATTGTGATGGAAGGTATACTGAGCAAACTAAAAGATTCATATTAACTACATATAAACCATATATTGCTCACATTAGATATAGGGGAAATAAGAAATCTTGTGTTAACCAACATGCATTTGAACATGGCCATAATAAACAAATTAGTAATTTAAAACTTGTTAAAAGTGTAAATAATAACAGAGCTTTGGATAGGCATCTAATAGAATATGATTCTATTTAGTCAATTTTGTCACTTATGAATATACGCTTATATTACACGCTTTACTAGGGTTACGATTGTAATATAAATAGCACAATTTAGCTTTAGAATTATGTTAAATCATCTCCTAATGATACTAATATGGTTAACGAAACACTCGTCGAGAAGTTTAAAACAGTGATTTAGTATTTTGTGGTAAATCTCTTCGAATTCAATGTTTCACACCGAAAGTTCCAAAAAAGAATTGAATATACTTGATCATTAGTCCATCGTTGCAATGTTAAATTGGCCATTTTTTATAGCGAGTTAATGCCGCGTCCACCCTCTTCTCTGGAGTTAGGTCCTTCCAACTTTTTTCTCGGTCTAAATGGCTGACTATATATATATATATATATATATATATATATATATATATATATATATATATATATATATATATATATATATATACATATAAATATATATAGATATATATATATATATATATATATATATATATATATATATATATATATATATATATATATACATATAAATATATATAGATATATATATATATATATATATATATATATATATATATATATATATATATATATATATATATATATATATTTTTTTTTTTTTTTATTTCTTTCATTTATTTTTTTAGTTTCCCAAAATGTTACAATAGATGATACTTAGCCCTTCTATATCAGACTTGGAATTAACAGTATTTTTATCTCTGTTGATGTGAAACATCTCCAGGAACAACCGTTTAGTGAAATTATTTTCAGTCGCTAGTACCTTGATTGAGCTATTGAGAATAATGACCTGTCTGAATTAGTTTCAGTCTCTGCGGCTTTTGGCTATTATCCAGGAGGCTGACAGTAAGGGAGTTGGGGTGCACTTCAAGTCGCGATAGATGCTTCGCACCCGCGCACTTGGCTTCTTCTAGCACAGGCTTTATTTTTAGATCACGGTGTAAAGTTTGATTTGTCATGAACCAAGGAGCATCAGTAATTATTCTGAGGGTTTTGGACTGGAATCTTTGAAGTATTTCTATGTTGGATACACTCGCGGTTCCCCACATTTGTATGCCATAACTCCATATGGGTTTGAGGATTACTTTGTAGATGGTTAACTTATTAACCAACGATAATTTGGATTTTTTACCTATTAACCCGTAGAGTTTGGATAATATTAAGCCAAGTTGTTTCCTCTTCATAAAAATGTGTTGTTTCCAGTTTAGTCTTCGGTCAAGTCTCATTCCAAGATATTTTGCACAGTCTGCCTGGGGGAGTTGATGTCCATTAAGTGTTACACTCGGGCATGACTCCTTCCTTAAGGTAAAAGTGACTTGCTGAGATTTTGCCTCATTGATTTTTAGACGCCATTTTTTTATCCATTCTTCTATCCCATCAAGAGCTTCCTGAAGCTTCTCAGATGCATATCTTGGTACCCTGCTTATTGCCATAACTGTGGTATGATCTGCAAAGGTGGCTATAGACGTGTTTGGCGTAGTTGGTAGGTCAGCAGTGAAGATTTGAAAAATTATGGGACCAAGGCACTACCTTGAGGTACTCCTGATTTTATCGGATATATTTTAGTTATTTCTCCTTTATATTTGACAGCGAAGTATCTGTTCGTCTATGATCGTCTATGATCGTTCGTCTATGAAACTATGATAACAGTACCTGATAGTATGGTTTAGGAAGTTTTGATTTAATTTTGTATAGTAAGCCTGAATGCCACACTCTATCGAAGGCTTGTGTAATATACAAGAATGCAGCCGAGCAGTACTTTTTATCTTCAAAGGCGTTATTAATAATTTTCACTAGCCTGTGCACTTGGTCGATTGTTGCGTGTCTTTCGCGAAATCCGAATTGGTGTTCTGGAATGATATTTAGTTCGTTAAGCACTGGCTTCAGCCTCTTTAGGAACAGTTTCTCAAAAAGCTTTAATAAGACAGGCAAAAATGCAATGGGTTTATATGATGATGCTTCCTCCGTCGGTTTACCAGGTTTTGGAATCAAGATGATTTGTCTTACTTTCCACTGTGATGGAAAATGGCCGACTCTAAGTATTGCATTATAAATTTGTGTAAGGACAACTAATGCTTTTTCCAATAATTGTTTAACGACTTGCCCAGTTATAAGGTCAAATCCTTGACTTTTTTTTGGGTTGAGGTTTCTGTGAATCATAGCCTTAACTTCACTAATTTTTATGGCTTTAATGGGAAGTGCCATTTGGAATGGTGTTTCAAGGTATGAAATTATTTCTTCCTTTTCTTTTCCTAAAGTTTTCATTGGAAATGGCTGATAAACATTAGCTAGATGTATTGCAAAAAAAAAGTTTCAGCCTTATCAGCATCTGTTCATGCCCAAGTTCCATTCTGTTTCCTGATTGGTGGTATGCTCTCTTGTGTTTTATTGATTTTTACTGTAGCTTTCCACAGAGAGTAATCAGTAGCTTCAGTGGGACTAAGACCTTTCAGGTAATTTTGAATTACCCCATTTTTTTTTATTACTGAGTAATTTTTTTACCTCTTTCACTGCTCTGTTAAATCTTGTCTTGTCTAGTGGGGTTCTAGTTGTCATCCACCTTTTGCGTAGTCTTCGTTTTTTGGCAATTGCATGTTTTGCTGTTACAGAGCAATTCTGCTTCTGGATTTGACTACTCATTTCAGGAGTTAAATCCCAGGGGGCTTGTTGTATTGTAATAGTTAGATCTTCTACAGCCTTGTCTATGTTTTTAGGAGATTTTAACAGGATATCAGTATGTATTCTTTCATCAAGCAAGTGATTGATGGTGTTTGAACTGACTTTTACTATTGTAGGAGAATGATCCGAAGAAAGATCGAGGCTTTATTCTGCTAGACAATTGCTAGTAGGAATACCTTTAGTAATACAGAAGGCAATAGTGTCTGGTAGTTTGTTCCTATCACTAGGCCAGTATGTGGGCCTACCAGTAGACAAAGTGTTTAGATTATTTTTGTCGATATATTTTATGAGCTCTCGACCTTTAGTAGTTTGTAACCTTCATCCCCATCTGATGGGTTTGGCATTGTAGTCACCACCAGCCAGGAATCTACTGCCTAATGTGGAAAAGTACTCAGCATAATGCTCTTCTTTCAAATTGTGACGTGGAGGACAATAAAGGGCAGATAAAGTTATTGGACCTCTCTTATCTTCGATTACGACATTAGTTGCCTGAATATGTGCTGTCTGGAATATATATATATATATATATATATATATATATATATATATATATATATATATATATATATATATATATATATATATATATATCTATATATATATATATATATATATATATATATATATATATATATATATATATATATATATATATATATATATATATATATTACAGAAATCTTTCACCCTTACGCTACCTTGTGGGCATACATATAAACAATAATAAGAAGATTTTGCATAAATAGTTGCAATATCATATGGGAGAACGAAGAAAATATAATAATAATAATGATTCGGCTTGCATTCTGTAGTGGATGGATACTAGTAGGGCGATGGAGGACACCCTTGTATTGAATAAATAAACCTCATCAAGAATATTTTAAAATACATTCTATACTGAATATATTCAGTATGCTACAAGACTTATTGCTCTTGTTGCTATCTCATAACAATAAACATATTTAATTTACTACTTGCAACTTCCATCATAGGATATATTTAATTTCTTCCTTAAAGTAATACTTAGTACAATAATAATGTTTTTTAACGAACGCCATTGGATATAACATATTTCTTCAGTCCATTGCGTTTAAATAATTAAAAGCAATAGAAAAACGGTTTCAAAAATGTTTATGATATTTAATAATTATTAAATATATAGTGATTAAACAAGTATTTAATCACTGATGACTAATCATCGAATTGATCACTAATCCCACCTTTTTTTAAGCGACATATCTCCAGTACGAGATGATTGATGTCAGTCGATTGCATTTAAATAACGAAAAGCAACAGAATAACGGTTTCAAAAATGTTTATGATATTTAATAAGTATTAATTAAATAGTGATTAAACAAGTATTTAATCACTAATGACTAACCGTCGAATTAGTTCTCACTACAGTATCATCTTCATATACGAGGGTATAGTTAAAAGTAAGATACTTTTTAAATAAAACAATGTTTTTTTTTTATGAAAAACCGATTTATTTTTCAACTTAGTCCTCTTTTAGCTTGATACACTTGGTCCAACAATTTTCTTACAGCTATGCGAAAAAGGCCCATTTCCAAATAAGACACTTATGCCAACGAGTAATCCAATTGTCAAAACATTTTTTAAATGCATTTTTCGGAATCGACTTCAGTTCTCTCCGCGAATTCTCTTTTATGTCTTCTATCGACTGAAAACGGATGCCTCGAAGTGGTAATTTGAGTTGATTATTTAAGTTGAGTTTGGAAAGAGAAAGAAATCGGTCGAAGCCATGTTAGATTGAGTTTCTGAAGAAAATTCAGGTCTTTCGGCACTAGTCGAGCGACAACGCGTTTCATGCCCAAACAATCGCTTAAAATGGTACGAATTGATCCGTGAGACACAGAAAAATCAGCGGCTATCTCTCTCAAACTTAAATGACGATTTTCTGTCACCATTTCCTTCACTTTAGCGATGTTAACTTTAGTTAACATCTCGACCGTTTTTGAGTGCACTGTACCACTCATACGCACGTGTTTTGTGATAAAGTCGATTTACCGTAAGCCTTCTGTAACATTTTCAGCGCCTCGGCACATGAAACTCCATTGACAAATTAATTGTTCGATGTTTTTATCCATTGAAAAAATCGTAAAACACACTTGAGATGAACTGACAAAATCGAGCACTGTAAACAAACTAAATGACAGATGACGTTCAAACTTCGCGTCAGTATAGAGGACAATTGTGCCAGCTTAGCTTAGCTTATAAAAAGAATTTTAACAATTCCTTTAAGCGGGTTTTTCAAACAATCAATTTCCGGTACTTTTTTGACAGAATGTATACAGTCAACGATGTCAAACTTTACAATGTATAGGTCAGATGACGCCTAGCAACATAATTGTTGCCAATTCCGCATACATAAATAGTAACCTTCGAATTAAAATGAAAAGTTACTTATAAAAATTCTGTAATACGCATTTATTTATGGCGATAAATATAAAGAGTTTCTTGTAAGTACGTTTCTATTTTTAATGATGCACTTAAAACATGATCTTCTCTATTGTTTCTACTTTTTAAAAATCGCTTTACATTTTTTATTTCTCTAATGCCGTTATCAAAACTAGAAGGCGCCTCTTCTGATGTTCCTCATCTTCTCTTTCAACATAGTCAATCTATGTAAGTCTCCTAATTTGTAGGTATTTCTGTTACCGTAAAATCATTATCCAGTTCCACAAAATTGTAGTGGAATTGAACAACCTTATACCACGATTGTCTTTAGTTAACCACACACTCAGAGATAAATTGTCTTCGTGCCCCGCAGATTCTTTAATAAACCATTGGGCGTACAAAGGAATACAACGTGTTTAAAGCAATTTTTTATTGTTTTTTTATGAAATCTATTGCCATGCTTTTGAAGCCATTTCGATATCATCAAGGATATTTATTGTTATCGATGTACCATGTACCAATACATTTAAGGGGGGAAATTCTTTTACACGCTTCAAAATGAGTCATTTTTCAGAACGGTTTTTAAAGGTGATAAAATAATTGTATCATTTTAATGTTTTAACATCATTTTTTTCATCTTTGAAGAGTATAACATTATTAATTTTTTCTTTTTATAAAATAAAGTGCTGCACTCGTCACTCTTTTTCTATTCATCTGAAACACAAAAAAAAACATTTCATTCAGTTTCTGATATATGCAAGGGAAGAATAAATCTATAAAACTATAAAAAAGTATTAAATTAAAAATTAAGTAAGTTTTAAAACAAAAAATATTCAAGTTTGTTACCATTTTTTCGACAGTTTTATCCCAAAAAGTAGTTTATTTACGCGAAATCTTTAAACCCTTATATACATCTTTCCGATAATGATATAAAGAAAAGCCTCCCAAAATTTCAGCCAAATCGATCGATAACTTTTTAAGTTACACAGCGAGAAGTTTTTGAAAGCACAGTTTCGAGATAATAGCATTTTAAGTTTAAGTAAGATAAAACAATTAGTTTTAGTGACTTACTGATGAATCAGTAATCCCAGGTGCATATAATAGACCTTCAGCCTCTTCGAAAAGCTATTTTTTTCCAACCTGCTGCTGTTTTCGGGCTGTACGAGCTGCTTTGTCTCTTAAAGACTCCTCCGGTTATATCGTTACTAGCGCCTCATCGGTGGTTTCGGCGAAAACTTTGGCATAGGTGCCAATAATTATACTTGCAGTATATACACAAATACACTTGCACTATCACTTGTACTTGCCCTGAAACTTTCTTCATGTTTATCAGTAAATTGATTACCTTGATAATGTCTTTTTGTGGAATTTTTTCAAGGGATATTATATAAGAACATAAAAAATATATACTACACATCGTATTAAAAATA
Source organism: Cosmopolites sordidus (assembly GCA_031761425.1). Taxonomy (NCBI): domain Eukaryota; kingdom Metazoa; phylum Arthropoda; class Insecta; order Coleoptera; family Curculionidae; genus Cosmopolites; species Cosmopolites sordidus. The sequence goes on along the minus strand of JARFXV010000746.1, from coordinate 682,420 downwards.
ATCATTTTATAGATAGAAACAATGTTAAATTATTATATTTAGAAAAGAAAAGTAAAAAATTCTTAAGAAATGGTCATATAATAACCACGAATGACCAGTTAATTTCCAAAACACCCCATTAAGAGATAAAATCATATTGTAATTGAATAGCCCGGTTTTTAGCATCTTTCTCAGCATCTAAGGGTTGGATGCGCAGTAGCCTAACGGCCTAACGCCTAAGAGCTCATTCGTAGGGCTAATATCGGTTAAGTACTATACAGTCGCAGAACTCTTCGTTCTCTGTTAAACAGTGACCCATTCACTCTTTCATTTGCGCATCTCAGAGGCCAAGATGCTGATTAAGTTGTCTGGGTCGCGATATGCGGACTCCGGCGCGCTCCACTGCATGTGCGATAACTCCGTAAATATTTACTATTTTTATTTTTCCTCTTTCCAGTATACTCTCAATATATTGTAGTTTTGAAATAAGAAAAAAAAGTCGATTCGGTTTTAAACTTAGGAGGATTTCCCCCCTTAAGTTGACTAATCAAAAGCAGCCGTCGATAATGAGTTTTCAAGCTGTGAAAAGCACCTTAATCCATTAATTGCAGAACACGTCAAATCTGTCGATAAAAATTCCAGTGTAATTTTTTTCTAATTTAAAACAGGTGCATGAGCAAGGCAATTAACAATATGCAATAAAATGTGCCCACATCTTGCTAATTGATTGTCCAAAAATCTTAATTTACTTTCGAAAATGTGTGAGGTTAAGCATGGGCGTGCATTTCCGAACATATTTGGGGCGACATATTTGGTACAATCTGGGGCGACTTTGGAAAAAAGATTAAATTCATTCAATCGGTAGCTTTTACCATATTCACACTTGAAGCTTCTTCATGGAGCGACAGATCTCCAGTACGAGATGATTGATGTCAGTCGATTGCATTTAAATAACGAAAAGCAACAGAAAAACGGTTTCAAAAATGTTTATGATATTTAATAAGTATTAATTAAACAGTGATTAAACAAGTATTTAATCACTAATGACTAACCGTCGAATTAGTTCTCACTACAGTATCATCTTCATATACGAGGGTATAGTTAAAAGTAAGATACTTTTTAAAGAAAACAATGTTTTTTTTTATGAAAAATCGATTTATTTTTCAACTTACAACAATTTTCTTACAGCTATGCGAAGCATGCCTCTGTTTCGGTGATGATCTCGTCATCTGATGTGTGTGAATTTCTTTTCAGTCAGCCATTTAGACAGAGAAAAAAGGAGGAGGAAGGAGCTAACTCCGGAGAAGAGGGTGGACGCGGCATTAACTCGCTATAAAAAATGGCCAATTTAATATTTGCAACGATGGACTAATGATCAAGTATATTCAATTCTTTTTTGAAACTTTTGGTGTGAAACATTGAATTCGAAGAAATTTACCACAAAATACTAAATCACTGTTTTAAACTTCTCGACGCGTGTTTAGTTAACTATATTAGTATCATCAGTAGATAATTTAATATAATTCTAAAGCTAAATTGTGCTATTTATATTACAATCGTAACCCTAGTAAAGCGTGTAATATAAGCGTATATTCATAAGTGACAAAATTGACTAAATAGAATCATATTCCATTAGATGCCTATCCAAAGCTCTGTTATTATTTACACTTTTAACAAGTTTTAAAATACTAATTTGTTTATTATAGCCATGTTCAAATGCATGTTGGGTAACACAAGATTTGTTATTTCTCCCATATCTAATGTGAGCGATGTATACTTTATATGTAGTTAATATGAATCTTTTAGTTTGCACAGTATACCTTCCATCACAATCTTGACGACTAATTTTATAAATCCCCGATTTATCATGTAGATCTATTTTATCCTTTAGATTGCTCAGGATTTCAAAAGCTTAAAATTGAACAATGAAATCAACATCAACATCCTAAAAAATCTTTCTTTTTTTACTATTATTAGGTGCGTATAGACCCGGGTGGATCACGCAAAGCATTCTGATTCATTTGCCAGTGTTCTTTCTGATCCTCCACACCTCTCTCATCCTTTCTCCGTGGATTCTCTTTCTCTCCTCCGTCCACTTTGTTCCCGATCTCCTTGAAACTTCGCTCTCTGATGCATCGTTCCACATATGAATTTTGTTTCTGTACATTCTTCTATCCTCAATCTCTGTCGGACCCATTTGTGCCTTTTCCAGATCAGGTTGTGTGATCCATGGTACTGTTGACTTGACTCCTTGTATGTATGTAAAAATTCTGTTGGTGAGTCTTGTCGGTGGGAGTCTACTGATATTTCCATAGAATTTCAACCTTCTTTTTTTTATATCCACCGCTACGTTGGACATTCTCGCTGTGGTCTGTCGAGAATGTAGTCTGTATCCTTCCTCTGTCAGTTTTGGACCGACAATTTTCCTCATAATTTTGCGTTCTTCTTTTAGTATGTTTTCTATGCCACTTTTTATATGAAGTGTAAGTATCTCGCTTGCGTATAGTACTTCTGGTTTGATTACTGTGTTGTGTCTTATTTTTGCATGTGTGGATAGGCATTTCTTATTGTAGATATTGTGCGTCTTGCCGTATGCCCTCTTCATCTTCTGTAATCGACTCTTCTGTGCTATCTTCTCTCCTCCTGTAGGTTCCCTTATGACTTTGTCCAGGACCAGGTTAAAGAGGAGTGGGGATAACACATCTCCTTGGCGTACTCCAGTTTTAAATAGGAAGGGTTCGGAAATTTCTCCCATAAATTTTACTTTAGAGGTTGTGTCAGTCAGTGTCTGCTTGATCAATCATAATGTTTTGGGGTCGAGTCCTTGGTCTTCTAGGATGTTGAACAAAGATTTTCGGTCGATGCAGTCGTATGCTTTCTTGAAGTCCACGAACGTGCAGATGATTGGGACGTTTCTGATAGCTTTGTATATCAGTATAGATTTTATATGAAATATTTGTTCAGTGCATGAGCGACCAGGGCGAAAGCCTGCCTGGTACTCGCCAATTTTGTGTTTTAATTGTTCTTGTGTTCTTTGGAGAAGGCATGCTGAGAGGATTTTGTAAGTGACTTGTAGTAAGGAGATTCCTCTGTAGTTGTTCACATCTGTTCTATCTCCCTTATTGTGCAGTGGGTGGATAAGAGCACATTTTCATTCATCTGGTAATTTTTCCAATGTTTGCCAAATGTTCGTGATAATTTGCGTAAGTTCCTGCAGTTAATTTGGGCCGATGTTTTTCAATAGTTCCACGATGATACCATCTTCATCGGGTGACCTGTTCTTTAGTTTGCGTATATATATATATATATATATATATATATATATATATATATATATATATATATATATATATATATATATCTTCAACGCAGACATTCGGCCAGCAAGAACTAAATCTCTTAAATAAAGGCCTTAATTTTGCATTCCCGGCATCCCCCAACGCTTTAGAAAATTTGGGAGCTGGTACTGAAACTGGTATTAAGCAGTTACCGGAGACTTCATTCAGGAGGTGTCCGAAGTGAATGGTTATAATAATGTAGATAGTTTAAAAAAGGTTTAAAGGTATTAGGGTTACATTTAACCAGCAAGAACTAAATCTCTTAAACCAAGGCCTTAATTTTGCTTTCCCTGCATCCCCCAACGCTTTAGAAAATTTGGGAGCTGGTACTGAAACTGGTATTAAGCACTTACCGGAGACTTTATTCGGGAGGTGTCCGAAGTGAATGGTTATAATAATGTAGATAGTTTAAAAAAGGTTTAAAGGTATTAGGGTTAGAGGCGCATCAGCAACTAGACTATTTAGCGACTGGACCTACAGCTTAACGTGGGTTCTGAACCACGGTCATCAGCTACCGACGAACCCAGGCTAGCACCCCCCTCAGGCTATAAACCCTTGGTTATGTGTCTAACCATAATTCTATCAGGAAGCCTGCCGACTGGCGAGTGACCAACGTAGAACACTTCTCAGAAGGCATCCGGCCTTACCCACCCTTTAACTGGCGTGACTGAGGGATAATTCGTTGTCGGATTTTACACTCTTGCCTAGAAACAATTACATATATGTGAGTGTATTTAAGTGTGTGTAGGGTAGGAAGTAAAACGGACAGAAGAATTAAAGAAAGACATCTATCCGAGCGCTGGAATCGAACCAGCTACCTTTGGATTGCCAGACAGGCGACTAACCCACCAGACCACCGTGGCTGGCGTAGATAGATTCATTAGAAAACATAAGCATAGACAATTATTAAAGAATATTTGACTTTTTAAAAGGAAGAGAACAAAAATAAATTCATGGTAATACAATTTGATGCCCAATTAAGACGAAAGCTAGACAATATATTGAAAAAAGTGGTCTTTAAAGTAGTCTACAAACCACATAATAAATTAAGAGAAGCCCTGGGCAATCCTAAAGTTAAAGTAGATCAACATGAAAAATCGGGAATTTATGGATTTATTTGTGAAAATTGTGGTCGAAGGTATAGTGATATAAAGAACACATTGCCAATCTTAGATATGGCTGAAATGAAAAATTTTATGTTGCCCAACATGCACTCGAATATGGTCATCATATAGATATTAGTAATTTAGGCCTTCTTGAAATAGTAAATAATAATAGAGCTTTGGATGCATATGGAAGCATTTAAATAGAATAAGATTTAAAAAAATATGAACCGACATAAAGGGCCTATTGCATCAACTTCTTTAATTACACAGGTCGACATGATTTTTGTAACATTGATGGCAATGCTCTTTTCGCGTTTCATTTAGGTAGTTATTAAAACACCTTTTCACAGAAATGGCCTAGCACATCCCATTTTCAAGTACCTTCATCTCTATTATATCATGGGATGATGGAAATTATTTGTATTTTATTTTGGACTGGACAATGTAGGAATTACCAATACAGTCAAGTGTTTAAGTCAATTTTATATAAAATAGCAAGTTTAAGCTGTCGATTTTGCAAAACTGCAGCGGATTAAGTTTTGTGAAAATATGCGGAACATATATTTATATGTCACAAGTCAGATCTGTATCCGAGGTAGTCAAAAAAGCCTATCTTTTGTATTTTAAGTCACAAATAGAAGATGAAGATAAAAGTTGGACTCCGCATGTTTGTTGTGTGAGTTGTCATGTAAATTTAGTGCAGTGGATGCATCGGGAGAAAAATTCTAAGCCATGGACAAAGAAGGTAATGGTTTTTAGTACCTAAAAAAAATATATATTTCCTCAATTAAGTGATGTAAAACTAAAAGAAGGCATATTTATTGTACCTCAAATAAGGAAGCTTTTAGATGATTTCCATTTTCAAGAAAAATTAAATAAAAAGAAACTGGCAGCTTCGAAGTATTTTTGAAGTATTTTTTTAAGTCAATTTTGGGCAAAATTTTTTTGCATGTATTATTTTAACATGCTTCATTAGGTATGGTTGTTATATAAATTAAATATAGTTTGGTTTTAGAAGTGCTTTAAATAATTTAATGATGATGCTAACATTGTTAGCGAAATGTGAGTCGAGAAATTCAGTTTTTTATTAATTTTTCATGAAGTGTGGCTAATAATTCAAGACCATACACTCGCCTGATAATCTTTTCCTTTTTCAGGTAGCTGATGAAGATAATGATTTGCAAATCCCAGAAAACTGTGGTTATGACTTTTCCAGTCGACAAAGTATCCTCACCTTTTTTGGAGTACGTTCGTCGGGTAAAACACACTATTTTGATTGTTTCTTAATTTATGTAGTAGTGATGCGGTATGTAGTGATGAATCCAAGTTATATCAACAGTCATGAATTGCTGCAGAAACTCCTTCAGATTGCGGTTTTACATAATTAAATGGAGTTATAATGGAGTCCCTTTTTTGATTCGCGTTGATGTTTCGTATATGATGTCCCGTATGCGTTCATCCGAGATGTTTATCATATCAAGAATTTCTTTATGTTTCAGTTTGCTATCGGCTAACACGATATAATGAATTTGGTTTAATAATGATCTTAACGGGATGTCCTGAATCATGAGAGCTTTAGTCATGATAGTTAAGTTTAGATCGAAACTCACTAAACCATTAATAAATCATGAAATGCGATAGAGTAAAGTCCCCATTATACTTTTTCAGCTTTTCTCCTGCTTCACGATGGTTTTCCCATGCAAAATAATTTCCATGATAGCAAAAATATCGATTTATCTGATTCCGAAAACTTAAAATAAAATTACATATTATACGCATGGAAGTTTTCCAGAAAGGATGCTATTTTTCAAAAAATGCAATCTTTTTAACAAACACTAAATGAATGTTATATATGCTTACGCGAAGTTCGGTTCTCCACTGAATAAAAAGGTAAAGTGTTAGGGTTAGAGGCGCATCAGCAACTAGGCTATTTAGCGACTGGACCTACAGCTTAACGTGGGTTCCGAACCACAGTCATCAGCTTCCGACAAACCCAGGCCAGCACCTCCCTCGGGCTATAAATCCTTGGTTATGTGCCTACCCATAAGCCTATCAGGAAACCTACCAACTGGCGAGTGATCAACGTAGAACACTTCTCAGAAGGCATCTGGCCTTACCCAGCCTTTAAGTGGCGTGACTGAGGGATAATTCATTGTCGGATTTTATAGTCTTGCCTAGAAACAATCACAAACATTTAGGAAGTAAACAGACAGAAGAAAGAAAGAAAAACAACCATCCGAGCGCTGGAATCGAACCAACTACCGCTCCGATGCGGTTTCGGCAAGGCAATGGCAGGCCGCTGCTCTTACCGTCCGCACCAACGCGACCGGCTCAACTGAATAGAAAACATATTTTCCAATCTAATGGTGTTCAAGTTTAGTTAGAATTGAAAATAAAATTCTTATCAAAGAACTCAATACTTTATTCAAATACAACTGCTTTTACAAGTATCAGATCAGAAGCTGAATATACGTATAGACGACTTATTATAGAAAAAATAAATCCTACTATTTCAACAATATGTTTTTTATTTAACAATTGATTTTAAGCTAATTAATTTTTTGGCATTACAATGAGTAAAAATCAAAGTATTGTCTGACAAAACACAATTCTGTTCGTAGATTCATACTGAAATTCTTACAATAGCTGTTTTAACAAACCTTTTTAAGTTAAATAAAATTCTTTCGAAGGAAATTAAAATTCTATTTTGTAAAATTGTTTCTTATATGATAAAGAGTTCCTCATAAACTTCAAATATTATTTCAAAGAAAGGTAGCAACTTCTGCTAAAAGTAAAAGTTGAATAAAAATATATATCTAACTAATGAAAAGTTGTTCGAGTATCACAGTAGCTAGAGAAGAAGTATTGTATATGTAAAAAGATTTTTGTTTGTAAATAATAATTGAAGTTTACTTGAAGGTATGTGATTAAACGCGTATATTTAAAAATTTATATACTTCGCTAACTATGTATATTAGTATATTTATATATGTAGATAATTGTGGCACACTTAGAGTTTTTTTATTAGTTTAACTGCATATAAAGCTACTTTATAAAGAAACTTATACCATACTTTATGATCAAAATATACAATCATTTTGTGCATAGTGACTGAATATTTGAATATATTTCAAATAATAAGCAAATAACACAAGTTCATTTTAAAAGTTGGTCTATAACTATAAGATACAGTTAAAAAGACATTTGTGATCTATTTATGTATGATATAAAGTTTTATCGTATGCAAACACTATAAAAAAGCTTCATAAATAAAGACATCAGGAAGGGGAAAGAGAAAAGTAAAGATTAAAATAACTGTACGTTATTGATGAAAATGGAAAACTAATTGACATCCAAATAATTTTAGATGTATGTTGTGTCAATATTGTATCATGAATATTGTAACCATGTTGTATCATGAATCAATCATAATAATAAGAAAAAATACAGGAAATACATATACAATATAATTAATTGTATGGGTATTGCGTGTATTTCTTCTTATTATTATGATTAATTCATGATCCAACATGTAATCGTATATTAGGTATATATGTTCCACTCTTCCGTAAAAATATTCGATGTAACATGTGTGTTTAGATCTTCCTTTTAATTTCATATTTCTGATTTTATCAGTCCTAGTACACTTCTAAGTTATTTCATCTCTATTTCCGGTAACTTTTATTTTTTCTATTTGGGCTTTATATGCATTTATTTTTGTTTGCTTTATTATTTATTTTCTGTTCAAAAATGTGGCATATACAAATTTATTTGTCATTGCCTTTTCCTCTAATACAATGCTGACATCCAAATATTGTAACTTATTGAATTGCTCTGTTTGGATTTTATCTATCTGAATCTGCATTTTTTTTTGTTCTTTGGTGATTGCCATATCTTTGTTTTTTTCTGCATTAATCTTTATTCCGTTTGTTTTTTAGTTTTTATTCCATATTGTAAGGCTCTCTTGGAAATCTGTTTCGACTTTTACCATGACCACTACATCACTTGCGAAGGCGCATTCCGTAATTTGTATTCTCTCTAGGTTTCTATGACGTATGTATAATGGTCTTGCCTTGCTGTTTACCTCTGTGATTATTTGATCCATAAATATTACAAATAGTAAGAAGCTTAGCCCATCTCCCCTTGTCTTGTGATGTTGTATCTTGGCTTATTAGTATGTTTGGTGTATTTCTGTACAAATCATTAACAAGTTTGGAATTAATTTATTTTTTGCCTAGGTGTTTCTATAGTTGATTTTTGATACTATGTCCAAACCTTTCTCCATATCCAAAAATGAAAAGAATACTTTTCCTTCTTTACTTGTTCTATGTATTGCCTCTTTTATTGAAAATGTGTAGTCTTGTGCCCTTCTACCTTCCCTGAATTAACTTTATGACTGGTTTTATTAAGTTTTTGTTCAAGTATTATTTTATATATTTTCACTGGTGTATAGCATTTCCCTGTTGTTGTTGAAATCCTTGTTGTAGCTTTTCTGTGTATGGGTATTATAAGTTCCCTTTCCCAGACATCTTTTGTTCTTTCTACACTTGCTTATATATTTCTAGTAATATTTGTATTCCTTGTTCATCCATTTTTTTAAAATATGGATAAACAAGATATTATTGAAAAAAATATGTATAAATATGGATTTATCCCATCATGGCGCTTTTCCAGTTTTTAGCTTTTTTAGCCTCGTTTATTTCCTTTACTATAATTTCCTCATTGTATTAATTTTAATCTTTTTTTGTTTCGTCCTTTTGCTCATCCCCTATTTCGACTATGTTGTTTGTATTTAGCAGTTCTTAAAAATACTTTTTCCGTCAATCCATAGTCTCATTTTCTTAATTTAGTATCGCTCGTTGTATTGGTGTTTTTATTTATAATAAGTTTTTTCAGCATATTGAAAAATATCTTTTGGTTACTTCTGCTCCCTCTTTTAGTTTGTCCCAAAATTCCTTCCATGGTTTCTCTTTAGCTTATTTTATTAGTTTCCTCACATTTCTACATTGTTCTTTATATATTTACAATCTTTCTGTTTTATAGGCTAATAGATCTTTTATTTTTTCTTTTTTTATTTTAACTAACGCATGTTTTTTTTGTTGCTGTTAAGGCTATCTGGTTAAGGCTGTAAAGATACAGATGGAAGCCTAAGTTCCCGAAATAAAATAAATTATTTCATATTCATCATATAAACTGTAAATTTACTTATCACTCATTATTAATAACAGAAATGAAGAGAGCTGAGACATTAATGCAAGACTGACGGATATAAGATGGAGGCAAGAAAGAACACATAAATATAGATCGCTAATTAAATTATTTAGATTGAATTTTATATAAGACGGAGTCAAGAAAGGACACATAAATATAGATCGCTAATGAAATTATTTAGATTGAATTTTATATCGATGACAAAAAGGAAAATATTTATAACTTCAATAGTTAGGACCAGAAAGGACAAGAGAAAGATATCTCATAAAAGATATATCATATCATAATCCATAGGCCTCTATTAACCGTAGGTTTTTTCTTTTAACCGTAGCTTTTTTTCCTGATGAGAGAAAAAGACATGGGGATGAAACATCTTAAAATGCATTTTCGAAGGAAATAAAATAGGTAAGTAACGGGAAATATTAACAAATAAATACTTAATGGATCAGTAAGACAAACCTCTCAATAACATCAATGATAAGATCCTATTGAATCTGATGCCTTAGTAACGCAGAATGACTACCTGAAAATAGGATCACAAGAAAAGTGTTTAAAGGTGGATGTGTTGATGGAAGGGAAAGAACACGTCCAAAAAAGAAATGAACTGTGAAAGTGGGGAAACTCACAGTTTGTGGCTCCCAATATCCTTCCATAACGTTACAAACTGTAAAACAAAGTTAATGAAAAATAAGGAGTGACGGAGGACAATTCAGCCTTAGGGTTGTATGACATCTAAAGCTATTAGAGCTCCAGTAACTAATGATATCGATTCAATTTTGCTGTCCACTAATAAAACATGATTTTACCAATAACTTGAAACAAAGATATAATATCTATAATGCTCAGAGAATTTATATTTTTTGGTAAAATATAATTTTGATTTTTGTAAAGTATGTTAGATATACTTTGAATCACTTTGCACAACAATATGTTTTTTCTTTTTTAATAAAATTATAATAATTTTGATCATAAAATCATAATATATTTTACTAAAATGAATATCTTAAATAAAAAGCCACAACCAAGTCAAAAAGTTGCATTAAAACCTTCATTATTTTATTTCTTGTGTAGCATGACAATGGTTTTCACTTTGATTTAAACAGAATGTATAAAATAAATTAAATGATCTTAATAACAAAAGCTAATGCTTAATAAAACTTTATTCTATAAATAATACTTGTTTCTAGTAGTAAAAACACCAAATTTTCAAATATACCATAATACAGTAAATCACTCATTCCAATATTATTATCTCGTTTCACTACATATATTTACTGCAAGCCAGCCCATCTTAAAGCTGCTTTTTTGCATTTTTCTTTCTTCGAAATAGTAAATTAGAGTTTCTTATACCAGAATAGGTAGTGGTCTCCTTCTTCAATAAGTAGATCATCGACCCCTAAAAAATAAATAATATTTTATTAAGTAATGTAAAAATGAAGGAGTGAGTTACTAATGCAATTAGATAATACATTTAAATTACATGTGGACTAAGTTTATTTTGGAATAACGCCGTTTGATTCAACTAGTTGCTATCAATTTGCTTCCTACTGAAAGAGTAAAAGTTGTCATATATTTAAATTATATTTATTATATTTTTTGACAGTGTATGCACCAGTAACACACAGTAAATGCCGCTAGTATTGTGTTGATGTAAAAGTTCGTCCATTTTCTGTGGATAAAATTGTATAAAATTTATATTTACAAAAAATTACATTTAGTCAATATAGTATGCGCCAGTCTAATCGATAACTTTTCTTCATCTCTCTGATAGCTGCATAATTTCGCGCTCATAGAAGTTTTGAGCCTTGTGGCTTCGGTGTAAAATTTAAGCATCCTAGTTAAATTATAAATCTGTGTGTCGGATGGACAGATACGTATAGTCTAGCATTGTCGGAACTCAATACCCTTTTTGTTGGCTAATTCAAGCCTCTTCCGAAGTATTGATCGCTTTAATTCACTTAGTTGTGAACAATATTTCTCTAAATTAGTAGTTTCGTTTTCCGATGAGAGTTCATAACAAACGATTCTCTCTCAGTCACACCAAATGCACATCCTAGCTTATATACCTTACGGTTAACATTATTATACACAATCGGTTTTTCATCACCTCTAGTTGTCCGCTTTAAGAATTAATCGATGTCCATGTGCATCAATAGATAATCGCAAGCCGAATTTCGGCATTGATAATCATTTCATGTTGACGTTATGGCCTTTACACTATTAATTGAAAATCTACCTTCCTGTTGTGTGATAAACTCAACAAAATTCATAGAAAAAGTCAAAGACACATCTGCAGGAATGTGAGGTCTTGGTTTCCCTTTACGTATCATCGTTGTTTCCGAGTGCCCCGATTTCATATACCTTGAAATACCGGAGGGAGTTACTCGAGTTAAACGGTTTTAATAACAAGATTGTTTCTAAGTACAGCTCCTTAACAAGATTACGTATGAAGCAAAATTGTTTTCGGCTTAATAACAGGTTTTACGAACAACCAGAAGGAACGGCAATGGTCAATTCTTTGTTACCGTTCTTAGCCAACTTATTCATGAGTAAATTAGAAAGCAAGGCGAAAGATGAATTAGTTTACGAACATATGGTTAAGATATGTAAATGATGTTTTTGCAAATTTCGGAAAAAAAAGAAAACTTAGAGAAAAAGAATTGGTCATACCATTATATCAAAAATTACAAAAATGTCAAAACAAAACTGAATGTTATATCGCCATAAAATCCATGGAGCGTTAATAGAAAGGAAGGTAGTTTTCAGAAATCATTCGCCATTTGTCGGTGAAGTATTTGCTTTTTCACATTATACTGTAACAGTCGATAGAAATATGTATGAACACCTGAAAAGTACTACACTGTAATAGGCGGCTCCTTTTGTCTACCCTTTGCGAATATTCAAGAACTCCGATGCCGACGGTCGTGGCAGATGTATAGGCCGAGCCAAGTGAGGTAGGAGGCAGTTAGGTAAATGTCTTGAAATTGTTCAGCTGAACAGAAATAAATAAGTTATAGTGCATAACTGGTCTCAGACGCGGAGCGTGAAATGAGTTTCTGAAAAATAGTGAAAAAACTCAACAAAAATGGAACAAGAAGCTGTTTGAAATGGCAATATCAAGTCTTAAAGGTGAACTTACGGAAAAGATTTTTCAAATTATTAGCAAATTTATTTAAGAAGTGATGAAGAATTCTATAAATTTTCGATATAAATATGAGATACCTGACCAATATAATCAGAGAGCTGGAAAATAGGCTAACCTTTTTGGAATCCAGAAAGCAATATATGTCAACATCAGGTAAAATCATCAGAAGTGACACTAAGGCATCGAACATTCTAATGAAGGTATCTTTGTTCGATCGCAAAACATCTTGAGCCAGTTGAGCCTGCGGCGAAGATTATTGGATGGTCATCGGAAGATAAAGCGATTGCATTAACTCTGATGTTAAGAGTATATCAGTGGCATCATATACTGCAAACTATTTGTCCTGATGGAACAAAGCAACTACGAATATCTAGTAAAAAGATCGGAGGCAAGGTATGGCTAAGCCCATTTCGAACACGTACATCACTCTCAGCCTAAAAACCGCCAAGAAAAAGCCAAATGAATCTCTGTAAGAGTTCGAAGCTGACGTAAAGAAGATATATGGTATGCATATCCTGAACTAATGGGGTTTGTAGTCGAATAACTTATTATACAGGCAGTTTTCGATGGTCTCCGGCATCAGGAAACCAAGATCGCACTAATTTCAGCACGGTCAAAGACAGTGTCTGCAGCTTTAACATGTGCTTTTGAATATCAAGCCCGTCGATGAGTTCCAGAAGCCATGTACGAATAAGGAACATCCAGGATGATGAAGATTGTGACGATAATGGTTCACAAGAAGTAGCCCTACTGTATGGGATGAAGACATTCTTCCGTAATGAACATATTCGATGTTGGAACCATGGAAAACAGAGACCTACAAAGGTCCAATGTACGGAAAAGAAGTAAGAAACCTCATCGAAGAAGTCGGAAAATTAAAAAAGGTTAGCGACGGAGGCCAACAATCAATTCGCCCCACCCTGAATTGCAATGGTGGCATCTATTAAACACCAAGCAGGCAGTATTTTTGTATACAGAATGATAAATTGGAACCAACACCTTATGCTGCTGGATGTTGGTGCAACCAAACTATCACCAGACCAGACGTTCGATAGGTACACCAATAATGAATTAGAGAAACGTTGCAATACTTGAAAAATATTGATTTTCACGTAATGGTATATCGAATTTATAGATATAGAGTGTATACGTATGAAGCTCAGACTTGGACCTTCACTAAGTCCATCCTTGATAAACTGACGAAGACACAGAGAGCTATGGAGCGAAGAATATTGAATATAACTCTACGAAAACTCTCGCCACGAAGGCGATGGCTGGATGACATAAAGAGACAAAAATGGAGGAATGGTATAAAAAAAAACAGCACAAGGCAGACAAAGATGGACAGCACTGGAAGAGACGTATATTCGGAGATACCTGGATGAAAAAATAAGATGATGCTGATTTATATGCTTCTATGATAACAAAGTATGGCGACTTTTAAAATAAAACAAAGTATTTTGCAACAAAGAAATTCGCTCTTACTGTTATACACTTATTTCAGCGTATTCGAAACAGCTTTTATACTCAACTTTCTGATATTTCTTTTAAAGCCGATAACGAACTTTAATGGAGGAAACATGTGGGTGCCATATCTGGTGAATATGATGCTTTTGGAACAGTATTAGTTTGATTTTTAGCACAAAGTTGAGAAATATTTATTACGGTGCGCGATGGTGCGTTATCATGATGCAAATACCTTGAATTGTTTTGCCACAAATTTGGATGGTTTGCTTTTAGTAATATTTTTCTCACTGACGGAAGGTTTTTCCATTGACGTGGAAGGTCTTTCTGGACCGAGGTTCATCTTCAACTTCTTCTTTTTCATCAGAATAGTCCTTATACCACTGTTAAATATATTTTTGAAATAGTTTTATTTATGTAATACTTTTAATGCATCAATTTAAGAAAACTAGTTTTCAAAAAAAAAGTTAATAAGCTATTACAGTATTTAAACGAAATTTTCCACTCTGAAAAACACCATCCTTGAATTTTATACTACATAAACAGACATATATACACATATTACTGTCTTCTCTATCAGTGAAGATACACAAATACAAACTCAACAGACATCCAAATTTATTAATACTTTAAAGACCTTACAAATAATTTTGTCTGCATTGCTAGGAATGTCTGAGAAGTGTTTTTCATTTCTGTAAACTGACAATTAATGTCGAGAATGCATATTGAACATTCATGTCTATCACATAATTGAGCAACTTATCACAACATTGCTATTGACACGTGCCTGCTTGATGAACATTCAGTTGATATCAACTTGATATGCATTTATTAATTGATTTGATATTCGACTGTCTGGACTAAAATAAAATACTAAATTATCGTCTTGATTATCAACGCTCTGAAACATAATAACTCTCGTTTGAAATTAATTATAATTATTTTACATAAAATTTGACCAAATAGCTAAAACATAGTTGCAAAAAAGCACTAAAGGTCAACATATTTACTTAATTGCTTTGAATATTAGTCGATTTTTTTAATATATCGGTTTTTAGACGGATGTATGTGTAAAATGAATCGCAGTGTTTTATTTACGAAGTGATTACAATAATTATTGTTTTGGAATAATTTTATTCGCAAATAATATTTTCTTCAAAGATCCCTTCTCCCCCCTCTCTCACATTTGACGTTTTTATGAACATTTTGGGGAAATTAACTTTTATTCAATTAGTATCGTAAGCAATGTTGTTTGCGATCTTATGTCTGATAAAATTAATTCCTTGAGCACAAAATCTCAAAAAATATATTTAAACACCAAGGGCGTATAAATGGGATCATAGGAGGATTTTCATTCATTTGTGGGAAATATCGAGAAACAATTTGGGAGAAAATACATTTTGCATGTGTTCATAAGTAGATAGCATAACATTTACGACATTATTTTTTGGCACTTCTGTTTTCTATTTTTATTGAACCGGGCAAAACTTTCTTTGAAGGTCCCATAAAAAACAATAATTTAAGTCTTCCTCATAAGCAATATCACCTGGTTGTGGTGAAGCATTCCCAAGTGTAGGTATAAAATTCTGATGGGCGACTTTAATACCAGAATCGGAAAAGCAAGAACTGATGAAAATGCAACTGGCCTATATGGAAATGGTGAGCGGGACAATACAGGTAACAGGCTGTTTGACTTTGCTGAAGGACAAGAACTCTATATTATAAATTGGTTTTAAGAATTCGTTTTAAGAGAAATGGACATGGAAAAGTCCATGATTACATCATGTCAAACGATAAAGCAATATTTTGTAATTGTAATGTCCTTAACCATTTTAATGTAGGAAGTGACCACCGAATGGTATGAGCAAAGATTAGGATAAAGTGCTGAAAAGAGCGCGAAAAAATGATCGGATCAAAAAGGGATAAAGTTGATTCTGGGAAGCTATTGGAGATGGGCAAAGATTTCGAAATTGCTTTGTCAAACCGCTTTGCTGTGTTGCAAGACCCAGAGGAGATGGAAATTATAGACCAATATGAAGAAATCGCCAACAATGTGCATTAAACGGCGGCTTCAATAGCACCAGAAGATAAATGTTTAAAGAGTCAAACATTTCCAATGAAACCATTAATTTAATGAAAAAACGTCGCACAATGAATAATGTAGACAGTCCTTTTGGCAGGGTCGAGTTACGTTGAGTTTTAAAAAACTATAAGAAAATGTATTATGGAAGAAAACAGGGAAATTAACAAAGCTAAGCAGAAGCTGAGAAAGAAAAGGACACAAATATTTTCCTTAATGCGTGAGGATGGTACAATATGCAGGTAACGGACGGAAATGTTAGAGGTTGTCCGAAAAATTTATTCAAAGTTATATGAGTACCAGAACCAGGCCGCAACAGCAATGCCCACTGAAGAACAAATTCCCGATATCTTGGTGGAGGAAGTGATAAAGGCTATAGACTCGATGAAAAATGGCAAGGCTCCAGGAAAGGATAGTCTAACTGTGGAGATGTTAAAAGCTGGTGGTCGGACTTTACATAAAACACTAGCAAAATTATACTCAAAATGCCTTAAACAACAAGAAGTACCCAGCTTATGGAAAAATGCAGAAGTAATTCTTTTACATAAGAAAGGAGCAAGGGAAGATTTAAAGAACTACCGTCCAATAAGCCTCTTCTCAGTGGTATACAAAGTTTTCACCAATAAAATATCCAAAAGAACACTAAGAAAACTTAATGACGCACAACCAAGGGAGCAAGCAGGATTCAGAAGTGAATTCAGTATAATGGATCACATCAAAGGTCTACAGCAGGTCATAGAAAGACACAACGAACACACTATGCCACTGTATTTGGCTTTTAGCGATTATGGATGCATTGCTTAATCAAGGTGTGGAGAAAGCCTAGGTAAATCTACTAGGATCGACATAAGATGAAGCTACAGCGACAGTCCACCTTGACGATCTTAAGGTTGGAATAAATGTAGGGTGGGGCGTACGGCAGGGTGACGCAATATCGCCTCTTCTTTTCTTAGCCTGCCTGGAAGAAGTGTTCCGTAATCTGGACTGGGAACAGGATGGAATAAAGATTAATGGTGCGTACTTAAATCATCTTAGGTTCGCAGATGATAACGTTCTTCTTTCACAAGACCCAGATGAGCTGTAAAGACACGTACAAGAGCTGCAAAGGGCTGGGAAACCATTTGGCTTAAAAATAAACTAGAAGAAGAGTCAGGTCATACTCAATAAATTTGCTGAGGACAAAAGAATTTCTATTTTAGGAACGGATTTAGAAGTTGTGGATCTATATATATATATATATATATATATATATATATATATATATATATATATATATATATATATATATATATATATATATATATATATATATATATATATATTATTAAGTTGGATTGTGTACGCTTCAAAAACTCGAAAACTTCTGTACTGATTGAGCTCAAATTTTGACACAATATAAAATCCGCTTCAAGGATTGTTTTTATCTGTTTTTTCGCATCAGTAATATACCCACGACCGCGAGAAAACAGCTTTTTTACGATCAGCTGTGTACCAGCAACTGCGCCATCTGCCGGAAGCAAGGGAAACACTCGCCGTCTTATCCAACGACAAGAAGTCAGATGTGAAACACGTGTCAGGAAACATTAGATGTTCCGAACTACATTGTTTATTTACAAAAAAAAAATGTATGCACTTGCACCCTATTCAGATTATTATACAATCTGAATTAAATATTCACCTTATTCGACGTACTTTTGTGTGATCGCATCGTGATTGAGCTGTGCCGTTTGCCAAATCGTAAGTACAGGTTATGTTTTGTATGAGAGATGGACAGAAAAAATATTAAGTTTTTATATTTCTTATTTAACTATTTTATTTATTTAACTAATATTTTACTTATTTATTTGTTATTATTTTTAAATTATTCAATTTTACTTATTTATTTAAATTATTATTTTTAAATTATTCAAAATTTATTTAATTATTTATTCAAATAATAAATAATCATCATGCATTTAAGTAATATTATTAATTTATAACACATTTTCAATACTTTCTGTCCTGTGTCTAATTGTTGTAGAAAAACAAAAAATATTGTATACCCACAAGTATTGCAAAATTAAACTTATTTGAAACATATGCTTTGTTTTGTTCCTCATTCCTCATCTATGCAACCACAATGTGCCACAGCGAAGCGTGGCAGGATACATCAAGATATTGGAAATATCTATAAAAGTTTTAGGGTTAAAGGCGTATCAGCAACCAAGAAGGCTACTTAGCGACTGAATCTATAGTTTAACGTGGGTTCTGAACCACGGCCATCCTCTTCGGTCTATCAACCCTTGGGTTTGCGCCTAACGTACAGTGAGTAAACGCGGCACCATCATACTGGTAGCTTTCTCATGCTAAAATGTATCTATGGGTATTCCGTACGCATTTATCCGAGATGTTTATTGTCTCAACAATTTCACTTGTCTTTTCTCCGCGATCGGGCAACAGTATATTATGGATTTTGTAGACCCTTTCCACAGTAGATGGTTTAACGAGGCATGTTGAGATTGGAGCTTCATATGTATTGGTTTGACTTCATCGAAACTCAGTAAACCATTTATGAACCCGGAAATGTAAAAGAGCAGAGTACCCATTATAAGTTTAAACATTTGTCGGGAAGTTTATTGACTGGCGAGTAACCAACGTAAAAAAAATCTTAGAAGGTATCCAGCCTTACCCAACCTCGAACTGACGTGCCGAAGGGTGATTCTTTATTCAATTTTCAGTTTTGCCCAGGAACATTCACTAAATATCGTGGGTTAACGGGGCCTCTAGAAAAAATATATGACAATTGTTTTAACACACAGAGCAGTGCCTTCTTCAGATATGAAAATTCAATGATATAGTGAATTACTTCTTACAATGTGTGCCAAAAACAAAACAATGGTCACACAATTTTGGAATATAGTAAACATTTTGACATGTGTTTGTGGTTTTATTTACAATATATCTTTTGTATTATTCATTGTCGTGTTGAAATGTTTACGTTCTGAGAACATTGATTCCGAATTATATATGATCAATTTTCAGCCTTGAAAAGCACTATAATATAATGAGATAGAAGTTAAACACTTTCAGTAACTAGAAAATAATAATGAAATAATTTTATTACAGTACTAACCAACTGGGGCCACAAGTTGATTCGCAGGTGGCGCCGATAGATCCGGTAACTCTGGTAATCGATAAAGTAACCAGTAGTTATATCCCATAGGTTCTTCCTTGTAACCAGCTAAAGTGTGAACGTAATGACCATTTGGCCACTCGGAAGCTTCAAATGCAAAATGGGAATCCATATCCATGGCCATCTGTAAAATGATGATAAGGGTATTGTTAGTTCATTTTATATAATCTTAAATGTGAGGAAATACCTGCATAATTGTATAAAATGAGGTATTTCTAGGAGCTGTTATTGATATAGTACAATTTTCAGTGATATTGGATCCTATCCAAAGTGTGTAGGTGACTGTTACATTACGAATTTCACTATCGTTTCCGTGAGATGATAAAGATTTGGTCAGTCCTTCAATGTCGACTAAAAAATATATTCCTATTATTAATTCCATTTGTAATGGGTGGGGCGAGTATCACGATACCATTTTAATTATTTTTGACTTCTAAAAGAAACAAGACAGATATTTTTTAATATGTTTATTTTGTATTTATATTTTGTATTAATTCCGTTTTCAAATTATGTCAATCAAAATGAGCCGTTAGTAGCAATGTAATGTTGTCTTTTTTTAACAGTATACAACTTTGGTCTCGCCGTTTTCCTATAGATAACGTTAGCGGTAAGTACCTTTATGCATCTTGTAAGCATAGACCCATAGTACCAGTAGTCAATTTCTGTTTACATCATAAAGTTATTCGCGATTAAAAATGTCAGTTTATGCGCCAAATTGTCATGCGTCGTGCGGGAAGTGTTAATTTATTTCCGTAATATGCAGAAATCTGCGGCTGAGTTTCAACGCTTCAAGAGCGGTGATTTTTGCGTCGAAGACCGGCATAACGGTGGAAGAGCGAACGTTTTTGAAGATGAAGAATTAGAGACATTGCTTAATGAAGGCTCGTGTCAAGGTTAAGAAGTGTTGGAAGGATCATTGGACTCAATTTCAAAACGCCTCAAAGACCTGGGAATGAGCCAGAAGCAAGGATATTGGATGCCATACGAATTGAAACTGAGATATGATGTTCTGCATCGCATTGTGACTGGGGACGAAAAATGGGTTTATTAAGACAACCCAACAAGCGCCGAAAATCATGGAATATCCCAGCCATGCTTGCAATATATATATATGAATATTTACGGCTTCAAGGTCATGCTCTGTATTTGGTGGAACGAGCTCGGTGTAGTGTATTATGAGCTGTTAGAACATTTTGAAACAATCACAGGGGATTGTTATCGAACGCAATTAATGCGCTTAAGCCGAGTATTAAAAAAAAAACGGTACAATACAGGGAAAGACACGATAAAGTGATTTTGCAGCATGACAATGCTCGGCCCCATGTTGCGAAAGTGGTTAAAACATGGTTGAAAACGTTAAAATGGGAAGTCCTATCCCATCCGCCGTATTTTCCAGATATTGTTTCTCTGACTATCACCTGTTTTGCACGATAGCGCACGGCCTGGCTGACCAGCACTTTCAGTCTTATGGAGAAGTCAAAAATTGGATCGATTCGTGGATCGTTTTAAAAGATGACCAGTTTTTTCAACGCGGGATTCGAATAATGCCTGAAAGATGGGAGAAAGTAGTGGCCAACGATGGACAATACTTTAAATCATAAATGTATAACCAGTTTTTTACAATAAGGCCTTGAATTAAAAAAAAACGGCGCGAGAGCAAAGTTGTATACCTTTAACACATTTTCCATAACTTTTGTCAACAGATCTAACGTTAATGCAGTTATTTCAGTACGCATGTTGTCCTTGAACTGCTGTATAGTTTGGGGCAATTCTGCACCACGTGGTCGAATCGACGTTTCTGGAGCCTCCTTCACGCTTTATATTATATTTTATTTATTTTATATAGCTTATATTTATATTTTACATTATATATATATATACATATATATATATATATATATATATATATATATATATATATATATATATATATATATATATATATATATATATATCCCACACGTGCAATATTTACAGGGCTTTACACTACGCTTGGGCCTTTGCTACGGGGTCTGTACTAAAATATTTCGAATTCTTGAAATTTCTTGTATAAATGATACATTGTCGTTTTATGAAGTACCGAACGATTAGGATACTTTGGCCTAATTTCACGCTAAGTTACAATAATTGATTTTTTTTATGTAAATTACAATTTCTCTAAACTCAAAGAGATTTACTACTAAATACTAAATAATCATAAATACCACTAAATAATATTAATTATATTAATATTATTTAGTGGTATTAATTAATTTTTATTATATTAAAAGCATATTTTTGAATATATTTTTTTTGTATATTTTTTGAAATAGTTTATAAAAATTAATTATCGGTTCTTCTATGCACCTCGAAAGTTGTATTGACTTCATCTGGTTATGATGGGACCGGTGTATATTATTTGGATACATTGGTACTTTTTTTAATACGTATGGGATATCGAGTTTAAGAAACTTTATGATAAGGTATCTTCATTCAAGATAGGTAATATTAAAGAAACATTATCTCGAGATGGCTAGAGAAAGAGTGGCTAGAATGCGAAACATGGTAAGGTCAAAGAAGGACAAAGCGGATTCTGGGAAATTGCTGGAGAGGGGTAGGAACTTTGAGATTACTTTGTCGCAACCCCTTTGCTGTGTTACAAAACCAGTAGGAGAAATAACAATCCAATATGAACCAATCACTAATAATGTTCTTAAAACAGCTGCTTCAATAGCAACAGAGGAAACATGTTTCAAACAGATAAAAATCTCCAGTGAGACCATTGATTTAATGAAAAAATGACGGATAATGAGGAATGCAGGGAGTCTTTTTAGCATGGTCGAGTACGCTGAGCTTTGAAAGACTATAAGGTAACGTATTAGAGAGAAGACGCACCGGTTCAACATGCAGGTAGTGCAAAACTCTGGAAGAAAACAGGGGAATTAACAAGGCTAAACAGAAGCTGAGAAAGAAAAGAATGCAAATTTATGCCTTAATGCGTGAGGATGGCACAGTCGTAGGGCGCGTACGGAAATGTTAAAGGTTGCCAGAAAATTTTATTCATAGTGATATGAGGATCAGAAGGAATCAAAGACAACAATACCCACGGAAGAACAAATACAAGATATCCTAGTGAAGGAAGTGACAAATGTTATAGAATCGATCAAAAACGGTAAGGCTCCAAGAAAGGATAATGTAAGTGCGGAAATGTTAAAAGCTGGTGGTCGGACTTTACATAAAACAGTGGCAAAATTATACTCAAAAACAAAAAGTGTCTGACTTATGGAAAATGCAGAAGTAATTCTTTTACATAAAAAAGGAGCACAGAAAGGTTAAAATAACTACCATCCAATAAGCCTCCTGTCAGTCATGATGTACGAAGTTTCCACCAAGATAACATCTAAAAGAATATTAAGAAAAATAGATGACGCGCAACCAAGAGAATAAGCAGAATTCAGAAGTGAATTCAGTACAATGAATCACATCCAGGTTGTACAGAAGGCCATAAAAACATAGAGCGAAGGGTACGGCACGGTGACGCAATATCGCCTATTCTTTTCTTGACCTGCCTTGAAGAAGTATTCCGTAATCTGGATTGGGAACAGGATGGTATAAAGATCAATGACGAAAATCACACCATCTTAGATTTGCAGATGATATCGTTCTCCTTTGAACGTCTTTTGTCTTTTTTCACAAGACACACAGGAGTGTGTCTCCATAAGACACACTCCTGTGTGTCTTGTGAAAAAAATAAACCTGAAAAAGAGCCAGGTTATGTTCAATAGATTTACTGAAGACCGAAGAATTTTAGTTTTAGGAAGGGGTTTGGAAATTGAGGACCACTTTATATATCTTGGGCAGATGATTTCAATGAAGGGGTATACCTTCCGGGAGGAGGAAAGGCATGTTATATGTGGCTGGCAGGCATTTGGCAGGCTTAACATAGTGTTTAAGAGCAAACTCCTGCTTTGCCTAAAAAGAAAAGTCTTCGATCGGGGTGTCCTGCCCATTATGATATACGGAAGTAAAACCTGGACACGCAAATCGCAAGCAATTCAAATACTTCGGGTACAACAGAGTGGAATGGAAATATATATGCTTGGTATTACAAGACGAGACAGAAAGTTCCGCACATGGATCAGGGAACAAACGAAAGTGTGTGACATCATTGGAAGAGTAAATCAATTGAAATGGAGATGGGCATATGTGACGATAGATGGCCAATGCAATCCTGGAGTGGATACCGCTTGATCACAAACGCGAAGAAGATCGAAAGCACGTTTAATGACAACGTTAAGAATATTGGACTCGCGTGGCAGAGGAAGGCTCAAGATGGTGAAAGTCGGAAGCACGCTGAAGAGGTCTTCATCCATTATATATATATATATATATATATATATATATATATATATATATATATATATATATATATATATATATATATATATATATATATATATATATATATATATATATATATATATAGGCCATAGTAAGGAAAATCAAGCTGAAAACATCCAATAGTATAGTATTTAATAATGAACCCCAGATCATTATTTATGTAGACGATATATCATTATAATGACAAGAGAGGATTCTAATTTTATAATAAAATATTAATAAGGCATGTACGCATTCCAGAGCTGGATAGGAACAAAAAAGTAACTAAATATGATTGTAGTAATTATTTCTAAATGAAACAGAATATATTTAATTTTAAATTCGAAATTTATATTTTATAAGAAAAATTAAATTAAGGATATGAGGGTTGTTCCATAAGAGTGTTAGAATTTTATTATGAGGTACAACCATAACTACAAGTGATAATCTGGGGATTTTTAAAAAATGTTGTATTGAAGAATAAATAATGGCATTACGTTCTGAAAATAATGCCTTTCAAATGTATATATTGGAAGAAAAGTTTCCGGAATGTGTTATTTCGCGAAATGATACCCGAAAAGTCAACTGGCCACCAAGATCATGAGATCTCACACCTTTGGATTATTTTTTATGACGTTATATTAAATAGAAATAAATACAGAAATAGTTTACAGAAATAAATAAACCTGGAACAATTATTGACCACAAACGGAACATTCAAACCACCATTGAAAATATGGTACACCAGACGATATGAGTGAAGCACTAATTGAAAATTGGATATCCAGAATGCATTACACAAACCGATGGGGAGATTTGAACGATATTATTTTTAAAACATAATGCCCTTATTTATTGATAAAATCAAATAAAAATTAGCGTATTATCACTTGTAGTTATAATTGTGCCTCCGTACCAGTTTTTGATTTGAACTATAAATGAACTTTCATTCTATTAAACATATTACAAGCAAAATTACCATTATTTTCGTAGTCACTGTCGTGTCTTCCGCAATCTAGTAGTCTGATTACCCCTAGTCCTTTTTCAATAAGAGCCAATAATACATCAGAGGTCAAACCTGCATCCGTATAAGCGCCGTCTGGATCTTGTCTATTTTCTAAATAGACTTTAGCTGCTGTTTTATTCCAGTAACTTTTTAATTCAGTTAGATCATCTAAAGCCTGCATTAGAAATTAAAAGTACAATTGTATTTTTATTATTAGGTTTTTATAGTTAATTTTCATCTTGATTGTCTATTTTTTTCTTAACTTACTTGCATCACCAAAGCAGTGTTGTACAGATTGCCGAATCCTCCATCGGATTGTTGCTGTCTGGCTAGACTGATGCTGGGTCGGCGGAGAGAATGTTGAAGGTTCCTGTGTCTATGGTCCATAACTATACACCTTAAGGCCAAAATGGTCATGGCGACTGTATCTAAAATTCGTGAACAACAATATTTGTGGAAAACCAGGGAGATACAGGGATGATTTATTTGGTTATGATGATGGTGATGGTGGTAATGGTAAATTATGGAATGGGAAAATGTGACAATTAATAGTAATAAATATTTAATATCATGATTGTTGGAATATATATATATATATATATATATATATATATATATATATATATATATATATATATATATATATATATATATATATATATATATATATATATGAACATATACATATGAACATTTTATTAGATGCCTGAGTGGGGACGAACTCCACCCATCCTTGCAATTGGAGGGCACATGTTTCGCCTCTTAATGTTCAGGCTCGTCAGAATACTGACATATGCTCTACCGACAAGAATAGGGAGATCCTATCCACAGTCAATAACCTTCATTGGTCATGCTGGAAGACCTCCTCCACGCGACATGGTAGAGATTGAGAAGGAGAAATTTTAGAAATTGTCGAAAACGAGCCAACAACGAGCATTAGGTGTATAGCAGGTTAAGTTGAAGTTAGTCATAGTAAAGTGTGGAAAACTAGAAGAGTTGAATTTTGTCAGTGACTTTTACATCTGTACAACAGAACTTGTTACTAAATTTATTTTGACTACCTACGAGGTTTTAAGTACAGAATTTTCAGTACCATTTCTACCATTAGTAAATGGCATGCTTATTGTGCATTTCTTTCTTTCAGATCTACTGTCAGGTAAAAATTATTTAGACTTTCTTCAAAACAATCTGCCACAATTATCACAATAGGTTTCTTTCAATAATGTTATACAGAATATGTGGTTTCTATATAATGGAGCTCCGCCACATTTTAGACGAGAAGTTCAAGGGCATGTAAATAATGAAGTTCCTAACAGATGGATAGCGCGCAATAGACCCATTTCTTGGTCTGTACGCTCCCGCATTTAACGCCCTGTGATTTTTTTTCTGTGGGGCTATTTAAAAAAATTAGTATATTACGATGGAGAAGTAAATACTACGGAAGACCTACAACAGCGCATTGAAAACGCTTGTGATGTTATTCGTTGACACCGAGATTTTATTTTTGACGCGTGTAGAGACGAATGGATACGCCGAGTAAGATTTTGTGCTAACCGAACAAATTGTGATAATTTTGAATAATTTTTGTAACATGTAACAATTTTGATTTTGTTAGTTTGTTTTGCGAGTTCTACAACGCAGTGGTCCAGAATATCAAAAAACAGGTCTGGTTTCAAATTTTGTAACTGTTAATAACTTCTTTAATTTGTTATAAATGATTGTTGGTAAAATAACTTATTTTTACGAGTTTTACAACCTGCTAAAATAAATGAGTCAACTTTGAAAACACCCCATATTATATATACAATATATATATATATATATATATATATATATATATATATATATATATATATATATATATATATATATATATATATATAATAACGATATAATAATATTAAAGTAAAAATCTGGTAACTGTAGTGTAGCCAGTAACCTGGCATTCTAGTGTCTGGAAATATGTTTATGAATTTTTCGTATATTGTTACAAATTGAGGATATATTTAAATGTTTTCGACATGGTGTTGAAGATGCATTCACTTATCGTAATTAATGATACCATAACAACTTCTGGCCATCAGAAATGTAGTTGTTTCTGTGCAGTCCGCTCAATCGGCTCCGTTTTATTGCCTCAAACGCTGTGATTCATTAAGTACGATTCACTGTTTATGGTGCAGGTTAGGGTGGACCGAAAATCCATTTTTTTTTAATTTCTTTTAATAGAACCAAAAATATATTTCATTATGCCAAAGAAAAATTTGTGCAAAGAAAAAAAAAATAAGTCGATATCTTAAGCTCCTCAAAGTTAGTCAAAGTTCAAAGTTTTCAAAAAAAAAATTCTCAATTTACTTTGATTGGAAATTAAATTTTTTACAATAAAGGCCCGTACACCAAATTAAGTATAAATAAAGAGAAAATTGTTAAAAAACTTTGAACTTTGGATTAAGAGCCTAAGAAAATTTTTCCGTAGGCACAATTTTCTTTTTGGCATAATGAAAAACATTTTCGGTATTATTGAAAGAAATTCAAAAAACACGGGTATCTGGCCCACCTTATTGTAGAGAATTAAAAATCCGATGAAAGTAAGTTCAGAATTTTTTTTTTTAATACTTTGAACTTTGACTAACTTTGGGGAGCCTAAGATATCGACTTAAAATTGTTTCCCTTAGCACAATTTTTTTTTGGCATAATGAAAAATATTTTCGGTATTAATAAAAAAAATCGAAAAAAACTGATGATGATTTTGATCTGATGATTTTCGGCCCCCCTTAGTGCACATATTTCAGTCACCCTTTAATTGTTGAATACTTGATACTGGTTGCCCAGCCAGATGAGTATTGTTCGCAATAATTTGGCCAACTCACATGATTCTCAGACTGCCTTAACATGTTTTCAAGAATTGTTCTCGTATAAATTTATAAACTTCAAGGCAACATCGTTGGTATCATATGCAGCGGAATACAGGATGTATAAAATCAATCAAGTAACAATAACAATAAAATGTAGCCTCTTAAGAAAGTCTTCTTTATTGGAAAGACTCAACACTTGGTCTTCAGATATGTGTATTGGTCTTCAGATATGTGTAGGTAGTCTGGCATCACCTCAGATTCAGCAGTTGTAGGTTTACTTATAAATACCTTCTTAATAATTGTGACCATCCTGGTTGTAATATATTAGAACTATTAATAACTATCTTAACGTCAAACTATTAGTAATCTTAGACCTAAGCAAACTCTCGAAGAAAATGTGTCTTAGGCTTTTTTGGATATATCCATTTCGTATCTCATTAACGTACTTAAATATAATGCTTTACCAAACACTAGTATATCATTAACGTACTTAAATATAACGCTTTACCAAACACTAGTCTTCACCCCGTAGTATTTAGATGCTATTTGTTGTACTATCGTCTACAATGTCAATCTGATGTTCATTTAGAAATAAAAAGTTTTCCAATGGGAGTGCCAGAACTTTAAAACGTAATAACGGGAACACTGTTTGAAATGCAAATGCAACAATTTTTGTTCAACCATAGTAAATTTATTGTTAATAGTGAATGTTATAAGAATATGCTAATAGAATATTTTCGGCCTAAACTGATAAATGTGGATATGAACAATATTTTCTTTCAACAAACGGTGAGACTTGCTACACATCTTGCCAGACAATTGTCAGTGTCAACTAGCCATAATGTTAATTATGTCTCTAGAATGCATTTCACCAGATGAAGCAGAAAAATATATGAGGGTCTCTATTTATGCATCTGGAATATTAAGTAAAAACAAATATTTATCATTGAAAACGATTTTATCGTTTTTCAAAATATTCTCGGCGATGACCGATACACATGACGATCTTGCTCTATTAGTTCGCTCACAGTATCAGTGTTTTCTGACCCAATAACATATTCTGACCGACCTTCGTTAAATTCGTCCGTGAGCGAAAGACGACCACGATTGAATTTACTAAACCAATTATATACAGTGGTTTTAATGGTGCTTCATTGCCAAAAGTCGAAGTGAGTTGATGGATGTAATGTTGTTGAGATAATCCACGTCGAAAGTCGTAGTAAATAATCGCACACAAAATCGAATTTCTCACGAGTTAATTGCATTTCTGACTGAGATGAAATAGTCAAGTGACTGAATAATACAAATAGCGTCTATATGATAAAAGGTTCTGAGTACTTATACTGTCAATAATGTCAAACTTTATGATGTATATATCAAATGGTGATAGCAACACTATTATTGCCAATTCCAAATACATAAATAGCAACCCTCGTAAAACATATATTTAAAAAAAAATTTATTTGATATATTAACAATCAGAATTACAATATTCTATAAGCTAATGTGATGGCTTGAGAGCTGGACTTCCCTATATTGGCGTGATGATGTGATTCGACGAGTCCCCATTACGAGTCCCCATTATCCTTCTATCAGATCTGGTGGCCAGTTTCTTTTTAGTCTTCTATTATTTGTTTGATTCAAAATAGGCTGTAGTAGGGTATTATTATGGCTTTGAAGTTTGTGGTGATATTTTAATCTGCTGCTCTTGATCACGACCTTAACATAGGGTATCTGGATATCTTCGTGAAGAGTGGGGTTTGATATGTACCAATGCGTGCCGGCAATCATTCGTAATATTTTTTGGATAATGGTTAAGTTTGATTTACTGGTACATCCCCAAATCTCTATCCCATAAGTCCAAATTGGCTTAATGGTAGCTTTGTATATTAGAATTTTGTTATCTAAAGGTAAGTTAGGCTTTCTTCTGATAAGCCAGCTCAATTCTTTTACTTTTAGGTCTATTTGTTTTCTTTTTTTGACTATATGGTTTTTCTACGTAAGTTTACTGTCCAAGTGAATACCTAAATATTTTGTATTCGTGAATGTTGGGATTTACAATCCCAAGCTTACATTATTAAAATGTAAACTAGTGCATTGTCCTTTCCTAAGGGTAAAGTTGACTTGCGCTGGTTTTGTCTCATTACTTTAATTTTCCACTTTCGAGTCTAGGTTTGAACTAGGTTCAGGTGGGTTTGTAGTTTGTTTGACGCTTCGACTCGTTTTATATTTGATTGAATTTGAAAGTATGATTATATCATCAGCATATGTACCAATGTACTTTGCTCTACACATGCACTATTTTTAGCGTTGGGCACACTGATGCAGGCCCTATCCCCAACTGTTCAGAATTCCTTAAATTGCTTGAATAGACGATAAATTGTCGTTTTAATGAGGTGCCGAACGATTAGGACATTTTCGCCGTTGTGTTGCAATAATTGATTTTTTTAAATTAAATTTCACGTTCTTTTGGTATACATTTATCAATGATATAACTAGCACGTTCGCATTACATAAGAGCCACATCCAAATTGTCATAAATATGACGAAAACAAAAATGGCGCCACAACAAAGTGGTAGCGTGATACTTTCCCCACCCCATATAAAGGGTGGGGAAACATAAGGGCTAATTATTGTGTTATAATTATCGGCAATGAGACCCAAATAGAGGCATTCTATTCGTAAATTTTCGTTAAGTGTCAGGTGTAGAAATCTATTTCCTGCCAGTATTGTCAAATGACCAGTTAATGCAGTTTAATTCGTTAATCCATTTTCATATTATACCATATCAAAATTGTCAATTTGGTAACAATACCAGACATAGCCATATTGTGAGCTAAAATTCTATTGGTACTAAAGGTGGGTCGTTATTGAACAATTTGCTATTTTATAACTGTTATTTCATATTAACGTTTAACAAGTGTTATCGATGTGAAAAAATGACAGGTACACTGTTAATAGTTTCGTCCCCGCTTCTAAACGAAATATCAAATAACAGGTAGCGCAATTAATAACCGATATAAAATACCAGTCGTAGTCGTAGTTTTGTCGTTGTTAGCTGTTGCCACGTTTAGCAATCTTAGAAAATAACACGAGTGCGGTATCAGCGGGCGACATTGGGGACTGAACCTAACTGAAAAAGTTGAGTGAGACTTTTTCTTTTTCTCTTTATATATAATATTATTAGTTATTAACCTATTTGGTTCCTGGCGTGTAAAAATTTTAACTCAAAAACCAGTAGTTATTATAATATTTCGACTCTGCCTGCAGAGTAATGCTGAGAAATCCCGCGTAGTCCATTGCCAATCTTTAAACCATAAAATGACTAGACATTAGATACGAGCAACTACGCAAATATCTGCATATTTCACATTTATACATTAATAACATTTTAACGATCGACTTCAAAATTATTTGTATTAAAATAATCTTCAAAATACAATTTATATTATTATAATAACTAGTTACTGTTAGTAATATGCACAAGATGATTCCGATGTATTCAAAGTAAGTCAAACTAAAAGTAAATATAGAGGAAATAGGAATATTAAAAAATGTCAATAAAACTACATTTTTGTAATATTCGTTCACGGTCCAGATTATCTGAATCTTGCATTTAAAACACAATTATTACTAAAATCAAATGGTTATATCCGGGGCCCGATCTAAGCCCCCGCAGACCCCGCAATGCAGGGGGGCCCATAGTTCTGTGGAGCCCGATGAGGGCTCAAAAGGAAAAATGGAAAAAATAAATAACATTTTATATTTAATAACTACACTAATTAAATTTTAAAAGTTGCATTGCAATGTTCCGTGTAGAATAACTGTTTTTATTTTAAACCAAACTGTGTTAAGCAATACAACTGTTAAATAACCTGTAAAATAATAGTAAATAAACTGTAAAATACCTAAAAAAAGTGGATGGGTTACTGGTATTAAAGATTGGGATACCCCCCATAACTTGGGATCTAACGTCAGTGGGAAGAGACAAAGATTAGATGATACTATGGATTCAGAAAAAAAAAATAGTAAAAAATCTGGAATCTGCTTTTGGAGAGGCTCACTGACATAACTATGATGCTCGCAAAAATGCTCTTGCATTTAGAGATTCTAAAGAGTGCAGCGGAAACTACGATGGGAATTTTTTATCAACTGTGCCAAGTACGATCCTATCATGGTGCAAGTTTTAAGTTCTCCAAAAGGACGTACAAAGTATTTAAATCATAACATACAAAATCAAATTATCAGTTGTATATCTTCCCATATTAAAACTGGACTCATTCAGAAAATACATTAAGCGCAGTATTTTTCAGTCATAATTGACACCGGAGCTGTAGAAATGAAAGGAGCATATTTTAGGCTACAAAAGGGATTGCAAGATATTGAACAGCTGGCTATATATGCTCATTGTTCTGCGCATAATCTTAATTTAGTAATCAATGAAGTGGTTGGAGGCCTTAGAGATATAACGAACTATTTTAAAGTATTGCAGTCTATATATGTATTTTTCGACCAAAGGATTAACTGATGAGGCATATTGACATCTTTAACCTGAATCTCAGGTAACACTGAAAAAACTTAATCCCACAAGGTGGGCATCTCATAACATCAATTTTAAGTAATGAAGTTAAGATACCTTGATGTTATGAAAACCCTGATAAAATATTCTTTAAAGAGCAAAAAACGGATGAGGTATCAGGGGCAAAGCGCCTCACAAAACTTCTGGATAGTTACCAGTTTGTATTTGTAACTGCGCTTTCAGCTGAAGTGTTCACAAACATGAATATTGTTTCGAAATGATTTCAAAGAACATAAATGGATTTTGAAATAGCAACAGCAGTTCCCCAAAACATTGTTTCTAAATTGAATACGCTAAGAGATAGCTTCTTCGAAGTAAAAGAAGAAGCTGCAGCGATTACTGCAAAATAGAACATAGAAGCAACGTTTTCGGTTAGGAAACAGTCAAAGATTAAAAGGCACTTTGGCGAATTAGCAGGAGATTACAGGTTTTGTGATGGTGAACACAAATTCAAAGTTAAATAACAGTGTAATATTCATTCTGGATGCACCTGTATTTTCTTGTAGACCAAATATAAAAATGAATAATGAAAAAACGCTTTGAAAAACATCTTTATTGGATAACAAAAAAATAATACAATATTAGAATTTGTAACTCCAATTTAAAATAAACTATATATCATAAAAATAAGCAACAAAAATACATCTATAGTAGTATGATAATGCAATTATACTAATATAAGGTAATTTTAACCTTACTCAAAAAAAATTACACTAAAGAAAAAAAATCTAAGTACAGTAAAAACATTAAGCTTGTGGTCGTGGAGAAAATAAAAATCCCTTCTAATAAGATGGTGTGTATTTTTTCCTCTCTTGGACACTGTACTTGGTCAAATCACTGAACGTTTTTCATCTTTTCAAAATTTAACGGAAAATTTGTCAGTTTTATTTCCTTAAAAATTAATTACTTTATCAGAAGATGATATTGTGTCAAGGTCTGAAAGACTGCAAAACAAATAATAAAGCTGATATTGGTCCCACTCTACATTTAGAACTGGTTTCACTTCGGATGGGCCTACAATCTGAAATAGCACAGTTAAATTCAGCTTATGATCTTTTCAATCTTCTATATACAAAGCTGGAAACGTAGTTTTAGTAAGTATATTGCAAATCTTATTTTGAGCAGCATTTGTTTTACCAGTTTGTGCCTTATTTTCTTTTGGTAAATATTTTTTTTATATTGATCTAAATTAAATTTTACTTTTATTCAAGCATTGTCAAACCTATAGTAATATATATATTTACTGACAAAATAATTGATTAAGTACTCTTAAAGAATGTAGCCTTTTTTGTAGGGGGGGTAAAATTTATAGATCCGGTTCTGGTTATATCCCATTTGATTTATCTAACGATTTCTGTATTGTGGCTTTATACCTACTCCTTTTTCATACCGACTCCTTTTTCATATATATATATATATATATATATATATATATATATATATATATATATATATATATATATATATATATATATATATATATATATATATAATGTGCGCATATTGTACAATTTTATTTTGTATTATGCATTTGATTTAAGAATTTATGATTATGATTTTATAATTTATTAGAAAGGACCTAAAGTTGTTATTTTAGTAATTATTGTTATATGGTACATTACGCGTAAATATAATAGCTCTGTTACAAGAGCAAATGTAAGCAAAATATCACAATATTTTCAAAATAACAAAAATAACACTAACCTGTTATTTTTAACAGTTATTGTAAAGTATCAGGAACAGTTCCAACTGTTACTTAAAAATAACAGTTTTGCCCATCTTTAATTGATACTGAAGAGTTTTTTCAGATATTTGTCATAAAACTATTTAATATGCCTTTATAGTTAGGCGGGAAATATATTGCAGATACCTGTTATTCTTGTTGTCTTATATATTTTATATGTTTAATGTGTATTGAATATCTTAACATTATTATAGGGGTTGTTTGAAAGAATTTTAGTTCGTCTTTTCAACATCGGAATTCAATTTTATATACTATTACCCTTAATAATCTTCAATAACCACAATATGATGCGATTTATTCGCGCCGTATTGTCGAGTTAGGAATACGTTAAATACGGTGACCTGTGTATACGAGGTGTGACTATAAAATAACGAGACTGACGCTGTAATATATTTTTTTTTGATTTCATACATAATTACTTATTATCACTTTCAAAATACACTCCTCCTCTATCCCTACAATGCTCCAGCGGACTCAAATCTTGTTGCTTTTAATGCAGATTTCACCTTAGGAAACAGATAGAAGTCGCATAGTGTAAGATCCGGCGAATAAGCTGGGCAGTCTAACACTGGGATGCTGTACTTGGCTAGAAACCTCTTGACAGACAATGCGGAATGAGCCTTCGCATTGTCTTGGTGGAGAACCCATGACTTGTCTTTCCACAATTCCTGTCGTTTTTTCGTTATTCCTTCACGGAGGTCAACAAGAACGTGAAGGTACACAATTCCATAAATATCGAAAAAACAATCAGCATTGCTTTGAATTTTGATTTGATCATTCGAGGTGTATCATTCGAGGTGTTTTGGCTCTCGGCGAATTTGGGCTCTTCCAGTGCATGAATTGGCGCTTCCTTTCAGGATCATAAGTAAAAACCCACGATTCGTCAGATCCTTTCCAATAAGTTTGGGTCATTTTCAATGGCATTCAAAGTGTCAGTACAAACATTTTTGCGTGCTTCTTGTTGTTCAAAAGTGAGAATTTTAGGCACCATTTTGGCACACACTTTTTGCATGTTAAAATTGTTATGTAAAATTTGCCGTACGTATTCTTTGCCAATTCCTACAGTTTCAGCAATCGCACGAATACTTAACTGGCGGTTAGATCGAACCAGATTACCGATTTTTTCGATTTTGTCATCCGTTTTTGACATGGAAGGGCGACCCGGGCATGTATCATCTTCAACGTCTTCTCGGCCATCTTGAAAACCATTAAACCACTCAAAAACACGTACACGCGATAATCATTAATTTCCATCTACTTCTTTAAATTATAAGTTTCACTAACGGGTTTTCCAAGTGATATTTCACAACAATTCGTTGGTCTTTTGTCACATATTTTTCCGGTGAAATAAAAACAACATTAATGCGAACGAAGGCTAGATTTATACGGATTTGTACACAAGCGAGAGGTACTGCATTAGAAAGAGAAGGCTTCACGCTAAACGGCTGTTTTCGCTAGCGTCTGGCGCATGCGTACTTCTTATGTATCAGCGTCAGTCTTGTTATTTAATAGTCACACCTCGTATGCATCATACATAGTTCCGGAAAAGCACTTTTTTAGCCGTATAACCTAAATAGCGTTCTTCATTTAGTCCAGTAGTGAGGCAGAATACTCCTTTGTGATGGTATTGCCACCACGAGAATCCCAGAATGTGGTTGCTACGACTTTTACTACAGATATAACTGATTTTGCATTCGCACTTGCATTGGCGTACTTTCACATGATTTCACCTACTGATTGGTCTCCTGCTACAGAAACTCGGTAAAATCGTATTTGAAATGTCAAAACACTCTTGAGAAGTATTCATTCGAATTTCTTTGGCCGAACTTTGACGAACGCGGCATACATCGAGCAGAAACCTTTTTCATCTCAAAACATCATGTAAAATGTAGTGAACATGATCGATCCAGAAATTTACAATATTAGCAAGCTCGTACACTTCTAGTCAGCAATCATTTAATAGGATATAGCACAGTTTTGGGAAAATGTTGTCTATTGTACGGTTTTGCGGCATGCTAAGCGCTCATTATATTCAACTTATCTTCATCCCTCCAAAATAAGGTACTTTACAACTGCTTTACCTCGAACTTCAATTATATTTATTTTTCAGAATTAATATTTCACCAATATTTTTCAGCATTTCTGTAATCGGGTGACTCGGGGATAGAATTACAGTGTCGCTTGTTGCGGTTAGTACTTGGATGGGAGACCATTCGAGAGGACACGAGACATGCGTACTGCATTTCACTAGGCAATAGTTTACAATCCGACAAGGAATTTTCCCTCAGTCACGCCAGTTCGAGGTTGGATAAGGCTGGATACTTGAGAGGAATTCTACATTGATCATTCGCCAGTTAGTAGGCCCCTCGAGGGACTTATGGTTAGGTACAAAACTAAAGGGTTGTTAACTCGAGGGGGGTGCTGATCGGGGTTATTGGTAGCCGATGACCGTGGTTCAGAACCCACGTTAAGCTGTAGGTGGAGTCGCTAAATAACGCTAAAAATTAATTCTTATATACTTATTATACTCTTCTATATTGATTCTCATATTGCTTTAGAGTGGACATTCAGAGAAAAAAGAAGATATACAAAAAAAGCAACAGAAAGATAGATAAAAATAATAACAAACACATGATAAAATATTTTCGAGTTCCTCTAGTGTTGTTTTCCAAGGGTAATCACAAAAACAATAAGAGTTTGGACATAACCTAACACGTGAAATTGTTATGAACCGATTTGCATATTATGTAATGTTCTTCCTTTATAATTAAATGTTGGGTTTTGTAGCACTTCTAAAGTTCAGTTTCATTACAAATTAGATGAATAATAATTCAATGATTGAAAACATACATCTAGTCAAATGAGCTTACCGATATTGTGGTCCTTTGCAGTATTAGCAATATCCAACAATCTCCTAATTTGCTTCTTCCTTACGTGGGCTCTTGCAGTGCATGCCGCCAATGTAACATAAGCGAAGTCTATAAATCAATTTTCATCCAAACTAGAAAATTAGATCTTCATGTTAAAAATGAAATAATTATACCTAAGTCGCTCGGAGCCTCATGATGTTGAAGGGTACCAATCAAATCATGTCCGTGGAATTGTCGTGGATCATAACAGAGAGCACTTAGAGCCAAACAATATTCAGCTAGTTGAGATGGGGCGATAGGGATTTCATGGTGTCTGAAAGTAGCAGTATTCATTAACAAATTTAATAAACGTAGATGATAAATAAAATAAACCTACCTCCAGAGCATTATAACAATTTCAATTTCCATTTGTTTACTCGAAAGTTGTAACTCATAGGCACTTGGTAGAATATCGGTCAAAACATCTTCGTATACGTGTAAAAGCTTCAAGGCAGTCAATACCTTAGGGGTATCGTTTCTCCAGCTCCAGTCATTTTCTCTTTACAGAAAAGCGTTTAAATTTTATTTTGCAAACTGACAAAAGTAACTTTACATGTCGATAAATGTTTATCATGTTAACGCAAAGGCGCTCAACGCCTAAGGCGGTTTAAAGTATATATTTTAAAAATACGACGCGGAAACGAGATAGCTTCCATAAAAGTTTCAAAGAATATATCGCGATGTCTTACCTCTGAGAAATAAGAAACTTTAATGCGTTCCTGATACTACTTTCGATGGATTTCTCAGTTGCTTTTTCGGGAAACTGTTCTGTTATGGGGCTGGTAACTTTTGCTGGTTCTGTTGTGTCTGAAATGGAAATTTATATATTTTTAGTAAAGTCATTGGCAATTTTTAATGTAAATTTTATTCTTTACTTATTTCAGTTTATTTCATTATTTAATGGAATGATTGAAAATGGTGTTTTTTTTTTAAATCTAAACCACTTAATCAAAATATATTAACTGTTTATTTTGAATATATCATGCTATTATATTTGTGCTGGGTTATCCAGGAAATTAGTAGGATTTTTTTTAAGGAAAAGAGAGAAAGAACTTTTTGCCAACATAGTGGTAGGTTCACAATGTCTTTTTGACCAAAATTTGCATCTTTATTGCCAAAAAATATCATCACCTGGTTTTCTACTTCTTCCGTTTTTAAAATTTTCCATTTAATCAATTTTGGAGTGAGTGTAGTCGTGCATTTTCATGATGAATTTTTCATGATTTATATTTGATAATTATGTAATTCTTCAATTGCTGTCTTCAGCCGATCTAACTGTGAACAATCCATGCCGGTGTTGATGGTTTGGTTGCGTCAAAGAAGATTAAAGTGTATGGGTATCTTCAAGTTCTACTAAATGCAAAGTTTAATGTTCTTCTGGCTTCTGATTTCTGACTTAAAACTACTGACTCTCAAAAATACCATGATTTTATCATTGCACGTTGTTGTACACAATCCACATTTTGTCACTAGTTTATCATCCGCTTCAGAAATACGATGGTTGCCTATTTATGTAACCGGAATTGGCAACAATGATGTTGCTAAGTTCGTAAAAGTTAACACTATTGACTGTATACGTACTCAGAACGTTTTGTCATACGGACGCTATTTGTTTTGTTTAGTGACTTGAAAATTTCATCTTAGTCAAAAATGGTATTAACTCGTGAGAATTTTCGTGCAATGATTTTTAGTACCACTTTCGACGTGGAATATCTCAATAACACTGCATTGATCAACTCATTTCGACTTTTAGCGATGAAGCACCATCTAAAACCACTGTATACCACCGCTCATGAACGAATTTAAAGAAGGTTGTCCAGAATAGGTAGTTGTACCAGAAAACGTCGATACTGTGTGCGAACTGATAAAGCAAGATCGTCATGTGACTTACCATGATATTGAGGCATTCCAGAGCATTAGTATGACAAGCACACACAAGATTTTTGCATGAACATTTAGCGTTAAAAAGATTTGTGCGTGTTGGATTATGTATAATTTGGTAATGGCTCGAAAAAAGGATCGTGTTGATTGGTGCAAAGAAATGCTCAAAAAATACAATCTGAGGTGCGTTAAAAGTCGTGTATAATATCTTTAAAGGTGACGAATCTTGAATTTATGCGTTTGAACCCGAAACTAAACAGCAGTCGGCTGTATGGGTCTTTCAAAATCAGCCATACCCAACAAAAGTTCACGCAAGAAGCACTTGGTCAAGCAAATGGTCGAAGCAAATGGTCGATTGCTTTTTTTTTAGATAAATGGGCAAGTGGCTACAGTGCCACTAGAGAATCATAGAACGGTCAAATTTGAATGGTATACAAACATTTGTTTGCTAGAAGTCGTTGAAGAAATAAGAAGAAAACAACTAGCGATGCAGGATCATTTTTCACAACGCCAACTTTCACGCATTGGACCGAATCATTCAATATTTGACTGATTAAAACGTCAATTGATGAACCGCTGTCCAGCCCTGAATAAACTACGTTGATGCGTTTAAAATGCATGTTTTGGAGATACCTCAAACGGAATGGAAAAAGTACTATGAAAATTGGTTCAAACGTATGCAAAAATGTATAATTTTCAATGATAAATATTTGTTTTTATTTGTTATTCTGGATACATAAATATCAACCATTTTAAATCACCCAATTTTTTTTTCACAAATAGATCGCACGGTCGCACGCAAATAGATGCTCGGTCCCGCAGATTTCGCTCACTTCATTTCATAAGGGGCTCACACATCGTATCGGCAGACGTAACCATTTCTTTCCGATGGTCAAAAGCGCTCGGTATCGGTATTTCACTGCTATTGTGGTCTTTCCTTCATCGACATCAATGCTCGCAGGACGGCCAAAGCGATGGCGGTTTTCTAGATTAAAATATCTGCCCCTGAACCGATCAAATCACTTTTACACTATGGTCTGCCAAACAGAACCTTCTACCTAAATGCACAAATGGTTTTTGTTTGGACAGTGTTCTTGCCACTTTTTAAATATTAAAACATAATGTGGCATTTTCAGTTTGAAACAACTTGACAAACTGAAGGCAAATCTAAGCCAATCTGAATGCAAAACTGTTATTAATACCACATGAATTAATAAAATGTAAATATATATTACTAATCCAATCCAAATTTTTGCTTACAAGCGCTAGAAGAGCAACTAATGCTGTAAAATCCCTACGAATTTTCTTGACAACGCGATATAAATTTTCCGTTGTTCAGCTAATTCTGATAATTTTTTGTTGTCTGTAAAATATATTGCAGATCGATATGTATTCTGACTAAATCATGGTGCAGAATGGATGTGTGATAATATTTGTCCGCTATATACAATATTTCTTACACTTTACTATTGATCTTATTCAGTTGGAGGTTCAATTTCAATTTTATCAATTTCTCTTAAACAACTAAATAGGTATTGATTTTCTAAGTTTAATTTTTCTAGTTGGAATTTCACAAACCACTTTTGATAAGTTTGTGTGAAGATAGTGCTTTTGTCATAAAGTTTTCATAATTCACTACGCACTCCAGTCGACTTTGTTTCTTAAGAAGATATGCTTTTAAAATTTTGAGTAGTGTATCGTCCTTCTCCAGTTAGATTGATTTAATAATCAAATGATGCTTACAATATTTTGAGTTAAATTTTTTATTTATAAATATACATAGAAATATAAGATCATGTAAAATTGGACAAACTAAACCAGTAGTATAGTATATTCATGTAAAATTTAGACTTATACAGCAGTATGTGTATATTGAATTACCATAGTTCCAGTAATTGAGAAGATGCAATTTCTTTAAAGCTAATACTGTCATGTTTTCTTTTTCTTTTTGGTTTGTTATATTGAAACAGTTTACTGCTTAAGCATGATAGTTCACAAATTATTTTCTCCAACATAGAAGGATAAATCGAATAAATTTAAAACAATTTTATTTTTCAAAATAATCTTCTAAAAGGTTAATTCCTTTGCCGTGTGGAAAATATATCGAAAGGCTTTGATGGTATTTGCAATTACTCTAATTTTCAGAATAATTTATTTTTCTTACTATTCGTATGAAAAACTACTATTCGTAAGATAAATTACCCTGTATAAATATTGTGTCAGCTGTAGACATCAGCTGTCAGCTAGATATCGCGATATATCGCCAAAATGTTTATAAATTCATTTCAATTATTTTTCTGAGTACATTGGATTATTTAGTTTTTTATGTTGTATGCTTAAAAAGTAACAGTACGAAGTAAACACGACGATAAAGCTAAAGTTAATATAAGTTCATTATTCTACAGAACGAGTCAGTAGATACTCTCAATGATATGCAATGACCTGGCCTGAGCTCGTGCAGAAATCCGCGCTCTTGTTTTAACAAACCTTATCAGATACATTTTTTAGGTGTTGCTGCTAAATATGCTGCGCATATTTTTGAAGTAATTAGGGTTACCGGGGTACCGAGAACTGCCTCGGCTGACATTAATTTCCTCCTCACTCGTGGGACTTATATGTCTTATTCAAATACAAACCGCTTCCCCCTTCAGTGTCCAAAAGATCCAGGGTTGTTACTTAACCTTCAATCCCTCAAATTACGTTCGACCTCTTTTTGTCATCTCCCATTTAGGTGAAGGTGCCTCTTTTATATCAGTGTCTCCCTTCGTTGTTGCTATTTACAAATGAAATGTAGATTCAGCGTATTAGAACAACTAACAGACTTTCTTATTTTGATGCACAAAAGTGAGCTAAATTCCCACCCCCTCTCTAATCAGTTCTTTCGCAATTCTGCTAATAACACACCTTGTGGTTTCTCTTCCTCTATTAATAGCACTTCCGTTACCTATCCTCCCGCTCAAAAGAGCCTCTATCGCCATTTCTCCTATCTCATCCTCACTCCCTCCTCAAAAAGGGAGACCCCCCTCTCCCAAGCCTTCTTTTATGGATGACTCCCTCCTCTCCTCAGCTGCCTATCAAGGATAGCTCTCCCCATGTTACATTTTTCTAATCCACTACTCAAACTACGAGCGATTCCCAAGCTTCCTCCACCAGTTCAACTAAATCTTCTTCTCTTTCCACATCTTCCTAACAACCTCTTCCATAAGGATTACAACAATGGGCTCCCTCAAGGCTCTATCCTTAGCCCGTCTTTATTCAATATAGCAATCAATAGCATACGTCAACACATCCCACTGCAGATTCCTTTTATACCCTACGCCGACGATTTCTTAATGTACTATGCCATATATACTGACGGATCAAAATCTTGTGCCGGTGTCAGTTGTGCTTTTATTCATAATGATTAATCTTACGCGTCCTGCCTACGCCTTCGAAATGGAATCCTCAAGATTGAACTCACAGCTAGTTCCGACTCCGTTTAACTCCCTCCTTCTGACTGGCTCATCTGCACAGATTCTCATACCTTGAAATCTGAATCTCTTTTCAGGTTAAAGGAGGTCGAACATATGGGCTCTAATATACGTTTAGTATGGGTCTCAGGCCAGTCGCAAATTAAGGGTAACGAGAATGCGGACCTTAGAGCAAGATTTGCATTAGAGGAATATATCTATATCTGTCCCATCTTTTATCACCGGAACACTTATACTTGCATATATGGTCTCATCCGAGGACAAGTCCAATTCGATTGGAAACTCTCACACTACTCCTCTAAATATTTTGCTATAAAACCCAATTTCTTCGATAAATCCTCCCTCCCTTCTATAGAGAGACAAAGTGCAGCAATATGGACTCGTCTTAGAATTGTGCATTGCTTTTTCTCACAGGGCCACCTTCTGAGTAGTGATAACCATGAGATGTGTATACCTTGCAACACACCCCTTACAGTAAAACACATCCTCATAGAATGTACGGTTCTCTTTTTTCTCCGACAAAGGCATGACCCCCCTCAAGAACTTTCATTCATACTGTCCCGAAACCATATTACCTCATTTTTCGCTTTTCTAAGTGAAGCATCTTTCCTCTCAAAAATATGATTTCCTCTTCATATGTAAATATGTTTTCACCATTTATTTATGCAGATTTTTAAAGTGTACTATCTCTTCGTTCTCTACCTTTATTCACTTGTTTTTTCTTACCATCTGCCTGTTTTTATCTACATACACCTGTGTCATCAATTGTACTATTAAATGTTTGTAAACTACACACTTTCATGTTTGATTAAATTGGTAGTTAAATTGATGTTAATTGGTAGTCAATGACTGCGGTTCGCAGTTCACATTAAGCTGTAGGTCAAGTTTCTGATGATGCTCTAATTCTTTACTTTTATTTTTGTATCATTATAAATGCCTTTCGTCTTATAATTACACTTTACGCCGATTTCCAAAAAAGAAAAGTCTCTTTATTTTATTTATTGTGGCGGAAATAATAAAATTAAAGTCCAATGTATTTAATTTCGTAAATTATCACCGAAGATCCGAATCAAAAAGTTCTTGACCATTGGAACATTAACATACAATTTATTTTAAGTCACATTACAGAAAATCTTTCTTCTCTCAAAAATTAACAGCCTCTAAAGTATACTAAAGCTTTACAAGAAAGTTATTGCTTGATTCGTAAAATGGTTCGTGAGCTTTAGAAATTTCTTGCATTCAAAGTTGTATTTTACAGATGTAAATTTGAATGGTAAATACAGTTTACGTAAACTTTATGTTCAAATTGTAATTTCTTAAGATCTTATTTCGTGAACGAATTTATATATTTTATATATGGTATACTATTTATTTATGCTTGTTATTTGAGTTCCATAATTAAAAATATATATCTCAGTAAAATTTAAATCCAATTGAAACATCGCACAATGTTGGCAGTGATTACTTAAAAGTTCAGACGTTTTAGATGATTTTGTAGAAGTTGTGGTTGGCTACACGGTAATAAATATATGGAGAGAGCATCCATCACTACACACTACTTAGGCAACAAAGAAAATTCGTACCCCTACTAAATTGTACAGGGTTTCTGTTATACTGACCCGTAGCAATTTGCAAGTTAATCATGAAGAGTTGAATAATAAAAATAATATTTCTAGTTGAGTTCTATATTTACGGTAACGGTTTAAGACCTATTAATTTAAGTAAATTTATCATTGTAAGCATTAAGCAAAAAAAAGCTGAACATTCTAAAGAGGTTTTCGTGCTTTGGCATAAATAACACAGGTCGACATTCTTTTTGTAACATTAATGTGAGTGCTCTTTTTGCGTTATATTTAGGTGGTCATTGAAGGACCTTTTCACGAAAAAATGCCCAGCACGTCCCATTTTCAAGTATCTGCTTCTTTATATCATAGGGATATTATACAAAAAACGCTATCTTTTATATTTTAAAAACCAAATTGGAGATCAAGATAAAAGTTAGGCTCCTCATGTTTTGCTGTGTGAGTTGTCATGTACATTTAGTGCAGTGGAAGCAGAAGGAAGCATCGCAAGAAAAATTATATGCCGTTTGCTGTTCCTATGGTGTGGAGAGAACCCACTGATAATGTAAGTGATTGCTACTTTAAATGATGCAAAACTAAAAGAAGGGTTATTAATTGGACCTTAAATAAGAAAGCTTAGAAATGTTTTGTAAGTGTAGTGAAAGGATTTCTGGATAACAAGAAAGATGCAAACTATAAATACCTCATAGATGAACTCTTGAAAGTATAT
This sequence comes from Cosmopolites sordidus, assembly GCA_031761425.1. Lineage (NCBI taxonomy): Eukaryota > Metazoa > Arthropoda > Insecta > Coleoptera > Curculionidae > Cosmopolites > Cosmopolites sordidus. The sequence goes on along the minus strand of JARFXV010000746.1, from coordinate 637,833 downwards.
GAAATATTAGGGTGTCGCATGTCCTTAAAAATGCATTTTTTATACTCCCATTTGGATATTTTCCGGAAAATTTGCGTGCAGTAAGCGACAAACAAGGACATTAGGACATCAGGACGATGGAAGCAAGATAGTAGAGACGCTCTATGTTGGGCGACTACTGCTTGTTTTTAAAAAGAGATGATGCTACAGAACACAAGAGGAAAAAGTTAAAGATTTTGTCGAGTGTCTAATATCTCATATAATATATTTTTATTCACATAATCTTCATTAATGACTTTGTATAGATTTAACACGTTTTACATGTTTATATTAAATAAATATAAATAAGTTAATTTCTTAGAAATTTACTTAATACTTAGAAATCAAACATTTGTACAGTAAAAGGAGTATGTTTGAAATTCAGGCGTACAATCTTTACTAGAAATGAACTTTTAAATTAACTAATGTAGAACATGAATGTTGGTACACTTTCCAAATAAATATGTTTACAGCAGTAAATAGTAAATTCATTAAAAATGTCATCCTTAAATAAAAAAATTAAAAAACTCAAAATTGAGCAGTCGAAAGAACATATTCCAGAAAAGGGCAGCAACATAGTAGAAAATATTTTAACACAGACGTTCGACAAGCCAAAACTAGATGTCTTAAATAAAGGCCTCAATTTTGCTTTGCCGGTATCCTGTAGTGCTTTGGAGGATATGGTAAACGGTATTGAAACTGGTATTAAACACTTACCGGAGTCTTCCAAAGGTTTCGTCAGAGAGTTATATAAAGGCAACATTGCAAAAAATATTTCAATTAAAAGCCAAAATATGCCAAATATTTCTAATATTGTCAAGAGTCTGCGAGTAAAGGATTGTTTTTATTTAAAAGCTGATAAGAGAAATAAGGTTGTAGTAATGGACAAATCTGATTACTTTGAACGTGTTGAAAAATTAATTCAAGACGGTCCATATAAACGATTATCTAGGAATCCATTGTCAAAAATGGTTAATGAAGTCAGAGATACACTGAAATCTTGTAACAGCCTTATTTATTTTTCTATGAAAAACAAACTGCCTATTTCTAATCCAAAAGTGCCATGATTATATGCTCTAAGTAATGTCTGAATGATTGTGGCGTATTCATATATTTTTTTGTTTATTTGGGTTTTTCGCTACGATCTAAAACTCAAAAAAGATCAAAAATATCTGTTCTTATGCAAATAAATTTTACATAAGAACAGTGATTCTTTATTTTCATAAGAACATATATTTTTGATATTTTTTGAGTTTTAGATCGTGGCGAAAAACCCAAATAAAGAACAAAAAATTATATGCTCTACCAGAAATTTATAAACCAGGAGAATCAATGAGATCAATTGTATCAGCCATTGATTCTCCAACATACAACTTGGCAAAATGGTTTAAAAAGGAATTAGAAAATCTGAATTTGAAAAACCAACAACCTTTCTGTTCTGTGATAAACTCAACAAAATTCATAGAAAAAGTCAAAAACACACTTCTACAGGAAGGTGAGGTCTTGGTTTCCTTTGACGTATCATCGTTGTTTTCGAGTGTCCCTATTCCACATATCTTGAAGTACCTGAGGGTGTTACTCGAGTTAATTTTGATAACAAGATTGTTTCTGAGTACATCTCCTTAACAAGATTATGTATGAAGCAAAATTGTTTTCTGTTTAATTAAAGCTACTTAAAAGTTTTACGAACAAGAAGGAACGGCAATGGGCAATCCTCTATCACCGTTCTTAGCCAACTTATTCATGAATAAATTTGAATCCGAGGCGAGGGATGAATTCAGTTACTTTCCGAAGGTATGGTTAATATATGTGGTTGATGTTTTTGCAATTTTCTATTAAAAAATTAAAACTTTGATGATTTTATTAAGGACGTAAATAGTAAATCCCAAAACAAAGTATTCACGCATGAACTCTAAAATAACGATAGTTTATCATTTCAGGATATTTTAGACAGTAGAAACAATACAAATAGGTTAGATTTTGATATTTTTAGACAAAACACCGCCACTTCTAAATACATTCCTAGTGATACGAATCATAGTTTCCAAAATAAGATAGCTAGTTTAAATTTTATGGTAACTAGATTAATCAATTTTCCTATAAAGAAGGATAATTATAACAAATAATTAAAATTAATTAGGGAGGTATCCGAGTGAGAGGAGGTATCCCGGTGGGGTATCCCGGGGAGGTATCCCGGTGAATCGGGATAAAGGACCTATTCCTTTCAGTTAACTTTTTCAATTATTAATGTAAGGCTCAGTAAACTTCACGGTTCATGATTTTTACGCGCTTCATTAGTTGGGGTTATCATATAAATAGAACATAGTTTAGTTTTAGAATTATATAAAATCATCTCATGATGATGCTAACATGGTTAGCGAAACATGCGTCGAGAAGTTTAAAATAGTGATTTGGTGTTTAGTGGTAAATCTTTTCGATTTTAGTGTTTCACACCGAAGGTTTCAATAGAAGAATTGATCAACTTTATGATGTTCAAGTTTTCCTCTAGAACATCTGAGACAATTCAAGGAGCAATGATCATAATGCAGAGTACTTTATTCAATAGGTACTGAAGTATTTCCAAGTTTACTGGTTGTCGTTCAAAATCTTTCCCATGTTAATTTCAGGATTATTTAGTATATCTTATTTCAAGTGTAAGTGTCAATTAGGAGTTTGGGCAAAGCCAATATAATGGCCGGAATTGACTCTTAGATGTTTTCTTTTCGTTTTTAAGATACTTTTTCCAATATGTTAAGGATTTAAAGATTATTTATTGTGAGTGGTGGACATATATATTTTATTAAGGCATCGAATTGAATTTTGTCAAGGTATACTTGTAAGCTTCCTTCAGATGGGTTCAGTGCGTTTAACTGTAGCATAACAGATGACGGCTAAAGACCATAAACTGGTTTCGATAGATAGTTGCTGATGTAGTGGCGGTTGTAGAAACGTGGAGTATGTGTGAAAATAGAAAATATTATTAGGGAAATCTGGACACAAAGATGATACCAACAAGTTAAAAACTTGTATAGTGAACACATTGAGAAAGTATTTCACCACCAAGTGTAAAAAGAAAAAAAATCCTTGTAGAAATATTAGGGGACTATTAAACCAGCATAGTATGGAAGAGCTACTTTAAAATTAAAAAATATACTTTAATATACGTAAATTATATTGTTAAAGATTAATTTGGCCTATTGTTATTTAAAAACGTTTCAAATGTTCGAATTACCAGTGAGCTCAGAATATATGAAGGTTAATATGCTTTGACCAACGAGTTTTTTACTAGTTGATGCCTTCCAATCTCTTTATTTGATATGCATTTATTTCCAGTTATTTATTCTTTCATGTTTGGAAAGAAAATTCTTCGTGGACGTTTATGATCAAGCCAATTTGCTGGATTGCTGGATTGCCTGGATTGCCTTGGTTCTGTCGTCACCTAGCCTCGCTATAATGCTTGTTACATACTTTCGTTTGTTCTCTGATCCATGTGCAGGTTTTTCTATCCCGTCTTGTAATGCCAAGCTTAAACCTGTGTTCTACCTGAAGTTGAACTGATTGTGATGTGAGTGTCCATGTTTTACTTCCATATGTCATAACAGGTAGGACGCACTGATCAAAGACTTTCTAAATGCCTATTACTTTCCATTGAAATCATCTGCCCAAGATATGCACATATATAGTGATCCGCAATATACAAATTCTTCTCTAAGACAGAAATTCTTCCAGTCTCAGCAAAATTATTTTATATGACCTGACTCTTTTTTTGGTTTATTTTGAAACCAAATGGTTGTCCCGTCTTTTGTATGTATTTTTGTTGCTCATCTGGGTCTCAAAGAAGAACGATATCATGTCTGAATCTAAGATGGTTTAATTATGCGCCCTAGATTTTTATTTCAATCTGTTCCCAATTCAGATTACGGAATACCTCTTCAAGGTAGGCTGAGAAAAGACCAGGCGACATTGCGCCACCCTATCGTACAATCTGTTCTACATTAATTTTCATCATATATGGATTCTTGTACATTCATATATGTAAGCTCTGTTTGCCTCTTTATTAAGTAATGCATTCATTATTACTTGCTTTGAAAATGAGTCAAATGTCTTCTCATAGTAAATAAAAGCTAAGCAGAGTAGCATGGTGCATTCATTGTGCCTTTCTATGGCTTGTTGGATAACCTAGATGTGATCCATTATACTGAATACACTTCTGAATTCTGCTTGCTCTCTTGGTTGTGTGTCATTCAGTTTTCTTAAAACTCTTTTAGCTATTATCTTTGTGAAAATGTTGTACATTACATAATATAAAAAATATGGTCTATTATTAAATTTCGATATTAAATATTTAAAGGCACGCTTTTAAAAAATGTAGAGAAACTGCGTAACAATGAAGATTAACCTTCAAACATCTTACAGAAATAAATCAACTTTAACAACTTTTTGAAAAAGCCAAATCGCTCATTCTCTTAGTTTATTTTTAGTATTAATAATAAAAGTAAAAAGGGCGAAATATTTCGGTATTTTGATGGTATTTTAAATTTTACGGTCTGAAACTTCAATTGTGTCGCTTGAAAAGTTCAGTCGTTTGTGTTTTCCAGCGTTAAAAGTAGGTTCGGTAGGAAAAGTTCGAGACATTTACTAAAGTTTAACAGTGATGCGGGATTTACGTTTCCCAGTTTATTACAAGAATTACAATTTCATTATTTATTCTTGTTTTTTCTGTTGGTATATAAAAAAGCACATTGAAATTTAATTGGAGATTAAAATATATAATTACAATTGGATATTAAAATATATAAATACAATATTACAAAATATATGAGCCTATATTATTTAAAGTCCATGTTTTACATCGTCAAACTAAATAGCTTTATAGAAAGTTGTCATTAATACTAAAAAAAAAACAACTATGGAAAGTTTGTAGGGAGTTTTTTTTGAGGGAAAGAGAAACTAAAGAGAAAGAAAAAATAAATAGTTTATGTAAATATTTATTTAGCCTATTATAAAATTACAAGTGGTAATATGAAACAAGTGGTATATGACATTACAAGTGGCCCGAAATGCCTTTTTACCAGAAACTGTATATTTATTGCTGGAAAATGTATATTTATTGCTAAAAATAATCAGCAAGTTGTTTTTCACTTTTTCTGTCGTTTCAAAAATTTTTACATTTAAACAATTTTCGAGGGAGCAGAATATATGGTAGTCCAAGAGGACGATGTCTGTTATGTCAGGTGGATGAAGCAACCATCCCAATTCAAGCTCAACAATTTTTGCCAAGCCCGGATTGATCAGTGTGGTTATGTATTGTCACGATGAAATACGACGCCCGTTTACTAAAATTGCCGGTTTTCTTCAATTCCTGCATTCAGCCGATCTAATCTGAATAGCTGAGTTCGATATTGATGGTTTGGTTGCATGGTAGAAGTTCAAAATGGATGGGTCCTTTCCAGTCTCACTAAATCCAAAGCATAATTTTCTTCTAATGAATCTCATCTTTCGCCGTAATTAAAACCGCTGATCCTGGTAACCCCTGTGATTTCTTTAAATCGCACATTGTTGCACTTTTTATAACTAGGTCCGTTTCAGAATTGTTTATAACAAAATATCGCACGAAGGGATTCGACCCAGCAGATTTTGTTTTTTAAATTTGTGAGAGGACTCACACTTCATATCGGCAGACATATCTATTTTATCCAGATGGCCAAAAACGATCGATTTGCTAACATTTAACATATCTACTATCTCACGGACCGTAGTACGTGAATATTCGGTTATTATGGCCTTTCTTTCGTCGACATCAGTGCTCGAAGGACGGCCAGAGCGATGCCGGTATTCCAGGTCAAAATCCCTACCCCTAAACCGACCAAACCACTTCTGCACCGTGGTCTCCCGAACCAAACCTTCTCCGAAAATGGCAAAAATCTTCCTTTTTTGTTTTTGTAGCGTACTTGCCTTTTTTGAAATAAAAGGCATAATATGGCGTAACCCAATATTTATAGTGTTATTAATGCCCTCATTTAGTTTCTGAATTTTCATTGATTTATATTTTAATCGGAAAAACACCTACAATAATTAAAGTTTTTATTGGAAAAGTTTGTTATTATTCTAAATTTTATCGTTAAGTCAAAATATATGATACTACTGAAATATTCATCGGCTATATTACGCCGAAATAGCAAAACAGTTCAGGCTTGATGCAAAATTAATCTTCCCGATGACATACCGTGTACATTAATTTATCTGTTTCTCCAGGCATATTGTTTCAGTCACTTCCGTATGAAATTTAGCTAATAATTTTGCTTGTTTGCTGTCAACACGCAGCTAAACTTCGCCTAAATTGTGTAGCACTCTCGACTGCGAGTATTAACCTTGTCAAGAATGGATTAATTTCATACCACTGACGATTACTTAATGTTAAGCTAAGTATATAATTTGAGAGTGCAGTTTAATATTTTTAATGCTTAGTCTGCAAACGTTTTTTCGGCACCTTCTGTCTGTTAACCTCCGTATTTCAAGTCTGGACATTTTTTCATTGTGTTAATCCACTCAAAAAATTACGCTAATGTTCAAAACCTTCAACGTGATATATCTATTATAAAATTGTACAAACATTTATTTTTGCAACTATTTTTTTGTTTTAAACAAATGGATCAACACGGTAGGAAAACAGTGAGTTACTCAAAAAAGCCTAATTTTATGAAAAATTAAGATATCGTAACTTTAAGAACGGCAAATTGAATGTTAATAATGCGGCTTTCAGAAAGAAACTATTTCGCTTTATTTATTTAATATTAAATGCTTAAGTTTGAACAGGTAAATCAGGTAATAAATCATGAATTAAGCATTAGTATTAACACAATTTATTATCAAAACATTTCTTTTTTACGAACTAAATAATTTAAAAGTTTTATTTGTCAACTCTGATGTTACAAACTAAATTGAACATTGTTAAACAAAATTATTTTTTCTTAAGTAAGACTATTCTATTCTACACAATATACACAACACACACGACGATGTTCTTCACAGACCGCTTTTTGACACTTCACGCAGCAGTACTATGTTTTCTTATCTTTATCGCCTTTACAAAAATAACATCGCTTTCTTTTCTTTAATTAGTCTGTTCTTAAAGCTGGGTACCAATCTCGTCCGCCGAAGACAATATTTGTTTGATGCCACTAGCTCAAGATTTGTGTAATCCTGGCTTCGTTGCGCGATCTTGTAAATGCGGTTTTATAAGTGAAATAGCCAGATCTTTCAGAAACTCTTCTTATATTTTTCTATTTTTATTTTCATTTTCAGACAGAAAATTATATATAATGTATTCATTAACACTGACCTGATTTGGCATGATTAGAAAAAACGCATTGGCCAGCGGTTGCTTGTACGGGCGCAGGAATAATTTCCACAGTGCTGATCATAAACATCGGTGCCACATTGATTTTTATTATAAAATTCAATAATTTCCCGCTTTCCACTTTTTTCGCACGCTTTTCCGGTTTTATGCATTGATGACAACAACAAAACAACTTTATTTTTCTTTGGGCAATACAACAGCAGCAGCAACGCAGTGCCTACTGAAGCATTCCTTCTGAATGACTCCGGAATCTGGCACTTATTTTTTCGCAGTGTGCCTACTACTGATAAATTGAATTCTTGCTTCATCCTATTCCAAATCTCAACCGAAGTAAACCAATTGTCACATGTAATATTTCTATGAGTGTTAAGAATTGGTTCACTCAATTTACGCATATAATAGGAAGGTACACTCTCACCTCGCTCTGCCGGCGCTTATCCAATGTACGAAATGGCGTTGTACATATAAAAAGTTTTCGCGTAGTTCACGGAAATGGAATATTTTTATTCCATACAGCACCAGTTTGGATTTGATGTAAACGCGCGCTGAAAAACGACCGTGAAACCCTAACAATTGCTCATGAATAGTCAAAAACCGAGTATAGTGGAGTTATGAAGATGTCCCAAATTTCACGAATTGGTGCAAGTACGTCTTTGGTGTGTCTTCCATTCCGTGTAGCTTTGTCATCGAATGGAAGCTGACAGCTAATAAATTTGAGTCGTCTTTGTGACATCATCACTTTGTACAGCGTTGAACCGAACTCGTGTGACCAGATCTCCAATAGATTTACTTGGTTATTATTTTACACACCGCAAAAGTATAAGAGGACTATGAATGCCTTCTATTGGTTCAAAGTAACGATTTGAAATGTCGCACAATCATCATTACCTTTGTCTGTTACGTATCGTTGGATTTCATCGTTACTGTATTTCAAAATGATATCCAAACTGTCCTGGGTGAATAATGCGCTCCAAAATTGTAAAGGTGTACGTGAAGAGGAAGCTACACCAATGGCTTTAGGTAAAATAGTGGTAATACTGCGACTCGGGGTTCTGGCGCGGCGAGACACCATTTATGCTTATCCTTGCCATAAATAAATTTTCCTATTTTTCTTCCAATTCTAGATTGAAACACTAATTTCACTGGAGTCACTATCACTGTCAGCCTCTTCAATAGCATCGACTTCTTCTTCGCTGTCTGTCGTCAAAATACGAAATTTATTTTTGTTGCCGAAGTATGCGCGCCGCCTGGTCAGGCGGCCACCGTTGTTCGATTTTGTTCTAATACTGAAAAAATATATGTAATTAAAAAATCTTTAACTGTACTGATGCAAACAAATATGTTAAAGCAAAAAACAATTTCGCTCACCGGGTTTCGTATACGCCGTTTGTAAACATGGGGATTCCGTTCCGGATTTGACTTGCTTGTAGCAACTGTTCAGAAGGAACTGAGACCTTCAACCTTGGGTGTCAGTTCTCTTTTCTACATTACTTTGTTTAAGTAGGGGTACAGCTCTGTCCATTCTGTTCTTAGAAAATTATTAACCGAAACCGTTTTGGCTCGGACACGAAATACTCACGTTTACAGACGAAGGGTTAAATAATCCACTGAAAGTATCAACTCATAGTTTCCATGTTGAATAATTTCATTTCGCCTCGATTTCTATGGGAATTGCAATATCATAAACAACTATATTTGCAATTTTTTACAGTAAATCACATACGATACGTAATTGGTTGAATCTTTGCGTAATCGGTAATCCCTTCTTTGGATACACGCATTGTAACGAAATATTTAAGTTTTTACCACCAGATATTTTTATGTCGCTAGCATCTCATGTTCATTCCTAATGTTATAAAATGTGCTTATGTTTTTATTTGTTGTAAGTCTAAAAAAAGTTAAAATTATGTTTTCAGTTGGGTTAAAGTGTCATAAAACTTTTGAAACCATTGTTTCTAGTAGTGAAATAATGAGCCATGTATATTTTTTTACAATAATTAAATAGCTTGATTTACAATGTGACGTGTAAGAAACCTTCCAGTGATTGTTTCCTAAGCAACAATTGCATACCGTATGCTATACAATTGTAAACTTCACCAAACCAGCATTTGTTTTTTTAAGAATAGCTCAGATTTTCTGCTGATTATCCAGTATAATTGTTTTAGTTTAAGATCGTGCTGCTTTCTCTTCTTGAAAATGTGTGTTCTCCAAGTGCGACCTTTATCCAGGTGTATTCCCAAGTATTCGACATCACGTTGAGGTAGTAGATGATTATTCAAGAAAACGGGTGGATATTACCTCTGCGATTGGAGAATATGATCTGTATAGATTTAAATTCATCGACTTATATACGCCATATGTCGGGCCATTTTACCATATCGTTCAGATGGTTCTTGAGAGTCTTCATGTGAGTCTAAAATGTAGGTGTCATAGGCATAAGTTGCAACAAAGCTGTTAGTTTTTATTGGCAGGTCAGCGATGTATAGAAGGTAAAATAAAGGACCACGAACGCTTTCTCGCGAAACGTCTAATTTGATGCTGCAAAGACTAGTTCTTTCATTTCAAGATGAAATTCGAGAGGATAAAGTAATTATGGGGTAATATTTTCTTTATTTTGTACAAGAGACCTATGTACCAAACTATATCAAGGCATCCAGGCTTTATATTGCCACAACGCAAGGAAGGCCGCAGAACAGAATTTCTTCTCTTTTAAATTGCGTCTAATTTTCTCTGTGATCCGATGGTGTTGCTGAAAACTGCGCCTGTTTGAAACCAAACTGGTAGTTTGGAATTAGTTGGCGGGGTTCTAACTTCAACTGGCTTTAATCCGTCAATAATTAGTTTTTAGACTTGCTGATCAGTATGATTTAGCATCTTCTGGTAGCTTCTCAGGTTTTTGTATTAAAATAATTTCTGCTCATTTTCATTGAAAAGGAAAGTAGCCTCTGTGTAATATGGCATTATATAAAGCTGTGACATATATTAGGTGAGCGTTTTTAAAGGGTTTTCAAGTTTGTATGATGAGTGGCAGGGCATTGAAGATGATCTATATTGGTCTATCAATAACAATAAGACGGTCTATCAATAACAATAGATGAAAACTGAAGAAAACTTTCAAAAAGCGGCTGGAATTTCTCAAAATGATTATTGTGTGTCTTTCAGGTTCATCGACTAGCTCACTGGCGGGTATTCCTAAATCAATATTATACGGAATACCTAGGTTTTTATGCGACTTTTTGACTAAAAAAATATTTTAGTGTTGGATCTACCTTAATATTCATTTATATTGGCTCAGTGTGATTTTTGGCTATTTTCAAAAGCTTATATCAGTGTACTAAGAGTCTTTTGAATAAGAAGTAACGAAAACTATTATTTAAGAAAGAATAAAAAAGGAAACAGTGGAACCCGAGGAAACTTAGAGTTATATCGTTATCATTTGTAAGTAATATCGTTTTTTAATATTGTACAAAATTGTATTTTGTGTATGGAAGTACAAGCGATTCTTATAAGTCAAAATAATGATGAAATTTTTTGTTTTCCTAAATCTTAAAACAGTTACACACATTTTTTATTTATAATACAAAACAAACTTTATAATTATTAATACATTTTTATTTATGTATAAAAAGTAACATAAAGTAATATGTAAGTTATTTATGTATAAAATGTAAGTAAGTATTTAAGTATGAAAGTTATGTATAAAGTAAAATTCACGCGGTTCGACAAAAAATATGTGACAACGGTGCATTTGCGAGAATGTTGACGCTACAAGATAGAAAATTTATGTTAAAAAATATGCATTCTAGATACAAAGGTAAATTCTGTAAGTAAACTTTTTTAAGTAAAATTCAGAAATGTTTCAAAGTAATCTCTCTTTTTAGCTATAACTTTATCTCATTTTTTTAGCTGGTTGCGTAACGTTGCCAGACCTTTAGTCGAGTGTTTCGTTACTAGTAATCCAAAGTTAAAAAAAAAATTATTTGAATTATTTAAATAATTATATCGGTAACCCGATATTAATCATATATTAATATATTTAATCATATAATATCATTCCGCAAATATTTATTTTTATCATGTGATATTTTTTATTCTTTAAAGTTAGAAAATTAATAGTTCAAAAAATTTACAATCCTTGGCGGAAATCATTCTACCATAAGAGATTGTGTATAAGAACGGTTTCAAAATGTATTTTTTCTAAAAACTAAACGGCGAATAATTTTCAAATTTTGAGGATTGTTCCAATATATATCCTTTGTCATAATTACCGAATTTCAAGTGTTAGACTTGGAAACTAGTTTCTTTCTTAAGATTCGCTTCTCTCGTCTTAAGGGTTAATAAAGTTTTAATCTACAATATAATATCCACCACTATTCACAATCTTCGCCTATCTCTTCGACAAAATGTTCTATTCTCTTTCTGAAAATGATGGTGATTTGAAGTAATATATTCGAGTGCAGTTTTAATAGTTCTCGCAGTAGGCAGTTTTTTCCACTAAGAAACACTACGTTGTCTTGCATTGTCATGCTGCAGAATAACGCCTTTTAGATTAATCTGCCCTGGATGTTTTTGATTAAAAGCCATGTTTAGTTTATCAAGCTGAGCACGATAATATTCAGCATTCATGGTTTCATTAAGATTCAGATCATCATAGTGAATGATTCCTTTAAAATCCTACCGTACCAAATGTTACAGTTTTTTAATGTGAAGACCTGATTTTTGAGCAGGTAAAGGTGATTGTCCTGCGTTAACCATTGTTGCTTCTTATGTGGATTACTATACAGAATCCACTTTTCATCTCCAGTAACTATTTATTGAACAAAAGGATATTTGCCTAACCCCTACAAACATGTGGTTCAGATTGCTGCCGGTTGTTGTGACAACAACTGAACCGAGTGTTCAGTTGTAAGTTTTGCGGCTAATTTTTGAATGGTTTGTTTGGAATCAGCTTCAATTTCCAGACTTTAAACCGTCGAATCAAATGAAATCACCGTTCTTAGTTATTTAAATCAACCCTGACATATGTGTCTAAGTCACCAAGATAAACAGTATTAATGTTATTTGTTGCATTCATGGCGTGTTTATACTTTCGAACTTTCGATAATATATGTTATGCTATATTGAGTAAAGTTATTGATAGTAGATGGAAATGTTTTTAGAATTTGAAAAAAACGACTTAAGGTATGGGCACCTCTGAAAATAGCAACCAAACATAAATACAAATAAATATTGCAAATGCTGCAAACTGTGCAGAATAACTAAATATATTATGAAATACTAAAAATACATTAAGAGCAACAAAAAAAAGGATGAAAAAGTTAGATTCGCTAAAATTACGATACTTTTACAGATGGAAGATAGATTTAGATTATGAATGAACAGAATCAAATGAACCTAAAGATCTGGGAAAGAAAAGTGCTAGGAACATATTAGTCAGAAAAGCTAATATAACAGGATTGGGAAAAAAGAACAAATGAACAAATCAGAAATTGTTTGAAGATCTTTATAAAAATGCAATTATTAGTGATTTTAATCAACCCAGAATTGTTGGAACAATTGATAAGAATGGAAAATCATTGAAAGGTGGAAAAAGCATAGGAGAGAAAATAGAGAGAAAGAGAAACATGGACCAGCCAAGGAGGAAATAAAAACAATATTTGTGTTTTAAAATGGGGAAAAAGCGAAAGGGGATTCAAAAAATTCAATAAAATTTGAAAACATATTTCATTTGGCATTAGTTAAATTCTATTTTTTTAACAAAATGTGTATAATACTGATAATAAATTGAATTGCTGAATTAATTAACTACAAATACTACTTAATTAAGTGCAAACATCTTTTTGCAAATATGATACATTACGGCCAAAAATTATAGATTATTTTTGGAAACTAAGGACTTCTTCAAATAATTTTAATTTGCAATGGTTTGCAATTCATCTTCATAGCAACCTATTTATTGTCTATTTACATCTTACTTGCTATAAACTATGGGCAAGGAAAAACCTTCTCAGTATTCGGATCACGAAAAAAAAATTTCACATAACATTAATTACTGAATCCTCACCGCAGTATTTAAGCCCCTTTTCTGCTGTTTCTTTATACAGGCGGTATAGTCATTTATTACTTTTCTTCATTTTGTCTAAAGGGAACTCTAACAGTTGTCGATTTTCTTAAAAGGAAACTTTGTTATATTAAAAGCTTTTCCGCAGTGGCGTGCATCATCAGGAAGGCGATGAGAATCAATCCGATGAATACTTATTGTTTTACAAAGGGCAAAACTAACAAACTCCCCTTCGAAGTTATGTTGGTGATTTTCTTAATAGATGGGACAATTTGTCTAGTTGAGAAGACATGCTGTATCAGTAAAATGAGTTAGAGAAGTACATATGTAGAAATCATCATATGAGCTTTTATTGAAAATACTTCGCTTTCAAAAATCGCAAGGTTCTGCTATTGTTTGTTTTTGAAATTCAAATGTATCATGCAGATGGAATTAACTCCAAGCAGTAGCGAAGTATACTATCCCTGGTATCGAATTTTACGTGTATGGTTATGCTTATTGTTGTTTTTGCGTGACAATTTATTTTCGCAAAAGAGTTGCTTATCACTATATAACAAATAAATGTCGACTAACTCCTAGGAAATTAACCACCTGCACAATGCAGTGCAATAATTTTTTTTATAGTTATATGGTATAACTTATTCAGCAAAATATCTATATATCATCATCAGCCCATATCGATCCACTGCAGGATGAAGGCTTCTTCAGCATGCTTCCAACCTTCACGGTCCTGGGCTTTCCTCTGCCACTCGGGCCCAATATACTCAACGATGTCATCAATCCATCGTGCTTTCGGTCTTCTTCGCGGACGTTTGCGATCAAGCGGTATCCACTCCAGGATTGCCTTGGTCCATCTGTCGTCCCATCGCCTCGCTATATGGCCTGCCCATCTCCATTTCAATTGTTTTACTCTTCCAATGATGTCACAGACTTTTGTCTGCTCCCTGATCCATGCGCAGGACTTTCTGTCTCGTCTTGTAATGCCAAGCATACATCTTTCCATTCCCCTCTGTGCCACCCGAAGTTTTTGAATTGATTGCGATGTGAGTGTCCAGGTTTCACTTCCGTATGTCATAACGGGTAGAACGCACTGATCGAATACTTTTCTTTTAAGGTAAAGTGGGAGGCTGCTCTTAAACACTATGTTGAGCCTACCAAATGCCTGCCAGCCACATTTTACATTCCGTTCCACCTCCCGGGCGATATTACCCTCCATTGAAATCCTCTGCCCAAGACATATAAAGCTGTCCACAATCTCTAAATCCCTTCCCAAAACTGAAATTCTTCTGTCCTGAGCGAAGTTATTGAACATAACCTGACTCTTTTTCAGGTTTATTTTCAAGCCAAATGGTTCGCCAGCCTTTTGCAGTTCTTGTATGTGTCTTTGCAGCTCCTCTGGGTCTTGTGAAATGAGAATAATATCATCTGCAAATCTAAGATGGTTTAAGTTTGCACCATTGATCTTTACACCATCCTGTTCCCAATCCAGTTTACGGAATACTTCTTCAAGGACAGCCGAGAAAAGAATAGGCGATATTGCGTCACCCTGCCGTACACCTCGTTCTATATTAATTCCCACTTCAAGATCATCAAGGTGAATTGTAGCTGTAGCTCCATCATATATCGATTCTAATAGGTTTACATAGGCTCTCTCTACACCTTGGCTAAGCAGTGCATCCGTTATCGCATGCTTTGAGATGGAATCAATTGCTTTTTGGTAGTCGATAAAAGCCAAGCACAGTGGCATGGTGTATTCGTTGTCCCTTTCTATGACCTGCTGTACAACCTGGAAGTGATCCATTGTACTGAATCCACTTCTGAATCCTGCTTGTTCTCTTGGTTGTGCGTCATTCAGTTTTTTTAATATTCTTTTAGAAATTATCTTAGTGAAAACTTTGTACATCACTGATAGGAGGCTTATTGGACGGTAGTTCTTTAAATCTTCCTGTGCTCCTTTTTTATGTAAAAGGATCACTTCTGCATTTTTCCATAAGTCGGGTACTTTTTGTTCTTTGAGGCATTTTGAGTATAATTTTGCCAGTGTTTTATGTAACGTCCGACCACCAGCTTTTAGCATTTCGACAGTTACACTATCCTTTCCTGGAGCCTTGTCGTTCTTCATCAATTCTATAGCATTTGTTACTTCCTCCATTAGGATATCTGGCATTATATATTGTTCTTCTGTGGGTATTGCTGTCCCTGACTGGCTCTGATCTTCATATAACTGGGAATAAAACCTTCTGACAATCTCTAACATTTGGGTACGCGCCCTGCACACTGTGCCATCCTCACGCTTTAAAGCATATATTTGCGTTCTTTTGTTTCCCAGCTTCTGTTTAGCTTTGTTAATTCATATTGTTCTGCATATTGAATCGGCGCGTGTCCTCTCTGATACGTTTTCTTATAGTTTTGCAGAGCTCAGTGTACTCGACCCTGCCAAAAGGACTACCTGCATTTCTTTCTCATTGCTCGCCGTTTCTTCATTAAATCAATGGTCTCACTGGAGATTTTTGTTTGTTTGAGACATTTTTCTTCTGGTGCTATTGAAGCAGCCGTTTGAAGTACATTGTTGGCGATTTCTTCATATTGAACTGATATTTCCACCTGCTCTGGATCTTGTAACGCAGCAAACCGGTTCAACAAAGCAATCTCAAAATCGCTTCCTCTCTCCAGCAGTTTTCCAGAATCCACCTTGCCCTTCTTTGGTCTTACCATTCTTTCGCGCTCTTTTCGACAGTCAATCCGAACCCTTGCTCGTACCATTCGGTGGTCACTTCCAACATTAAAATTGTTAAGGACAGTACAATTGGTAAATATTGTTTTATCGTTAGTCGTGATGTAGTCAATTTCGCTTGTGAGCCCAGATGGATTTTTCCATGTCCATTTTCTGCTGATATTTTTCTTATAGAATGAATTCATAATATATAGTTCTTATCCTTCAGCAAAATCAACCAACCTGTCACCTCTATTGTCTCGCTCACCAGTTCCATATGGGCCAGTTGCATTTTCATCTGTTCTTGTTGTTCCAATTCTGGCATTAAAATCACCCATCAGGATTTTGTACCTACACATCTCCTTGTATAAAAGCAAGTATATATCAAGCTTGTATATATCAAGTGAATTTAGTATATATTTAGTTAGAATAGAGTTTATTTCAAGTGAAATAAAATACTCAGGATATGATTTATGCGGTTTTTGGAGAAAATACTGTTTCCTACTGTACTTGTAAAAGTGGTTCCAGTAATTACGAACTGAATTTAACTTAAATTTTAACTTAAAAGATGCAACTGGGTGTCGTACATTATGAGTTGATTCAATCTGGTCAAACGGTCACTGCTGATCGTTATTAGCATTATTTAATTCATGTTAGTGAAGTTCTGATGGAAAAAGGTAAGCTACTGGCAAGGAAATAAAGGGAGTTATGTTGCTTGAAGACAAGATAAGCCCACATTCATCAAAGGGGACTCTGGGAACGATCACCGAGTTTGATTGGAAGAGTTTATCACACCCGACTTGGACCGTTTGTCTTCTTGTAACATCACTTGGTTGATAGGCACGAGAGTAGTCCCAGAAGTACCTGACCTGATGTATAGATATCGGTTTGAAAAGAATGACTATGGTAGAAAGTACTAACCTTATAAAGCTCAAGTTTGAAATTTGACGACCCTACATTATTTAGTATTTGTTTGGTAGCCATTAATAGTGAACGCTCTCAGTGAATTTGTAAGCACGGAAAAAATTGATTATCGTTATGTGATACAATACTTTCAATTGAAAGGTCTCAGTTCATCCGATATCAAAGCGAAGCTAAATTCTACTCTGGGAGAGAATAATCCTTCGTTTATAACAGTAAAAAATTGGGCGGCAGAGTTTAAATAAGGCATAGTAACCCTCGTTTAGTTAAAGTTTAAACTAGGCGTACAAGCTGCCAAGACAATATCGCAGTGCTCGGCCAAATGAAGTGGCAATGCCAGAAATTATGAAGAAAATCCACAAAATAATATTAGATGACCGACTAAAAGTGCGCGAGCTAGCAGATATGGTATGCACATCAAAAAGTGCTGTACATAGTGTGGCATATTGAGTGAAAATTTGGACATTAAAAAGCTTCGCGTAAGAGGTGTGTCGCGATTATTCACAATGGAATAAAAACAGCTCCCTGAGTATATTTCAATCGGGTGTTTGGCGGAGTTTCATAGGAATAAGGTTGAGTTTTTGCGTCGATTCATAATCATGGATGAAATATGGGTCCATTACTTCACATCTGAAATGAAAGAATAGTCAAAACAATGGATTGAAAGGGTAGAATCAGCTCCAAAGAAGGCGAAGACAGTTCCGTCTGCCAGCAAGGTGTATCGGACTAGAAGGAGATTATGTGGAGAAATAAAGATATTTTTTTCCAAATTTATTGTGTTTTCTTTGTTAGGTCGGGTACTTCTGGGACTACCCTCGTACTTCACATCTCGTAATGAAGTCGAAAAAAGTCGCAATGACTTTATCACATCAAAACTACCATTTTTTTCGAACTGGCATTCGACAGTGGCCTAAAGGGTGATTTATATTACTTTAAGTTAAATACCAAATATATATAACAAGGTAATTAATTACTTATTATTTCATTCACCATGACCTCATTTTAAGTTTTAATCACTCATTATCTTGAATTTGGTTTGTTGTTGTTCCGTTAATTGGTGTCAAACCTAATGCAAAATATCTCTTTTACTGTGAACTTTTCCTGAAGGATCTGTATAATGTACCAAAAGTTGCGATTATTCTTTGGCATCACGCTCAATGTAATCACCGCAAGATAAAACTTTGTCGATAAGCTAAATTTAAAGTTGCTTCCGTTCTTTCTCCATCACAAATAACCGCGTTTTTTTAAAAACTACATGTTATTGGTGTTGCTATTATTTCTTAAGGACCATTTTACAGTACTTAATAATATCACTTTGATTATCATGCAACCGCAAAATATCATATATAATTTTTGTTATTAACATTATATTTCTGATGATAACCCAAACTAAAAAAACGTAAAATGTTGCTCATTGTTGAAAAACTGCGTTGTTGAGGGGTGTGCTCACTAAAACATCCAAAAAAGACAATCTTTCATTGTTTTCGAATCCATACGTAATTGCATTGCTTTAGAATTTATCATTTAAGTTCTTAACAAATTCTCATACATTTTTTGTATCGAAAATTGCAAAAAAGCATCATTCATATATCTTAGCTACACCCTCGGAATGTAATATAACTAATTTCATCATTGGCCTCGGTTTCAAATTTGCTCATGAATAAGTCTACTAAGAATGATGACGGAAGATAGCTTATTACCGTTCTACTTGTTGTTCTAGAAAATGATTTTGTTTCACACAATCTGGCTAGAAAGATGTACTTTGAAACATTATTGTTATTGAAAGCGGTTACCTCAGTTAAATTTCTCAGGTATTTCAATGTATGTAGAATCGGTACACTCGGAAACGATGATGATACGTTAAAATATATCCGGATTCCATTCTCCTGCAGAAGTATTTTACGACTTTTTTTATAAATTGTCTGATCACAGGATGGCGTGAGCTGCATAGTATTGCACACTTCATTCGCAAAAGCCCATATATACGATCGTTCCCCTAATCATTTCTTCAGCTAAACCTCCACCAAATATTTCAGATTACAGATTAATATTCTGGAACCGGGAAGGAGAAAGGACCGGTGGAGGTGTAGCCATATATTATAAGTTACTCCTCTACACTGGAACAATCAAACTAACGGACACAGAAATAAAAGCTATAGCCCAGAAAAATGGACAAACAACGATCGGAGCGATATACAATCGCTTCCAAATACTGACCGAGCTGGCATTAATCAACTAACTGGAAAACCGGACCCAAAAATACATCATTGTAGAAGATTTCAATACCAAACGCAAGGATTGGAATAATACTACACATAATGCACCAGAGAATTCCCTGAAAAACTTCGTGGATTCCACGGAAAAGCAAATAATCCTCCATAAAGAAAGAACCAGTATGCGAAAAAATCAACAAGAGAACTCAACTTTGGACATCGTCCTCGTAACAGCCGAAATGGTCACATACCTCCATTCGGAACACCTCAGTAAACTTCTTAATCCATTGCAAACAAATAATAATACCAACAATAATCATACCAGACTATAAAAATGTAGATTGGAGAAAATGCAAAGAAGTAATTAACCAAATATTAAAAATAAACATAGATATTGACACCGGAAATCATATCGATTTGAAAATAAGAAAAATCATCAAAATCGTGATTTCTTTATGATTTTAGTTTGGTTTGTAGAAAATAGCGATATAGCACTGTGAAAGTAAAGGAGATACAAACATATCCCAGAGAAATCACAAAAATAATTAAAACATGAATTCAAACCAGGAAAAGATACCAGAAACACAGAAACGCCCAAGACTTAAAATATTTAAAGTCTCAAAATCACAGAATAACAGCTATGATTGATGAACTGTGGGGAAATCAATGGCAAAACAGAATCAAAAACTCCGAAGCAGAAAATAAGGCATGGAAATACATAAAAAAACTCAGAAACAAGGGAAACCAATGGATTATTTCGCCACTGAGAATGTGGAAAAACAACCGAGAAGTTTGGATAACTGAAAAACAAGAATAACCTGAAGATTTTGCAGAAACAATCACGGAAATGCAAGAAGAAAACAAGGACATGTTAGACGCAACGATGGAAGAGGAAGTTAAGCGCAGATATTAAGAAATAAGGAAGCTCAAGCCACGTATCGACGGAAAATACCTGATGAACCCATGGAAAAATAAAGAAAATTATTGAGAAAGTAATGCCATATAAAGCCATACCAAGTCCCAGGATCAGACGGAAATCTATACAAGGACCTGATGTTTCTCCCCAAAAATGCAATAGTGCTGCTGCGTTACATTTTTCATGACGATGGACCTGGAATAAGCATACGACACAGTATCGTAAAAAGACCTTATAAAAACATCGGACAACAAAATTTATCCAATTTATACAAAAATGATTGCTAGCTACCCGAGACACAGAAAATTGAGATTGAAAACAAAAATCAAAACAGAGGTCAAAAGTCAATATACAGAGTTACTACAAGGGAGTACCTTACCACCGACCCTTTTAATAATACATTCATTAACGATATTCCAAAAATATGGATGGATACCTGACGTCTAGGTCAACTGCGGCCAAAAGGACTGAAAGCCACGGCAAAGTCATCGCAACCTCATCGACAATTGAAAGCTCAAGATGAACGAAGACAAAATCCAACTAATAGCATTCATACGGGCCAAAGCACGGGAAGACATCCAAATTACAATCAACGGATGAACCACCAAAGCACAAACGAAAATCAAATACCTAGGAGTGACGCTGGACTGGAAGCTGAACTTCGAAGCCCACATACAAATAATCAGACAAAGAGCAGGAATCCCAAGAAGCAAAATATACCCATTTATTTCGAACAAATCAAAGTTATCAGGAGAACCAAAATCAGCATAAGTAGAGTGTACATTAAATTAATAATAACATATACCTGTCCCATATGGTCGTGCGCGGACAATTCCAACATCGAGATACTGAGAATTTTCAAAGCACAATTAATCAAACAGATAAAAATGTATATGAAAAAGTCAGATGTACAATATCAGATACCATTCTGAGAAGGACGGAAACATTTTTCAATGTCGGGATAAAAGCTGACCACATTACGAGGAATATCTGGCCTACAACAATCGAAACTAACCTCAAATATGACGAAAAAAATATTTCAACCCGGCCATCGGCTGCTAAGATGCTCGTAGGCCATAGTAGAAAATCAACTTGAAGCCAACCCAGCGCAAAGAACGGCAAAAATTAAAGCCGTTCTGACAACCATAAACCAATTCACGGAGACTCGGCGCCGAAAATTATCCTCAATAAAAACTAGTGTTTGTCATTTTATTGGTCAATAAAAGGACAAACATGAACCACACCAACAGGATGCAAAGATGGTGCCCGAAGACAGCTACAGCTTTTCAAATCAAAACTTGTACATCTGTTTAAATTTTATCTAAATTGTTACATTGTATTATAAATCTATTTGGCAGTGTTTAAAAATAAAAAATAAATAAAAAAAATATCAAAAAAATAAAAATTAAAAACTAAAAAGTTTTTAAAAATCTTCAGCTCCTTTCCGAATGTTCAGTTCGAGCTCGACTAATGACAGTTAATGCCAGAAACCGATTTCGGGAGACGCTTATAGACGTTTGGAGAGCAACTGAAGAAGTGAGTAATTATGACGTGGAACACGGAAAAAAATTTCCTTGTTTATAAATATTTGCAAATAGAACATAGTTTAGCTTTAAAATTAGATCGAATCATCTTCTGATGATGCTAAAATGGTTAACGAGACTCGCGTCGAAAAGTTTTCGAGGAGAATGATCGAGCTTTCAATAGAATAATTGATCTGGTTTTTATATAATATAATTCAGAATATTCTGGATTTCGATAACAACTCGGTATAACATTTTTATACAGATAAATAATTCTCGGTTTTAGTTTTTCTCTGTTTTTGAAATGGTACATTTATTGTTGCAGTTTCTAAGTTTTTTCCACATTTCGGTAATAGATAGTTTATGATGTTTCAAAAATAATCGCAAGATTACTGTTAGAAGTATTCAAAGAACCGACTGATGAAAAGTTTTACTATTTTTGTTAAAACAACTTGTTTGCAACTCTTGATGGTTTGTTTTCCTTAACTAGCTTTGTTATGCAGTAACAATCATTAGCAATTTAAATTAATCAGCAGATTAAAAGTTTTCACTGACTTTTAATGAATAAAGTTTGCGTACGATAGATGTTTTAGTGATGCACAAATTGGTAGATACCAGATATTTTGAAACTGAAAATGTTTTCAAATTAATGTTTTACCGGTTTAGATTTTGGAATAATACTTTGAATTTTACAGCTTCAATTCTTGTTGATGATGTGGAGGTTTATATTTAACTAGTTTTTTTGTTATAGTTCATAAAATCATGCAGAATAAAGTGAACTTTACTACTCATGATTTCTTAACAAAGATAACTTTGCGCCCCATATTGAAACCTTTACACATCATAATTAAATAGTAACAGTTTTTTGCAAAATCACCGCAGCACTTACGCTTGAAGTAAATAATAAATGGATATTGAATTTAACTATAACGAAAATACCTGAAGAAGTACAACACTTGTTAAATCTATGTGATAAATTAAATTTGCCTTATGAAAAAAAAGACATTAATTCAAAATTAAATAACCGATCTAGAATACTTCAAAGATATGTTAAATGGTAAATGAAAATATTATAACTAGTTTTATATGAATGCTGCAAAAAATGTAGATGATTTAAACAAACAAATACTAAAAACCAAAACAAATATATATATATATATATATATATATATATATATATATATATATATATATATATATATATATATATATATATATATATATATATGTATATATATATTTATATATATATATATATATATATATATATATATATATATATATATATATATATATATATATATATATATATATATATATATATATATATATATATATATATATATATATATATATATATATATATATATATATATATATATATATATATATATATATATAGAACTAGACATGTTGATATCTAACTTTCACAATTAACTTTACTTTGCCTTTATTTGCAGATTCAATAAAACAAAATCTACGAAAAATCAAAGATACAAATGACCAATTGCCACAACAATAAAATGAAGAATGCATAGTAAAACTCTCCTTACTTAAAAAATAGAAATCCAGGATTTCCTTAACATCATGCGTTGCTAGCCCGCCAGCGCCACGAAAAAAGTACTTTCTTGGTTAACGAAATGCGGGAATCCCCCGAGTATCACTAGCTCGCCCGCGCCAACAACATCCCTTTCACATGAATGTGTTTAAATCTTAATAATTTATTTGAATTTGTATATGGTCTTTAGTTGTGTCTAACTTTAAGTACTTATATAAAATTTATAATTTTTACTAAATTTTGTTAAAAAGGTTAGGTTACTCCTGAGCTCGAAGATCTCAACCCAGAGTTACGTCACTGCTTACACAAAATATTTACAACAAAAAATGAATATCTAAAAACACAAAACTGAGACATTACAACAACATTGAAGAAAATCGAATATCCAGCAGTCATTAAATTCTTGCATTTCAAAGGTAATACGCCCACGCAAAGTAAAGCCGAGATGGATGTTATGTATGTTGTACATTCTCATTGTATACTCACTCTAGCTGATTATTTATTATGTAAGGTATATACTATTCTCAAATCAAGCGTATATACAGGGTAATTCTTAAGTTGAGATTTTTTTAACAGCGTATAAAACTCGATAAAATAAATATTTTCTTCTAATACCAATTTTTAAATACCTCTAAAATTAGGCCGCTACAGCCTTATATAGATTTTTAAAAATTTAAGCCCGGCCCTTAAAATATTTTTTTTTTCTTTGTTTTTTGGCCTTCACCTAAACAGTATTTGGCCAGAACAAGTATTAACTTTGTTACAGAGTTAGTTATATTCATTTCATAAGACAAACACACACGAACATCCATGCCCGCAACTGGATTTGAACGCGGGACCCTTCGATTGCGAAGCGAGTAGCTAACCCATTAGACCACAGTGGTCAGCTTAAAATAATTTAAGCAAATTTAATTAATCGCCCGCAAATAAAAAACGAACAGAAGGCAACTAATGTTTATCTTTTTTTTTTGTAAATCATGCATTCCTTTTATTTTCTTATCTTGTATTTTATTGTCAGTTTTAACGCGGATTTCTACCGTGATTTTTGGAATGATTAAATAGCCTACGTGTATGAGAATAGTGAATTAGTTGACATGCTGTTCATTTTTGGAAAATATCTTTAAAATGCCAATACTAGGTTTTCCTTTTCGGGTTCATCCATTGCCGAAATCATTTATACGGGTTGTGTAAAGAGCCAGAGACACCGGTGATTTAATGGAATATAGGGGAGGGCACGCGACAAGACTGATAATACCGAAAAGCGTGCAACGGAGGGAACACATTTTGAATCCAACAATAGGTACTCGAGAAATAGCACGGCAAGTTGAACTGAGCAAAAAAAAGTTTTCACAGCATTGTGGGAGAATCAGCGTAACCCTTTCATGTGCAACGAGAGCCACAAGACCACCCTAACAGAGTTCAGTTTTGCGAGTGGCTCTTACACCAACATTAGGCTAACCAAAACTTTAGCAGAAACATTTTGGTTATGGATGCGGCTTTATTTACTCGAAATAGAATTCACAATTCCCACAATAGTATTTTTGGTCAATTAATAATTATCATGCTTCTGGGCAAACAAATTTTCAAAATAGATTTTTCGCCAATTTGTTGGCAATTGTCAACAGAATTTCTGTTGGGCCTTTTATCTTGCCGGATCGTTTAACGGGCAAAAACTATCACGAATTTTTACAAAATCGTCTTTCCGGTCTTCTAGAAAATGTACCTTTGAATGTCAGACAGAACATGTGGTTCTTACATTTTAGACGTAAAGTACAGGAGTTCTACGTACAGCGTTAAGTTCAGGAGGAGGAAACAAATTTTCCTAATAAGTGGGCAGGAGGAGGAGTGCGGGCCGCCTAGGTCACCAGATTTTAACCCTTGTGATTTTACTATGCTGTTATATGTAACTTTGCGTGAGACGGATCGGCGACCACTTTAAAAAAATATATTAAAAAAAATGTCTATTTTATCGAGTTTTATACGCTGTTAAAAAATTTTCAACTTAGGAATCACACTGTATTTTCTTTTCCTTTAGTAGGAATAGTTTAAAAAAATAAACTAGCATTAATGAGTGTAAATACTATTATAAATCGATTTTGTTCTAAACTTAAAGCAAAAACTTAAACTTAATTAAAATCTAACATAATAAATATATTCCTTGCGCTAATTACAAAAATGCTACAGAGGGCGAATTGGAAAATATTTCAGACAAAGACTAAAAGAATATAGAAGCAAAATCATACTTCTTCGTAGAGCACAAAATTGATACTAGACCTAATTCTGTTATCGACAAAGCTATAATTTTAGCATTGCAACCTAATTACAAAAAGCTATTACTTCGAAAAAAAAATGAAATAACCGGCAGGTTGGCATCTCCTGTAATCCAGCGACTCATCGGTAGAACTGCAGCGTCGTACGTTGTGGTTAGTATTTGGATGGATGACCACCCGAGGAGAGACTAGGCCTGCATTTCAACAAGCTGTACTGCATTTTAACAGGCAAGAGTGTAAAATCCGACTAGGAATTCCCTCAGTCACAGGGGTTTGAGGCTTGGTAAGGCCGGATGCCTTCTGAGACGTATTCTACTCTGGTAATTCGCTAGTCGGTAGGCTTCTCGATGGACTATGATTAAACACAAAACCAAGTGTTGATAACCTGATGAGGGTGCTGGCCGGGGTTATCAGTAGTTGATAACCGTGGCTCGAAACCCAGACCACTGGCTGTAGAGCCAGTCGCTAAACAGCCTTAGTTACTGATGCACCTCTAAACATAACACCATGGATCCTTTTTTTTATTAAAATAAAAAGAAAGAAAACTGGAGTTGATAAAAGAACAGATATACAAAATTTAAATACAGCTTATTTCAACATAATTGGAAAAATTAAAAGGTAATATTATTACTTTAGTGTTGTCTTTTATATATAAATACATATTTATTTTTTTCTTTGTCCTTGTTTTTCCCCATCTGTTAAAATATTTAAATATCGATGAGTCATTAGGAGTCGACTGATGGATCAAAGTATTTGTTTTTTAAATGTGAGTTTTCAGTATATTTTCGTTTATTTAAATATCGTACCGTGTGCGTTAATGAAACCTGGAATAATTATAAATATTCTACCTAAGTGAAAATGATACAAAAAGGTCTAAACTCAAGGTAAGTACTAATTTATGATTTAAAAATACACGAATAGATATTAATCTTGATTGTGATTGAACGCAAATATTGGCAGTGTGTATTTATATAGAGAATGTCTTTTTTATTGTACATTATTTTACTTTGATTTGTATAAATTAAACAAACAAAAATAAATTGATAATATTGTATGCGTATAATTTAGTAAATATCTGTCTCCTGAAGAGCCAAACAAATTTTTCGAAACGTTGACAGTTTCTGAGTACTGACTTTTGATAATTTAATACTAAGCCAAATATATAAAAAATCTTTATAATTTCAATAAGTATTTCAATTCTTCAGAGGGAATCACTAATGAATTTTGACAAACAAATTGTCACATATCGCCCAACTTTGAGAATTCAATTCTCAATTCTCTTCAGTTTGCTTCTTATTTTTGCTGCTTATTTCGTTTAAAGTCAATTGTTCGACAGTTATTTCTATAAACCAGAGATTTAACATAACCCCATAAAAAAAAAATCCAAGGGCATGAGATCGCATGATTTTGGTTTGGTTTATAGTACAAACCAATAGTCACAATACCCTAAATATCAGCTAGAGAACGATATAATAATTTTATTCAAAACACAACTGGAACGAATAATTTTCATTACTTTTATCTCCCTTTGAAAAACCTAAACAGTTGATTATTAATTTATTTCAAAGTTTTATGAATACATCCATATTTCTTTATCTGTGACTATGTCATACAACAAATTTGTAGATCATCCATAAAATCGTCTGAGCGTTTGCTGGCGCCAATTAACGTGGGCTTTTTTAGATTAAGTCGAATTGTGAAGAATACTTCGATAACAAAGCTTTTTTACAGTCATGTTTTTACAGTGTATGTAATTTTACATATTTACTTCATGATAATTCCCTGAAATTTTTGACAGGGTCCATGTTTTCTTTGCAACAACACATGATGAACAACCATGACAAAATTTTGTATAAATGAATTATGAAATATGTTTATAAAGCAGCTATAAACACTTTTTTTCTGCCGTGCTTTATCTTCAGAAAATTGGTTTTTATAGCACTATGCAAATTAACTACTTGATGTTTTTTGATCTGTCAATGCTATTTATTATACAAATTATTTGAATTTTATTTAATTTTTAACACTATTTATCTTCTGTAGTAATGAACTAATAAACATTTGTATTAGAGAAACTTTATAGTTTCATTCAAATATTATTTTGCTCTGGAATAAAATATTTATTGTTCTATAACAATGGATTTAATAATTGAGATATTATCTAATTTTTTAAAGATTACGTTAATTTTCTATGAGACAGGTTGTATTAAGGCGAGATAAACTTTGTTTATCGAGGCTGTTATAAATTTAAGCTAGTTGGAAATATATACTTTAGAATGAGAGAGTTTATATGCCTGAAACGTAGACAAGAAAGACGAATCAATTTATAAAGGGTAAAAGTAGTAGGACGTGTACAGAGTATCCAAACTTCTAGGTACGTATCGTTTCCTGAAAACTATTTTATTTTATCCCAAGCCAATTTTCTTTTATTACGCTAGTAAAAATAAAGAAACTGCTTACTCTACATTAAAAAATTTACAGTTCACATATATTTTTAATTTGGTGCGAACTTACTGCAAAATTAGTTTTGCAGAACTTTGCGAACAATTTAGCTTGTTTTTAAGATAGTGACTTTCTGCGATTCTACGAAGTAGCTACGATCTATCTTATATATGTTTACGTTATCTATACAGCTTTTATAAATTGGACCGTTTACGGTTAGATATATAATAAAAAAGGTTATTATTATATCTTATATTGTACATTTGATTCAATTTATTTGAAAACATTGTATTTAGCACATTTTAGGTTCTGGTCGATTTTTTTCGATGAATGATAAAACCCTGTGTAAGTAATTACAGAATATCTGGTAACCTTAACATACCCTAATTATGACATATCGAGTGGTTCCATACAATTAAAAATCAAAACAGCTTTGAAACTTACTACAGACAAAAATAGCCTTTACGTGGAAAGGTTTTTTGTCTAATTTATCTGATTTTTTGCTTAATTTCCATTTTAATATATTTGTTTGGCAAGTTTCGTTAACAATGTAGTTTCGTCAAAATGATGATCATCAGAATGAAAAAAAAAACGTCATGTGTGTCAAATATATTCAGTATGTCGGAAAAATAACAGAACTTTTAAATTTAAAGAAAACTACTAGTGCGATTTATTGAACAATATATAATCTGAAAGCTGTATATCTCCTCTATACAACGATACCGCCATCATTAGAATCGATTAACGGATTGTCAAAATGTAATTGATTGTCAAAACGCTTAAAGTGACAGTACCTTTTGTCACATCGTCACCAAAACACAATGGAACAAAGAGCGAACATTGAGTTTTGTTTCAAGCTCGGTGAAACTTTTCGAGAAACATTTGAATCGATGAAAAAAGTGTATGGTTATGGATGCATATCTCGTACACGTGTGTTCGAGTGCTACAAGGGTTGCAATTTATATATCCAGAATTGACAACAATGGTGTCGCTAGGCTCCATCTGACATATACAATATAAAGTTTGACATTGTTGACTGTACACGTACTTAGAACGTTTCGTCATACGGATGCTATTTCTATTGTTTAGTGATTTGAAAAATTCATCTCAGTCAAAAAATGGCATTAACTCGTAAAAAAATTTCGGGCGATGATTTACGACTTTCAATGTGCATTATCTCAACAACAATGCGTGAATTCAATCGTGGCCGTCGTTCCCTCATCGACGAATTTACAGAAGGTCGTCCAAAATCGGTTGTTGGACCAGAACTGTGCGCGAACATCGATACTGTGCGCGAACTAGAAAAGCAGTTTTAGTATGACAATCATACACAAGATTTTACATAAACATTTAGCTGTGAAAAATATTAGTGCGCGTTGGATTCCGCATAATATGACAATCGCTCAAAAAAATCTGTGTATAACATTTACACATGTGACAAATCTTGGATCTATGCGTATGAGCCCGAAAGTAAACAGCAGTCGACTGTGTGGGTCTTTCAAAATGAGCCAAGCCTAGCAAAAATTGTTCGCGCAAGCTCTTCGAAGCAAATGGCTGCCTGTTTTTTGACATAAATGGACATGTGCCTACAGTGCCACTAGATAATGGTAGAACGGTCAATTCTGAATAGTACACAACCATTTGTTTGCCAGACGTCTTTGAAGAAATTAGAAAAATCAACTAGCGACACAGAATCATTCTTCAGCATGACAACGCGAGCTCTCACACATCGGACCGAACAACACAATATTTGACCAGTCAAAACATCGAATTTGTGGCACGCAACATCGATGGCTGATTTGACATGCAATGATTTTTTTGTTCACGTGCGTGAAGAATGAACTACGTGGTCGACGATTTTCGATTCCAGAAGAAGTGATCGATACGTTCAAAATGCATGTTTTGTAAATACCTCACTAGGAATGGAAAAAATGCTATGAAAATTGGTTCAAACGTATGCAAAAGTATATCGATCATCGCGGAGAATATTTTGAAAAACAATAGAACCATTTTCAATGATAAATATTTGTTTTTATTTATTATTCCGGATATATAAATAGCAACTCTCGCATAAGATTCCAGGGCAATCGTGATGTTTTGGAAGACTACTCAAAGCCAGACTGGCTAAAAAACAAAAAATGGCGATGTTGGTGGAAAAAATGCGTGAAATGATCGTCTATGATGCGAATTAGACTGTGATGATACGAATTGAACTGTGAGATTAATATTGGAGGAATTAAATACGACCAAAGACCGAATTCACCAAATTTTGACAAATGATTTAAACAAACGGATAGTCTGGGTTCGGTTTGTTTATTACGCCTTAAATGGGGATCGTCGCTGTTTGTAAATTTTTGGTAAAAAATAAGTTTGTGTGCTTCAGTATTCTCCATATTCACGTGATTTTTTCCATGTGATTATTTCCTGTTCCCGAAACTTAAAATGGTCATGAAAGAACTGTTTTATGACAATGTTATGATCCAAGAAGCCGTGACGACGTTGTATTGATATACCATCGGATATTGAATACCAGCGGTGTATTGATGCGGAAGGGATGTATTTTTAATAAAAATAAATAATGTTGGCAAAATAACTAATTGTTTTTTTTTATATAAAAATTTCCCTTAATTTCCAACATACTGTGTACATATAACAAAGTGGAAATTAGACAAGAGAAGTTTTCCATTAAACATTTTTGATGAATTACTATTTTCCATCAAGCAGAAACCGACATAATCCAAAAATTTACTTTGAAAGTTGATTTTAATGTTATATTAGGTATGTTTGAGGCAAACATCTTTTATATACCAACTGATATACCAATTTGCAGTACCCAAAAGAGGGTAGTTGATTACAATAATGTTTTGGTTAAATATAGATGCATAACAAGTAGCAAACGATTACAATTTGGAAAACAAACCCAAATTTGTTTTTTGATTTTGTACACAGAGCAACAAATTTAAACTTTTTGAGGTAATATTGATGAAAATAGGCGTATGTGAAGTCTTTTGTTGTCCTAAATCTAAAAATGATAAGTTAATTACCGTAACACGTACAGTTTTTTGTTACAGGGGGGGTCGGTGGTGTGGAAAAAAAAGGAGACGACATATTTTTACAATCTACTATTCATTGAATATACACATATAAAACGTGTTAAATCTATGCCATTACTGTGCCACGACATTATTGAGGATTATGTAAATATAAATATATATTTCATGAGATCAAAAACGTTAACTTTTTCCTCTTGCATTCTGCAGCACCATCCTTTTTTAAAAAACCAGCAGTAGTCGCCCAAGATAGGTGGGTTCCAGAGTCCCTGATATCTTGCTTCAATCGTCCTGAAGTCTTGGTGAAACCTCTGTCCTTGTTAGTCGCTTACTGCGTCCAAATTTTCCGAAAAAAATCCAAATGGGAGTGTAAAAAATGCATTTTTAAGGACATGCGACACCCTAGTATTTCATAGG
Source organism: Cosmopolites sordidus (assembly GCA_031761425.1). Classification (NCBI taxonomy): domain Eukaryota; kingdom Metazoa; phylum Arthropoda; class Insecta; order Coleoptera; family Curculionidae; genus Cosmopolites; species Cosmopolites sordidus. The sequence goes on along the minus strand of JARFXV010000746.1, from coordinate 606,371 downwards.
TACTTGAAAATGGGACGTGCTATGCTATTTCTGTGAAAAGGTGTTTCAATAACTATATAAATGAAACGCAGAAAACTCATCAGATGAGAATGCTCATCAATGTTACAAAAATGATGTGACCTGTGTGAACGGTTTATACACTCCAGTTGTTATCATATTTTCCAACGCATCCTGAGATCGACTATTCCTACAGTATAAAGTAGTTCATGTTCTGGGGTCAGGTATACCATAATACACATATATTAGAGCCTCTAAAGTCTACGGCGGCTAAGGTAGATTTTCTAACCCAACAAGGTCTGGAGATCCATATGGTCATGGTATACAATTAAACTAGATCACTGAAAAGGATCTTGAAAAAACTTTAGCAACATGCAGCCCCGCATTATCTTTGTTGAAAAAATGGACCCACAAACTTATTAAGATGGATTTAAATAATTTTTTGGCAAAATAAAGATACACTGTTGCAATAAGCAAACGATTAGAATTTGGTATAAAGAAATTGTTTTTAAGTCGTTTGTGAATTTTGTTGATCATTATGTTGATGGGGCGTCCGGAACCCGGAATGAAACTGATGCTAGTTCGACCACATCGAAATTTAGTAAACCGCTTATAACCGATGAAGTTTTTTCAACTTTTTTTCGGCTTACGCGATGGTTTTTCAAACTACGAAATTTTCCTATGATAGTAAAAATATAAAACTTATCTGGAAGACTGTCAAAACAAAATCAAATGTTATATCGGCTTGAAACTCATGGCGCGTTACTAGAAAGGAAGCTATTAGCTTCATGCACTTTACACGTATACAGTTTTGATGTTTTTTGACAAAAGACATTTCAGCGTGTACTTGGGAAAAAATTGTGTTATTTGGTTGGGATTTTTAAATTTTGTACCGCAAATTTTGGCACAAAATAAGGGGTATTTTCAACATTTTTTTAAATTCTGAAAAGGCAATAATTCGCAAATTCAAGAAGATATAGTAATCATAGAAGATATATATCATAGAATATATAGTGATAGATAGTGATCATAGAAGATAGATATCATAGAAGATATGTGCCGTGTACCGAGAGCATGCCGTTGACAGTTGCACATATCGTAAGTGGTTCAGAAACTTTCATGAAAAGAATTTTAATCTCAATAGAACACCACTTTCTGAATAACTGATCGAGACTGATTACAACGAATTACAATATTGGTGCTTATTGAAAGTGACGTCATAAAACAACTCGAGAGATTGGAAAAACTGTTGAAATCAACTATTAAACAGTGTCAACATGATTACGTCAACTTGGCATGGTTAGCAAGACCGATATATGTGTGCCGTATAAGTTAACCTAGAAAAATTTGATAGACCGAAATTCTGTTTGCGATTCTCTATTAAAGCTCAACGAAATCGATCATTTTTTAAAGCAGAGGTTTACAGCTGATAAAAAATGAATTTTGTATAATAATGTTAAGCGGAAGAGATTACGGTGAGGGACTGTGGTGAAGGTGATGATCAGAAATTGATTGCAAGGGATCATGGATCAAAATAGCGCAAAAGCCAGGTTATACTCGAACAAAGTAATGCTGTACATTCGGTGTGACTGGAAGGGAATAATTTATTATGACCTATTATCTAAAAATCAGACCATTAATTTGGAGAAATACTATTCATAACAAAGTGAATTATAGTGAGCAATCGACCAGAAGCAGCTTGAATTAGTAAACATAAATAATATTTTATTGCGTCCCATCCAGACTAGGAAAGCTAGACCACAAGGGGCTTTGGCCACAACTATTTATTTAGATCGATTCAAAATAGCTTAGATAGTAAAAACTTTACTACTTTGAAATACTTAAAAAGGAAAATTATCTGGTTCAGTTCTTTAGCCAGAATCCTTAGAACTTTTATGAGAACAGAACGGCATACACTATATTGATTAAATGTATTTTTTTGAATATAATTTGTTTTCAATATTTTTCAAAACAATAGTATGAACTTTTGCGTCAATTCGGAAAAGTATCTAACTTCTCACGCTGGCCTCGTACATCCCAATTTTAATTGCTTACCTTTTAACTCAAAGAGATTTTCCACAAAATATCAAATCACTTGTTTTTAACTGCTCCGTCGTATTTTGTAATTGATTCGTCTGAGTGAGATTGAATAATCTCACTTAATGATACTAACATGGTTAGTAAAACGCGTGTGAAAAGAGTAAAAACAAGTGATTTGGCATTTTCTAGTAAATTTCTTGCAGTTTTTATTTCAGACCCAAGGATCCAATAGAATAATTGATATGCTTATTTTTTGTCAAATAAGTATCAATATTTTACTAACCTCATTATGAATGTTGCAATTTCTATTTTATTTAGTATATTTCTATTTAATGGCTGCTAGCGCATTATCTGTTTAAAACTGAGTGTAAAGCCTTTTCATAATTATCTGTGAAACTTTTTAAAGGATCTTTGTGAGATTGTTATCAGAAGCTTTCAGCGCCAACTTTTGTTCCGCCTCATTAATGGGTTTTTTGTGCTAAAATAAATGAATGTGCTCTTTTGTCAATTGTTGTCGGTGTTAGATATACCCTTTTAAACTCCATAATTTTTTTAGCCTGTGTACGTCAATAGAGCTCTATTTCTAGTTTGTATTACCATTTCATTTTTTTTCATATTTCTCGCTCTTAGAATATATTTGTTATATAAGGCAATATTAAAAAAAACAATACTAAGTAACTAACAAACTATTGGGTTATCCGGAAAGTTCGTATGAATTTTTTCAGAGAAAGAGAAATACAAATAGTTTATGTAAATATTTATTTAGATAATCATGCAATTACCATTAAAATTTACCAAATCGATTTTATTTTATAGCAGATATTTACAGCTGATGAAAAATTAATTTTGTATATTAATATTAAGCGAAAGAGATCATGGTGAGGGACGTGATCATTAATCAAAGCTGCGCAAAAGCCAATTTACAAACATTTATGCCATGAAAAAGTTATACCATGCATTCGGTAGGACTGGAAGAGAATCGTTTCTTATGACCTATTGTCTGTAAACCACACCATTAATTTGGAAAAATACTGTTCACAGCTACGTGAATTAAAGTGAGCCATCGACCAGAAGCGGCTGGAATTAGCCAAAGAAAGGGTATTTCTTTGCATCCCATCGATACTACTAATGCTAGATCACACGTGGCTTTGGTCACATAACACAAACTTTTTCAACTTGTCTAGGATATAGTGGTCCACCTACCGTACTCCCCCGATCTTGGGCTCCCGGACAACTATTTAGATCGCTTCAAAATAGTTTAGAGAGTAAAAACTTTTCTTGCTTAAAATACTTGAAAAATCACATAGTTCAGTTCTTTAGCCAGAATCCTTAGAACTTTTAAGGGGACGGGATTATGTACCTCTAGGAGAGATGGAGAAAGACCATCAAAGAGAGATTAAATGTATTTTTTTGTAAAGATAATTTGTCTTTAATATGTCCCAAAAAAATAAGATGAACTTTTGCATCACCACACATTCAACACACTTTCAACACATATTTTTTTTCAATCGTTAAAAGAGGAACTAATGGAAAATCCCTATGAACTATCTGGATAATCCGAGATTATACTGTTATGATGTTTTTACAATCACAACAATTTTGGTAAAAATGTATAATTTATTAGTTTAGGTTTCTCTTTTTAAATCTATGCGGTGAATAATCTATCCTTATAATTATCTTATTATTATAATCTATCCCTAAATGTCTTAAAACTATTTAATTTTATGTGAAATAACATGCAATGTCATTAATGTTTGAAAACCATTTCGGGCAAATGTCTTCCGCGGCTACTTCTAACAAAGCGCATTCAGCCAATCCAATGTCCGATCAGGTTTTCAAGCAATTGGGGTCTCATGTCGGCAATTGTCCAAGTTATGTTGGCTTCCAATGAGTCAATAGTTGCTGGTTTATCGGCATATACCAAAGATTTATCATAACTCCAACGAAACTAATCTAAAAGCGTTAAATGAGATGATCTTGGTTGTCTATTAACAGGTCCGCCCTTGGAAATATTTTCTTCACCGTATTGTTCCCTCAATAAATCGATTCTAGTGTTGGTTGTATGATATGTGGCACTGTCCTGTCATAACCACATCTTCTCCAGATCAATATCATTCCAATTCGGAATTAAATAATCCACGTAGTAGCATAACAAAGCTCAAGTTACTGCGAACGGCAACGAATTAATAAATTTGAATCTTCGTCAACACTGCCAACAACAGCGGCGATATTTTATTCGGAACGCATAGATTATTGTCTTGTGTTTGTTTTAATAGCAGCGAGCATGCTGGAATGCGTTCAGACTTTGTCGATAATTCGGCAAATACATCTCTCAGTTGGGCGATCATGTGCGCAAAAAAAAAACAGTAAAATGCTCTATAAGTTTGGCGCACAGAACACTGATATTGATAATACATTTCGACAATTTGTAAGCGTTGCTGATGTTAAACGTTCCATGGTCATTTGCAATGACTACAATGAATAATTTTGGCCCTAGAGACGCGGAAAATCAAAGTTCGGTTGACATCGACTCCTATCGGAAATTTGAATACACTAAAAATATCATCCGTTATATTGAGAATTACAATTTTGTGTAACTAAGTTCAACAAAGACTGTTTGACATCCAAAATTAAACTGAATATACTTTTATATTGGTTTTTAGTTTTAAAAAGTTTTAATTATTTAAATTGACATACCTTTATAATCGCTGCTCAGTGATGTTTGTAACTCTAAATCCTGAGAATATCCAAATGCAACCAGGGATATGCCAAGAATAAGTGGGAGATAAACCATTTTATTTCTTCAAACGTCTTTCATACAATGTTTGAAATTAGTTCTCTGCCTGAAATGAAAATTCCATCATAAATCGCTGTAATATCATTAACTATATTACTGGCACTAGTTGCTAAACGTATACTTTACTTTTTTACTTTCGTAATAAACAAAATTTCGATTATTTTGATGTAAATAATCATGGAGGCAATTGATTAACAATTTAACCAAAATAAATAAACTTAGTTCATACTAAGAAATCAGGTAATTATAATATATTTGTTTAACATTCTGTATTATCAAGAAAAACATATTAAAAATTTCTTAGTTTTTAATTATTGAAATAAATAAACAAAAATATATAAATCGCTCAATATCAAAATATATGATCAAAACATAAATCTTGTGTTTTTCTGGTTGAAATGCTAAGGTAAAATGTATGGTCCTATTTTTTCACTTTTGGCTTTTACTTGATGGAAATCACAAATGTTTAATGAAAGTTTTTTTGTCAAAATTTGACTTTTTAATCAAAATGAATTTACTGACGAAGCTTTGTGTTTACATTAATACAATAAATTGGTAATTTTGACAAAAATGTGTTCCATTCAACATTTAATATTTTTTATTCTTTATATTTTTGAGCCACTTTGAGTTACTATTAATACCTAGCACTACAAGACAATGCTGGAAGGTTTTTTTCCCGGAATTTGATGGAATCGATGCGGATGACCTTTATGACATATATGCTCATATGTTCTCTCGCCAAGAATAGGGAGTCCCTCTCCACAATCAAACAACCCATATTTTCGGTGACTTCTCGTCGGATGGCTTATACATGGAGTTTTTTACTTCTTTAAACTGCGTCCAATGAGACAACAGTAGTCAGGAGTTATACACCAATGTATATAGGTAGCCAAATGCCTGCCAGCCACACTTAATACGCCGGGCAGCATTTCCACTTTCCGGGCAGTATTACCCTCCACTGAAATTCTTTGCCCAAGATCTACGTAGTGGTTCAAAACCTATAATTAAAATTTGTTGAACATAACCTGATTCTTTTTTAGGTTTATTTTCAAACCAAATGGTTCTCCCGCCTTTACAGTTCTTGTATGTGTTTTTGCAGCTCTCCAGGGTCTTGTGAGAGGAGAACGATATCATCTACGAATCTAAGATGGTTTAGGTATGCACCATTGATTTTTATTCCCTCCTGTTCCCAATCCAGATTACGGAACACCTCTTCAAGACAGGCTGAGAAAAGAACAGGCGATATCGAATCACCCTGCCGTACACCCCGTTCTACGTTGATTTTGACTTCAAGGTCATCCATGTGCACTGCAGCTGTAGCTTCCTCATACATGGATAGTAGTAGGTTCACATAGGCTCTGTCTATCTCCTGGTTAAGCAATGCATCTATTATGGCGTACATTGGTATTAAATTAAATGCCTTTTCCTAGTCAATAAAAGCCAAGCACAGTGGTATAGTGTATTCATTGTGCCTTTCTATGGCCTGTTGGGCAATCTGGATATGATCTATTGTATTGAATCTGCTTCTGAATCCTGCCTGCTTTCTTGGATGTGCGTCATTCAGTGTTCTTAATATTTTTTTAGCAGTTTCACCAGTTCTTGTTTTTCCAATTCTAGCATTAAAGTCACCCATCAAGATTTTGTACCTGCATTTTTCGTTGTCTAAAAGCTGGACCACATCATCATAAAATATCCAAATTTCCTCATCACCATAGCTTACAGTTGGTGCATAAGCTTGGACGATTTGAAGCTTAAACTTTTTATTCAGCTGAATGACGCATTGGGCTAGTCGGTCAGATGTACTTTCAAATTTTACGATCCTATCCTTCAACTTTTATTAATTAATTATTCATCCTTTTATTAATGAGGAATCCAATTTCACCAAATCGTCCATTCTCCGTACCCCGTCTGCAGAGTACGTGACCAGTTGTTTTCAGTTTGATTAGCTCTTCGTCCTTCCTTCGGGTTTCACATAGCACTATGATATCCCAATGTATATTGTCAAGCTCGATTAAAAGTTCTTGCAGTCGTTCATTCGTTTTCATTGTCCGAATATTTAGAGTTGCAATGTCCAAAGTTCACTGGCAACCTGATTTAACCCGGTGATTCTTAGCACCCTCTGTCTTGGGGCAGGTCTTCCCACTGCTGTCGGTAGTTGCCCCTTGACCTCCGGGGAATGAGGGCCCTGTTTGAAATTGTAAAGTAATGTTGGGGGATTGGACCTTAATCTGCCATACTAGTCCAATGCGGGTTGGCAGATTTTAGATCAAGTTAGTCTAAGGTCAATACTTTGACCACTCCGCTATGGGTTACCCTTCCAGGAGCAAAGCTTCATTAACTTACGGATGTCCCTTTACCACGCCAAGGTGCTCTAAAGTACGGCGCACTAACGCCCTCTCTTATGAGCTGCCACTGATGAAAAACAACTGATATCTTGTCAGTTGTTTTCCTAGCGTCCCACCCACAACCTCACCTATTAATGCAGAGGTGGTGCCGTCCACGTTCATTTCTATTTGTGAACTCTGGGGAGTAGGCAGATTTGGGCCTCGGAGTAAATCAACTAGGATATCTTGAAAATGGCTTCAAAGTTGAAGCCGAAACGTCGATATTTTTCAAATTTAAAACGCGGATCCACCCGGGAACCTAGTAATGTATATATATATATATATATATATATATATATATATATATATATATATATATATATATATATATATATATATATATATATACGCCGTGCAACTATTTATTTTATGTGAAACAACATTCAATGGGATTCAAGTTTAGATATTAAATCCATTAGATTGTACTATGTTGGTCGTTCCATATTTTGATGGAATATTTATGTTTTGAACCGTTACTAACTTTACTTAAAGCGCTTATGATACAATATTTATTTTAAAATGAATTAAAATTAAACTGTGCAAATTATAATGATTAATTTCCTAAGAAGGTTTGTAGATAAAGGACATTTTCGTTATATGGTGCTTATTTTTTTAGTAAAACGGAAAAATGCTGCATATTGGTTTATTACTATAGACAATTTAATGTTCAGCAAGTGGAGATTCATAGGGACAATTCCTGATATTAAATATGTTCAAGCGCTGGACAATTTGTCACCAAAGAAATTTTGACGGTACTTGACAACAATTGTTGTTTGACCACAATGCGGTTGGTGAAATATTAAACGTTATTGCCATTTCGGATTCGACATATTTGCGAGACTTTGTTCTGATCAATAATTTCAATATCTAGATACCTCACTAATTGAGCGATGAAATTTTATTGTAGTTATTGTCCTTGTGATTTATTACTAAACAAGCAACATGAAGGAAATAACGAAACTTAATAATTTATGTAACGATAATTTCACTGAAGAAAAGTATTCAAAACATTTTTAATAGTCAACAGGTTTGGTTAAAAAAAAGGTTATATTGCATTTAGCAAATGAACTTGTCTAACTATTTTATTCTTGATGCACATACGACTAAAATTGGGTGTTTATAACAACTGAAATTTTTTCCAATTACAAAGTAATATCCCACATTTAAAATAATTTTCTGGATTAGGTAATGCAAAATCGATGTTGCATTTATAAATATTCACTGTTGTGAATATTTATTTGTATCGTGTATCGAGTAGGGAAACTTGAGCTATATCTCAATTATAAAATCAATGACGATTACATCGTTTTCAACTAGAAGTTCCCAACGTTTTTTGGACCACTGCTCACTTTACAAGAAAAAATATTCTAACTCCATAATGGTTAATTATACCACATATTAAAATATGTATTGTTTCATATTATCGATATCTATTTTATTTATCTATCTATTAAGATTCACAAAGTATACATTAATTAAAAATGCCATCAAGTATAGTAAAGAATTATTTAATAAAAATTTAAAAATAAACACAAAATTAAAAGAAATAAAAAAAAATAATGAGATAGGTGAGGCTAATGCATTTTTAACAATGTGTTAATATCGAGTTCCAATTTCATTATCATCAGTTGCAAATCACAACGATAAGTGATGTGTAGTCTGTTCCTTTACTTAGACAGTAAATTAGCTACTGCACTGAATCCACGCTCATCCAAAGACAATGAAGAAAATGCAGTTAAAATTTTCTGTACGATTGCCCACAATCCAGGGTAGAAAGCTGGTATTAATTTTTGACGCCAGAACTCTATACCACCAGACTCATTAGTTTATTTGTCATCACGCGTCGTACGTAGACACATATTCGATTGATTCAATGTATCTATCCCATATCGAGATGAAGATTGAAGAAGGTTAAGGCTCATTAAAGGCTATAGCACTACAGGCAGAAGAAGAAGAAAATTGCAATAAGTAAGTATTATTTACATTATTTCAACCTACGGGTTTTTTTTTCATTTCCTTGTTTTGGTTTATTCCTTCCTTGGTTTGTTTTACATTTCCTTTTAAAATAAAAAATACTTTATTCTTATAGTCATTTAATTATCATAACAATTTTTTCTGTTAATGTATATATATATATATATATATATATATATATATATATATATATATATATATATATTATTATTTATTATTATTCACGTATGGGCCCTGGTGGACCACGCGAAGTACAATTAGAGGCGTTTGTTGTTGTTAGCCTTCCTTTGAGCCCATACTAATTTCATTCTTTCGCTATGAGCTTTTTTCCTTTCGTCAGACCAAGTTGTTCCAGTCTTCCTACATTTTTCTCTCTGGCCAACATTCCAAACGTTAACCTTGTGTCTGAAACAACCTCTATCCTGAATTTTACTTTGTGTAATATTTGCTGATCTTAGGTCCTCTTTAATTGCCGCAATCCATTTAATTATTTCTACTTTAGCTCTACTCCTACTTTCATAAAATTCGACTATTTGTCTAGTTAGCCTACTCGGATTCATCCGTTTGATGTGTCCGTAAAACTTAAGTCTTCTTTTTCTCATATCGCTATGTATATCTGTGTATTGTTGGATTTCTTGGTTTTCTCGAAGTCGGTATGTTGTGCTATTTATTTGTTTGGGGCCTAGGATTTTTCTTATGATTTTTCTTTCCTTCTTTTCAATGTCCTCGATGTCCCTCTTTCTATGCAAAATGAGCGTTTCTGCAGCATATAGACATTCTGGCTTAATAACCGTGTTGTAATGTCTCAGTTTTGTGTTTTTAGATAGGCATTTTTTGTTGTAAATATTTTGTGTAAGTCTCAATGCCGTTTCCATTTTTTGACATCTACCCTTATTGGCCGTATATATATATATATATATATATATATATATATATATATATATATATATATATATATATATATATATATATATATATATATAGATATTTAATAATTTAATTATTGGACAAACATATATTGTATTAAGATAATCGTGATATAGTAAAGCAAAATATAATTAAATTAAAAGAAACAAAGAAGAAGTTCGAACACGAGATGGAAATTTTTTTTATGGGAAATTAAAAATTACTCTATGGGGTACTGAAATATAGCAGAAAAACTAAATCAAATGAGATTGGTTATATTTCAATTAAAAATGAAAAGCTACTAACACCGAAAGACGAAATAATATATAAATAGCATGACTGTTTCAAATAACTATTATTCTAACTATTTCTAACTATTCTAACTATTTCTAACTATTCTAACTATTTTATTAGTTCTAACTATTTCAAATGTTAATATAATCAAACATTAAGGCAGAATAGGAGAAACATGTATTAAAAGTGATTACAAGGACGAAATTATCGAATCTTTAACAAATAAAAAATTGAAATTGTAAAAACAACAGAGTATGATTAAATAACTAGATTAAATAATAGAATAAAGGAAATGAGATACCAGAGGACTGACAGGCAGCAATAATATTCCCGCTTTTTAAAAAAGATGGTACAAATGAGTGCGACGATTACCGAGGTATATAACTGTTTAATATACCCGAGTAGCTATTTCAGAGTATATTAATAAAAATATTATACATTTTAATAGAGAATGATTTGGTTGAAATGCGGAATAACTCTAGATTATATAGAAAAATAACCGATTATATATGTACTATAAATCAACTGATGGAGAGAACAATAGAAACTAACGAAAATATATACCTCTGCTTTATTGGAATATCGAAAGCTTTATACTTAGTGAAAATATGAAATATATATGGCGAATACTCGAGAAATGGAACATAAATAGGTACACTTTTTATAATTTAAATGCAACATCAAAATGTGTATGAACTAGCAGAAATAAAATATTTCAAATATCCACAACTACATTTAGAGTGAGACAGAGAGGAACGCTGAGTCTAAAAGTATTTAGGATTCTAATAGATGAAATAATAAAATACTGTAAGAACAAAGTAAAAAATGTATCCAGGTGATACTACAATTTTGAAAAAGTGGTACTCAGTTATTCAGTATCGCGGGCGACAGTTCTATTAGCGAAGAAAAGGAAGGATCTGTAAATAAAATTGATTATGAAGTCATTATATTTACTACGAATAGATGAAAACGTTAGTTAGAAAGAAATCTCAATAAAATTAAGGTCATGGGAATAGTTACAAATTCTGAAATGATACAGAAATAGAACACCAAAACATGAAATAACTGGACAAGTTCAAATATTTATGGACTATAGGAGCAAATGAGAAAATTGAATACGAAATAAATGAAAGAGTGAAAACTAACACGAGTCTGTATATTGCACTAAACAAAGTGGTACATAATAAATAAGAATTGGCAGCATCAACAAATGTAAAGGCACAACATTTCCTGTTTGTTCCAATATTAATTCATACTACTGACGTGTGAACATTAACTAAAACAAAACAACAGACTAACTGGCAGACTGCTAAACACCTATCTAATAAACAAAAAATACAAGCAAGTCAAATAAAGTATCTTAGAAGAATTGCGGGTTTCCGCTGATTGACAAGGAGCCAAATATAGAATTGACGGAAAGATTAGAGATAAGGTCGATTGAAAAGAAAATACGTGAAAGTAAAATTAAATGTGCACAATGCCAGCTACGAGGCTAACTAAAAAATTTGAAAAATGGGAAAAACCATAAAAAAATACAGAAGGCAGATCTAGAACGAACTCAACTGATCGATATTAGCAGCAAAATTTCTGAATGAAAATGGACTGGAATGGAAGGAAGTTGAATAAATGCTTAATGATATAATGCAGTGGAGAAATATGTTAAGGTCACAAGGTCGACAAAGGAGAGGGTACATAATTCCCTGTTTGTTCCAATATTAACATATGCCTATGGTCTGAGGACATTATGTAAACATCAGGTGAAAAGGATACAGCAACTGAAATAAAGTCGGTTATTGGTTACGATTGATTGACAAGGAGCCAAATTCGGAAATTGGGGAATGAATACGGATAAGACCGGTTGAAAAGAGAATACGCCAAAGTACTTTATGGTGGTTCGGATATAAGTAGATAATGTCAACTACAAGGCTAACTTGAAAAATATGGAAAATAGGAAAACCAAAAAAGAATACGAGAGGTAGGCCAAGAACGAACTGAAATGATTATGCAGCAAATTGTCTAAATGTAAAGGGATGACGACAAGGATCATTTTAAAATATCTTCCATATGATTGATAATTGGAAGTTGAATTACACGTGTCGTTACACATATTGATGAAAATATTTTTCTATGCATGATCATAACGTTATAAAAAATGTTTGCCTCGTGCATTGGTACATAATAACAATATTAAAACTATTTCGTTCTTTTTTTCGGGAATTTCTCTGTTCCTGTGCTGTTTTGCGATAGAGAATCGATTCTTTGGCTCTGGTTCAAAAAATAGGTTAGTCTTACTTTTCTTTTAGTGTTTCGACCATTTCATTTCTAAAAAGGTTCTGTTCTGCGAGTCAAATAAAGGTCTATCAAGATTTGTGTTTTTAAATATGGTTGTGAATATATTCCCAAGCTAGTTATCAGAACAGAAAATTGCTGATAATACATCGAAAGTATAGATTAATATTTGAGTTGAATTTGATCCATATTGGATATTTTAGTTAGTACAAGGTGGGTAAATAATATATAAATTTAATAGACTAGTTTTTTTGTGCAAATCGAGGGTGGGATTGTAATAGATCGCTTTTCGGAAATTCATCGAAGTCTTAAACAGCGTTCTGTGTAAAACAATTTTTCAAATATAATGATTCGTTCCTGTTTCATATCTATTCTATCTTTAGTTCGCAAAAATTCATAAAGTATTGTCCATTCTCAATCTCAGTGAAGAAATGGTAAGAAAATTCTAGGAAACTGCTTCCTCGCGAAACAAGAAAGCAGCTGGATGACCGTGGACCAAAGATGTGGAGCAGGTTGGAGTTTGCTCCACATGCGTCCAAATTGTTGGGACTAAAGCAGAAAAAAAACGCTCGATTGAAGCCTCATGACTAGTTCATCTTTTTCAGAACGTGTAATTATATTAAATAAACACTTATTTGGCTGGCTTACTGGCAATATGATAGCAGTTTAATTTTAAATAGTGTAAAAATTAATAAGGGGAGAGAAAAAATTTAAATTAAAGCCGCATCGACTACTGTGGTAATTGAGCGATTATAAAAAGGGGGAGATAAGATGTGAATATCTAAAAAGGAGGAGGCGTAAGAGAACAACTTGATTGTATAATGAGTAATGTAAATGGACACAATGCAGTATAATTAAAAGGTCTTTTAATTGAGCAGTTTTTAATGCTTAAATAAAACACAGAATTTGCATAGATTTTAAAAAAACTTTTTATTGATAATTGAAGCATATTGTATGACATTTAACCCTCCGGTGGTCGCACTATGGACTGCGAGACTGCAGTCAAAATTGCTAATATTTAAAAAACCCGCTACTAAAACCCTTTGTGCCTCCCAATACCATCTTAAAAGTCGTTGTGGAATGTTAATGTCGAATGTTATATGGAAAGGTGTATTTGTTGTAAAGTTATTAACAGTTACTTGCAGATACGGTGTCTCAGACAGTACGCGATCACTCGCGCTGATTTTTTAAATTGTCTATAATTTCACCAGAATTTGAAGAACAGTAAGAATAGTCAACATATAAAATGCGAGTTAATAAAAAAACATTACTTTACTCAGATGGATAATGAAAAAGAAATAAAATACCTAGAACAATTGTATGATGAAGTATGTGGAGTAGTAGTTCCTTAAAATAAAAACCAATGAACAGAAAAACGAACTATTTTTATAAACGTTGTGGTACTGGGCTATGCTTGGAACATGTAAGCGTAATTTGTAGTGACTGTTATGCCTGGTTTCAAAAAAACTAACGCGTAATTTACTAGAATACGGACTACAAGAAGACTATTTTTTATATCTATTATATATTTAATTGTAATATTAATGATATTGTACGTTCACAAATTCTTGATCGCTACAGGTAGCATTCGTAAATTGTTGATCACCACTGGTAGGTTTATTTCGGACAAATTCTTAACTGAAAGAGCTCCGGTATCGTTCGGATAAGGCAAGACAGTCTAACTCCAAATCTCCAGGTGAGCGGACGTTTTCGCGCCTTACCCTTCCGACCGAGGTACGTAGGTTTGCTGGCCAAGTCATGCTTGGGTTGATTTTTCTGATATTCTTATAGAGGGTTTTACGACCCGGCAGCAGAGAATCCGATCAACAGACATCAGGCCATTCAATGACCACCTATTACAGAGCCCGACCATCGTGGAAACCTTACACCTTTTTGGGGCCACATAACACAGTAGCCGGTTGGTCAGATCGAGATTATTTCGGGACCCCCGCATAGGGATACCGGACTGCCCGCAGTCGTACTCAGTCTTTTTGGACACCCAGTACCTTGACAGGCAAGGATAGACAACATCAGGAAATAAGGCCAGATAAACACTTTTTTTATTATATTTTCATGTACCGTTAAGGATTGCAATTAACATTTATTTTTCACAAATACATTATTACCATAATTTCTTATACTGATAATGGTCACGTTATCATCTTTTATTTTGTATCTATTTGCCGTCTGACCATTCTTGGTTACCCTAGCGTTATATATATTTATCTTTTTACTATTATCAGAATAGGGGAAATAACCTCTAATTTGTAAGTATAGGGACATAGAGACCAGCTGGTGTAATTCAGAGCTATTCATTTGATTTTTTGATTTCTTTCACGGTAAGGTTTGGAGAACCACCTTCCCTAAACCTTCCCGTGTCTTTTGTTTGATAGTTTTAGTTATTCCCTTTTTTTGTGTGCTTTGTGTCGTTCTTTTTTGAGTGTGCTTTTATAATATATATGTATAAAATTCTAGTAAATCGTTTTATTTAAGATAGACCCCTTCCCGGTTCCAGGGTCTTTTCCGATATATGAAGTAACCGGGTGGCGCTCAACTTTTGTCGTGGCTTCATTCTGTCCTGGACCTTCTTCCCGGTGCTCCCGGCGAACAGCTGCCGTCGCTGTGATGTATATATTTTTTATTTTGTTTCAAAAGAGAAAATAATAGGTCACAATATTTAATTGTAAAATGTTATTTATTATTTAAATATTATATTTATTTATTGAATAGAAAGTAAAAAATATGTTTAAAATAATTTACCCAACCTAATTTGTTAATCATTATTATAAGCAGCTAAAACTCAGTCAAAATTAACTCTTAGTTACAGTAAGTACGGTGTGTATCAAGTATGTACTATAAAGCGCAGAATTGTGAAATTTTTTGGTTTTATTAATTGTTTTGGTCTCATGGTCTACAAGATCGGCGCGACCAATCACATCATAAAATTTCGCGCGACTACCCGAAGAAACACGAAAGACAATATCTTTCAAATGACCACCTCTTGCTGCTCCACAGACGTCAACTATTTTGTCAAAATTTTGGAAAACATTTTGGCATAACCGTGGCTCTATCTCACCAATTACTCGAATAAATTCATCCTTTAGTTCAGGCATCGATTATGGATTGTTTTTATCCCTAGCTACCTGGCTTTTCACGCAACCCCAAAGAAATAGTCCAACGGTGTCAAACCACAAAATCTTGGTGGCCAATTAACATCACTGTTTTTTGCAATGACTCGTCCTGGATTTTTTTCTCCCAATAATTTTGTTTCTTTTTTTCAATTTTGCTCTGCAATTGTTTTATTAGAGTTAAGTGTGGCGCCATCCTGTTGGAACCACATATCCTCCAGATCAATATTATTCAATTCAGCTCACAAAAATCCAGTTATCATCTCACAATATCGAACACCATTCACAGTTACAACTTCAGCAGCAGCATTCTGAAAAAAAAATACGGTCCAATTACAGTTCCTGACGATGATGCACACCAAACAGTGATTCTTTTAGGATGTAAAGTTTCTCATGAATCAATCGTGAATTTTTCTCATCCCAAATGTGGCAATTTTGTTTTTAAGAAAAATCATCTGTTTGTTCTTTGATCACTTAACAAATGCACGACATTTTGAATGTTTCAGTGACTTTAGCTTTTGTGTTATTGGAACCTTATATGCCTTCGGAGCTAAGTCCTTTTGTAAAATATGGCATGTTGTGGATTCACTATGTCCAAATTGGATGGATCTTCAGCAACCCTTTTACGTACAGACTGTAAATATCACGTAATATTCTAAAACATTTTTCATTGAACGCCCATTTTCATAAAATAATTCAACAGTTTTAACGCATTGTTGAATTGTGTACGAGTCTATTTTTATAAATATCATACATTACACTTCTGAAATGAGACTAGACCTAGGAAAATTCACAACGCCATCTGTTTATATATTCAAGAACTAAATAAAAACGCTCAATTTGAAAGACCCCGAATGACCCGTTGGCCCGAAGACCCGAAAGACCCGTTAGATAAATCATTTCGAGTTTAAGCCTGGGATCGGCAAATGCTTGACGGTAAGAAGAAGGGGGATAGGTTTTAAGAGATACTCCAATGACTGATTTTGAGTCTATGCCTATGACTGACTGATGCAGTTTTTTACAAGAAGAGGAGACAGATAAAGCTAGATAGAAAAAAGGTGTGATTATTAAAACAAAAAATTAGGTTCCTTAAAAGAAAGTGAATACTAGGTAATAGATCTGATGGGAAAAGATAGAGATTGAGAGGAGTGCTGACTGTAGAAGCTAGCTTTGCTTCGCGAACTCATTTCCTCTAATGTCCTTATGACTCGGAACCTAAATAAGCAGATACAAAAACAAGGCTTTCAAAGTAAGTTGTAAATAGAATTATATAGAGCATATAAGTGTAAATCGGAGCATATAAGTTAAGATGAGGGGTAGGAAATAATGTGGTAAAGATATTTCTCTATCGCTAGAACTTTAGGTAAAAAATCTTTAGGGTTGCTTTGGAGACTGTGCTTAAGGGTGAAGGAGAGGATATTGAGGAGGGGGCGGAAAATTAAACGAATGAGCAACATGACTTCTTGAGGGATTTTGAGCCTTTTGTGAAGATGATATTAGGGAGAAATAGCCTATTTATAGAAAGATAAAAGAGGGATCTAGTTATATCTTAGAAGGCTGAAGTCGAAAGTATGACGAAAAAGAAACCAATAGGGATTTAGAAGAAAAGAGAAGGGGAGGCAATCTTGAAGATAGAAATTAAAATTATCTCATACATATTGGAAGGAGTTCACTGCATTAGAATACATGGAAAGAGAATTAAGGTGAGCAGGAAAAAATATAGCCCACCCAATATATTAATTGGTATATTATACATATTAACATATACATATTAACATATTATACATATTATACATATTAATATTAACAGTATTTACAACCTTCAACTACCAAAATGTAATTACACATTATATTACATATATTTCTATAATAATTGAATACCTAATATTTTATGTTATCAGAAAACAGTTATAAATAAGATATTATTAAATATATCTGGCATGTGTTAAAAGCAATGAAATTAATTGCGTTGTTTAACACAACGTGGATACAATTAAGTGCGTGATAAATACATTGTTTTCTATTCAAACTATTCTTTGGCTATGTAGTCATAATAGGTTGATGAACCATAAAAGGCTGAACAAACCCTTTTAACAGCCAATTTAGGATTTTAATTAGGGAAATTAACGAAGCGACGTTTACCAATTTGTTAGTCATATTATTAAACTTAGTCATCTTACCCCTTTCGTATAACCACCAAATCTGTCCAATCTAAAATGTGTGTATGATTCATTTTATGTAGGGTACATTAAATATAATTGATGTGTTTTGTGTTTGATGTATTATCAACACGCGATCCATACCGTACCGCGTAATATCAATAATACACGATAATATTTCCGAGTTAATTTATATACAAATAACGGGTTGACCGGAAAGTTTATAACAATATTTTTTAGAGAAGGAGAAACGAAAAAATGGTTTATGTAAATATTTGGTCTATTATGTAATTAAATTACTACTAGGTTGCTATTTATGTATCCGGAATTGGCAACAATGGTGTTGTTAGGCGCCATGTGACTTATACATCGTAAAGTTTGACATTGCTGGCTATAAACGTACTCAGAACGTTTTGTCATACGGATGCTATTTGTGTTGTTTAGTGACTTAAACATTTCATCTCAGTCAAAAAATGGAATTAACTCGTGAGAATTTTCTTGCGATAATTTACTACGACTTTTGACGTTGATTATCTCAACAACAGTGTACCGATCACCTCACTTCGACTTTTGGCGATGAAGCACCATCTAAAACCACTGTATATCATTAGTTTAGTGAATTTCCGTCGTTCGTTCACGGGCAAATTTAAAGAATGTTGTCCAAAATCGGTTGTTGTGCCAGAAAACATCGATACTGTGTGCGAACTGATAAAGCAAGATCATCATGTGACATACTGTGACATTGATGTATCTCTGAGCATTAGTTTATCAAGCATACCCGAGATTTTATATGAACATTTAGCCGTGAAAAATATGTATGAGCCCGAAATAAACAGCAGTCGACTGTATGGGTCTTTCAAAATGAATCAAACCCGACTAAAGTTGTTCGTCCAAGAAGAACTTCGTAGCAAATGATCGCCTGTTTTTTTTTTTGGGGGTAAATGGGCACGTGGCTACAGTACCTCTAGAGAATCGTGGAATGGCCAATCCTGAATGCTACACAACCATTTGTTTGCCAGAAGTTTTTGAAGTAATGAGAAAAACCAAACAGCGTCTTTCTTCGCCATGACAACGACAATTACAATTATTGCTTTTTGTTTCCGTCCGTAAAGAATAAACTACGTGGTCAACGATTGTCGACGCCAGAAGAAGCGGTTGGTGCGTTCAAAATGTATATTTTTGAGATACCTCAATCGGAATGCGAAAAGTACTATGAGAATTGGTTCAAACGTATGTAAAAGTATATCGATCATCGTGGTGAATATTTTGAAAAATAATAAAAGAAATTACATAAATGTATAATACAATACTTAGAGTCGTCCATTATACGTCCCAGTGGAAATTAAGATAAATTATATTGATTCCAAAACCTAGTAATCCAACAGAGGAATCATCATCATCATCATCATCATATAGACCCATTACACTTTTGCCTATCTTGTCAAAGCATCTTTGTTCTTAAAAGACCAAAGCCATTGTTTGCCGAACTAAATACCGTTCTAGAACACTAGTTCGGATTTCGCGAAAGACACGCTACAATCGAACAAGTGCACAGATTAGTGAAAATTATTAATAACTCTTTAGAAGAAAAAAGTACTGCTCGGCTGCATTTTTGGATGTTACATAAGACTTCGATAGAGTATGGCACCCAGGCTTACTATATCACCTTAAGTCCAAATTTCTTACATTATTCTATGAGGTATTGCTATAATACTTGACGAACAGATACGCTGTCAAATGTAAAGGAGAAATAACTAACATATATCCGATAAAGTCAGGATTACCTCAAGGTAATGTCTTGGGTTCCATACTTTTTCAAAACTTCACTGATAACATACCAACTATACTACTATAGCCACCTTTGTAGATGATACCATGGTTATGGCATTAAGCAGAATACCTAGATATGCATTTGAGAAGCTTCAGGAAGCTTTTGATAAAATAAAAGGATAGGTAAAAAAGTGGTGCCTAAAAATCAACGAGACAAAATCTCAGCAAGTCACTTTCACCTTAAGGAAGGAATCATGCCAGAGTAGAGCACTTAATGGACACCAACTCCCTCTCAGGCGGACAGTGCAAAATATTTTGGAATGAGACTTGGCCGAAAACTAAACTGGAAACAACATATTTTTAGGAAGAGAAATCAGCTTAGCTTAAAATTATCCAAACTCTACTGGTTAATTGGTAGAAAATCCAAACTATCGTTGTTTAACAAGTTAGCCATCTACAAAGTGCTCGTCAAACCCATATGGAGTTAGGGAGTTCAGTAAATATTACAGCCCAAACCTCTGAGAATATTTACTGATGCCTCTTGGTTCATGACAAATCAAACTTTACTCCGCGATCTAAATTTTGTCACATTTGCTTATTATCTTTAGGTAGACTGCAAATATATGAGAGATTAAAAAAAAGTTGCTTTTCTGCAAAAGATCGCTGGAAGAGATTCGGTCTCGTGAGGGATTCACATATCGTATTGACAGACGTACCTATTTTTTTCAGATTGTCAAACATTTTCGATTTGCCAACATATAAATTATTCGCTATCTCACGACCTGTGGTGCATAGATTTTCGCCTATAATGAACTTTATTTTCTCGACATCAGTGCTTGAAGGACGGCCAGAGCGATGACACTCTTCCAGGTTGAAATCAGCGCCCCCCGACCAAACCACTTTTGCACTTTGAACTTTATTTAAGCATAGGCGGCATAGTGTTTTTGCCCTCTTTGAAATAAAAAAAGAATAATGTGACGTAAATGCAAGTTATGGACCGACATTTTCAATTTGAACCAAGTTGACTAACTGAAGGTAAATTAATGCAAATTTGCACGTGAACATTGTAAATACCGCAAGAATTAATAATTCATAATTACCGCAGGAAATATCAAAGGCTTGGCTTATATCAGCTACATTAATTTGGATGACTCTTTGTTAACAATTATATCGTTCGTTTATAAATTATAGTATATAGCTTAGTCACAAAACACAAATCAGAATATGCGACCTTTCGAGAGATTCTCTCATCTAACACTAAGATCTGAGAGAATTTGGGAAAAATACACTTGCAGATCATTTATAAAGTAGGCAATAACATTGACTAAATATTGCGGAATTATAAAGAACACATACATATTGAATGAATTAGTAATAAGCATCGTATTGCTTATGAGAAAGTTTTAAACTTAAAAAATGCAAACGGTAAGAAGAAACACAAATTAACTGGTTTTAATGTATGTTCTTTTTTTGCACCAATACATTTCTGCATTCGGTTTAACTGATTTCGGAAATATTTATACGAGATGGGCAAATACAGTAATGCGACTCGTAAAATAATGTTCTATCTGATGACACTGTTAGCTTTCCCTTCGGAGGAGGGACATGTTAAAATTTGATATGTTTTTAGTACGAGTATGAACTCCCTCGAATCACTTAGTGATAAACACTGTTTTGTCACACGAATTTTGTAGTGATATTTGATTGTACTGTATCTATTCTCATTACAAAAACAATGTTATTTTTTTCCATGTCATCCTCAGTTTTTTATGACAGCTACATATTTAATTTCACCTCATACACGTCTTTATATTTGAATAACGTCACGGCTGAAGTTAGATATCTATCACTGTTAACAAATTTAAATTTATTGATATCCGTTAAGGCTGTAAATAGGCCACAAAGATGTTTAAATTACCCGGATAGTTTTTGTCATGTGTGTAGAAAATTAACTTTTACTTCTTAGGGTCGAAATTTATCTCACACACCATCAGTAACTAAACATTATTTTGGTTACTTTGGTTTTCCTGTACGCCATCAAGATAAAACCTGGGTCCCACATATCCGCTGAGAAACATGTGTGAGACTTCTGCTGGATTGGGCTAAGGAATCTAGACATATACCATTTGTTATGCTAATGATTTGGATGGAACGAACAGATCACGTACGTGATTGTTATTTTTGTTTGGCTATAATTTGCTATATTTTTGTTGCTATAAAGGGTATCACAACTAAGTCGAAACACCCCATAAAATCCTCAGACCTGTCGGCAAAAAGACCAATCCTACATAGTTCCGAATTACCTCTGTCAACATCTCCAAATCCATTAGAAACTCAAGAAGCCGCTGCTATTCAAGATGATAACTTAGAGACAGAGTGCACCCAACTTATGCTCCAAGTACTTCCAAAGAACAACCCTTATTGATACAAGGTGACTTAAAGGATTTGGTATGTGATTTACATTTATCTAAAAAACAGGCTGAGCTTTTGGGATCTAGATTAAACGATTGGAATCTCTTTTCTGCCAGTACAAAAATTTGATATTTTCGCCATCGCGATGATGAATTGAAACCTTATTTATGCCAAGCAGATGATTTGGTCTATTGTAATGACATTCATGCACCAATGAGCTTGTTAAATTTTGATTACGATTCAGATCACTGGCAATTGTTCACTGACTCATCAAAATCTAGTTTGAAAATAGTGTTGCTATATAATGGAAACATACTTCCTTCAGTACCTGTAGCCCATGGTTCTAATATGAAAGAAACCTACGAAAATATGAAATTCCTTTTGGAAAAGATTGAATTCAGTAAAAACTCCTGGAAAATTTGTGGAGATTATAAACCCATTTCTCCTTTGCTTGGACTGCAGCTTGGTTACACAAAACATTGTTGTTTTATTTGCGAATGGGACAGTAGAGATAGAAAAAATCACTTTATGAATAAGGAGCCACCCAAGCGTAAGTCACTTTTTCCAGGATAGAAAAATGTTAAAAGTACGGCTCTAGTGAACTCTAAAGATGTACTTTTTTATCCTTGCATATAAAAATCTGCCTTATAAAAAATTTTGTAAAAACGATGGAGAAGAATTGTAATGAGCCTGAAAACCTTGGTGCTGTGTGTGAGCAACATGAACTCCTTATGGAGATGCCATAGCAAGGAAAATTGAGTCTTGGGATGTTTTTACTGCTGGGTATTGAAAAAGGACCTCCGGCTTAGTACTCGCGGTGATCATAAATATTGTTTATAAGTGGATAATTGTATATAAGGTATTTTTACCAAAAAGTTCTTTATAGACTTGGAAAACAGGTCATTCGTGTGAGATGGAGCATCAAAAACAGCTGGTTACTGTATCATGATAATGCGCCTTGCCACACAACGATTTTAATTAACGTTAAACAAAACTTCAACAGACTTATGTTAGTGTTTTGTCAAAGGCCCAGGCGGATTAAACATGACTCTCATTTTCTGGAACCTGTCATTACCGGTGAGGAGTAGGAGTCCAGCATTTTTTAATACGAGTCGGAAACGAAGCGCCGGAGCCAGCAATGGTATACATTAACCTCACCAGGGCCAAAAAAGCTAATATGAGCCAGCCAAAGATCAAAAGCATGCTGATTGGCTTTTTTGATAGCCAGGCATTTTAACAAGAAGTTCTTGAAAGACTTGGAAAAAGGGTCATTTGTGTGAGATGGAGCATCAAAAAAAACTGACTACCGCATCACGACAATGCGTCCTGCCACACTACGAATTAACGAGTTTGTGGCAAGTAAAAACATTAATATGGTTCCGCTGCCCCCTTGTTCTCCAGACTAAAGTACATCCATGTGACTTGTTCTTTTTCCCACGATTGAAAATTCACCTCAAAGGGTGCCATTTTGGGATACTGAAGAACATTGAAAAGGCAGTAAAGCATAATTTAAATGCGATGTTAGTATGTGAGTTGAAATACTGTTATGAAAAGTGAACAAACTGTCTTCAGCGCTTCAACTACTCTGCAGGAAGCAATATAGAATTATAATTTTATTTCATCATTGAATTAAAAATCATTAAAATCAATCCCATTACTTTATTTACAAACCTCGTACTCCAGTAATTACAGAAGAACAATTAGGAAAATGTTAAAGAAAGGGTTTGACATTATGTAGAATTTTATTACATACACGTTATAGTCTATTAAATGGTTATTTTAAAACTAGACTAGTTTTAGTACGAATTAGTACTAAACTAGACTAGTTTAGTAAACTTAGGATACATAAAAATTATTTTAATATCTCTACATTAATTTCCAAATTTTTTTTGTCATTTTCTGCGGTTAGATACAAATCTTTTTTGTTGATTCTTTACACTCTAATCCAATTTATAATTACATATATTTTATGTAATTTAATTCAACAAACCTGTAATACTTTTAATTCAATACTGTATAGAATCTATAGATGGAATTTATTTTTTATCGGGATAAAGTTACAAGTTGAACAAAAACCAAGATTTTAAAATTAAATGAAGGTAGCGACTAACTGCGAGCAAGCTCATTTTGTCTTGAGATTTCCAATCCTTTAAGAAGATTTTATTTAAGGAAGTCGGATTGCTGTATATAGAATTTCTGCGAATATCTTCTGCTCTTTTATTAAATTGTATGTAAAAAGATACAAAAAATTATATATTGAATATAATGCACGGAAATAAAGTTTTAACATATTTAAAATGCAGATCTGACTGTGAGGCGAGGCAGTTGTAGATATATTATATACCAAACTACCCGATTTTATATCTAAAAGAAAAGTAAAGTTTTGGGGTTAGAGGCGCATCAGCAACTGAGAAGCTCTTTATATATATATATATATATATATATATATATATATATATATATATATATATATATATATATATATATATATATATATATATATACATATATATATATATATATATATATATATATATATATATATATATATATATATATATATATATATATATATATATATACAGTATAAGCTCGATAATGAACACAAAAAAGCAGTGCTGTTAATGGTATTCAACTTGTTCATGATATCAATGGTCAGAAAAATATGCAGTAAGAAATAAAAAATCTCTGTATTTTAGAATGCCGCTTTTTGTATAAAGTGTAAGTGTCTCGCTTGCGTATAGTACCTCGGGTTTGTTTACTGTGTTGTAGTGTCAGTGTCAGTGTAGTGTTATTTTTGTGTGTGTGGATAGGCATTTCTTATTGTAGATATTGTGTGTCTTTCCGTATGCTCTCTTCATCTTCTGTAATCGAGTCTTCTGTGCTATCTTCTCTCCTTCTGTGGGTTCGAGGATCTCGCCCAGGTATTTGATCCTAGTGAAGTGAGTGACCTAGTGAGTGATCCTAGTGAAGTGAGGTTTTTTGAAAGGAGATTTGTAGGCCGTCTTTCTCTGCACATTCCTTGAGGACTTCGATCTGTTTGGTTGCCCTTTTATCATTGTCTGTGAGTATGGCTATGTCGCCTGGGAAGGCCAGGCATGATATTTCTATGTTGTTTTTGGATCGTCCGAGTCGTATTGGTTTCTAATGTCCTCGATTTTTCAGGCTTTTTCCCGTTCCCTTATGACTTTGTCCAGGACCAGGTTAAAGAGGAGTGGGGATAACCCATCTCCTTGGCGTACTCCAGTTTTAATCAGGAAGGGTTCGGAAATTTATCCCATAAATTTTACTTTAGAGGTTGTGTCTGTCAGTGTCTGCTTGATCAATCGTAGTGTTTTGGGGTCGAGTCCTTGTTCTTTTAGGATTTTGAACACAGATTTTCGATCGATGCAGTCGTATTGTTTCTTGAAGTCTACGAACATGCAGATGATTGGGGCGTTCCTGATAGCTTTGTATTTCAGTATTGTTTTTAAGTTAAATATTTGTTCAGTGCATGAGCGACCAGTGCGAAAGCCTGCCTGCTACTCGCCAATTTTGTGTTCTAATTGTTCTTGTGTTCTCTGGAGAAGACATGCTGAGAGGATTTTGTAAGTGACTTGTAATAAGAAGATTCCTCTGTACTTGTTCTCATCTGTTCTGTCTCCCTTCTTGTGCAGCGGGTGGATAAGAGCACATTTCCATTCATATGGTAATTTTTCTGTTTGCCAGATGTTCGTGATAATTTGCGTAAGTTCCTGCAGTGAATTTGGTCCGAGGTTTTTCAATAGTTCCGCGATGATTCCATCTTCACCGGATGACCTGTTATTTTTTAGTTTGCGTATGTGTCTGTAGATTTCTTCTTGTATTGGTGGTGGTGATTCTGGTAAGTGGGTATGGATAGAATTTTCCTTGGGGAATCTTGTGTCGCTTGGGGGGCAATTGAGGAGATCGGAGAAATAGTGTGCCAACTCTTGACAATTATCCTGATTGGTTAGCGCTAACCTCCCATTCCGCTTTTTGAAGCAAAGATTTTGTGCTGTATATCCGCGGATTTCTCTTGCGAAAGTCCTATAGAAGTATCTCGTGTTATAATTGCGGAAATTCTTCCCTATGGAGTCCAGTTGTTCCTTCATATACTTCCTCTTAGTTTGCCTGATAACCTTTGCGGTCTGTTTTCTAGTCACGTCAAAAAGCTGTTGACTTTCTGGGGATTTGTTAATGTTGTACTCCTGAAATGCTCGTTTGCGTCGCTGCAATGGACTTTCGCATTCCGAGTCCCACCAAGGGTGTTTTATGTTCTTTTTCAATGGGATCAGTTCCTGTGCTTTTTGTGTAATTTTTTTGTGGAATTTTTTCCATGTATCTGCCTGTTACTTTTCCCATTCTTCTGTTACGTTGGATTCCTTGATCTTTTTTGTGTCGAATTTCTGTAGATGTGCTTGTGATGAATTCTCCATGGGGTGAACTTGACTTTGATTCGTATTAGGTAGTCAATGTTCGCGCCCCTACGGACTTGGACATCTTGGATCCCACTTTGTTGTGGGTATGAGATCGCAATGTGGTCTATCTGGAATTCTCCAATCTGTTGTATAGGCGATCTTCATATATTCTGTTTTCGTGGAGATTTTCTTAGGGAAGTTGACATGATCTTCAGGTTATTCTGTTGGCATAGTTCAACGAGTCTTGTGCCGTTCTTATTGGAAAATTTGGGATTGGGGAATTTGCCTACGAGTTTCTGATGGATCTTTTCTCTATCGATTTGTGCGTTAAAGTCGCCTAGTAACGTTATGACGGTTATGACCTTCTCTAGTGTTGCTCAGAATTTCTCTGTAGACTTGGGGTTTTTCTTGTTGTCTCCGTTTGAAGGGGCATGTACGTTGATTACGGTATATTTTTTATTGACACACTGTATGCACATTGTCATTAG
This sequence comes from Cosmopolites sordidus, assembly GCA_031761425.1. Taxonomy (NCBI): domain Eukaryota; kingdom Metazoa; phylum Arthropoda; class Insecta; order Coleoptera; family Curculionidae; genus Cosmopolites; species Cosmopolites sordidus. Next base: position 579,315 of record JARFXV010000746.1, on the reverse strand, counting down.
TCTATTGTTTATGGAAGTGATTTCCTTAATAGAGTTAACTATCCCCCTTGTGCACCACAAAGGCCGTACCCAGACGCGGAGCGCCCCTGGTGACTCGTTTGTCTGTCCTGCTTTTGAATATGCGATAGCTCCCATAGTATACTGTGTCCTAATCCGTGATGCGTGTTTCTTGTAGGGCAAGCACAAGTATCTCTTGCCTGTCAAGTTCTGAAGTTAGGTTGTGAAGTTTTCTTGGTTGTCTAAAGTCACTAGCCAAACGAACAGTTACTCCACCAATAAGTCGGTTCCAACCTCTAGGTGAATCATTTGTAGACACTGTTCTAGGTTAGAAATATCAGTTGGTAAGACCATAAAAAAAATGCAACAAAACAACTCAAAACGAAGGACTTGCAGCGTGCTCGTTCTCCTTTCGGGTGCAGTGTAGTTTTTGATGTAAATACAATCAACGGCAGAGACTATTTTCTGTCTAGGAGACACAGACGATGTTCTCGGATAAGAATTTACTGTAATCGGTGCTAAAAAAAATTAATCAGAATAAAAAGTTTGCTTATTATGTATTAACAAAAACCAAATAGAAATTCACCAAAACTTTCAAATATGAAAAAAAAAAGATTTGGAAATAATAATTTAACCAAATATATCAATAAATAATGCCTTAATTGAATATAGAGATTATTTATATAAATATATAGAACATATAATCGTATTATTAAAGATAGTACGACGTTGAAAAAATTATTTTGACAGCTAAACTTAAACTAATTGTCACATTCGTCAAGCATACAAATTTTATTACATTTTCATTTTTCTCATAATGATTATTCACATAAAAACATTATTTTGACAGCTGAATTTAAAGTAATTGTCACACAGTTCGAATATCCAATTTTTATTAAATTTTGATTTTTCTCATAATAATCTGCAAACATAATTTTATTATTTTTCCTTTATTAAGGAATGATTAAAAATTAAATGGCTAATACAATTATAAATTAGACATGGCTTCTTCATTTTCTTAATATCAATATAAATTGTCATACGTGAATTAATTCTTTTATCTCTTCTTCTACCCCATTTAGAAATTTATTTTTGCATTAACAGTTCTTGATCAATTTTCATGAAGCATAAGGAAAATTACTGTTAAATTTCAAGTCTGTAGAACTTACAATTAGAAAGCGGGTTTATTTGTACATTTTACGCCCCGCCGCCCCTCTTGGAAGCGAATTTTCATATAATCCGTCTTTATTAAATATCTGAGTATAAAGGATATTTCTGCCAATTTTCAAGTCTGTAGGATTGACTTAAAACAACGGGCTTATTTGTACATTTTACGCCCCCGCAACTTCTTTTTCGAGCTGATTTTGGTATAACCCGTTAGTGAATGTCTGTGAAGTAAAAGGAATAGAACATCCCTGCCAAGTTTCAAGTCTGTAGGACTTATAGTTAAAAAACGAGATTTTTTTCATTTAACATCCCCGCAAACCGCCTTCAGAGTTGACTTTCGCAAAACCCGTTCTTAGCTAGTCTCTACGTAACAAAAGGAACATGCCTTCCAAATTTCAAGTCTGTAAGTCTTATATTTCCGGAGATCTCGTGATGAGTCAGTGGTATTTCTCATATATATATATATATATATATATATATATATATATATATATATATATATATATATATATATATATATATATATATATATATATATTATTAGGTGTGTATAGACCCGGCTGGATTACGCAAAGCATTCTGACTCATTTTCGAGTGTTCTATCTGATCCTCCACAGCTCTCTCATCCTTTCTCTGTGGATTCTCTTTCTCTCCTCCGTCCACCTTGACCCCGATCTTCTCGAAACTTCGCTCTCTGATGCAACGTTCCACATATATATTTTGTTTCTATACGTTCTTATATCCTCAATCTCGAGCCTGTCGGGCCCATTTGTGTCTTTCCCAAATCAGCTCTGACTTGTGCGACCCATGGTACTGTTGGCTCCTTGTATGTATGTAAAAATTCTGTTGGTGAGTCTTGTAGGTGGGAGTCTACTGATATGTTCATAGAATTTCAATATTCTTTTATATATATATATATATATATATATATATATATATATATATATATATATATATATATATATATATATATATATATATATATAATATGACATATATTTTCGTGACCGTTTAATATTATTAATATTTTATGTTTTTTTTTATTTATTTTATTTATTGGGACTTTCGGTCAGTTAATGAACTAAAATTTATTAAATGACCGAAAGTCCGAATAAAAACTTCTTTGGACAGCGTCCAATGAGACATTGAACCTTAACCGCTTTCATTATACTCATTATTTGCGGATTTTTTAATTTTCCTTAATCTCTCCGACAATGGAATATCTCCCTCATTTGGTTCACTGCTTTTTAAAATTTCTCCCGTTCTATTGCCAGATGTAATACGGAATCCATCGTCAAATGTTTCAAATTTTCGCTTAATTCACAAGTTTTTTCTACAGCAGAGCTGAGTTAGCATTCTTATCTAATGGTTGAATCAAATCACATTGGGCGGCGTTTATAGAGTTCCCTTTCCATTCATTTTTGTGTAGAAGATTCCAAAGTGCGGCTTTTAGTAGGATTTAGAGTATTATCTACAGCCTTCAAAATCGCAGTCTTTTTCTTTTTTATCGCATATATGGTTGATTTCGCTACACCGTACTTTTTAACTAATGTCATTACTGACATACCTTTTTCACATTCTTCCAGTACATCTGACTTCTCTTGCAGTATCAAACATTTACTCTTTGGTCTGACCATGTTGCAAAATTTCCAGAATGCAGAACACAAATGCAACAGTCGTATATTATATAAACTAGTGTATGTTTGAAACAAGTATTTAAACGCATGTGCTCTTGTTCACATTAACGAGAGGTCACCGCTGTTCACATTATTCGTCTATCACTACAAAATTATGGGACGAAATTGTCGTTCATTTTAAACAGCTGTTCAATAAAAACGAGTGTTCGACAAGTGTGTGACGTTATCGAGCTTGTACTGAATATTAAAACAATAGAAATCTTCCATACGTATCCCACGAATCTATTCTTTTCCGTCGTGAGCGTGACGTGAGCCATCGTCATCACGTCAAGACAAGGACCCCCCAGGACCGGTTTCTGACCTAGCAGTCATCGTCACCTCAGCAGTCATCGTCACCAATCATATATATACAGTTTACAAAAAGTATGGAAATCGCTTATAAAAAAAGAAGAAACACGGCATCGTGCCGACAAGGGAAAACCAATAAAGGGAGCCGAGCGCCGCGAACAGCCCGAACTACCCCGATACAGTCTGCGCTGTCGCCGGCCGCTTATAACAACGAGCGCAACGATCCATACACGTCAGTTGGACTTTTCACTCGAAGCGGACAATACTTGAAAATGTCAAATGAGATTTTGGTGAAACGTCGTGACTCTTCACAGAACGAACGGATCGAAACCTGGAATGATTTAGGAACATTATCTACCCTCAGTGAAAATATTAGATGATATATATGTAATGTTAGATTTTTTTGGACTGCGTCCAATGAGACAGTAGTAACTGAGTGTCATCACACACCCAACCGTTGAGTTCCACAATCTCATATGGAACACACAACATCCTGCTTCTCCGCCTAAATGAACATTTTTGTTGGTTGCTTGACCGGGAAGGAGCCTCACCTATCCCTTCAACATGACATATGTTTCGTCTCTCGAGGTTTCGACTCATTAGCGCCGACACTCAGCTACTGTTGTCTCATTGGACGCAGTCCAAGAAAATCTAACACTACATATATACGCCATCCGACATGGGTTGTTGGCTGTGGACAGGGTCTCCCTAGAAACAACCAACAAAAATGTATATGTATATTGTTTGGCTGATTTTTAATTAAACAAGAATATTTTAACAATGTTCATTAGTTTATTTGTAGTCTATTTGTTACATAATAACTATTTATTATTTTTCAAATATGCTTTTACACATATTTGTTTAAAATGATAATTCTTATAATGGCTTTTTGTGTGACGATTTAACTACTTTACTTTTTTTTCGCGGAAGCTCTTTTAAACTTTTTTCTATCTCAAATAATGTGAAGAATCGTTGGATAAATTTACAAAAGTAATTTTCCTCACACCCTGTATATACTAAATCTCAAAGTACTTCGCCTTTCTTGCAGCAGCTCTAATGCTTCACATATAGTTCATCCTCGTGCATCAAAGCACCTGCTTTGAAATAACTTAGCAAATATTAGGCCGATAAGAAATGTTTTGAAATGAACTTTGTTTTTACTATATGCTAATTTCCTGAGCTTAGAATGAAAAAGTTAAAGGAATTTTTAATAGTCTTCATATAAAATAGATTATCAAGGGTTTCACATTTACAAAATTAATGAATGAGATTGAATCTAATGTTTAGTGTTACATACCTAGCTTAGAGTTACGTGGAATTTTTGGATAGGATGCTTTTCAAGTTTAATAAACCCGGGTGAATTATGATCATTTACATTTATTACCTTTGCAGCTATTAAAATTATTTTCCAAAAAACTTAGATTTTTGTTTAGAAAGTTAACTATTGGCCGGGATAAACCAAACTATGGAAGAACGATATCAAGAAAAATCCAATATCCGCATAATGGCCAATTACAGCTAGAACATAGTTACAAAAGAAATCTTTTCTGTTATGATTTAATATATAAGTATGTTATTTTGTGAAATAAATAACTTTCCGTATGTACTCTTAACAGAGAGCTACAGTAATAACCCTAAATACACACAAATTAAAAAAATATTATAATCGTGTCATCGAATTATTGACTTATCCAAAAATATGATAAACTAAATTTTATTTCTGCCTCTTTCATTTCTGCCCAATTATTTTAGAAGACAAAAACTGCGAAACAAATATTTGTGTGTTTCGCAGTATTATGAGTTTAGTTAAAATGTAACACTATTCAAATCAGTTTCACTCAAATTCGGTAGATATTAGAAAATTTGATATTGTAGGTACATATACGTACATACATATCGGCTTTTATAAAAATATACAAATGCAGAAATCATTACAAATTTATGAGTGGTTTTTGTCATAGTTGGGCACCTAATAGGTGCATAGAAAAAATAATCATAATATACAAAAAATATTCTTTTCTTAATTAAATAAAATATAATGTGACAAAATTTCTTTACCTAGAATTAACTGAAACAAGTTGATTTTCAATTTTTAAACAGAAATATATTTCCTTTCCACATTTTTTAGTTAATCATATTTGCTTCTGGATGAAAACAATCTAAAATTTAACTCTACCAACTTAATTTAACACTAAATTAAACAACTAAACGGGTAAACTTTAACTACCGGTTAAACCATGATCAAACCCCCCCCCCCCCCTATCGAGCCCCTGGTTGGTGCTTAACTATAAGTTCCTCGGTCTCTACCGATCGATGAGTCCCCAACATATAGTTCTCTATCAGAAGAAATCCAGCCTTACTTACTCTCGGACTGGCGTAACTGAGGGACGTTTCCTAGTCGATTTTTTTTAATAAGTTACTTAGTTGTGTTGTATGACGAGAAATTGCATTTCACAAAATGACAGAAATATATCAGATATTCCTACAGTTATTCGTTGGTGGAGAGAGAACACAATCCATGAAGGTGAGCTTGCCTGCCCTCAGGGATTGTTATAGTACCTCAAGGTGTGAGGAAAATGTTTGTTTGACAGATATAGGCCAGCAATGACAAAGTATTCCATACAATACCATATTCAATCCATTGACATAATTTCTTATCATCCAAGATAAATTTTACCCTATTTCAATCGGGATCTTTAGAATGGAATGTGTAATTTACAACTGGATTCAAGTGAAGAAAGGGGCAAACACGTTTTTTAGATTAACTCGTTTTCGTTTATGAGCTGACGATGATTGTAGATGAGTCATATTTTAACAGCAAAAGCAAATTGTGGACTACAGTTGAATATCAGACAGCAGTTGCCATAGGATTCATGTTTAATGAAGGAATTAAGACAGAAAGTGCAACTATTTTTATATTCTCTCAAAGCTATTTATATGCTCGAATATATCTTAATGATGCTTTTTAACCTGTTGCTTAACCATACACTCGACACCATACTCACCCCAACAAAAATAATGTCCGTTTCCATGTTACAGCGGATATTTTATAATTCCCGCAAGAGATCAATACTGATTTTTATTTTGGGCTATTCAATCGCAGAATATATCGTTCATAGAACATTTATGGGATATTATAGGTCGAAGGGGAGGTACATTTCCGAAATCTCGAATGAATTTACAATAATTCGTAATGTTTTTCATGTTTCTTGTTAGGATCCTTTTTAGGGGTCGATTAGTAACTTCTTTAAAAACAAAATTAGGCAAATAGCAAAATGCGACCATTTATATTGTACAGTAATGCATTAATGGCTTTTCTCTTCGAATATTTTAATGATAACTTTATTATTTGATATTTATAACATCGAAAACATATGTACAAAATTTTATTTACAAATATATTGTTTTTTCCTGATAATATATTGTTCTGTTACATGATGTATACGAGAACATTACGCACATTCGAATATCTAACATATGAATATATTACATAAGAATATGTTACATGCACGTATATAACATACGAGTATATCTAGTACGGTAATTATTAATTATAATTTAACAAATTAATCATTTATATTTACTCCTCAGTAAAGCCGTTTTTGATCTAAACAACATCATGCCTCTTTATATCATATCAATATGTATTACTAAGTTCTTAAAACAGTATATGAGGTGTGTAAATATAGTAATGAGACTAATCGCGTAGTGTTCGATCTGGGAACATTATTTGATTTCCATTTGGTGGGAAAGCAGGCCTCTGTTTCGTCTTCAGTACGACTTTTCTAGTGCATTCTGAAAATCAGTGATAACAATTTCGAGTAACGGTGCGCTATCAAGTTTTGTTTCAGTCTTGAGCATAGTGCAATGAAAATTCTTTCAAATCTTCAAGATGCTTATGGAAACAGTGTTTTATCAAGGACCAAGATTTTCAGGTGGTTTAAAGCATTCTCAAAAAATGATAAAAATGTCCATATAATTTGAGATATGCGTTCTGATTGTCAGTTGATGGTCAGAGTGATCAGTGAAAAGTTTGACACAATCGTCCTTCAGATTTTGACCAATAAACTGGGAATGCACAAACTATGCTCGAAAATGTTTCCGGAAAAGCTTGACGCAGGATTATAAGTAAAACAAGATGGAAATGCGTCTAGACTTTTTGAAGTAGATTAGAAATTATCCTGATTTTCTGGAACGTATCGTTATTGGTGATGAGTCTTGGGTTGTCGAATATAACCCGGAAACGAAGTGGCAAAGCCGGAATGGCACACTCCACCCTCACCACAACCAAAAAACACAGAATGGGTAAGTCAATGATCAAACCCATGCTGATTACTAGCCAATGGATCGTCTATAAATAATTTGTGCCTCAAGTCCAAGCGGTACACTATTGAGACAATTTCAATTGACTAATTATTGGCAACTAGAAAGATCATTATGGCTCCGCAGCCCCCTTATTAACCTGACTTGAGTTCTTGTGACTTTTTCCTTTTTCTAGGATTGAAAATTGACCTCAGAGGACACCATTTTGGGACATTGGAGAACATTGAAAAGGTCGTAACCGACCATCTTAAGACCATTCGAGTCTTACCGCACAGATATGAAGAATGGATAAGTTCTCCAGCATTGTGTGACTTCCCAAGCAACTACTTTGAAGGAATCTATGTAGAATTGTAATTACAATTGAATATGGAAATTATAAAAATCAGGCCCATTACTTTATTTACACACCTCGAATACTTTTGAGAAAAAAACAACATAACTTCACTACATTACATTTATATTACACTTACTTACATTATACTTAACAGGGTAACTGTCAATACGACAGTAGTATATTATATACTATATTCTTTTTGTCCTTCAACTAAAGAAAAATTATGCTGAGTCTACGAAAAAGATTTGTGTTTCTCGGGGGATAAACGCTATAATACATAAAATATGTAAAAGTATTATCCGAGATTTTCACCTCCAAAGATCAGATCGGATCGGATATTTTTCATAAATTCTTGCCATAAATGTACACGTTAAAAAAAAGGTATAGTATAAGTTTTTTTATCATACTAAACAGCTTTTCGAAAGAGAAGTCGAACCTTTGCTTTAGAAAAAAACTTTTGGCACATTTATTTATTAGAAACAGATTTTCTCTCTGCAGAAAACGGACCATAAGTATTCTAAAAAACTTCAGTTAATTTTTATATCGTTCAGTCTCATTAGAATTTTAAATTTCACTTAGAATTTGTTTAATGACACGCACACGATTCAATCTCAAAATTCACAAATAATATTTACCCGTAATATTCTGGTTATTACGAACCAATTTACATATACAGAGCTTTCATTTCAAAAGTAGCAACCCTCATTATTTCTTTTAACAATGAAAATTAGCTCTAGACAAAAAATAAGTCAATTTAGATATCGAGGGGAAAGTTTAAAACCAATGTCCGTTATATTTTATGTTTCACCTCCTTACCTCCAATCACCTCCTTACCTCCACTCACCTCTACCTAAACAATTTAAATGGCAACCTCTATCATGTAACATATAATTTTAAAGATTTTGAAAAATCCTAATTAAGCTGCGTTTACAAAACTGAAATCAATTAATACGTTCTCGTGATAGACGGAAAAATAAATTTAACACTATTTAACGGAATCGCAAGATTGTGTTTACAGCGTTGGTTTAAATTTTTTACGCACATCATTTTTCTTTTCTGAATATAAAAAGTAAGATAAGGAACTTTTTATTTTAACTCGTCCTTCCCTTGTGTTTTAATGCACACTTTGTTCCTCATTGCAGCTAAAATTAAAAACATTTTGGTGGTGTCAGTTGCTGTGACAGTGACAGAATTTAACGAGAGAACAGAACAGAGAATTGACGAGATTTTTAAGAGAAAACTGGAATTATTTTTATTTGTGGTGTTGACGATAGGTGTGCTCGCAGACCAGCCCAACTTGTTAATGAAAGGCATCTGAACAAAAATAGAGAACATTAATACGTAATAAAAATTGTTCAGCAATTTGAAGAGACTGAGTCCGTGTGTAGAAAGTGCATAAGCAGCCGAGAGTTCTTAATGAATCCACACAGATTGCAATTTTAGGTCATTGCATTGTTGATCCACCCACATCAATTACAAAAGTCACTAACTTAACAAATATTTCCATTGGTTCAATACATATAATTTTAAAACAAAACTAGTTATTTCCTTACATATTTAGTATTCTTCGGCAGCTCAGCGAAGATAATTATGACAGAAGGGTTCAGTTTTGTGAAATAATGACTGGGAGAATCCAAAATGATCTGAATTTAATAAAGAATATTTGTTTCAGTGATGAAGCAAAATTTTTCCTTAATGGCTTTGTAAACACACAGCTAGTCACAAAAGCCTACATATACCATGCAAATTAGTTATATTTTAAAAACGGTTTAACTGTTGGCTTTTTTATTTTTACAATTACATTCCACACACAAATAAACAACAATAGGCACAGAACCAAATTTTGAAATGCATTGAAATACATTGAAAAATAAATAAATAGTCCTGAATAATACGTCACAAAAGTAAATATACCTGAAAATGTATATGTATATGTACATATTATATAAAAAAAGTTTCTACAAAAAATTAATATCTTGTTGGTCTACTTTCAGTACTTATGACCGCATGTTATCTTTTGGACATTAACAGGACTAAGTCTTCCGTGACGTCTGGGGTCATTTCAGGCCAAGTCGATTGTAGAACATTTTTTAAAGATACCTTATTGGAAATGTCGTATTATACCACTCTTTTTTCTAACTCATCCCAAAGATGCTCGATTAGGTTTAAATTGGGCGACTGGGATGGTGAATGAACTTGACAAGTGCCGTTGTGTTTTTGGGATCGTTGTCTTGTTGAAATATCCATCGATCCATCCATTTCCCAATTCGAAACGTTCCACTGAGGGTAACAAATTATTACACAAAATTTGCAGGTACATACGATGATCCATATTACCCTCAATAAAAACTAAATTTCCCACCCCAGCTATAGAACCCCACACCATCCACCACCTCTACAGTGTTTGACTGTAGTGACTGAACTCTTGGTTTGCTTTTCTCAATATTTGGTTTTTCCGCCAGACAAAAAAAATTATATTTGCTTTCATTAGAAAATAAAATAGTTTTCCAAAAATCAAAATCCTTGCCCAAGTGCTGCTTGGCAAATTCTAACCGTTTTTGTTTATTTTTCTTAGATATGAGTGTTTTTTTCTTTGGTTTCCTGGCATGAAATCCTTTTGATCTAAGAACCCTACGTACCGTTTCGGCACTGACACATTTTGCAGTTTCTTCTAGAACATGACCGGCCAATTTGGGAGCACTTGTTTTGGGGTTCTGACTACTTTTTTTTAAATTGCACGGATATCGCGTTCATGCAATTTTTTTGGACGACCGGCTCCGGGTTTATTCTGCACTGTACCAAGTAGATTAAAGTTTTTTTATTATAGTCTGACTCGTAGTACGACACAAATGTACTGTTTTTGTAATTGCATTATAACATTTTCCTTCACTTCGTAATTTTACAATTAAACTTCGAATTTGAACAGAAACTTCGTTTCTAGTCATTCTAGCAAAAATAATTTACTTTAAAAAAAAACCGAAATATTACTATTCCCTTGAGGTAGATGTCTAAAATGTACTAAAATATAATTTGCATTTGTGATAAGAATACTAGAAACAATAAATAAGTTTTTACTTCTTCAAGTTGGTGTATTTCTTGCTGTATGTTTAAGTAAACATACATTCACATAAACAAACACAATATAACAAACAAACTAATAATAATAAACAAACATTCACAAAACAATTAATAATATATTAAACAAACATTCACAAAAGTTTGTGAAGTATTATTCAGGACTATTTATTTATTTTGAATGTAATTTGCGATTAAAAATTTGGTTCGTGTCTATTTGTATTGGGAATTGTTTATTTGTATTGGGAATGTAACTTAAAATAACGAATGGACGTAATGTAACGTAAAAATAAAAAAGCCAGCTATTAAACCGTTTTAAAAATATAACTAATTTGCATGGTACATACACCATGCAAATTACTTTTGTGACTTACTGAAAATAACAATCCACATGTGTTTTGAGAGAGTGAGACGAGGTTTCCCGAAAAGATTAACGTTTGGACTGGAATTTTGGGGAATAAAATAATAGGTCCGATTTTTATTGAAGAAAATGTAACTGGTGAATTGAACTTAAACTTACTGACAAACGAAATCGATCCACTCATAACACAGTCTTTAGAAAATCAGATCAATGAAGAAGAAAACTCACTTTTGCATGTACAAAAGTTATACTTTCAACATGACGGCGCACCACCATACTACGTATTACATGTTCGGCAATAGCTGGATCAAAGGTTTCCTGACAAATGGATAGGCAGAAGAGGCGTGGAATGACCAGTGAGATCTCCAGGGTAGGTTTTGTGTTGCGACTATTTATGCAATACGAGGGTTACTATTTACGTATCCGGAATAATAAATAGAAACATATTTATGATTGAAAATGGTTTTATTGTGTTTTTAAATATTCTCCGCGATGATTGATACACTTTTGCATTCGTTTGAATCAATTTCCATAACATTTTTTCCACATGCATTTTGAATGCATCAACCGCTTCTTCTGGCGTCGAAAATCGTTGACCACGTAGTTTATTCTTCACGGACGGGAACAAAACTAAATCATTGGATGCCAAACCAGGATTGTACTGCAGATGATCCATCAATTCGATGTTTTAACCGGTCAAATATTGAGTTGTTCTATTCCGAGCTCGCGTTGTCAAGGTGAAGAATGATTCTGCGTCGGTGGTTGTTTTTCCTGATTTTTTCAAAGACAACTGGAAAACAAATGGTTGAATTCCATTCAGAATTGACCGTCCTACGACGATTCTCGAGAGGCACAGTAGCCACATACCCATGTATCCCAAAAAAAAACAGGGGACCATTTTCTTCGAAGTTCTTCTTGCGCGAACAACACTTTTGTTGGGTTTGGCCGATTTTGAAAGACCCATACAGGCAACTGCTGTTTACTTTCTAGCTCATACGAATAGATACAAGTTTCGTCACATGTGTAGATGTTATAGACTGCTTTTAACGCACTACGATTGTATTTTTTGAGCATTTCTTTATACTAATCGACACGAGCCTTTTTTAAGCGATTGTCAAATTATACGGAATCCAACGCGCACAATTTTTTTTCACGGCTAAATGTTCATGTAAAATCTTGTGTATGTTTGTCATATTAATACCTAGGGATGCTTGAATCTCACTGTATGTCACATGACGATCTTGTTTTATCAGTTCGCGCACAGTATTGATGTTTTTTGGCACAATTACCGATTTTTGACGACCTTCTTTAAATTCGTCCGTGAGAGAATGACGGTCACGATTGAACTCACTAAACCAGTGATATACAGTGGTTTTAAATGGTGCTTCATCGCCAAAGTCCAAGTGAGTTGATCGATGCGCTGTTGTTGAGATCATCTATGTCGAAAGTCATCGCACTACAATTTTCACGATTTAATGTCATTTTTGGACTGAGATGAAATTTTCAAGTCAGTCAACAATTCAAATAACGTCTGTATAACAAAACGTTCTGAGTGCGTATACAGTCAACAATGTCAAATTTTAAGGTGTATATGTTAGATGGCGCCTAGTAACATCATTGTTGCCAATTCTGGATGTATAAATAGCAATCCTCGTATTTGATGAGTCGACTTAAGAAGGGATGTCAGAAATATAATGGAAGCAAGAACGGACGAAGAGGCAGTTCACCTTAGAATCATTACGTAAAGTTGCCAGGATAAGCATATTATATCGGCAGCATTAAACAGGGGCAGCGGGGAAGGTTATAGGCATCTCCCGGACTGCTGTCCGTTATTGTGAGATCCACCTCTCATCGCTTTACGATAGAAGGTGACAATGAAATAATGCCAAAGGCTACATGAGATCAAGGATTTCTTTTTAGAGAATTTATTTTCAATAAGTAAAGGCAAATAATGAGTAAGAAAGAATAAGAAAAAGAACAATATACCTCGTTCAAAATCTTAATCATTAAATAGTTAAAAATTAAGAGGGGTACCGTCTGCCCCCTTTAGGGCCAGGCGGTGGAAAGGGATATGGTGGAAGCTCCCGCTTCTTCTTTTTCTTCACTCAGCATGAGGAGGAGAAGGAGGAGGAAGAGGAGATATTCCCATATATTTACTCTGCCATACATCCTTTACATTTCATGGTTTATAAATATCTTACTGAATGTAGATGTGCTTGAACCAGTACAGTGAAGTGATGCTCCGCAATGGCGCTCCTTTGAGATCCCTACTGAGGAAATGGCCAACAAACTCTATGATATCTGAGAATGGAATATTATACATCAACATTAGGGCATGAGAATGTTATCAGCATAATGAATGCCCCTTTTGTTCACAAAGGTCTAAACCCGGAATCGAATGACTACATCACGGCGGTGTTTAGACGTATATATGAATGAACAAAACGAAACGTAGATTTATTATTATACACTAGAAACGAATGAATACTTAAATGATAACGTTGGCTAAAGAAAATAAAGACCTTGAAATTGAGAGACGAAGACGTCTAGCCTAGACGACTTTTGGTAAGCTTTCATATGTTCTTAATAATAAAAGAATCCCGTAGCCTTTAAGATCTGAAGTATATGACTAGTGCATATTACCCGTTCGATTGTATATGGTGCCCATGTATGGACCTTAACAAGGCGAATTCTTAGGCTTCAAGGCTTAGAATAAGAAAATAAATGAAGTAGCTGATGGTGTGAAAAGGAGTTAATCCTTTTGGCATAATCGAAATAGGAATATGCAAGCTATGCGTCAAGAACAATATATAGTAGCGTCAAGAAAAACATATAGTAAATAGATAGTAAATAGAATATTACGATCCTTTAATGGAGGCGATGGATAAGGAAAAGGAATACAGATGGACCAGAGATGAGATGGTATGATTACCTGAAGAAGGTAGCAGAGTGGCCATGGATGAAAATCGGATAAAATCGTGATAGGTGGAAAGTCTTGAGGGACTTCTACGCTCTGTATTGGGCGACAGAAATGTTAAATGAAGAAGAAGTCAAAACAGTAGGTTATACCCGTCGAACCTGCTTTGATGAAGACGAAAAGGTCACGGTTAATGTTTCGTGGAATTCGCAAAGAATTCTGGAATACAAATCTTTATGAGCCATTTGAAAAAGAGAAAGAAATACTACAGGAGAGTATAATGGCCGTATAAGGGCTTATTATAAGGGCTTATTGCTTATCATTAGTGTTCCCTTTAAGACTTTCTTTTTAAATTGACGATAAAAACTTTTTTTCCTCACGTACAATCACTTGCACATTTGTCTGTCGTTGCAAAGGCGAAACTGGTCAACTTGCATTACGAATTAATGCTATATTCACCTTAATATCCGGATTTGGCTTTCTTTGACTTTCCTCTCATTCAAAAAATGAAGAATGAGGAGATTTTCATCAGAAATGAGGACTATTTTGCATAGTTTGGCACGTTGTATCTTTTGGAAAGCGTGCAAAAGTGGAAAAAATCGTTGGGAGAAGTACATCGAGCTAAAATAATACCATGTCGAAAAATATATCGATTTTCTATGAAAATACTAATTTTTTTTTCCCAAAAATATGGCGATGGTATGGTGCATTTAATTTGAGTTGGCTTTTTTCTCCTTTTTCGTAAATTTTTATAATAGTTTTAACAATAACAATAGTAAAATTAGTAAAATTTTATATTTTTTTATTTAAAAAAAAAATCTATTTCTATGTTCAGAAGGTATATATGTTGGTATTAATTATTTTTCTATATTTCTATAAAAAAATGCAATACCGGTTACATGGGATAGACAGGCAGAAAATGTTAAACTATGTTCAAAGAACATTAAACTTCTTTTAATCAAAAAAAAAGGAATACATCAAATTTCTCCAACTATTTTTTAGAAACTAACCACCATTTTCAAGATATAAACAATCAAGAATTATTACATAAAGGTAAACAATTAGACATATTAGAAAATATAGAACTATATAAATATAATAAAGACCAAAATGTAAACCTTCTCACTACACAAATAGATATAAGAAATGTTATATGTAAAAACGAAGTAATAATTAGTTACCTAGACCATATCGTCACCATATTTTTTGAAAAAAAACCCTTTGATATACATTTTATTATACTCACCAATATTAAAGTTAACCGAATTTTAGTTTGTGTTCATTTTCAAAAGTCTCGATAATGTTGTTACTTCGAAGCGACCATTACGACAAATATTAATAAATTGAAGAAGTGATTTCTTTCATATACTTCAATTTCTTTATTTTAATAACAGAAAGCGTTACTTTAATTTCACTAGGAACTTAATGTTAACTTTTTATTTACTTATTATGAACATATTTTACAGCTACGATATTACGGCAACAATGCCTGTCAGAAGTATGTAATGCGAATAATCCATTTCTGGAATACAATTACAACAAAGTGTGAATATATTCGTAACTAATTTTGGGAGTAAGACATATATTTGACTTATCTAAACATGCATCTTGATAAACTAACATCCTAGGTCATAGGTATCCGAAGGTCTAAACTAACATCTTAGCAAATAACGATTTGAATATTACATACCATAAAACACTCATGATCATTCACAAAATTATATAAACGAAACCACAATAACGAGATTTTTATAAAATGTCTGACACAAAAGCATAGCAAATCCAGTTCACGAAAGGCTTTGTTTCAAGCAGCACGCTATTTTCGTTCTTTATTAATGGTGGCAATTTTCATAAATAAAAAATTTCGACCCACTCTCGTCGGTCACAGTTAAGATAATGGCGTAGATCTTTTAGGATAAACGGGGATGCTACGGTTCATTTAATCACTAATTTCTTTCCTAATAAGTACACTGTTAAGTGATCTTAAGGTTGGAAGGATTGTTTTATTTTCTTTTTGTTCTCGGAACAAAGTTTTATCTTTTGTATTAATTTCGTTTGTTTCCCATTTGGACTTTCATTACATTTCTTATTAAAAAACAACCATCTGCGAATAAAGAGGGTTTTAATTGATATAATATTGTTTGCATATTCAAGACGATATTTCACTGATTAAAATTGTATGTAGGTCTCTTCAAAATTTTTTGCAAACAATAAGACAAACCCAAATTAATTAATTCAACTGGTGATAATGTTTTTCAGAATGTTTTTCTCTAGTATAATACGCTTTTGTATTATGTTGAACAAAATTTTGAAACATTTACTAGGATCAAAAAGTAATACTATGATCAAAAAGTAAGGTGCATTTTTTAAATAAATCATAAAGTATTTATTTATTCTACAAAATATGTTGACCCCTCAAGGTAATCCCCTCTCACTACTATACAGTTTTTCTTATGTTCTTTCCGGTCTTCCAAACATTTTTATACTCGACTTCTGGTACGAGGGTTGCTATTTATGTATCCGGAATAATAAATAAAAATAAATATTTATAATTGAAAACGGATTTATTGTTTTTCAAAATATTCTCCGTGATGATTGATACACTTTTATATACGTTTGAACTAATTTTCATAACACTTTTTCCATTCCGATTGCGTTATCTCCAAAACATGCATTTTGAACGCACCAACCGCCTCTTCTGGCGTCGAAAATTGTTGACCGCGGAGTTTATTCTGATTGGTCAAATACTGAGTTGTTCGGTCCGATGTGTGAGCGTTGTCATGGTGAAGAATGATCCAGCGTCCCTGGTTGTTTTTCTTATTTCTTCAAAGACTTTTGCCAAACAAATACATATATGTCCAAAAGTTTGGAATATTCAAACATAGTGATATTAAGTTTTATTTTTACTCATTTATATCCATCACAATTTTTAGAATATCATAGGCGTAGATATCCTATTTGTAAATATTCCAAACTTTTGTAGTAAAAAACATGTGTAGTTGTGTACTATTCAAAATTAACCGTAGTACTCACAGAAGATTCTCTAATAGCACTGTAGCCACATATCCATTTATCCCAAAAAAAAACAGGCGACCATTTGCTGCGAAGTACTTCTTGTGCGAACAACTTTTGTTGGGTTTGGGTCATTTTGAAAGACCCATACAGTCGACTGCTATTTACTTTCGGATAATAGATCCAAGATTCGTCACCAGTATAGATATTATACACGAATTTTGACGTACCATAATTTATTTTTTTGAGCATTTTTTACACCAATCTACAAAAGCCTGTTACGATTGTCAAATTATGCGGAATCTAACGCGCACAAATGTTTTTCACGGCTAAATGTTCATGTAAAATCTTGTGTATGCTTGTCATAATAATGCACAGAAATGCCTCAATCGTACGGTATGTCACATGACGATCTTGTTTTATCAGTTCGCGCACAGTATCGATGTTTTCTGGCACAACAACCGATTTTGGGCGATCTTCTTTAAATTCGCCCGTAAGCGAACGACGGCCACGATTGAATTCACTAAACACTATGATATACAGTAGTGTATTGTGGTATGGTATACATCGATGTACTGTTGTTGAGATAATCCATGTCCAAAGTCGTAGTAAATTATCGCAGGAAAATTCTAACGACTTAATTCCATTTTTTTTGACTGCGATGAAATTTTCAAGTCACTAAACAACACAAATAGCATCTGTACCACAAAACGTTCTGACTTCATATACAGTCAACAATGTCAAACTTTACGATTAATATGTCAGATTGCGGCTAACAATTGGCATGCACCATTGTTGCCAATTCCGGATACATAAATAACAACCATAGTATTTCCTTCAAAGCGGCCAGCGAACTCTCTTGAATGGTTTCTATGGACTCAAAATGGCGTCCACTAAATGACTTCTTCAATCGAGGGAAAAGGAAAAGTCACCCGGTGCCATATCTGGTGAAGGTGCATTATTGTTTCTTCCATAAAGTCTATACTTCTTAATAGGCTATTACTTAGGGTAGACTTGAAAAATTAGTTGAGATGGAAGGTTTTTGTGAACGCGGTTCATCTTCAACCACTTCTCTACTATCACTAAAATTCTTGTACAATTTGTAGATATTTTTTATAATGTAGCATTGATGTGCATCAACACAAGCAACTTCGTTTTTTAGACAACTTTTAATAGAAATTCTTGGCCTGGTAATGAATATTTATATTACATTTATACATTTTATTAAATTAGCGACGAAAAAATTTTAACAATTACAAAAGAGGCTTTAATTTCTAATTTAATGAGCAATATGATGTAAAGCTTCTGTCAGATGTGGACAGCCATACCAACTTAAAAAACATATGGTTGAATTAATAGATAAAAAGTACATGTTTAAAACAAAAGCCACTTTAGTTTTCGATCATAGTAGTAGTTTACAATTCTATACCATTCAGCAATTCCGAACTATAATCTAATTTTCAAATGATTTAATATGCTGATTAGATGTTAATAACATAGGACTACAAGAAAAAACTTTTTTTTTTGGTGCCAAGGATTTTAGAACTGATTTTAACTATATTTGGGGCGTTAAATCTAAATGAAATTAAATTTCCTCTATCTACTCTACTTTTTTAGATACATCCACTTATATATCTTTTTGTTTTCAATTCATTCTAGTATGTATGTTCTAAAATTATTATGCAAACCTTCCATAATTCCTGTATATTTGCGCTATTGTCATCAGCCTGCCGTTGAGTTAGATCCAAGAAAATCTACTAGACAGCATTACCTTTCCGGTAAGGCTGATTCCAACTTCTCGCCGTAGATCGAAGTTGACCTCGTGTAATATTTATCTTTAGAAAAGAGTTGTTATAAAGTTAACCTAAAACGTATTATGTTGTAGATTGTTGTATTTGTGTTGTTGATAGAAATAAAATGAGTTCAACTAGAAGTTGTGTAAATCATCCTGATGTGTTTTGTTACATATATGGTGGAAACACGTTAAAAGAAAACAGAAAAACTGTTAGTAACTTTATAAAGAGAGTTTATCTTGGATACTTTGGTGTTAAACTTGATGATCAGGATGAAACCTGGGCACCGCATCTGCTCGGTAAAACTTATACAGAACATTTGCGACAGTGGACTATCGGGAAAAGAAAAAGTCTAAAATTCCGCCTACCGATTGATTAGAGAGAACCCAAAAACCAATTCGATGACTGATATTTTTGCCTAGTAAATATTATTGGAATCAATCGAAACCACCTTAGCAAGTGGACTTATTTTGGTTTAGTTTCTGCAAAACGCACAATCCCTCACTCAGAGGAAGTGCCGATCCCAACATTTGACCAGCTACCAGATCTCTGTGAGGGCGAGTATTGTCCCTTATCGATAACTTTTTCCTCTATCTTGGTATATAATAATGTTTATATAATATAATAATAAAAATTCCGTGTTCATTTTTTTTATTTGATCCATGGATTTAACTTAAAATAGTGTTACGTGTATTTCACTAAAATGTTATATGTAAGAAATTTGAGCTCCTAGGCAAAAATTAATGCCATATTTGAATTCAGGGCATCAAATTGGTATGAAATCGGTTCCAAACACCCGGACACCAAAATAAATGTTGGCCTGTGTAATTAACGAACTATGTGATTTAGTTTTATTGTACGGGAACAAAGAAATCAAATGATGATAATTTTTTGATGAAGAATAGTGCGACTATTTTGATTCTTTTTTCGAAATGCAATAGTGGCTTCTGGCAAAGAAATTAGAAATGTAAAACGCATGATTAGAAAACCGAAGAATGAGGTAATTCAGATGCTTTGAAGCACTATATGAATGCACAACTTTTGTTTGTTTCGAACTAATGCCAATATATTTTAGTTTCGTCAGCTGTAACGATATCAATCAATTTGTGCTAGTCTTCGGATCAATTGTGGTTACATCATTTGTGGTACGGTCAAAGGCTCATATTATAACGTCTACATTTACTCGACTCGAAGAAATTTATCACTAAACACTAAGTCACATTTTTAAACTTTTCGACGCGCATTTCGCTAACCATCTTAGCATCATTAAGAGATGATTTAATCTAAAATTAGAAGATTAAATTATTTCTTGATTAGGTTCTAATAGAAGAATTGAACGTATACATTTGTATCATAGCAGTGCCTATGAATGTCTAAACTAAAGTGTTTTCCGATAAGAGTCTCAGAACTTTGAAACGTAATAGCGGCAATACTGTTGGTAATTGTCACACATACATTGCTGTATTGAGTACATTGTGTCAGTTCATCGTGGAAAGATACACGATTCAAAAACGCGTAGAAATTAGAATTTGGAAAGCGATCTCCATTTTGGGGAAAAAATATATTTTCCGACGAAGCGCACTTCTGGCTTAATGAGTTTGTGAACAAACATAACTGTAGATTTTGGATTGATGAAAATCCTCTAATCATTAAGGAATTACCTCTTTATCGTGTGAAAATTAGTTTGATAGGGATTTTGTGCTAAAGGAGTTATAGTACTTTATTTTTTTTGAATACGATCATGGAAGTCATGTTATTGATAATGGTTTAATGCTCTAGGAATGTTCTAACAGAATACTTTTGGCCTGAAGCGCCAAATGTATCACCAGGCAATCGATTTAATGCAAGAAAAGTTTCCTGGGCGCGTAATTTCGCGAAATGGTAATATTAACTGGCCACCAAGATTATTTGATCTCACGCGCTTGGATTGGAAGTTTTGTTAAATATCTGGATCACAGAAATAAACCTCGAACAATTCTTGACCTGAAATGAAATATTCAGGCAAACATCGATTACTCTTTCACTCCATACGAGTGAATGAGTAAACGAAAATTGTGTTTCCAGAATGCATTCCATCAGATGAAGCCGAGGGACTCTTACACTACCGAACCATTGTTTATCCAAAATTCGAATATTAACCTATTTGGCTAATCAATCAAGGCCAAAGTATAATTGGAAAAATATGAAAAAATCCATTGAACCGTGATAATGAGGAAAAGCGGAAAATTAAAAAAGCGTTTTGTTCAGCGAGATTGACAAGAAAGTTAAGAAACTTTCCGTAAAAAAATAATAAAAACAATAAATATATTATTCAAAAAATAATATAAAACACAAAAACAATGAAAACTACTACACTTTGGCCCACGAGAAACAAGTTTATTTATACCGGTTGCGTAAAATTCCTGAAGGTGACGAAGTCGTTGAACGCATTTTTTGCATCCTCTTGATTTTTAAAGCATTTCTCGCGCAGGAGATTGTCGAGATGCTTGAAAATGTGGTAGTCAGTAGACGAGAGGTCAGACGAGTATGGCGGATGGTCGAGAGTTTCTTAGCCCAATTCAGGCTGTTTTTGTCGCGTGATCATTGGGTCGTGTGGCCGAGCATTGTCATGGAGGGGAATTGGTCCCTTCCTGTTGACCAACGCCGGGCACATGCTCCGAAGTTTTTGGTGTACTTCATCAATTTGCTGGCAGTACTTTTCTGCTGTAATCGTTTCACTCGGGTTCAGGAAGCTGTAATGAATCAGACTAGCCGCAGACCACCAAACAGTCTCTATGACCTTATTTTGGTCCATTTTCGACTTTGGGACGTGCTGTAAAGCATCGTCGCGGCCAAACCACTGAGCCGATCATTGCCGATTCTCACCAAGAATCCACTTTTTTTCGCACGTTACAACCCGTTCGACAAACGAATCGTTTTTAGTGCGCAAAAGTAGAGCAGACGATACGACGTTTTTGTTAAATTTTCATTCGATTCGCGCGGCACCATTTTATTGAGCTATTTTGATTTTCTAATCTCCTGTATATGGTTAGGAATCGTCACATATGTTACGCCTAATTCAGAGGCAAGCTTCCGAATAGTTGTACGCGGATTGGCTTCCACTAAGGCACTCAATTGGTTCTTCTCAACATCCGATGGTCGACTAATACGCTCACCATCTTCAAGGCTCTCATCACCGCTACGAAATATTTTAAACTTCCATTGCGTAGTACGTTTATTGGTGGCAGCTTTTCGACCTAGTTTGAAGTGGAACAAGAAAATTGTGCGAATTTGCTTTTTGTCCATGTTGCATTTAACGCTTTGAAAACATTGGCTAATATTATTTTAGAACAAATCTAATACCACAGTTAGATAGAATGATAACCGCGCTTTAAAATAATATATAAAGTCAAATTAATTTAACACAAATGTATTTGAAAATAAAGCATCTAAAATTCAAATAACAAAAACCGGAATAACTTTTTTAACAACCAAAGATTACGTAAGTATTGAATAGTACGTCAAAAAACTTCTGCTATGTTTCTTAGAGTTGTAACATTATGTAACATGAGGAAGGGCAGCCGCGTTTCAACCCCATCTGAGCACCTCTAATGTTTTTATATTATTAGACTTGGAGCTATCATGACCTAAAAGATATCGTAAAAGAATGCTCCAATAAAGTAGTATTTCTTTACTTTTGTCCTAGGTATCTAATTTGGATGCTTCTAGTGCCGGTTAAACTACAAATGATACAGTTGCCGACCTACCATAGTCATGCCAATAACCAGGCTATATACAAATATCAACAGAATAACTCGCAAAAACATCAGCGGTATTTTTAATGAATTAGTAGAAGATAAATCCGATCAAAAGTATGTTCATTTATAATAATTTTATCTAGAATCTCTCTTAAAATTATTGACAAATCTTTAGAATTATAGGCTAAAGTTGGTTTGGCTAAAATGGGTTAAACAATGTAAACAAATACCAGTGTATCATCATTTGCAATTGTTAATTGTCAAGCCAAAATTGTGAATTGTATATGGGATGCAAATCGGTATTATGGGTGAATTTAACTAAACTCCAAAGACCTGAGGAGGTAGATAATAATAATAATTTGAATCAAAGAAAGCATCAAGGGACTTATTCCGTTTGAATAATTTTCACTTAACTCGGCAGTCATTATTCCATAATATCACACACCTGGTACTTTTTTTGCTGTATACGGAATGTACAACACCAGTAATAATAAGTGAATTTTTTACTTTGTTATCTATCACTTTTATTTATCTATCACTTTTATAAAAGTGATAGGTAACAAAGTAAAATTGTTTTAGTCCTTTTTTAAAAAAATCACAAAGTAACGGACAAATCAATCAATAATAATAAGTGATTAGATGGTACTAACCTAGTTAATTTTCCTGTTATATGTAAGACATGTTTCGACACATTTATTTTAATGGAATTAAATTATTTCCCAAAATAGCGGAGGGATATGATTGAAATAAATGATTTTTATATTTTAGATTATACATAAAAAGTTGTATAGTTGGTTAATGGAGAATAATAAAAATAGTCAAAAATATCGAAATTTTTTCCATGCGCCAGGCAAAAATTTGCCTATTTCTTCAGTCGACATTAAACAGTTATTGCAGCGGCTCCCGAGACCGGTTTCTGATCTTAAGCAGTCATTAGTCAGGCTCGAGCTGAATGTTTGAATGCAACTGAAAAAATGACCAATTGAAGCTGAGACCATGTCAGATGTAAGCTTTAATCCAATGCAGCTCACGTCATCCTGCGGTTCTCAACAGTCCTACTATGTGAAACCGTTTGTGATCAGCCCAGTGCCGATCTGGGAACTAGGTATGCATGAAAATATGGTAAAACTATATTAAAAATATTTAAAAACAAAAAAAATTCTTCCGTGCTACACACAAAAATTTGCCTATATATTGTTGCGAATCACAACATAGTATTACTGTTGCGTTAGCTGCATTTGATTACACTCTAAGTCCGACATAGTAGATGTATATGGTCGTATCCTTGATCATTCCTTCAGTTGCGTCCGAACGTTCAGTCTGAGCCCGCATGATGACTGCTGAAGGTCAGAAACCGGTCTCGGTAGGCGCTTGCTGACGTTTGATTGCCTTTAGTCGCAATGCCGTTTTTGAATATTTTTATTTTTGACTAATTATTCTTGAAAAAAATGGTAATCTGTCAGCAAAATATGTAAATATTTTGTAAATATGATATGGTTCTAAATCTTCTTCTTCTAAAACTTCTTCTAAAACTTCTCTAAGGTTTCAGGAAACCTTGTCAGTATGCAGAAGGATTAGCCTTCTCGTTAATGGTTATTTATATTTCTTCAATAATATGTTAATCTGACTCGCCATTAATTCTCTGTTAGAAAAAAAAGAATGAAAAATGAAGCTCTATTAACGTGTAAGCATCTACAAGTTGAAGACTTTGGATCGAATTTAAAATTCCAAGAATTAAAATACATTGGAAACATTTATGAAAACGTCTTTTATGTTGGCTTTACCGACCGTAACATATTCCTGCCACATTTCAACATTAATAGATTAAAAGGGACCAGTATTGACGGAAGTTTAATGCAGATAAGCTGCGTTGTACCAACTCTAGATATTTAATCTTCCACTTAAAAGCTTCTGTCAACTATAGGCAAAAGTAACATGCACGAACTAAATATAGTTCTTTTCGACGAACTTTTATTGAGTTTTTCTGGTTTCACTTAAAATTTAATAGAAACTGATGTAAGTATATGAATTAAAAGTTTACAAATAATGTAATTTGTCCAATTATTATATTTTTAAATGTTTAATAAACTTGAAATTAAAATGCACTGAGTTTTTCACGAATGGAATGAATCAGTTTTTTTTAATTTAGTTTTGGGTTAGGGCTAGTGTAGTTTACATGGAATATGTTAAGACGTGTTTTTGTGTAACTATCATGGATGACTATCGGATTCGTGATTCTATTATCATTACATAATACCGCTATGATACTTTTTTTATTTAATGCGGTGTAAACACTGGATTGCATATCAGATGTATCTGATTCATGTTGTATTAGATTCAAGATTAATTTTAGAAAAGGTTATGATTTTTCTATCATAGATAAATGAAACAAAATTGTTGAGTTATAATTTGTTGTTACTACTGTCCAAATTGCTTTTGCAAAATGGTTTCATCGATTTAAGAAAATCATTGCATTTGATAAAATATGTCCCTTCATATCAGGCAATTAAAATTTGGCTGGAAAATTTTATTTTCGAAATTGAATTTTGTAAATATGCATTACCGAAAATATTTGTGATCAAGGAGACGGCCACACCGCCAAGGGTGTTGGCGACAAAAATAATCTCATTATGTGTATTTAAATTTTATTTAAGACTAAAATTGTATTCTGTTCGGGAATATCAGGATATGCTACTTATTTATGGAGAAGCTCCTGCCAACCGGATTAGAAGTATACCAGGACTTTTTCAACATTTTATGACGTGAATCGTTTAAAACGTGTTATGGTGTGAAAAATTACTGCTAGTAATTTCAACTTTGACATTAAACGACATTAATGCCAAATTTATTCTAAAACATATATTCTAAACGTATATGCTATGAAAATATTAGATTGCATTTTCAAATAATACCTTAAGAGGACAATGAAACAAAAATATGAATTATTAAAAAAATTAAAGTTCTGACCTATTTTCCGCGGAAATGGTTACATTTTGGATACATGTTTTAAGAAACTTTTCAAAACTTTTTTATTCAAAATGATAAAGAATCTTTTGGGAGTTATTAAAATTATATAATAAATTAATAAAATATTTGTGACGGTGAATCCTACTTGGGTAAATTTTACTAGCTAATGTTACTGTTATAGCTAATGTTATGCTGATTTTATATTGAAAGTTACTGAAGCAATAAAAGAACAAAGATGGGAAAATTGCTTATTTATAAACTGCATATTTAAATTCGCTCAAATTGCTTATTTTCATCAATATAACGTCTCGGCTCACAAAGTTTGTAATGACTCTCATACTTAATGCTGCTTTCAACATTTTTGAATAGTTTCCCATACCTGATCTCCAATCATAATTTTTATTTCCTGATCTGAAGAAATATTTATAGTGAACATATTTTTTAACACTGACGTATGTAATCTCTATTGTGAATAGTCACGCCAATAAATGACGTTTTTTATCCGAATCTATTCAAACCACTCGTTATTTTTTGTATTTATTTTTTTGTAGTTTTTAGTAGTTTTTATGTAGTGATTTACTATAGTTAAAAAAATAACGTATTTCAAACGTCACAACATACAGGGTGTCCCATAACATCCATCATAGAGCAATTGGTGATAGTAGAGGACAAAATAAGAGGATTTAGTCAATAAGTGTATTGGCAAATATTAGTTATTAAAAAGATACAGGCCGGGTAGTTGAGCTTAGTTCCTAGAAGGCGCTCGCTACCTACTTTGTGAGGAATTAACTCGCTCATTTTTTTTGCACTATAAAGCTGGGAATATTTTGACAATTTTTATTTTCAATATAGAGAAGAGTCATAATTTTCACATAAAAAAGGTACCCTTGGTCAATATCGATATCTCACGTGGTTGCGAGATATTCGAGTTCGAATATTCCATTGCACATCTTGTCGATGGCTGAAAAATTTGTAATTCACAAAATGTGCTTTGAATACGAGAAAAAAAACATTAATAAATTAAAATTACAACGGACTTTATTTAAAATATATTTTTTATTTGAAATTTTCTTCAATACAACAGGCGAAAAATAGTAGGGAAATAGTTTTTTCTTTATGGACAACTCTTGAAGTGGTAGATTTGCTAATCCCTGTAGATGCCTCCAAACGCCTAGTGTTTAGTTTAGGATTTTTCGCGATACTACCTAAAATATCCTATTCTTGTTTTACCGTTATACGTTTCGGTCGTTCATCAAGATTGTTGTAATAAAACGAACCTGTTTCGTCTGGGATGATCTGGGAGTTCTGCAGATATTTTCTGCAGCGCGACTTGTAATTTACTTATGAATAAACGAAGAACATATGCCTTAAATCGCGGTTAAGAAACTGATTAAGTCTGAGCATTTTTTACAAATTATTTAACCACACATCAATATTGACCAAGGGATCCATTTTTACGTGGAAATTATGACTCTTCTCTATTTTGAAGATATTTATTTATCGAAAATTTTGTTTCACTTTCAACACCCTGTATCTTTTTAATGACTAACATTTGCCAACACATTTACTGACTAAATCTTCTTATTTTGATCTCTGCTATCACTAGTTGCTCTATGGCGAATACGTTATGGAACACCCTGAATAATACAATAACGGTTGGGACAAGTGTCACGTTGCCATTTTGTTTTGGTAAAATCGTAGTTATTTTCTCAAAAAAAGTATATTACAAATTTTGATTCAATTACTGCTGATTTTGATTCAATTATTGTAACTTTTTACAAATGTGAATTTCCTAATCGTCTGGCGCTTCATAAAACGACGATTTATCGTATGTTTAAGCAATTTCTACAATTCGGAATAGTTAAGGAAAGGCCCTCCATTAGAGTCCAAAGAACTATATGAAATGCTGAAAATATTGAAACTCTGGGGCAAAGAATGGAGAAGTCTCTAGAAACGTCGATTCGACGACGTGGTGCACAATTCCGAATTCCTTCACGCAGTTTACGCCGAATTTTGTAAAGTGACAGACTACAGACAAATATAAGCGATTTTAATCTGACGACTCTGGATCATTTTTATGGGGATTTTTAAAGAAAAAAGTTTACATAATCAACTCAAATTCAGCATTCGTATTGAAATCATTAATAAAGGGCAAAAAATTTCATTACTACTAATGGTTTACTTTTAATTGTTATAATTTTCAAAAATTAAACATTTAAGGACGAATTAAACATATTTTAGAAAAAAATATGTCATTTTTCTTTTAAAACTTTTAATTAATTAAATTGTTTGCTTGACACTTCCCCGACCCGTTATATAGGTTTCCAATGCAATATTAGTAATATATTGCGTATTGTAATATTGCAATATTAGTAATAACTTACAGATTACGCTAATAACTTTAATTAACAATCAAAATTTTATTTTTGTAGCACAATAGGTTGAAAATAAAGAAAATAAAAAGGTAATTAAATTGACAAACTCTAATTACCAAGGTTAAAAAGCAAAAATTAAAATGATTTCCCTCAGAAAAGTTTGTCGTTATAATAAAACGGTACTTGAGTAGCGCCACGGTTTGTTTAGGAATATTTTTATCCTTAATTTGCCTGAATTTGACAGAATGGTAATTAAATATTAATTTGCCTTTATAAAATTCTTTCTTACTTAAATGTTTGGAAAGTATTTTCCACAGGTTTCAACATTTTTAATTCATACATTTTATCCGTTTTTCATTTAGATTTAACCAATCTATTCATTCTACTCTTTTTTAACTTAATTAGAACAATGGGTTTCAGCAAGAGTATATTGAATGAACCTGAAAACCGATTTTTCAACTATCCTCCTATCAGGTCTTTCACTTCAGGTCTGGAAAGTAGGCTGGGTATAAAAGTACTTGCCCTCTTCGATGGTATCTCTACCTTGATGAGTGATGCAGGTGGGAGCGTAAGCTTCTGATAGGGCTATCCATGCTGGTAAGGTCAAAGTGGAAGAGCCAGACTATGAGAGATTCCCTGGTTTTCTAGGTTGAACGTTGATGTAATGGACCTGTTACTCATCCCTCGTAAAAAAATTCTAACAGCAAACAACTCCAGACAAAGCCTGCGCTATATATATATATATATATATATATATATATATATATATATATATATATATATATATATATATATATATATATATATCATCATCAGCCCGCATCGATCCACTGCAGGATGAAGGCCTCTTCAGCATGCTTCCAACCTTCACGGTCCTGGGCTTTCCTCTGCCACTCGGGTCCAATATACTTAACGATGTCATCAATCCATCGTGCTTTCGGTCTTCTTCGCGGACGTTTGCGATCAAGCGGTATCCACTCCAGGATTGCCTTGGTCCATCTGTCGTCCCATCGCCTCGCTATATGGCCTGCCCATCTCCATTTCAACTGTTTTACTCTTCCAATGATGTCACAGACTTTTGTTTGTTCCCTGATCCATGCGCAGGACTTTCTGTCTCGTCTTGTAATGCCAAGCATACATCTTTCCATTCCCCTCTGTGCCACTCGAAGTTTTTGAATTGATTGCGATGTGAGTGTCCTGGTTTCACTTCCGTATGTCATAACGGGTAGAACGCACTGATCGAATACTTTTCTTTTCAGGCAAAGTGGGAGTCTGCTCTTAAACACTATGTTGAGCCTACCAAATGCCTGCCAGCCACATTTAACACGCCGTTCCACCTCCCGGGCGGTATGATGATGATGATGATGATGATGATGATATATATATATATATATATATATATATATATATATATATATATATATATATATATATATATATATATATATATATATATATATATATATATATATATATATATATATATATATATATATATATATATATATATATATATATATTCAAGAGAAAATATCAATATTTCATATTCAGGGGCCGAAAATTAACATAAAAATTTCTATAAACGGGGGTCTTACTCCCAACTATTACAAAGATAGAGGGGCAAACAAAAATTAAAATGTTTAAGATTTTTTTAATATTACTTTTATAACAAATAGTTAGGCTACGTTTTGTAGTTTTCAAAAATACCACCATTTACTTTCAAGGACTTGTCAGCTCTGTTATGAATAACTTCTAACTAACAACTATTATGTTCCTTATAACTGCTGCCGCATTTACTATCCGGTCGAGTAAAGCATCTCTATTGTCTACTTTAGTTACATATACCAAAGATTTAACCCATCCTCAAAGACAATATATAGACACTAATCCAGAGGATTAAGGTCTGGTGATCTAGCTGGCCAGTTGTGCGGACCACCTTGTCCAATCCACCTGTTTGGAAAGTTGTTGTATAAGAAAATTCTCGCTTGTAAGCTGTAGTGTGCATGGCCTCTATCATGTTGTAAGTACATGTTCTGTCGTACATTAAGTGGAACATTTTCTAAGAGGTTTTGTAAATGATTTTGTAGAAAATTTAGGTAAACTTCTCGTGTCAAATGACCGTCGAATTTAAATGGACCGAATAATTATTTTTTAGCATGCCATACCACACATTAATGCTAAATGGAAGTTGAAAATTATGTTCAGGTTTTCATCGGACCATCGATGTTCATTATTAAGATTATTTATGCCATCAAGTGTGAACTCCCCTTCATAGTTTAACATAATCTTCGATTTAGATTTATCCAGTTACAAAATTGCATCCTTAACGAAAAATCACCATCCTGCATTCTAAGACTGTGCGATTTGAGCTTCCATTTCAAAAGCCATAAACAATTAATATATCAGCATATTCAGAAAGAGAGAATAATGAAGGTATAATGAAAATAATGAAATAACTTTAGATCAAGTGATCATGATAAATTAATAATTAGCTGGTATAAACAATGGGTGCTTAGCAGTAAAATAAAGTAAAGGTACATTTTCTCACTCTTTCTTACATTTGACATCCATAAATATGTTTACCTCTGTATCTCTGTAACAGTGACGTTACGTTATGTTATAATACGACACATGTTTATAGAATATTTTATATTCATTTTCGGCTGAATCATCCTGTATATATATATATATACATGTATATGGCCAAGGGCCTATTCGTTGGCCTCAAATTTAAGGTTGCTTATTTCAGAGAGGGAACCTGTTCTGTATAAATATAAATTATCAAAGTCTAAGTGATTGGATAGCATACAAAAAATTGAGAAGTTTTGTTGTTTCAGAGACGAGAAGTGAAAAACAGAATATCCTTAACAATACAATTAGTCAAAATAATGTGAGGAAAACGTGGTCAAGCCTAAAAACATTTAGTATAGGTTCTAAGTGCCAACGAAATTTGCTTGACAACTTAAATAAGCCTGGACTTTTAAATCGGTATACTTCAGGTGCTGATAATATTTCTCTGCGGGTACTCTGGTATTGCAGCTCCTTTCTTAATATATATATATATATATATATATATATATATATATATATATATATATATATATATATATATATGATCTCGAAATACTATAGGATATAGACTACATTCTCGAAATACCACAGAGAGAATGTCTAATGTAGCGGCGGACATAAGAAAAAGAAGGTTGAAATTCTATTGACATATCAGTAGACTCCCACCGACAAGACCCACCAACAGAATTCTTACATACATACAAGGAGTCAAGTCAACAGTACCATGGATCACACAAGTCAGAGCTGATCTGGAAAAGGCACAAATGTGTCCGACAGAGATTGAGGATAGAAGAACGTACAGAAACAAAATACATATGTGGAACGTTGCATTAGAGAGGGAAGTTTCGAGGAGATCGGGAACAAAGTGGATGGAGGAAAGAAAGAGAATCCACGGAGAAAGGATGAGAGAGGTGTGGAGGATCAGAAAGAACACTCGAAAATGAGTCAGAATGCTTTGTGTGATCCAACCGTGTCTATACGGACCTAATAATAATATATGATCTTGTAAACATCGATGTTTTATAATGTGGTATTGTAAATTTGCTTTTTTATCTAATATTCACTGAATAACTGGCTGAACGAGCTACAAACATACTTTTAAGGGCTTTAGAATTATTGTCAGCATTGATAACATTATACGTGAAATTAGTAATATGAAGTTGTCATTTGTGATACATAGTAAGCCACTTAAGCTGATTAATCTTTTGAGAGATATGATCCCGTTTTCGAAGTCCAAAGATAAGATGACAACAAGCATTCTAAATACCGTTGCATTCTGCCCTTATGCACAGAATCGATACATGGAAAATAAATGAGGTCACAGTACCAACGACTCTGATAATAGCTTTCTTAAAGCCTGGTTCAAAATGTGCCTATTAGCATAATGTAATTTAAGGGGCATAAATGATTTACGAATTAACTTGGATACATGATCTTTAAAACGTAACTTCGAAAACAAAATAACACCCAAGTTTTGCGCACAATCTACAAAATCAAGCTTCTCTCTGTCAACAGATATTGAAAGATTCGTATTTTAAAAAATATAGTTAAATTTAGTACAAAATAGCATAACTTTACGTTTAGAAGAGTTTAATTTCAGATTATATGCTAATAAGAGTTTTTTTGAAACTTGTTTAACTGATTATTAATTATATTATTAGTTCTAGAGTATTCACACGAAGGAAAACTGAAATATAACTGTATGTCATCAGCATAAGCCTACATAGCCATGTTCTGATCTGAACGCAAAATATCAGATGCATATACAATAAAGAACAATGGGCGCAACACTGATCCCTGAGGCCCACAATAAAGAACATTTACTTAAGACGAGTTTACATGATTAACGGAAATATATTAGGTTCTGCAATCTAGGAACGATTTCACTAGATTAACGGATAATTCGTCAAATTCGTAGCATCATATATAACTTTGCACATAAGAAGCTGTGGTTTAATGTGCTAAACGCCTTAGAAAAGTCTAGTAATACAAGCACGCTAGCTGAGTTCCGGTCATATCTATATAAATAACTAACAGAAGCCAAAGCTGTAAACGCTGAAAAACCAGTTCTAAAGCCACATTGCGAATTAGAGATTATTTTATTGGAGACGAAAAACTATTGGAGCGATGCTAATTATACGTAGGTCAGAAAATGAAGAAGGATTACCGGATTACCACGTTTCGAAACAGGAATCCCTATAGCCTGTTTCCAAATTAGAGGAAAGTAGTTCGCTCTATGCAACTATTAATTATATTGAATATATATATATATATATATATATATATATATATATATATATATATATATATATATATATCAAGAAAGGAGCTGCAATACGGGAGCACCCGCGGAGAAATATTATCAGCACCTGAAGTATCTTTTTTTAAACTAGATATCCATATCCTTTAATTGCAATTATCATTTACATACGAAACAAAATACCGACATAAAAGTTTAGGTCTTATTTAAGTTGTCAAGCAAACTTCGTTGGCACTTAGAACTTATATTAAATACTTTTAGGTTTGACCACGTTTTCCTCGCATTATTTTGACTAATTTTATTGTTAAGGATATTCTTTTTTCTATAAACAGGGGTTCTGTAATTCTAAACTGTTACAGAGATAGAGGGGCAAACAAAAATTAAAATGGTTCTATCTATAGCGCAGGCTTTTTCTGGAGTTGTTTGCTTTTAGAATTGTTTTACGAGGGATGAGTAACAGGTCCATTATATCAACGTTCAACCTAGAAATCCAGGGATATCTCTCATAGTCTGGGTTTTCCACTTTGACCTTACCAGCACCGATCGCCCTATGATCGGTCGCTTACGCTCCCACCTGCTTCACTCATCAAGGTAGAGATACCATCGAAGAGGGCAAGTACTTTTATACCTAGCCTACATTCCAGACCTGAAGTGAAAGACCTTATAGGAGGATAGTTGAAAAATCGGTTTCCAGGTTGATTCAATATACCTTTGCTGACACCAATTGTTCTAATTAAGTTAAAAAAGAGATGAATTAATAGACTGATTAAATCTAAAGGAAAAACGGATAAAATGTATGAATTAAAAATGTTGTATCACATGTATCACAGATGGCAACTTCATATGGCTAATTTCACGAATAATGTTATCAATGCTGACAATAATTCTGAAGCACTTAAAAGTATGTTTGTAGCTCGTTCAGCCAGTTATTCAGTGAATATTAGATAAAAAAGCAAATTTACAATACCACATTATAAAACATCGATGTTTACAAGATGTCGCCATATATATATATATATATATATATATATATATATATATATATATATATATATATATATATATATATATATATATAGTATATATATATATATATATATATATATATATATATATATATATATATATATATATATATATATATATATATATATCGGCGCCCTGAAGAGTCTGAACCGAAAGACGAAACATATGTCATCCAGTTGAAGGGATGGTTGGGGCTCCTTCCCGGTCAAGCAACCAACAAAAGTGTTCATTTAGGCGGAGACGCAGGTTGTTGTGTGTTCCACATGAGATTGTGGAACCCAACGGTTTGGTATCTGATGACGCTCAACTACTGCTTTCTCATTGGAAGCAGTCCAAGAAAATCTAACACTACATAAATATATATATATATATATATATATATATATATATATATATATATATATATAAATATATATATATATATATATATATATATATATATATATATATATATAAATATATACATATATATATATATATATATATATATATATATATATATATATATATATATATATATATATATATATGTATGTTCTGTTGCAGTCGGAACCAGATATACTATACACCCCATAATTTTCCAGTCTTTGTCCGACGGGTTTTTTAGGATGTTTGCGACAGTTTTGCCCTGCTTGTACGCTGTTCTGATCTTATGTTTCCTCAGTAGTCTGCCTATCCTATCTGTGATTCCTTTTACGTATGGTAACAGGACCTTTAGTGTATTTGGTTTATGATCCTCTATTGTTCTTCGTGTTTGGGTTTTCTGGCGGCGAATGGCCTTCCTGATACAATTTTCCGAATATCAGTTTTGTTTAAGGGCTGTGGACATTTTTGATAGTTCTTCGCTTCGTCTATCTGGTAATGTCAGACGGATTATCTGGAAATCAAGGGGTTCGCTTGGATTTGAGAGGGATGATGATGGAATTTAGCGTTGAGGTATCGATCGGTATTAGTTGGTTTTCTATATACTGCGTATTCGAGAGTTCCAGAAAGTTTCCTTGAAATGAGGAGATCCGAAAACGGCAGTTTTCTATCCTGTTCGACTTCCAGAGTGAACTGTATTCTGGGGTAGATTCCATTTAACTGGGTTAGGAAGTTGTTTAGAAGTTCGTTTCCGTGAGGCCATATTATAAAGATATCATCTACGTAGCGCTTCCAAAGTTTAGGTTTTATAGAAGAGTTGGCCAATGCCTTTGCTTGGCCTCTGCTTGATTTTTCTTTTGGACTTATTCTTCGTTCAATGTCCGGTTCTAGTTTCCATGCTTTGATTTTGCGTTTAGTCCTTTTTTTCTAGATATGTTGTTGGATCTCTGTTCACTGGTTTAAATGTCGTTTCCAATAAAATATTCGTCATCTTTGCCATATAGTCCTCGGTGTTCATTATGACTGTTGCGTTTCCTTTGTCTGCCGGTAATATAGTGATATCCTCGTTTCTTTTTAAACTTTCGAGCGCTCTGATCTCAGTCCTATTAACATTTGGTTTTGGTATTTTGTTGGATCGTAGTATTCGCGCTACATCTTGTCTGATTATTTCCGCTTCTTCATCTGGCTTGTCGTCTAGGGTTGATTCAACGTTCGAAATTATTTCTTTTATTGGTATATGTTTTGGGCAAAAGTAAAATTGAAGCCTTTGCTTAGTATAGATTCTTCATCTGTGGATAAGTGGTTTTTAGATATATTTATAACAAATTTGTTGTTGTCTCGGATTTCTTTTGGACGTTCAGAATCTATTTGTTTTAAATTAGCGAACTTCTTTTTTTGTTTTTCCGTTTTAAGATTGTAATCCGATTCGCTGCGCCAGAAAGATGCATTGTCTATTTCATTCCACGAAATAGGATGGACCTTGTTGCTTAGCATCGACTGTAATAGGTAGGATTCCTTTTGCGTTCTGTCCAAATGCCTTCGTTTCTCTCGGATTTATTGTCGGAGAAGAGCTCGGCTTGCATTTCTTAAGATAGCATTGGTTTTTTCTTGTTCTTGTATGATAGGCGAGTTTGGTGCATCTCGGTTGGAGGTCGTTATTGCGACATTTCTTTAAAAAGATAATGTCGCTAATTAAAAGTGTTGTTTTTGACCTCAGTTTTACAAAGCGTTTGATGGATTGCAGTGTCTCCTTCCCACAGAGGTGCAAAATGTTACATCTAATATATTCACGCATAGATTCACTGTAGATAATGTTTCTAAATCATTCCAGATGTCGATTGGTTGATTCTGTGAAGAGTCACGACGTTTCGCCAAAATCTCATTTGGCATTTTCAAGTATTGTCCGCTTCGACTGAAGAGCCCAACTAACGTGCACGGGTCGTTGTTCTCGCTTTTATAGCCGGCCGGCGACTGCGCAGATTATATCCTTTTCAAATTTTGTGTTGGAGAACCAAAGGCACTTACTATGGGCCTTAATGGGATTTCTGGTTTATGTATTTTGGGTAGACCGTAAAGTTTAAGACATCTGGTTGATTTTTCCCTTGGAATTATTCTTCGTTCAATGTCCGGTTCTAGTTTTCGCGCTATGGTTTTGCTTTTGGTCGTTTTTTCTAGATAGGTCGTTGGATCTCTGTTCACTGTATCGACACTCGGAATGATTTAGAAACATTAATTATAAATATATATATATATATATATATATATATATATATATATATATATATATATATATATATATATATATATATATATATATATATATATATATATATATATATATGTTATTTGAACAGCTTTGACAATATTAGCTGATTATGTGTGAGACATTGGAGGAAATGGTTTTAATTTTATAGGTGTTTTTTCCTGTTTAGGGATTAAGATCGGTAGGTTGGTTGAGTGGAATAGCAATTTATGCTACTTGCTTCGCCAACTTACAGAACAATTAATGGAGAAATTTCATTTATTATTTTGGTTAGATTTTGTTTATTTCTTTTTTTTTCCTGTCATTAGTGTGATTCAATGATGGCCTTTCATTATATATATATATATATATATATATATATATATATATATATATATATATATATATATATATATATATATATATATATTTATAATTAATGTTTCTAAATCATTCCGAGTGTCGATACAATGAACAGAGATCCAACGACCTATCTAGACAAAACGACCAAAAGCAAAACCATAGCGCGAAAACTAGAACCGGACATTGAACGAAGAATAATTCCAAGGGAAAAATCAACCAGATGTCTTAAACTTTACGGTCTACCCAAAATACATAAACCAGAAATCCCATTAAGGCCCATAGTAAGTGCCTTTGGTTCTCCAACACAAAATTTGAAAAGGATATAATCTGCGAAGTCGCCGGCCGGCTATAAAAGCGAGAACAACGACCCGTGCACGTTAGTTGGGCTCTTCAGTCGAAGCGGACAATACTTGAAAATGCCAAATGAGATTTTGGCGAAACGTCGTGACTCTTCACAGAATCAACCAATCGACATCTGGAATGATTTAGAAACATTATCTACAGTGAATCTATGCGTGAATATATTAGATGTAACATTTTGCACCTCTGTGGGAACGAGACACTGCAATCCATCAAACGCTTTGTAAAACTGAGGTCAAAAACAACACTTTTAATTAGCGACATTATCTTTTTAAAGAAATGTCGCAATAACGACCTCCAACCGAGATGCACCAAACTCGCCTATCATACAAGAACAAGAAAAAACCAATGCTATCTTAAGAAATGCAAGCCGAGCTCTTCTCCGATAATAAATCCGAGAGAAACGAAGGCATTTGGACAGAACGGAAAAGGAATCCTACCTATTACAGTCGATGCTAAGCAACAAGGTCCATCCTATTTCGTAGAATGAAATAGACAATGCATCTTTCTGGCGCAGCGAATCGGATTACAATCTTAAAACGGAAAAACAAAAAAAGAAGTTCGCTAATTTAAAACAAATAGATTCTGAACGTCCAAAAGAAATCCGAGACAACAACAAATTTGTTATAAATATATCTAACCACCGCCTATCCACAGATGAAGAATCTATACTAAGCAAAGGCTTCAATTTTACTTTAGCCCAAAACATATACCAATAAAAGAAATAATTTTGAACGTTGAATCAACCCTAGACGACAAGCCAGATGAAGAAGCGGAAATAATCAGACAAGATGTAGCGCGAATACTACGATCCAACAAAATACCAAAACCAAATGTTAATAGGACTGAGATCAGAGCGCTCGAAAGTTTAAAAAGAAACGAGGATATCACTATATTACCGGCAGACAAAGGAAACGCAACAGTCATAATGAACACCGAGGACTATATGGCAAAGATGAATATTTTATTGGAAAAGACATTTAAACCAGTGAACAGAGATCCAACAACATATCTAGAAAAAAAGGACAAAACGCAAAATCAAAGCATGGAAACTAGAACCGGACATTGAACGAAGAATAAGTCCAAACGAAAAATCAAGCAGATGTCCTAAACTTTACGGTCTACCCACAATATATATACCAAAAATCCTATTAAGGCCCATAGTAAGTGCCTTTGGTTCTCCAACACAAAATTTAGAAAATATCTAGCAAGTATCATGCAATCAAGCGCCAAACTTGCCGAGTCCTATGTTCAAAACTCAGTACATTTGATAAGGATGATTAAAGATTTCCAACTAGAGGATACAGACATACTGACAAGCCTGGACATTGTCTCACTATATACAAGTATCCCCATAGACGAGGCCCTGGACCTAATTTCGATGAACGAAGAATGTGGGGGAACTCTCTGAACACTGCTTGAAGAATATATATTTTCCTTCAATCAGCAGATCTACAGACAGGCCGATGGTGCCTCAATACAATCATCTTTATCACCCATTATAGCCAACCTGTTCATGACCGACTTCGAAACAAAGGCATTGGCCAACTCTTCTATAAAACCTAAACTTTGGAAGCGCTACGTAGATGATATCTTTATAATATGGCCTCACGGAAACGAACTTCTAAACAACTTCCTAACCCAGTTAAATGGAATCTACCCCAGAATACAGTTCACTCTGGAAGTCGAACAGGATAGAAAACTGCCGTTTTCGGATCTCCTCATTTCAAGGAAACTTTCTGGAACTCTCGAATACACAGTATATAGAAAACCAACTAATACCGATCGATACCTCAACGCTAAATTCCATCATCATCCCTCTCAAATCCAAGCGAACCCCTTGATTTCCAGATAATCCGACTGACATTACCAGATAGACGAAGCGAAGAACTATCAAAAATGCCCACAGTCCTTAAACAAAACTGATATTCGGAAAATTGTATCAGGAAGGCCATTCGGCGTCAGGAAACCCAAACACGAAGAACAATAGAGGATCATAAACCAAATACACTAAAGGTCCTGCTACCATACGTAAAAGGAATCACAGATAGGATAGGCAGACTACTGAGGAAACATAAGATCAGAACAGCGTACAAGCAGGGCAAAACTGTCGCAAACATCCTAAAAAACCCCTCAGACAAAGACTGGAAAATTATGGGGTGTATAGTATATCTGGTTCCGACTGCAACAGAACATACATAGAAGAAAAAAACAAACGAACCTCGACCAGAATACAAAAACATAAAAACGACGTAAAAAATAAACCACTTCCAATCTGTTCCAGTACCACCTACAAACAGGGCATAAAATCAGTTTTGAAGGAGCCAAGGAAATAACGAATATTGAAAACTACAAGATCCGAACAATCAGTGAAGCCCTTGAAATAGAAGAAAGGGGTGAGCTAAATACGCGAAACGACGCTCGCAAACATCGACACCCGGAATGATGTAGAAATATATATATATATATATATATATATATATATATATATATATATATATATATATATATATATATATATATACATATATATATATATATATATATATATATATATATATATATATATATATATATATATATATATATATATATATATATGGGATTGGGAATATGGCTGTACTGGGAATATATGCGCCAAATGATATGATGAATAACAAGATTTAATAAAGGAGGATTTCTACAATAAACTCCGAGAAACAGTAGGCGACATCGGTCTAAATAGACAAATAATACTGATGGGAGATGGGACGAATAATTGAATGGGAAATGATTAATTGAATTCTATACAGCCAATGAACTCAGAATTGCAAATGAATTCTAACAACATAGAAACATACCCGCATTTACCTGAATTCAACCTACGAAACGGATAAAAACCATAATACCACTTACTATGAAACAATATTACAAAAGTCATCAGGGTGAAAGTCATGTGATGACATCAGGGTGAAGGACGTCAGAGTATATCGGAGAATAGACTGTGGATCAGACCACTATTTAGTCATAGTCAAACTACAATCTTTGTATAACATAATATAGAAGAAGGAAGAGACAACGAATCAGAATTAGAGGAAACAGATGTAAAAATATACAATATGGAACGCTTGGCGGAGGAAAGCTTTAAGTACACATATTAACGAAGGCTGGACCAAAGACTAAAGGAAATTGGTATTGATTTCGATGGTATTGAATTGAAGAACAGAAAGGACAATATATAAAGCAGCTAGTTACTCAGTGGGTGTAATGGTCAAAAGGATGTAAAGTGGAAAATTGTGGTAAAATGACACAATAGGTAAAGAATCGTATCTCACGTGGGTCAACAGAAATACGAAAAAAACAGAGAAATATATCTAGAAAAAGATTTCTGGTATCAAAAGGTTTACGAAAGGGGTGCTGTGTCTCCCCGACACTGTTCAAAATATATGTGGATGCTGTGTTAAAACAATGGGGGAGAAAATGTTGAGGTATGGGTAATACCAATGTTTGAGGTAATACCAGTAGATGAAACATGTTTTCACGCTACAGTTTGCCGATGGCCAGGTACTAATAGCGCAGGATATGGACGACTTAGAATATTCTATTTAAACAGAAACATAAAGGGAGCATACGAACGATGAGGACTCTCGATAAACGTAGATAAAACCAAATAAATATCTTTTTGCAAGAGGTACTGCAACTACAGATAGATAACTAAGAAGAAACAGAAATATGCCAGATGTACAAATGTTTAGGAGTGGGTAATAATCAACACGGTAGAGACATGGATGAGATAAAAGAAAAAGTGAATACGGGACGGAGAGCTGTAAATAGACTAAACGGATTATGGCGGAGTGATCAAATTATGATAGACCGAAGAGTTTAAATATACAGAGCAATTGTCAAAAACATTTTACTTTATGGTTCTTAAAGTTGGAGATAAAAAGAAAATTTTAGCCGTAGAAATGAATTCATTTGGGAGATCTGGAATTTTGAGAAGAGAAAAGCGAAGAAACGAGGAAATCGGAGAAATTACAAATATCAGACATACAATAGCAGACAAAATAGAGAAACGAGCTATTTGGTTAGATATTAAACCAGTGGTTTAGACATATGAACAGAATGGCAAAAGACTGCCAAAGAAAACTGCAAAAGACTGCCAAATATGAATATGAAATTCTCTAGGGAGAAGAAAGCAAAGGAGAGCCGGGTGATCGTGGAGAGAAGATATTAGGAACACGATTACTGAAATAAACCAAACAGAAAAAATACTAGAGAAAAACTCTGAAGATCGCACAGTGCCAAAGACGCTATAAACCGATATAATTAAAAAAAATAAACAATTTTCCATTTGATTTTTTTTTGTTTATACCGATTATGAGCTACTAATAAGCATTTTCACTTATTGATTTATCCAATCTAAAAATTAAGGACACCCATACGTAATGTTGTTCTTTTAACAAATTTGAAAAATATTGCAATCTACATAAAATAATTTAATTTAATTTATAAATTTAATATAGCCTTATTCTAGTTAAACATATTGATATTTAGTGTGTAGTAAAATCGTCCTGTTTTCTTGATAACCGGAAATCGAAGAAATTATGGCAAATTTTACATGAAATGGGAGTATCAGATCACCTGATTTAGTTAATATATTATCTCTATAAAAAAAAACCAGTGGTGAAAATTGAAGATCGAACATCTGATGAATTTTGCATCAGTAAAGGAACCAGACAAGTAAAGGAACCAGAAACTCGACTATTCTCGAGAATTGGATGGAT
The DNA here is from genome assembly GCA_031761425.1 of Cosmopolites sordidus. NCBI lineage: Eukaryota > Metazoa > Arthropoda > Insecta > Coleoptera > Curculionidae > Cosmopolites > Cosmopolites sordidus. The sequence goes on along the minus strand of JARFXV010000746.1, from coordinate 537,324 downwards.
GGTGTCAGTATTCGTGGCATTAAAATAACTTACTTAAGATATGCCTATGACAATAAATTTTGTGCAAGGTCGACTGAAGAAATGACCATAATTATTAAAAAAATAAAGGATGAAAGCAATCTTTGCGGACTAGAAATGAACGAGTAGAAAACGAAAATAATAATTACCAATCATCAAAACAATAACATGCCCAATAATAATAACATGTCAAATAAAACAATTTAAGATAGTGAGCTAATTCGTCTATCGTGAGATGAGAAGAAGATACGAAATGGCAAGAAATACAATGCCGACTTTACAGAAGATCTGGAGAGATAAGCTCAAAATACAGAACACAAAGAAGCAGATAGTAAAAACCTTAGTTTTTCCAGTATTGTTATATTCCGCTGAAATATGGATCAGTTTTAAACAACAAAACATTAAGAGCATTGGTGCTGGAACATTGCTGCTTTTGAACATTGGTGCTGGAGACGAGTCCCTCGCATTCCGAGTGAGACCATTCCGACTTCGGGTATAAAGTGATGACAAAACCAATTCTCAAAAAGGGAGGCTGTCACCCAAGCTTTAGGATTTGATTTCTAAATTACGGTCAAACCAGTTTTAGATTTATTTTTTAAAGTTCGTGAATTAACTAAGAGAGGTTTTTACTTACAGTCCTCAGCTATATTCCCGTCAACCATCACCATCAATCGATCGTTGGAGGCCTTAAAACCTGGAAAGGTTTTTTCTCCTCTCCTCTTTCCGCGATGCTGTCAGTTACAGCGACTTATGAATGAACTTTTGCTAAACCACCCGAGTTATATCTATCATTTAGCTGACCATATATGGAAAACTACCGATAAAATGCCTATCAGCACCTTTAGTGCTTATTTAACATTATTGATTGTATAAAAACTGAGGAAACAACACCTCGCTATCTTTTTTTTCTCGAGTAGCACAGTACGCTCCTTTCCAGAATTTTATTAACCTAGTTTGAATATTTTAGTTTCTTTCACGCCACTCTGTAAATTTAAATAAAGTTTTTAAAAAGAGTACTTCCAAGACTTTCGATTTAGCTTGCGCAGTCGTACGGATTTCGGAACGCGTTTCTCTTAAATAATGCCGATCTTAGACGAAGAAATACGCGGTCTCTTTCAAGAGTGTATCAAAAAAGAAACCCCGCAACCGAAGGTTTGAAGCAGATAGCACCGATTTAAGGTAATTTCAATCCACGGTTTGATGAAAGTCAGAGAAGGAGAATATTGTCTGCAAGAAGAAGAAAAGATCACCCAGGGCCATCCAAGCGAACATGGGAGAAACTCAAAAGTAGAGGACATCCAAACACACATTGAAACCTCAAGCACCAGGACCACCAAGCGAAAATTGGGAAGATCCGTAGAAGCCGCAACAAGCGAAGAAAAACCACCACAGGATTCAGAAGAAATCCAACAACCCAACAGAGGACCGTCCAAGAAACAAGTTGGAAGGATCCACAGCAAAAGCAACAAGCAGCAAAATCACAACAAACCCAAGCCAACCCAAGGAAACCCTAAGCAACAGCACAACAACTCAACACTCATCACCCTCAACAACCCCATCTCGAATGAAGATACTACTTTTGTAAGTACCTTTTCGAATTTTCATAAAAATCAAATCATTCAGAAATGTCTTCTCAAATATAAGTTATATAATTTTCGATTTAACTTACATTTAGATATTAAGAGTCCTAACTTGCCCTATATATTTTATATTTTTCACATATTTGAATATATACAAACTTTTTAAACTATAGATTTCCAAAAAATACAAAATTGATTCTTCAGTTGATAAAATAGTAAACCTCTCGAACCTAACGGTTACAAAAAAGCAAATTAAAATGCCGGAAATTAATTACAATTTATTGAGATACCAATCCGATAACATTCCTAAATTCGATGGAAACCCAAAACTGCTAAACAGATTTTTAAGTATCGTGTGAAAACTTAATCACAGCTTTCCAAGATTCAAATAACCCAACCGCACTAATTAATATCTGTCTACTGGATACAATTTTTGGAAAATTAACCGGAAGAGCAGCTGATTTAATTGTACCACGGATAGAGCTAAAGACATGGAATGACATCAAGTTAACGTCAGTTAATTGCCTCGAAGACCAAAGATCAACGGACTGCATAATACAAGATTTAATAAATTTGAAACCACAGAGAAACGAACGACCCCTAACCTTCAGAATGAGAATACAAGACTCAAGAAGCTTATTATTTTCAAAACTGAATGCATCAAGTGATTCAATCAATAAAAAGTTAATTAAAATGAAACATTACGAAGAATTTGCCCTAAAGACATTTATCAATGGACTACAGTACAACATGCAAATGGTTGTAAGGCTAAAGAACCCAGAGTCACTAGAAGAAGCAATGTCTTACATTCGTGAAGAAGAAAACTTCTTATACTTTAAAACTAATTCCCGAAATAATAATCAAAATAATAACCAAAGATTCAATCAACATAACAACCAAAATATATCATCTACACCGCAAAGATAAAATATGAGTCAAAATATACCGTCTTCGTCACAAAAACCGAATGTAAACCAACCAAATACGTCGCAAAGACCTAATCAGAGTCAACCTGAAAACAACCAGATTAGAAGACCATTTCGTAATATAAATTAAGCATTCTTAAAACCTCAATATACACAACAGAATAACTCGAATACTCGAAACTCAGATAGAAATCGTCTCAACAGAATAGAACCTGTGGACACAAGCTCAGGAAATGCCGTCCTACACTAGAATGTGTTCACAGACGAACAGGAAACTTACAATGAATCCGATGAATGCAACGAATATAATGAGTATGATCAACCATCAGACCTAAACAATCATCAAAATGATAATGACTACAGAAACGAGAACAGCTGTTAACAAAGCTATGAAGAAGATCATATAGATAATGATCAGAATTTTACCCGTACCACCAGAATGAAAGATTCGACATAGCGTATTTGAACAACTATTCAACAGAACTACCCTATATTTTCATACCCGACATTAACGCTAATTTTCTAATTGAAACCAGTAGTACAAAAAGTTTTATTGACTCAGAAATCGCTTATAACTATTTTCCAAAATATATTAAACAAGAAATTTCAGACAGCACATGCAGTTTCTTTTCATAACGAAACAGCAATATTACCTCTCTAATTTAATGAGTATGAAAAAATGGAAGAAGTCAATATCAATGACCCTAATTTTATAAATGCTAGTCCCGATAGACACGAATCGATAAGCAAAAAACAAGAAAATCTATTGAAAGCCAATATGAAGAATTTACAGCTACAACATTGCAATATAGAAGAAAAAGATGCAATAAGAAACTTATGCTTTAAGTATCGTGACATATTCCATCATGAAGACATACCTTTAATATTCACAAATGTAATTAAACGCGACATCAAATTAAAAAATGACTCGATACTCGAATTACTAGCTATCGTATGGGCATGCAAATATTTTTGACCGTACCTATTTGGAAAAAAGTTTCATATTTATACCGATCATAGACCACTTACATGGTTATTTAATTTAAAAGAACCTAATTCTAAACTAATTAGATGGAGGTTAAAACTGGAAGAATTCGATTATAAAATTATCTATAAAAAAGGAAAACAGAATACAAATGCAGACGTACTGTTACGCATAAAACTAAACGTCTACGAAAACGAATCAATTATAAACAACCCTGGCGACTCAAAGTTCGACATTGTTGAATATTTACGAGAAATCACAGAAACCCCATCAGAAGGTCAATCTGAAGATAGTAAGGAAATTGACCAACCAAAGATAAAAATTATATCGGATATTCAAATCAGACCACCACACTCAAAACAAACAGCATATTCAAATTAAGAAGATAACGACAATCCACAGATTACTATTCTTGACGAAATAATTAATAATAAAAAGTTGCAATACATTATCTCAAAGTCACCCAATGACAAAATTCAAATAAACTCGGAAAGCCCTTTTAATAATATGGTTTATAATAATAAAATACCCCGTAGTAAAGAAAGTATAAAGAATTTTATTAAAGAATATTTACCAGATAAGAAATGTTACGTGCATTTTATAGATAAAGAGCTAATAAATATATTCAACGAAGTATATATAAAGATAATTCAATGCACCAAGATAATCAACACGATTACCGATGAAGAAGAACAGATCATTCTTATAACAAATCAACATGAAGGCAAAACAAATCATAGAGGAATCACAGAAACCTGTTATAGACTAAAAATTAATTACTACTGGCCAAAACATAAATAATCAATAGAGAAATATATTGATTGTGTAACTTGCCAAACACAGAAGTGCAGTCGCAATGGTAAAGACCGAAACACCTTCAAAACCTTTCGAAATACTACATCTTGATACCTTTGTCTATGAAAAACAAAATATTTTAACAATTTTTGATACAGTTTCAAAATACGGACAAGCAGTGTAGGCATGTACGACAAAAATGCCAAATCAGTTTGTGATAAACTAACAAATATCTTTCCATTCTTCGGTTGTTCATAGACAATCATAACAGACAATGGTTTTAAATTTAAAAACGACTTGGTACAACAATTCTTAAAAGCCCACAAGATTAACATTCATTTTACTACACCAGGCCATCATGAATCGAATGCCCCTATAGAAAGATTACATTCGACATTAATTGGACATTTAAGATTACTGCAAAAAAGAGATCAAACAAAGCAACTAAAAGACCTGTTATTATTCGCTATTATAGCATATAACAGCACGAAACACTCAAATACAAAATTCACCCCATATGAATTAATCTTAGGTCACATCAACTATAGGGATCCACTAGATCTGATATCTTATACATTCTATTCAGATTATATGACAACCCATACAGATAAGATAAATGGCATGTACAAAAAGGTAATTGAAGGAACAGATTTAGAAAAAGATAGAATTACCTCCAACATAAATATAAAAGGAAGCGAATCCAAAGAATTCAAAATAAACCAGAAAGTTTATATAAAACTGGCTGAAAGATATAAGAGCAAGCCTAAATTTAAAGGACCTTATATAATTAAAGAGATTTTGGAACATAATAAAGTCAAAATCCAAAATCTAAAAAAATAAAAAACCGAAATAATACACATCAAAGAATTAAAGAAATCTTTAATTTCAAATTCTCAGGAATCCCCTTCGGATTCGTAATGGCTACCGTAACAGACTTAAACGATAACCCAGGGATACTTCCTTATAAACTAACGAAAGCATATAAAAGCAGTAATCATTGGTCATTCGTACAAATATTCGAATTAGACCCAGTTTTCAAAGAATTTTACATTATAAAAGAGAGATATATTTTATTCAAAAATACATTCAAAATGAATAGAGATTACAAAGAAGAATTTCATAATTCTTATATGACAATAGATAGTATTGAATTAACAATTGAAGAACAAATTAATCAGTTATTCCCTTCAAAAACAAGAAACAAAAGAGGAATTATTATTGGTTTAGATTTCATTATAAAAAGTATTACAGGCAATTTAGATGCTGAAGATGCAGAACAAATTGACACTAGTATTAATATACTAAAAGAAAACCAGAACAATGTCAAAATCATTCTTGATCAACATATTTCAATTCTGAATGAATCAGTTCAAAGCTTCAAAAAAATTTCAAAGAATATTTCACATAATCAAAATATTCTCAACTTACGATTGAAAGAAACTATGAATTTAGTAAAAGAAATAGAACTAAAACAACTATTACAAACAGCCGCTTTGAAAATGTACATGACATTATTCCAAATATCTTTGTTCTATCGAAATATCTACGATATTTTCTGAAAATTAGAAGTTGCTATATCATTCGCAAAACTAAGAACATTTCATAATGCAATTGTTAAACGTGAGATTTTAATAAAACAAATACAAGTAATTAATGAAGCATTAATCAGTGAACAATTACCTTTTAATCCAACTTTCATAAATATCCTAGACTTTGAAAACATTTTGGAAATCAAGAGTTACACAACAGAAAATAATATTATATTTATTATTGAAACACCTCTTGTAGAAAACAATTTATTCGACCGATATAAACTTTGTACCCTACCTGTATTTAAAGAACCATACGGTCAAATTATTGTACCTTCTTATAACTATGTAATTCTAAATGGAAACCATTTTGGTTACTTTAATAACAATTGTAACGAAATAAATGACAAATTGTATCTATGCAACAATATCTATACACAAAATAAATGAAAATGTTCCTTGTGAGATTCAACTTCTCAATTACCAAAATAATATAACTATTTGCAAACCTATTAATATCGATATAGATTTTGATATCCACCCAATAGATAAGAACAAATGGATAGTTATAACAAAAAATGAACTTATGGGAACTAAAAGTTGTAAAAACCTAGAAAAAAGACTTATACTCAAAGGAATCTATTTAATTGAACTCAATCAATACTGTCAATTAAGAATAAAAGATATTATGTTAAAAAATCATTTGATTACAAATAGGAAATTTTAAAAAATTCCTTTACCCATTGTTGTAATGAAAAATATATCCCTAAATGTAAAACCATTATACAACAAAGTAAAATTGTTCAATTTGCAAGACATTCATATCGATAAACTCAATAATATTCAAAACGAATTAAATATTCAAAAAGAAAATTCGAAGCTACTTATCAATCCAATACAGTACAAACGTATCAGTATTTGAATAATTTTGCTCTATGTAATCATAACAATCATGCTGACGATCCTTTGTAAAAGGTTATTATGACCAAAGATTAAAAAGTTAAAGGTCAAACAAAACAATGATGAACTCCACATCTAGGCCATAAAAACTTCCAATGTCTGTTAAAAGTTGTATATGACCTCCCTAAGGACGGACGAGTTATATCTATCATTTAGCTGACCATATATGGAAAACTACCGATAAAATGCCTGATGAGGTGCTGCTAACCTTGAGTGCTTACTTAACATTATTTATTAATTGTATAAAAATCTAAGAAACAACACCTCGCTATATTTTCTTTCTCGAGTAGCACAGTACGCTCCTCTCTAGAATTTTATTAACCTAGTTTGAATATTGTAGTTTGGTTCACGCCACTCTGTAAATTTAAATAAAGTTTTTAAAAAGAGCACTTCCGAGACTTTCGATTTAACTCCCGTTACTAGCTTTAAATATTTCATCTTTGGCCGCCATTCCAGCTTCTTATTTTAATAGACCAAAAATCAGCTTAGCTTGAGAGCACACCGTGTTTTGGTCAATAGGACAGTTTGAATTCTTACTAGATTATCACATCATACTTCAGCATTGTTTTCATCTCAGCGATAATACCATGAGGTTTACGAATGATTCTAGTACATGAAACTTCTTTGCCAATTCACAAATGTTTAGTTTTGTATAGATGTATATGTCTAGTTTACATTCCAAAGATAATGTTTTTCTTTTCTTATTTGATGCAGAATAATCAGTTTTACTTCATTTGGGTCACAGAGTTGTTTTTAATTGATATAATAAATAAAACAATTTATAAACGTGCGACTCAAAAATTGCGCAATTCCGAATTCACGTAAGGCGAAGTAGCGTAAGTCGGGGTATTACTGTATATAGAAAAGATAGTGTAATAAATAGTTTCAAAATATTGATCTAATATGGTGTATTTTCAATTTATTTACTTAAATATTGAATAGGCTTATTCATGTATTTTAAAATATTTATTCTAAAAAATGATTTGTTTTATCATCTAAGTTGAGTGGTAATTACTATAAAAGCGAACCATATGTGACCGGTGTTTTAAATACATTAATATGACATAATAGCGCGCTGGCACCATTGTTAGATTAAAAAGGTTTTTGGGCGAAATATAAGTAGGTATACATAGCCCAGTTCAATTATATTAAATCTTTCACCGATGAAAGTGGCAATATCTAGAGAGACATTTATATCGATAAAAGTACTGAATTAGTAACAAAAACTATTATTGACCTAAGGAATCACTTAGACTTTTACCGATATTTCTGGACTCAAACCTAATAGAAGTTTTTCAGATATGTTTTTCAGTATGGGCAATATATTTTCCACTTATATAAGAATGACAAGTGCTAGGGGAGTGATAAGAGAAATTATTTGTCTTCCTTCTCATTATAAAGCATAATTTCTATTGATACGCCTATTATGATTTTTAATATACTTTTTATTTATACTGGTAATATAATATAAATATATACAAATTTAATTTTACTAAATTAACTTGTTGTGTTAATAACGGATGTGGCAAGTATCATGCTATCATTTTAATTTTATACTTTTTTAAAGAAACAAGATAAATTTATTTTTTATAATATGTTTATGCCATCTTTAAATTTTGTGTTAACTAGTTTCTGAAAATCATGTGAATCAAATGTGAGTCACATTTCTCAAAATTTTTGTTAACATATCTAATGTTAATGCAGCGATTTCAGCACGGATGTTGTCCTTGAGTTGCCGTATGATTTGGGGCTTATTTATGTAAATCTTTTACTTCAATAATTCCCATAAAAATGAATCCAGTGCCGCTAAATCAGGAGATCTAAACTCGTTACAGTATTCTAATCAGTTATAGGCAACGGGCCTTGAATAATCTGAATTTTATCGGAAAACATCAAGTCATTTCTCAAAATTCGGTGTAAACTGCCTGGGGAAATACCCAGTTGTGTACCACGTGGTCGAATCTATATTTGGGGACTCCTCCACACTTTGCTCCGCACATATATTATTTCCAACGCTTTACACGGTGCTTGGATCTTTGCTTCGGGGCCTATCCCCAATTGTTCTGAATTCTTGAAATTGCTTAATAAATATATGTTTATAAGCTTAATGAATACTTATATAAATTATGTTTATTAAGACTAAACTGTCACAAATATCACGAAAAAAATAGCGCCAATACAAAATGGCGGTGTGATATTTGCTCCACCCTTAACACATCTTTTATCCCAATATTGTTTCTATAAAATGCATATTTTATTTTCTAGTTTCACTCCCACAACTTCAATTAAGCTTCGGAGCAAATTGAATAAATAATAATTAGAAGACCTATTAATTTAGTAGATGGATTACATCATTTGACTGACATTTAACATCCTTGACATTTCTTTGGACTGCGTCCAATGAGACACCAATAGTCGTGAGTTAAACACCCCCAACCACTGGGTTTTACAATCTCATGTGGAACACACAACACAACAACCTTCGTCTCCGCCTAAATGAGCATTTTGTTGATTGTTTGACCGGAAGCGAGTCCCACCCATCCCTTACATTAGAGGGCTCATGTTTCGTCTGTTGATCGTTAGACCGACCAACGTTTCGCCGCCTTCTCGTCGGGTGGCTTATAAATGCAGTTTTTTTTATTTCTTTGGACTGCTGCCAATGAAACAACAGTAGTCGGAGGTTATTCACGTCCAATCGCAGGGTTCCTTAATCTATTGTGGAACACACAACAACCTGCGTCTCCGCCAAATTGAGGATTTTGTAAGTTGCTTGACCTGGAGAGCATATGTCGGTATCCTGATGAGCCTAACCATCAACAGACGAAACATGTGCCCTCCAATGTAAGGGCTGTTCGGAAAGGCTTCCACGGTCAGTAATATCAGAATTACTAGGTTTTTGGGTAGAACCGCATTTTAGATTTATAAAATCTCGACGTTTCCGTTTCCACTTTGAAGCCATTATCAAAAGAATCTAGTTGATATCACTCCCCAGGGTTCACAACTGTTCTAGTTATGAACTAGATTCAAAAGTCAACAAAAGCCTCTGGATAATGGCTTCAAAGTCGAGATTTTACAAATCTAAAACGCGGTTCTACCCGAGAACCTAACAATTTTGATATATACATATATTATTATTCACGTATGGGCCCTGGTGGACCACGCGAAGTACAATTGGAGGCGTTTGTTGTTGTTAGCCTTCCTTTGTGCCCATACTAATTTCATTCTTTCGCTATGAGCTTTTTTTCTTTCGTCAGACCAAGTTGTTCCAGTCTTCCTACATTTTTCTCTCTGGCCAACCTTCCAAACGTTAACCTTGTGTCTGAAACAGCCTCTATCCTGAATTTCACTCTGTGCAATATTCGCTGATCTTAGGTCCTCTTTAATTGCAGCAATCCATTTAATTATTTCTACTTTAGCTTTACTCCTATTTTCATAAAAATCGACTATTTGTCTAGTTAACCTACTCGGATTCATCCGTTTTATGTGTCCGTAAAACTTAAGTCTTCTTTTTCTCATATCGCTATGTATATCTGTGTATTGTTTGATTTCTTGGTTTTCTCGAAGCCGGTATGTTGTGCTATTTATTTGTTTGGGGCCTAGGATTTTTTTTATGATTTTTCTTTCCTTCTTTTCAATGTCCTCGATGTACCTCTTTCTATTCAAAATGAGCGTTTCCGCAGCATATAGACATGGTGTTATTGGCCACTTTTTCCAACCCATTTTCCATGATTATTTCACCCAAATATTTGAATTGAGAGACTCGTCTGATGTTACCATATTTTGTTTTTAGAAATGGCGTTCTTAGTCTGTTGCAGGTCATGTATTGTGTCTTTTCAAAGGAAATTTGGAGTCCTACATTTTCTGCTGTTTCTTTTAGGATTTCAATCTGTTTCTGTGCCGTTAATGCATCTTGAGCTAAAATTGCTAGATCATCAGCAAATGCCAGACAATCAATTTTGATGTTGGTTCTCCCCAGTTTAATGGCCTGGTCAATATTCAGGACGGACTTTTTTTCACGCTACTCCTGTATTACTTTTTCTAGAACACAGTTAAATAAGAGTGGCGAGAGTCCATCCCCTTGTCTCACTCCAGTTTTAATTTCGAAGGGCTCTGAGATCTCACCAATGAATTTAACTTTTGACCTTGTGTTAGTTAACGTTGCTTTAATAATTGCCAGCGTTTTCAGATCTAGTCCTTGTTCTTTCAAGATTCGGAATAAAGATTCGCGGTCAATAGAATCATATGCTTTTTTGAAATCCACAAATGTACAGACGAGATTTTTATTGTACAGTTTTTGATGTCTTAGAATCAACTTCAGATTCAGGATCTGTTCAGGGCAGGATCTACCCGGTCGAAAACCTGCTTGATATTCACCAATGTTAGGTTCTAACTGTCCCTGTGCTCTGTCTAGTAGACATTGAGATAGAATCTTGTAACAAACTGGGAGAAGAGATATCCCTCTATAGTTGTTTACATCCGTTCTATCTCCTTTCTTATGTAGTGAATGGATTAGAGCATCTTTCCAATCTTCCGGAATCCGTTCGGTTTGCCAAACTTCTTGTAGAATTTTGGTTATTTGTACCCTGATTGTACCTGGACCAGCGGATTTCAAAAGTTCCGCAGTGATTCCATCTTCACCAGAAGCCTTGTCATATACATATATATATATATATATATATATATATATATATATATATATATATATATATATATATATATATATATACACATAGATGAAATTATTATATTTAGAATTACTTCAATGATTACAACCAGTGTTCATTCATAGTCGATATGAATCAACTTATATTTCTATCTAAGAATAATAACAGTAGTCTCTAATGGTGCATACTAAGTAAAGTTTTTTTTTTTCAGAAATAGTTTGGTTTGGAAAATGGTAGCGTGGTGGTGCCGGTGGCGTAGCGTTCGAGCTGGCCACACAGAGCGCTTTCCCATCGGAGGGGAGACAGACAAACGTGATGCCTCTTCAATAGGAGTTTGAACTCTAGAGTCGGTTGGTGGTCTGTATCTATCTGCATATATTTTTTTGTGAACCGAATTTTAATAAGTGACAATCATTTCGACTAACGGTTGGCTTTTGAGTTTTGTTTCAATCTTGGGATCAGTGCTACAGAAATTTTTGAAAAAATTTCAACTAACCTATGGAAACAGTGTTTTGCCAAGGGCCCTAGTTTTCAGGCGGTTTAAGGTATTCTAAGAAGGCTGAGATTGAGTTGAAGATAAATCTCGCACCGGAAGGCATTCAACTACAAAAAGTTATGAAAATGTCCACAAAATCCGGGATCTTATGCTTCTGTGCGCTTGATCTTGTATTAATCAGATTTTGACTTGACTTTCTGAGAATGCCTTAAACTAATTGGAAATCTGGGTTCTTAACAAAGAGCCTTGTCATTTTGGTGAAAAAGTCTGTTGAAGTTTTGAAAAAGTTTCCGCCGCAATGTGCTCAAATCTGAATTTGATAGCGCATTATTACCCACAATTGTTCACTCATTTTCAGAATGCTCTAGAAAAATCCGAATCACGAAAAGAATTTCTATGAACCACCAAATGACTCTAGCGAGTTCAATCTTGTATCAGATGTTGATCGGCCTCTCTTCCAAAGGGGCGTTCTCACTGTTACCGTATCGGACACTACGCCATCAGTCTCTTTAATTTATTTACGTTCCTCGTATTCATCAGTTCTGGTTTGGTTTTGATTAATATAAAAAGGTAGGAATTCTTACAAATGATTTTCTGCATCTTAATAGACTATTATTGAATATATTACATCATAAAGTATATGGTGGTTACTGGGTCATGGTTTAACAACGTCCTACGATTTCAATAATTTTTTATTAAAAAATTACAAGGAATGCTTTCGTTTATTTATTTTAGATTTTTCAGGGAAGTCTTACCTTGCTTCCTCTTTAAAAATCATATACAGGTAGGATATAATCTCCATTTATCAATAGAATTTTTTTTTTAAATGGCGCCAGGGGTCCAGTTGGTTCTGGTGAAAGGGGTAACTGGACCATAAACCTATTTTTATGTGTTTTGTTGCTTTATTATAATCGGAGGTATCTGGGCGTTTTTAGGATCCAATAAAGAGTGAATGAAAAATACCCAACATTATATAGAATAATATTGTCTGCTATTAAGTGGCAATATATTATAGATAGGTATTGCTAAGTATAGAAAAATAAAGAAATTTTATTTAGAAGTAACAAATACTTACTTATTTACTTATCATATTAAAGCAAAATGTACGACATCGGACAGAAAAGAAAACACGGTAAGTATTAAAAATAACTAAGAAACGAAAATATGTATTTTTGTTTAATAACTGTAAAAACTTAGCATAAGTTGGTGAGATTGGAAAGATTAGTGCTAAATCATAAGCTTTAATTACGTAGAAGTCACCTCTATTAAAGCATTTATCATCTATTGGCTTTTCATCTTCTGCAGACCAAAATTTCGAATTATTGTCGCTTTCTTGAAGTGAAAAATTAGCGATTGTATCATTTGCATCATCGGCAATTGTTTTTTCCCTTTTGTTTTGCCTTTTTATTTTTTTAGAAGCTGCATCTCTTTTTCTTTGAAAAACTTCTTCTTTGCCTTTTTCTTTCTTTCGCAATTTTTAGATATTTTTTTGAAGTAATTATTTCGCAGTTAGTTATTAATCTTCGCGTCTTGGCCTGGAGTTGTGGCTTTGATTCTTTTTTTAGGACGTCCAATAGAATTCCTTAAATTATCTTGCGCGCGTTATGACGTACGAGCCACTGCTGGACATGGATATACCGGTGGTGGCAAAGCCATTAATAATATTTTGAGCAGGTTACTCTTGTGTAACTTTAGCAAAGATTGTTACAAATTCTGCTTTGGTAATTTTCTTCCTTAGGTTCTGTCCTTGCCACTTATATAGTTCTTTACCTCACTTAGTTTTTAGGCTTTCGAATACTGCGACAACTACCGGTTGTAGTAGATGTGTGATTGGTAATAAGTCACCTCATTTTCTTGTACTAATTTAATTAATTTTGTTGATACGTGTGTAAGGTGACCATCGTAAACTAAAAGCACCGGTTTTTCAGGACCAATGTGTTAAAAAAAACATTTTTGAACCAATTTTAAGCAAATGCGTTTGCCACACATCGTTATTAAACCAATTCTCCATCGCATATTTACCTTTAAATACACACAGTATAGTTAATTTATTTCCATCGACAGAACAACACAGCAACACCGCTATATTTTCGGCCTGAAGAACTTCTTTTACGTGACTCTTTACTTCAATTGCCCTAATGATCTTTGTTTTAGAAGGATCGTGACAAAACGGTGTTTTATGACAATTAAATATTTGTGATGGTGTTCCATTTAATTTTAGCTCCCTTATATGTTCTGTTAGTTGCTTAAAATAATCATAAACAGCTAGGAATTAACCTGAAAAAATAAATAATAATACAATACATTTATTAGTTTTTAGCAATAATAAATACAAGAACTCTGATCATATCTGACGTGCTCTATACTTTGAAGTTTCTTGATGAATGCATGACGACGTCTAAAAGAAGTAAACTAGTCTGGATCGAGGCGACTATTCTTAAATCTCGTTAATATGTTGTTTTCTTTTATACAAAGCTCAACCACATCCATAATTTCTTCACGAGAACGCCCGAATCCATTTTGTTTTAGCTGCTCCACGAGTCGTTTTGTTGCAATTTTTAACATCAGATAACGCTTTTTCTAAGTCTTCTCTGCTATATTTAGTACCGGCACCATTCTGCGTGTTTCTAACATAGTTATGCACCATTGTCAGCAAAACTTTAAACACGTCCAATTTTCAATAAGTAAGGTAGGTATCGGAACCCACGTAGTCCAAATACTCCAGGCCAAGCATATGGCCCAGATACCCCATTTGCGATTTTTGTATGGAGTACGCTTTTATCCTTGTGAATGAGACTATTATATTATAGTATGTTATATATATATATATATATATATATATATATATATATATATATATATATATATATATATATATATATATATATATATATATATAGTTTACGATAAAAATATAAGGTAGGTATCTGGACCCACGTAGTTCAAATACTCCAAGCATATACACCATTTGCGATTTTTGTATGAGGAACGCTTTTATCCTTGCGAATAAAGCTATTATATTATAGTATGTTATATATATATATATATATATATATATATATATATATATATATATATAGTTTGCGATAAAAATATAAAAGTTTAATTTGTTTAATTTAATTGGATTCTGTGGATAGAGATTTTTTAGATAATTTAACAAAAAATCTTTTGAATTCAGAAATGTTTGATAATTTTATGGGTAATGAATAATAATAAATTAATTTAATAATAAATAACTTAGATTGATGTTTTTTTCATTACGAATGGTGAATTATTTTTATATCAATATTCAATATTTTATATCAATTTTGTATCAATACACTTTTTTAATCAAAAACGATAAAATTTTGTCTAGTTTTTTTAAATGAATATTACATTACATTTATTCCTCACTATAACATTCATTTGTTTAGTTCAGCCGGCGTTAGTGATCATTAAATTTTCGATCAAGGTGTGGATGTTGTTTATGTTTCAAGGAAAGGGTGAAAAATCTGAAAAGAAGGCGCTGCATTGTGACGCCAGTAATTAGCGTGAATCTGGCTAGATGCCGTATGAAAAGTCTTTTACGTTGGTCAGCCATCAATCGGTAGGTTTTGAAAAAACTATAAGCAACGGTTGATAACTCCATGCAAGAAACGAGAACCGAATTTAGTTGCTGTGAGGATGAATGAAGTTCAGCTGATTATCATATCAAGCTGTAGACTTCAGTATGAAAATATCTTTAGTTGCAGAGGAGTTTATAATTCTAAACTCAATTCTAGGCTTAAATTTATTCAATTGAACATATAAGTCAATGCAAAGAAATTTAGGTTATATTCTTTACAAAATTATGAATTATTTAATAGTTCTTATGATACATATATTATCTTATAATTTTTTACTGCAGATACTAGGGTGTAACAAAAGTATTTGCGTTTTTTTCTTTGTTTATAAATAAAGGGATATACTTCACTTTTCTGAGATATAATTCAATTTCAACTTTTACTTTGATAAATATGGTAAACATTCGTTGTTTATTATTAAATTGATTTCACTCCGAAATATTCAGTCAATGGTTTTTTACAAGAACGTTAAAATGATTTAAATACATGTCACGAAATTTGGGCAATTTTAAGACATTATTTTAACAAAGGCTTCAAAACGATTGATGCCGATCATGAAATTTGTGAAGTATGAGGCGAAAGGAAGCTCCAAGGCTTGATTCAAACAGTTCCAGGAGGGAGACATGAGTTTTCAAAATAGAGAAACATCAGATCGTCCATGGCACGTTTATGCCGATGTTTTAAAAGGAGCTGTAATTGCAGATCCTAGAACAGCGCTAGAACCTTTCCGGGGGATATAGAAGTATCCCACACTACCGTTAATTGTTTCGAGGTATAAGTATGGCAAGCTAAGTGTCGGGTTGAAGTGTACAAAGTCTTTTCGAAAACCCTACTGACTTTCGATTCATCAAACGGATTGTTACCTGCGGTGAATAATGGGTTCATTTCAACAGTACAAATGCTGTAAAGGCGTGGGTTATATCCGACCAACCAGTTCTTTTGGTACCAAAGCGAGAAAGATTTTTTATACAGGTCATACTGATTATTTGGTGGAATTTTGGAGCAATAATTCACTTTGTGTTGGGTCCTGAAGATAAAGAGATACATTCAGAACTTTACTTAGGTAAAATTGAGAGAATATACGCTATTCTGGCCGAAAAATATCCAGTTTTAGTCAACCGTAAAAAAGTTCCCCCTCAAAAATTAACGAATTGAACTTTGAACTTTTCCCTCGCCTAATATACAGCATCGACCCCCCTGCGTCGAATTACCGCTTGTTCCGGTCCATGGCGGAGTTTTTCGCTCCCAAAAACTCATCGTGATACTGGCTCAAAGACGGGTTGAGGTGATCGAAAACAATAACTTAATTTCAAGGAATAACCTCCAAATATATTTTTTGATCTCAGAATTGTTGTATAAATAAAACAAAGTTGTCTAATTTCCACTTATATTTTTCTCTAAAACATAACGCGTTTTGTTACACTGTAGTTTCTTTGGATGGTTGACAAAAAATAAAATTGTATTGTGACAAATATTCCAGAACCCTTACCCAGACTGTTTTTTGAATATTAAATAGTGGAGAATGGTTGAAGTCTATTTGATCGTAAAGGACATCTGTGTATATTCGTGATGGTTTATTTCCAAACATTTTAGTAAATTCAGCTTGGTACCCTTATTTTATATGTGTAAGATTTTAAAATCATTGTAAAGTGTAGCCGTTGTTTTTCTTTAATAAGATGTTCCGCGTATGTTGAGTCCATTTTATTATTTAGATAGCTGTGCTTGTGTTCTGCTATTTTGAGTTTAAATGATCTACCTGTTTGTCCTATATAAAATTTATTGCACGAGCCATATTTCATTTGATTGACGCCTAATTTAATGTCTTTCCCCGTTTTTTGTTTATAGCTTTTTAAAATTTTTCCTAATAAATTGTTGGTTTTAAAGGTTACATTTATATCAATGCTGTTGAGATTTTTTAAAGTTTTTTAGATATATGTCTATAATTAGAAATAATTTTAAATGCAAATTCTTTAATTTTAATTCTAGGGTAGGTTTTCGAAAGCGCTTTATTTTTCTATTTTTTGGAGAGTATATTATCAACTATTGAAACTGGATATCACCCAACATAGATGGGTTCCAGCTTCCCTGGTTTCTTGCTTCCATCGTCTTAATGTCCTGGTGAAACCTCTCTCCTTGTTCGTCGCTTACTGCACTTAAATTTTCCAGAAATATACAAATGGGAGCGTAAAAAGTGCATTTTTCAGGACATGCGACACCCTAGTATTTCATTGGGTTTTAAGAGTTCATCAATAAAGTTTTATAATTTTCATCTTAGTTGTTACCCAGAAATCCCTTCACTACACTTACAAAAGACTTCAAAGCTACTAAGTTTCTTTTCATTTAATTTTTCTTGATAACGGAAATCATCTACAAGCTTCCTTTTTTGAGGTCCAATAAATATACCTTTTTTGCATCACTTAATTGAGGAAATATTTATTTTAGATATTTGAAACCATTACCTTCTTTGTTCATCGCTTTGACAAAGTTTTTCATTAGTCCAAGCTTTATATGGAGAGGCGAAAGAAGCATATTTGTTGGGTTAACAAGGGGGACATATTTTATGTTTGAACTACCAGGTTCAAAAGAAATTCTATGAGACCAATCTATCTTACTGTAATGTTCTTTTGTTGCCCTACTGCCCCATAGATGCATAAACAGCAATATTTTGTACTAAAGTACTCCCTACCTTTGTACTCCAGAAGTCAGGTATCAATAATTTCAATAACCTCAAGATATAAGTGAGAAGTAGACACTTAAAAATGGGACTTTCTAGGCCATTTCTCTGTAAAGGTGTTTTAATAACTACCAAAATCAAACGCAAAAAGAGCATTCTCCTCAATGTTATAAAAATCAGGTCGACCTGTGTAATTATAATAATTAAATATACAAAAAAATAGTAAATTTTAACCAACTCTTGATCATTGTTGACTGTTTCTGGCCGTCAGTGAATTTACGAATCATGAAAAAATAATCCAGTTGTAGTAAATATATAATAAAATATTGTTAATGTATAACAAAACTATGATAAAATATGCTGCAAAAAGGATTTATTTATCTATAATCCTCTCATTTTCATAAAACCTATATGTTAATAGATTTTCATTTAGGATAGAAGTGTAAGGTTTTAATATCTGAATAGAATTTTAAACTCACTTTTTTAGTTTAAGGTTGCGTCAGCGACTGAGGCCATTTGGCAGTCCAAGTATATAACAGACGAAAATTCAAAAACGAATTGGTAAATTTTTTAGTTTAGTAAATGGGGATAGATCAGAAGGTGTATAGATAAAAATCAATACGGATAAAAGTGTATACGGCCATATGACAAATGGAACACAGACGGAGATTAGTGATTAGGTATGCGCTTAGTGTAGTAAATACGGACGAAGCTTATAAGTAATTGGGTGTCAGGCATGGAATAAAGCTCGAAGTAATACCATACGTTAAGAGTAGAGGGATAGGTCAACGTTTTAAATGAAAAAACTGTTTAAGATAAGTGGAAGGGACTACATTGAAAATAAAGAGATTGAAAATAAGAGATATAAACTTACCAGATTTAGTAAGCAAGTAAAAATCTCTACAATTAAAAAATGTCACGAAATATGTCATTTTATATATATATTTTGGTGGTCTGCAGCCCTGCAGCTCTTATATACCAGCCGCCAAGTAGCCGAGAGGTCCCTGAGGGGGGGGGGGGGTCAAGATGTCTTTGCGCAAGCGCAAATAGTAAGGCATGACGAACAGACTGAGGAACACAACATGAGCATCATATTGAACCAATGTTCAATTCTTAACCTGTTACACTTAATATTTACCAAAAATACCATGACTCTATCTAAGGAGAGCCTTCTATACACGCTCAACTATGACATCTAAAGCAGTAATGATCGAAGAAATTGTTGTTTTAGTCAAAGATATCGTACCTAATGATATAAGAATTGTTCATGTTATATACAATAGTTAAATTGATAACGGTGTTGAAAATTGTTTACATGTCGAATTGAATCTTAAAAAGGTCTCTGAATGTCATTGCATGCGCGGATTAAAACATTTGCTCACGATGGATGAAATTTTGATTCATAATTTTGATGCAAACTGAATATATGGAATGACGACATAAGCGTTCATCGACCTCTACAAAATATTTTTGATTTGTTAACATAACCAATATGAAGGAGAAAGTATATAAAGCAATAAAAAATAGTTATGAAGAAAATTGAACCGAGGCCCTTTGTTTTCCCTCTATAATACTCTATTTCACATAGTCGCGTCTCAATGGCTCCCATTAACAGCACTGGGTTAAAAATGTTTGAATATCCTCTCTATTTTATTTCTTACGCTGCAGGAATATTTAGGGAGAATTGATTTTGCTGAACACAAAATTGTAATCGCTACTGTGAATGAGTGCCTGGAAGGATACGGAAAGGATTTTTTCCGACGGCATTAAAGTCCTTAGTTTTCGAAGCACAAAATATATACTGGAGAACAAAAAAAAATGCAGCACTGTAAGCAATATATTTTATTGAGTTCATTTTGAAATTTTTGTGTAAACCATGACGGTATTATAAAAAAATTCCATTTACATTTGATATAATAAAAATAGTAGATGATCTAAGCCTTCTTGCGGCTTTAAGTTAATTTAAAGTTGCTTGCGGTCGGGACAACTCCTTAAGAGCCCGATTAATATTATCCTATACATGTTCCATTGCCGATAAATCTGGGAATCTCGCCATATAGTCAAGTGTCTTTATCATTTATTAACCAGCTATATGCGGTTTCGCGTTATCTTGTGAAAAGATAGAGGAATTTAATATAGAGGAGCTTGCTTGCAGAGGTGCATATGCGTGCAAAAAAGCATGCATCCCTAGAGCATGTAAATTCGATTAACATTCATCCTCGAACTAGTTCTATCTAAAGTTGTATTGTGCACTTTTTAGTACAGTAAGAAGCCTAAGATGGCGTTCGTTACGTGCTTGGATACTTCTAGGGTAACAAATCTTCAACTCGTGTATAACTTTGATATTTACACCATTATATCAATTTTCCTATGACGGGGGAGGCAGCAATATTCAATCGACTCGCCGTTTTACGAAAACTTAATCCTGGTTCTTTTATACGAGGTCTATAAATAAAGTAATGAGATAGATGGTGTAGCGTTCGTTCGTTCCATTTGCGTTTCTTTCCATCTATGGCCAACATCTATGCGTCTTCAGTACGAGCTAGAACTCCCTAGCGTCACTTGGTGGTCCGTAGCGATTGTTTTTGTGAACTGATTTCTTCTATTTCATTCTGAAACTGAGTGACAACAATTTCAATCAACGGTGATCTATCAAATTTTGTTTTGGGCACTTGACTTGGGCACACTGCGATGAAAACTTTTGATTTTGATGATATTTTGTCAAGAGCGCAGGTTTTTATGGCATTCTCATAAGAGTTCAAACCTGTACAGAAAATGCATTTGATGTTGACCTGCCTATCCTCCAAAAGATCGAACGGGCCGCCACTAGTTTAATATTTAAAAAATACTACGTTATTTACACACCTCGTACCTAGCTCCCGCTCTTTTTCAAATTCGGTTAGTTGCCTGAAATAAAGTGATGTACGCACTCGTGGCATTTTATAACTTTTAACATTGTCACAAGAAAACCGCTTGGGTTAATAGCATACGAAAAATTCTGCCGAGTAGGCTAGCAACCAATATTTTTAAACCATTTACTTTGCTACATTTCGTGTAATCATATACATGAACACAAAGATAAACTCGTAAAACTGAATTAGGTTTTGTGTTCATGATATGTTGTACAGTAAGTATATTTTCAGTTTAATGAAAATATGTATACTCAGTATGCACACTTATTCTCTACTATGTTAATATTTTAGATTGTTTTGAAAAATGTTTCAAACGTTCCGTATATTTTCTTCTATGTTAACAATAATGCCTCTAGCACTTTTTTCGGATATCTAGTATTCAATAGTACTGTATGTAATTTTAACTATTATATTTTAATTAAAGATACTATTTGTTATATAAACTGAATTCCAAGTTGTTACCATATATATTATATTTAATTTATAAGGGAATTTTTGATTGGTCAGTTTTGGTCAACCTCACTTCTCGAAATCCTGGTTAATCTATAAATAGAAAGAAACAAAATAAACTTTACTCCATTACTAACTGAACTACATCTCTAGAGCTCTATATAAACTAGTAAATATCCAGTTTTCATAAGAACTCTTGATCTTTCGAAATATTATACTTTTTTCATATACCTTATTTTGCATTATATTATATATATATTTATTCACTTAAAATTTCTAATTTTAGAAGATCCAAACAATATCCACTTTTTCATTTTGCTGATATCTTTTGGCACCACGATAACTAGCTAGAATATGAAAACAAAACTGTTTATGTGATGTGATAAGTTTTGGAAAAACAAGCAAATTAAAAGAAATATGTTTCTGTTTTCGAACTCTTTCCTGGCATTGATTTTATCTAATCTAATAAGATGAAACAATGGATAATAAGGTATACTCATATTTTTACTGTTCTTAGAACTGTTTATGTTATTATTCTTTAAATATTAACTGACTTGGTGAGAAATTTAAACTTAATAAGATTTGAGGTGTGTAAGTAAATTAATGAGAGATTGGTGGCATAGCGTTCGATCAGGCCACATAATCCATCCTTCTTCTTTGGAGGGGAGAGCAACATCTGATATATCTCCTGTATGAGTTTCAACTTGCTAGAGTCATTTGGTGGTTCGTAACAATAAGAGTACATTAAGTTTTAAGAATGCACTAGCATTATTAAAAAGAGTGAAAACAATTCCGGGCTATGGTGTCTATCAAATTTTATTTCAAACTTGGGTACAGTGCGACAGTAATTTTTATAAAACCTCAACAGGTTTATGGAAACAATGTTTTGTTAAGGGTCTAGGTTTTAAGGTGGTTTAAGGCAATCTCAGAAGACCAAATCTCGATTACAAAGATCTGGCGAACGGTTGAGTCAAATTCAACTCTTCCCCGATCATTTTGACCGTAAACCGATAATTAGAACATGTAAAATCCTAGATGTAATTGTAATGGATAATATATGATATATATGATATATATAATAATAAAATATATATGATAATATATGACATATGATATAATTCTTGTAATTGAAATCCTTCGGCTACGAAATTCATCTTCATCTTGAATTTTCTTGAATTGAATTAAATCTCGCCTTTCTGAGATTGCATTAAACCACTTGAAAACCTGAGCCCTTCACAAAACACTGTTTCCCTAAGCCTGCTGAAGTATTGCTAAAGTTGTTGTTACATAAAACACTGTAGCTCACCGTTGTCACTCATTTGCAGAACGCATTAGAAACGTACGGTTCGCGAAAATAATTATTACGGATCAACAAGCGACTCTATAGAATTCAAACTCGCACTGAAAGCACATCAGCTGTTGGTATTTCTCCCCTCCAGAGGAAAAACCAACAATTGTACTTGATCAGAGGCTACGCCACCAAGTCTCGTTACTTTATTTACATTTACTCTTAAGTAACTTTAAACATTTTTGAACTTAATTAATCACCTTACTTAAATAATTTAATTTTTTTATTAAAGGTAAATAAAATATAAATTAGAATATATTTTTAGTACTTTATTTTCCGAATTTGTTTCCATCACAACGTTCTCCGACCTACTCTATGATAATTAAATTTTTTACAAACATATAGTTACAAACTAATAGAAGAATATATATATATATATATATATATATATATATATATATATATATATATATATATATATATATATGTATATATATATATATATATATATATATATATATATATATATATATATATATATATATATATATATATATATATATATATATATATATATATATATATATATATATATATATATATATATATATATATATATATATATATATATATATATATATATAAATTTTTTGTTTTGTATTCGAAATTTCGAAACTTGATCATTCAATTTATATATTTATATTCGAAGGAAATTTGTCAGCGGGAAACTCTCGTCATTTTGTTATCCACGCCAAACCCTTTTCTGCCAGCAAGATGAATAATTGAATCAGAATAAAGATGAAAAGCCTAGTTGTAGTCGTAACTTTATATACATTTGATAATTTTAATACAAAATATAATTTATCTTACAGATACTTGAATAGGGTAAGTAGTAGATAATGCAATTAGATTGTCTGTCTATTTTAGGCCTATTTTATTTATTTGGATTTCTTAATTTTTCTTTACCTTTTCAGTTTTCTATTCATACACATAAAACAAATAATACGATCAGATATATATTTTCTACTAGCAGTCGTTAAGTAATATTTAGCAGTAATGTATTTTTAATATACCTTCCAATTTTCATCTAATACTAGGAATGGAACACTTCCATTTCTTGCTCTTATATTATTAATTGATCTAGTATACGAAAGAAATTATCTAGATGATTATATACTAATGAACAAAAATTAACTAAAGAATACTAAGAAAGGTATTCTATAATTTTCTATGATAAAATATACATGCTATATTAAGAAATTAATGATTAAAATTTGGAAAAAACATCAAAAACAACGTAGTTTCCTTGTAAAGAACTTCATTTTTAATATCTTTAAATGACATTATTTTAGGTTATTTGTTGTAGTTTTTTTTTCAAATTTAAAAGTGCTTTCTGTCTGTATTTGACTAATTTTTTAATTATGCTAAAATACCTAAAGCCAAAGCGTAAATTGAGACGCAACCAATGCAGGTGAGGCAGGGTGACTCACAATAAGATTTTTGTGAAGCAAACGAACCATTGAACCTGTTTACTCTGAACTGCAGAGTGACGTGACTCAGTTCTTGCGTCACGTGGCCCTGCCAGACGCAATCGACGAGCAATTAATTGAATCTGTGCGAGTACGAAAAATGTTTAAAGGTGTTAAAATATATGAAAAAAGTACTCACCTCAGAAAAGCAGTCATGTTTTCCTGAGTTCCAGTGGATCTTGAACATTACAACCGTCTGAGTCAATATTTTCATTTACTAAGTGATATACATCATTAAACTGTTCACGATTTAGTTGAAAATAGTTAATATACCTTTTATCACTAAACTCTTGAGTTAACCAATCTACCATGAATTTCTTTTGTTTTTTGCTTGTTGTTTTTTTTTATGTAGGCACTTTTTCCGTTTTTCCTTTTTCATAAAATCATCATTTCAAGTCAACATTTCATTCTCAAACTCGTCCTCAGAATTCAAGCCCAAACAGTCCACTGTTAATTCTAATATATTTCTATAGAACTGAAGCACCTGCCAATTCACGCTAGTAAATATGCTTAACAAATTGCGCTGTGGGATTCAAGCAGGTTTTCCTGCGTCACCACAGGCACTTTACTCTGCGTTAGCTTACCTCACTTCACGTCACCAGCTGGTATCTAGCCTAAGAGAATTTATGGACAACTAATTGATAATAACTAATGTGATAGTAGCTGAATTATTACTCCGTGATACTGGTTTCTTTAGAAATTGTCAACCACATCTACGTGAATCAAACTACTATAATGAGATGTTGTCAAGCGTGGTGCGATAATTCTCAAAATTGTAAAATAGTATGCACCGGACGTCGAAGGCGCGCAAACAACGTTAAAACCGACGTCAAAGATCTATAATAATCAGCAAGGCGATCTGTGACTTATGGGTGATCCGAACAGTTATTGTAGTATAAGGTCATTCGAATTTCAACATTATTGGTCCAATCTTCTGCTACTTCAGGCAACTGAACGTTGACTGCAATTATTACAGTTATTTACAGAACTCTAAATATTTGAAACGTTAAATAACACCAAGTCGTCTCTAATTATAAATTTTGATTCTGTTTAGGTGAAAGTCGTAATGTACCTGAATTTGTTGCATAAGGTCTATCGAGATGACATGGTTTAGTAATTGCCCTATTCGATATCGAAAAAGCTTCCTGAAAGAAGCGTAATTATATTTGGACCAACCACATTGGCTTTAGGGCAAAATTTTGCATCAAATTGTTGGAAAGTTATAAAACAAGCTCGTAAGGTAGGCCCTGAATGGACCGTTTTTTGTGAGAAACGAACAGATACATAGAGAGATAGAATCCTTAATCAGACTCCCCTTAATCAGTGTATCCAAGAGAAGGTTAAAAAATCTTCATACAAATCAGGTACCATCGCAAGAGGAATTGCGAAAGCTGGCGGATTACAATCAAGAAGAAATTGTCGAACGAATAGGCAGAAGACAACGCAGGCCGAAACTCCAGGTTATGGATGGTTTGAAAGTAACAAGGAGGAACTGAAAAAAGAAGAGAGACAATCCGGGGAAAAGGTAAAAATGTAGTGAAAAGTATTTATTCTACTAGACTACCGAAGGACTCTAACGGCAATCGGTAGATGTTATACCATGATATATTAATCAAATATATATTAATATTATTCAAATGAATCGGTGATAACGACCTCTTTTTTTTCATGTCCTGCTAAGCGGGAGTTGTGCGAGGCGGTTTGACACAATCCATCGGTCTTCATGCAGCGAAACACCAACGAAAGAGAGGTCAATGTTTTAAAGTGACAAAACTCACGAAAGCCCTAATCCATCTACCATATTAAGGTCCGATTCGTGGAGTCAAGAATCCCGGGAATAAAAGAGGTGGACATGATGGAGATATGGAGAACGATTTCAATTTCAATTCTGTTATGAGCAGTAGGTACACTGAGCAGTAGGCCTTAAATGTATGAGGTTCTGTTGCTTAAGGTTGTATTTTTCAGCTATAATTTTCATAAGAGATTATCAAACAGCGCATCGTTGTCTTTCAGAAATAGCAGAATCATGTGCCTTATAATAAGCATAGGGTTGCACTAGACATAGCATCAGCAAAAAAAAAAACGCGGTCGTATGTTAAGTTTGTTTCATTTTTTGTTTTTGAAGATAGTCATATAAATCTGGTTTCAACGTCGATCAGATTTTACAATATTTGGCCCGTTAAGCATGTTTAGGATATGATGGTTAGACGATTAGGAAATTTGGTTCAACATCCATTAACTTAGAAAGCTGAGAATGATATACCTCTAGAATAAATAGGCTTAAAACAAGGCGAATTACAGAGTGTTTAGAGGTGCATAAACAAACAAAATCAATAAAAAAGTAGGAAACTTGCCTGGATTTTTCTTCCAAAATATGAATTGTTTACTCTTTACTATAATACCTATTTTACCAAAATAAAAACTATTTCTATATCAGTTTGTATATTAATTTTATGGGTGTCTCAGTTGTATTTATATCTGCATGTTATTCTTTCTATATAAAATATAATCCTCTTAACAATTGTATAGAACATATTCAGAAATTAACTATTTCTTGTTTTGCCACACGATCTCTCAGAGAAATAAAAACATTTTTCTATTATATCTGTGACAAACAAGAAATAATATATGATACTAACAAAATGAGTAGGTTAAGGAAATATACAACCTATAAAATTACTCAGTATTTTTCCTAATATAATTTATGTGGAACAGAAAAATAAGAAAGCTTATACGAGCTTTCTTTTTTTGCGCTACTTTTTTGTATATTTCTTATATATTGGGAGCGACGATACGAATTATCATTTTTAATGAATTAAACTACAAATAAAGTAATGAACATTGTTAAAATATTTTTTTTATAAATTATGAATGACGTTACACATTAGCCAAAATGCAAGTGGCTACATCGCATAGACTAATTAATAGTCGTAGATAATCATTTACATCACAGTCATTAGATAATGATGATGACAAAAATGGTTTCAGCGTGTGTATTTTAATTCCCTTTAAAATCAAAATTATATTCTTTACCTGAATATAACTATATGGTTCTTATTTGCTGAGAAGCTGTTGCCAACCAGAATAAAAATATACTAAGACTTTTTCAGCGTGGTCGGGAAAATATGTTAAAACGATGCCATGTTTTTATATACTAAAATGTATTTAGTATGTATTTAGTATATAGTATAAGTAACAAGGAGGAACTGAAAAAAGAAGAGAGACAATCCGGGGAAAAGGTAAAAATGTAGTGAAAAGTATTTATTCTACTAGACTACCGAAGGACTCTAACGGCAATCGGTAGATGTTATACCATGATATATTAATCAAATAAATATTAATATTATTCAAATGAATCGGTGATAACGACCTCTTTTTTTTCATGTCCTGCTAAGCGGGAGTTGTGCGAGGCGGTTTGACACAATCCATCGGTCTTCATGCAGCGAAACACCAACGAAAGAGAGGTCAATGTTTTAAAGTGACAAAACTCACGAAAGCCCTAATCCATCTACCATATTAAGGTCCGATTCGTGGAGTCAAGAATCCCGGGAATAAAAGAGGTGGACATGATGGAGATATGGAGAACGATTTCAATTTCAATTCTGTTATGAGCAGTAGGTACACTGAGCAGTAGGCCTTAAATGTATGAGGTTCTGTTGCTTAAGGTTGTATTTTTCAGCTATAATTTTCATAAGAGATTCAAAGATTAATTCCCTTTAAAATCAAAATTATATTCTTTACCTGAATATAACTATATGGTTCTTATTTGCTGAGAAGCTGTTGCCAACCAGAATAAAAATATACTAAGACTTTTTCAGCGTGGTCGGGAAAATATGTTAAAACGATGCCATGTTTTTATATACTAAAATGTGGCTATTTTAAACATTTAATTTAATAAAACAATTAATTATGTATTTCCTAATATGACGTGAATCGTTTAAAACATATTATAGTGCTATGGTGTGATAATTGAGTGCTAATAACTTCATCTTTCACTTCAACTTCAACTTCAACTTCAATGATAATAATGTATAAGTTTTGTTTTTTGTAACAAAACAAACCAAATGTATACTCAAATGCATGGAATAAATGCTATAAAAATATTTCATTTTATTTTTAAATATCACTTTAAGAAGTTAATAAAACAAAAAAGCTAATTTTTCTTTTAAATTTGCGATGTTGCCAATTGATAGGAAACTTTTAAGAAGTTCTGACCTGTTTTCCGCGGAAAGTAAATATTTTGCTTAAAATGATGTATGCAATCGTTAGTTTAATTTTACGAAAGTTATTTCCCTTAGTCCCTGCATATATAAATTAACTGACGCTATTTAGCGATTTGATCTACAGATTAACGTGGACTTTGAACCATTGTTAGTAAATTTCTCTCAGGCTATGAACCCTTGGTTTATGTTTAATATATTAAAAAACCTACAGACTGGCGAATGACCAAGAATAGATTTTAGAAGACAGCCGGCTTTAGCCAACCTCGAATTGTCGTTATCGAGATGTAATTTATTTCTGGTTTATATACTCTTGATTAAAATGCAATACAGACAAATGTAGATGGCCACTTATCCACGTACTAACTGCAATAGGTGACGCTGCATTTCGATTTCCAAGTCGTCCGAGTACAGGAGATGTCCTCTCCAGCATGTTTTGATTTGAGAAACTCTAGATACGCAATTGCTATTTTCAGGAATTGCATTGTACGGTATAGCGGGTACGGCTTTGTAAAATGCATACAAAATCAACTATATTTTAAAGAAAATTCTCTTTAACTATTTTGACTGAAACGCATTTTCATTTAAGCAAATACGTAAACAAATATAATTACCATATATGTGGTAAAACAAAATCCAGGAGAGATTATTAAATTACTTATACATTTAAAAAAAGTGGACTTTTTAGAGTGGACTATTTCCATATATGATATTGGCAATGACGCCATAATCAAAGAACTGTCATAGCTAGCTAGTTGTCATAGCTTACCTATAGTTATGCATAGGTTGTAATTCGGGCGTATATATTTGTATCTGTATATGCTTTCCACCATATAAAAGGAATATTTGCGCAAATAAGCACACAATTGACAGTGGTTGAAGAGAAACTAGATAAGAGTACTGATACAACGAATGAACTTAAACAAGAAAACCATAAATGAAAACAAACAGTTAACGACCGAGAAGAGAGATTGGAGAAGGTTGAGAGAGAAATAAGAAGAAATAACATTATAGTGCAAGGATTGACTGATATAGATAGGGAAGAACAGGGTCAAGTAAAAGAGAAGGTGCAGGAATAGCAGAGGGAAATGGTAGTGGAAATTAATACAGCGGTAGATATAAAGGAAATCACGAAATTGGGAGCCTACAAACCAAAGAAAAAAGACCAGTTCTTGTACAGCTACAACAGCTACTACAAGACAGAAAACAACTACCAGATAGTCCAGAAGACAAAAACATAGAAGTAGAATGGAGGAATATAAAAAGATGTATTGAGTACGCCAGATAAGATAATGGGAAAAAATCCATAGAAGGAAGGAAGGAATGGTTTGACGAGGAATGCAGAGGAAGAAGGTTGCTAGATTGAAGTGGTTAAGAAGGGAGTGATATAGACTACAGGGCATATCAGGAAATTAGAAAAAACAGCGCTAAACTAGTAAAAACTAAGAAACACTGAGAAAACTAAGAAAAAATGGATACAGAAAATGATGGAAAAAGATAATAAGAATAACCTAAAATTATATATATATATATATATATATATATATATATATATATATATATATATATATATATATATATATATATATATATATATATATTTATATATCAAAAGACAAAATGTGAAAAGGAACACAACAAACATAAGTAGCACTGAATGTGCGAATTTTTTAGGAAAATATTAACAGATAACAGAACTGTAACGGAAAGGGAAAAGGATGGAAACCTGGAAGGCAATATGGAGGAAGAAGAAGAACTGGATGTATCCTCCCCAGAAGAATTTAATGATGTAATAACTCAACTTAAATTAAATAAAGCAGGTGTATTAGATAATATGGTCAATGAGATGATAAGATACGGGGGAGAAGCGTTAGGAAGAAGGATTTTGAAGCTGATAATACATATCTGGAAGAAGGAAAAAATATGCCTAATGAGTGGAAAAAGGGATAATAATGCCAATTTATAAGAAAGGAGAAGGAAAAGATTGTGCAAATTACAGGGGGATTACCTTACTTTGCTATATATATATATATATATATATATATATATATATATATATATATATATATATATATATATATATATATATATATAAGATACTGACCATGATAATAAATAACATATTGATGAGGTATACAGAAGAAAAAATTGGATACTGTCAGTATGGCTTTAGGAGAGGCAGATCTACCATTGACGTGGTACATATAGTAAAGCAAATAATCGAAAAATCTCAGGAATATGGAATGGAATTACAAATTGTGTATATTGATTCCAAAAAGCTTTCGATAGTTTGAAACGGGGACAAGCTATGACAGACATGAAAATACCGGGTAAGCTAATAAGACTAGCGGAAATAACAATGAAAAATGCACGAGCAGTAGTTAGAACAGCGGAAGGAGAAACAGAGGATTTTGAGATAAATATAGGAGTGAGACAAGGAGATGGGCTATCAACAATATTGTTTATATTAACACTGGATGCAGTAATTAAAGGGTGTAATTTCACGGGAACAATCATCAATAATTCGACACAAGCAGTTGCATACGCAGATGATCTTACTGTACTAGCTAGAGACAGAATAAGCCTGGAAGAAGCAATTCAAAAAATAGGACAAGAAGCAAAGGAAAGAGACCTCACAATATATCAAGAAAAAAACAAATATATGAAGATAAGAAAAGGAAATAGAAGAGTTACAACCAGATCAGTAAAA
The DNA here is from genome assembly GCA_031761425.1 of Cosmopolites sordidus. Lineage (NCBI taxonomy): Eukaryota > Metazoa > Arthropoda > Insecta > Coleoptera > Curculionidae > Cosmopolites > Cosmopolites sordidus. Next base: position 505,986 of record JARFXV010000746.1, on the reverse strand, counting down.
ATACTAAATTACGAATTTGAAGTAGTGGAAAACTTTAAATATTTGGGAATAATAATAAATAGCAAAAGCGACAGAAACACAGAGATTGATCACAGAGTACAGGCGGAACACAGAGCCTATTTTTAATTCAAAAGCATCACGAAAAGCAAAAACAGAAATATAAATACAAAAATGAAGATATATAAAGCAGCTATTAGACCGATGGCGACCTATGGGGCGGAGATAATAAATTTAACAATCTTGCAACAGGAAAAGTTACGAATATTCATATTTGTAAAGAAGCACGAAAGAAACATAATAAGAAGAATATATAGATTAAAAAAAGTTGCAGAAGATGAACACAGAAGGTTAATGAATTTGGAAATAAAAATCATTTTGAAAGGAGAAGATATAGTGAAGACCATAAAAGTGTAAAGACTCCGCTGGTTTGGTCATATAAGAAGAATGGAAGACAACAAAGTAGTAAAGAAAATTACAACGTGGAGACCAGATACTAACAGAAGGAGAGGGAGACCGAAAAGTAGGTGGAAAGATCAGGTGCGGAAAGACATAAGGAAATTGGAAATACAAGCATGGTGGGAAAAGATACTGGACCGAGATGTGTGTGGAAGAAAATAACCAAAGAAGCAATGACAAACAATAGGATAGAATAATGCAAGAATAATGGAACGTGGACTAACTTACCACAAGTAATGAATTTCTAGAGCTCAAAAGAATCGAGCGGCTGCAATTCCTAATGGAATGTAGAGTCATGTATATATATACATATATATATATATATATATATATATATATATATATATATATATATATATATATATATATATATATATATATATATATATATATCTATATATATATATATATATATATATATATATATATATATATATATATATATATATATATATATGGTTATATGGTTTCTACAGGAGGAGCAGTGTTGAAACAGTTGATTTGTTAGGCACCACCTTTCATAAACAGGTTCCTTTCTTAGGTGGCGTTAAATGGTTCCCAAAATTTTACTATTTGGCATTGTTGGATTATTTTTCTGGGGCCTTACTTACCTGAATGGCAACTACTCATCTATCATTACGGCGGATGACCCATCAATTCGATGTTTTGACCAAAAAAAAAATCGGTCAAACCGATGTTTTGTTTGGTCCGATGTGTAAGAGCTCGCGTTATCATGGTAAAGAATGATCCTGCGTTGCTGGTTGTTTTTTCTTATTTCTTCAAGGACTTTCGGCAAACAAATGGATTGTGTATAATTCAGAATTGACTCTTCTAAGATTCTCTAGTGACACTATAGCCATATGCTCATTTATCCCAAACGAACAGGCGACCATTTGCTTCAAAGTGCTTTTTGCGCGAACAACTTTTGTTCGGTTTGCCTCATTTTGAAACAACCATACAGAAAAATATCGAGCGGTAAGAGTTCTCGAAAAAGTTCAAAAGCTCAATTCAGGGGACTCGTGAAAATCTTTACGAAAATAGGTGACGAAAGTTAAAAATACGTTGCATTGAATAAGAAGGTGTATGCTAAAAGACGTCTACCATTAAGATACAACTGCTTTGTGAGGTCCTTGGGACAAAGCGAGTTTTTCTATGCAATTTTTTCTTGGCTGTTGCTATTGGATTATCAACTGCAGCTGTAAAAATCAACTGCAAAAATGACCGCTATCTTACCCACGATGCCGAAAATATCTGTATTGTTGGGTGCAGGACATTCCCAGCATGTGTTCATATCTTAGATATTTTTTAAGGGAGAAATCGTAGCGCAAGAAATTTATACACTGGTTCTGAGGAATGTACTGAAATCTAGGATAGAAACTGTGTTTAAACGATAAAAAGCATTTTCGAATTTAAAGAAAAAAATCCATAAGATTCTATTTTTTCATTCTCATGTCCCTTGGTAAATCTATCTATTAATAAAAATATATTACGAATAGCATATAGATATACAAGGTTTAACATGAACACTTAGCCGTGAAAAAGATTTGTGCGCGTTGGATTCGGCATAATTTGACAATCGCTCAAAAATGGGTTCTTGTCGATGGGTGCAAAGAAATACTCAAAAAATTCAATCGTGGTGCGCCAAAAGTTGTGTATAACATCTACATAGATGACGAAACTTAAATCTATGTGTGACCCCGAAAGTGAATAGTAGTCGACTGTTTGAGTTTTTTAAAATGAGCCTAACCCAAAAAAAGTTGTTCGCGCAAGAAGCACTTCGAAATAAATGGTCAGCTGTTCCGTTGGGATAAATGAGCATGTGGCTACAGTGTCACTAGAGAATCGTAGAACCGTCAATTTTGAATGGTACACAACCATTTGTTTGCCAGAAGAAACAAGAAAAAACAACCAGCGACGCAGGATCATTCTTCACCACGACAACGCGAGCTCTTCTTCGCCACACATCGGATCAAACAAAACATCGGTTTGACCGGTCAAAACATCGAATTGATGGGTCATCTGTCGTACAGTCCTGATTTAGCACCCAATTATTTCTTTTTGTTCCCGTCCGTGAAGAATAAACTACGTGATCAACGATTTTCGACGCCAGAAGAAGCGGTTGATGCGTTCAAAATGCTTGAAACGTATGGCAAATTGATTCAAACGTATGGAAAAGTTTATCAATCATCGAGGAGAATATTTTGGGAAACAATAAAACCATTTTCGATGAAAAATGTTTGTTTTTATTTATTATTCCGGATACATAAATGCCAACTCTCGTAAAATGAATTAATATTTAAGGACTTTTTGAACTATGATAATTATAAAAGTTATTGATAAGTAAGCTTATAATTTTAATTATAATCCTAGAAAATTCCTACTACAAAAATATATGATTTTCTTGGTACAGTAACATAACCTTAATCTTATTCTTCTACTCTAACCTTTGATATGAAACAATAAACTTAGGGGAGTTACCACTATAGATCAAATCACTTGTTTACACTTTTTTGACGCGCGTTTCACTAGCTATGTTAGCATCATGGAGATTGAGTTAATAATATATTGAATCATCTCCTAATGATGCTAACATGGTTAGTTAAACACGCATCGAGAAATTATGACAAGAGACTTCGTGTATAGTGTTAAATCTCTTTCAGTTTAAACATTTTATAAAATTTGAAAACAAGCGACATCGTGTATAGTGATAAATCTCATTCAGTTTAAAGATATTATAAAATTTGAAGATAACAAAAAATTGACATTTAAAAAAAAAATTAATAAATTAATAATAATTTTATTTATAGATTTTCAATGAAAATTCTCTTTTGAAAGCATTACTCCCTTCACTGCCTTCCATTTGAGTATATTACCTAAACTACGAAACAAAGATCTTTTGAAAACCTAACAATACATGTCCAGATTTTGTCAGAAGCTTATATAACTTTAGTTATTTTGATAATTTGAATATGATTTAAACTGTATCTATCTTAAAAGTAAATTAGAAGTATATGAACGCAATAAGAGTTGTTTTTGGAATATTAAAGCAAGTTTTAATCCAATATATATTATTTCAATTATTTCCAATATTTCATAATTAAAATTAAGGGCGCCCTAAGATGTAGTCTAGGTCAATCAATTTTATGATAACAAAAATATAATTGTAAATAACATAAAATTGTAAATTTATAACAGAAAATCAAATTTTCGATCTTTATTTTAAAAAAAAAAAAATTTCTATTTAGTAATAATAACCAATTAAATGATATATTTCATAATCATATATTATTCATTATTATATATATCATATAATATTTTTTATTATCTATAAAATATTTTTAATAATACCTAACATTAGATTACCTCAATTAAATATTATTATTTGTTAGTTTAACTGAACAACAAAACTAATTCAATATGTGTCTTTACTTTCTCCAGAAAATCTAAATCTGATAATCTAATTTCAATATCTCAATCTCCAAACAAATATCTCTACAAAATCCTGTTGTTTTATCGTCATATTTCATAACATATCCCATTCATCTCAACATTTTATAAGTGAAAAGAAAAAAGCAATAAAAATGTATTACCTTTTACAGACCCTTCGCTGGCACCGTGATCAACCGATGACTAATTAGGATCCGATCAGGAAAATTCCCGAAACCGACTGATCGGCCTATCGACTCGAACTCGGCTGGAACGGGCGCCGGAAAACAAGTGAAGCTCAGACGACCGCCGCGACGCCACCTAGACCGACGCTCGGCATCGATCCGTTCATTCACTTGACGGCCGAATGGTTGAATGGAGGATTCTGAGAGTCGAAGAAAAAACGATGAAAAAATACGGATATGGCATTATTTCGAAGTTGAGTTGGGACTGGAAAAGGAACTCAGGGCTGGGAAAAATCCATAGGATTTGAAATTTATGGAAGGTTTTGTTTTTTGCTTTATACCTATAAATTTTTGCGTTTGGTAAATTTTGATGTATTGCTTTAAGAAACCTGAGAGATATATGAATAAAGTACTATTCATATTATGTTATTTTCTTTCTCTATTTTGACTGTCATTTCTCCAAACAAATAAGAAATTATCAAGGATGTATATATATACATACTGACAGAGGAAGCATACAGACTACATTCTAGAAAGACCACAGAAAGAATATTCAACGTAGTGGCGGACATAGGAAAAAGAAGGTTAAAATTCTATGGAAATATCAGTAGACTCCCACCGAAAAGACTCACCAACAGAATTCTAAGGTGCATACAAGGAGTCAAGTCAACAGTACCATGGATCGCACAAGTCAGAGCTGATCTGGGAGAGGCACAAATGAGTCCGACAGAGATTGAGGATAGAACAACGTACAGACAGAAAATACATATGTGGAACGTTGCATCAGAGAACGAAGTTTCGAGGAGATCGGGAACAAAGTGGACGGAGGAGAGGAAGAAAATTCACGGAGAAAGGATGAGAGAGGTGTGGAGGATCAGAAAGAACACTCGAAAATGAGTCAGAATGTTTTGCGCGATCCAACCATATATATATCATCCATATAAATATATATATATATATATATATATATATATATATATATATATATATATATATATATATATATATATATATATATATATATATATCTGATTGCGTACGCGTACGATGGCGTGTGCATGGGCGTATGAATGAGGGTGTGCGTGTGCGTGTGCGTGTGCGTGTGCGTGTGCGTGTGTGAGTGTGTGTGTGTGTATCGTATTTTCCTTTACAGTAGAGGCTCATGACGTATAAAAACTCATAGCCTTGTGGATTCATTAATTTCAATAACTTATTCGTCTAGCAGGGCGCGGAATGCGAAAGAGCTATCTCCTGTAACTAGTTAGCGATGCAGTTCATTTTCATCGATTGAATAAATAGAATAGCCATTTCAGGGTAAAAGAGAGATCTATCAAACGCTATTATATCCAGTTAAAATCGCGGTAGAAATGTGGAAATGTGGTTCCAGCAAGATTTGAACAGAACATTTAGAAGAATATGTTCCCTAATCCAATAATTTCTCGAAATAGATATGTATTTTGGACGCCTAGATCTCGAAATTTCACGGGCCCAGATTACTTTTTATGGAAAATTTTGAAGGCAAACGTTTACATAAATAAGCCCTAAACCATACAGCAACAACATCCGTGCTGATATCGCTGCATTATGTTCACAAAAGTTATGGAAAATATGTTAAACACGGTATTGTGTATGCAAAGTTGCATTGTTCCTAATGACTCAAATCTGATTGACATCAATTTAAAAAATGAATCGTCACAAAATTTAACATATAATATTAAAATTTAATAATACGATGAAATAAACATATAATATAAAAAATATTTGTTGTTCCTTTAAAATGTATAAATAATTAAAATTGCCTCTAGGTATTTATTTCTTATTTCTTGGTATAAAGGTATCTATATAAAAATATTAAACGATAAAAAACCCGACATTGGTTTATCTAGTAACAATTGATAACATGTATTGGTCCATCTCCCTTCATTACTCTTGTACTTCTATAAGTGTTGTTCGAAAGGGATGGCCAAATTGATTTTAATGCATCTCGACAATATAGTTGTATTTCGCATGTGAGTTCCAGTGTATGAAGATAACTGTAAATTCAAAAATTACCTATCTATTGTGTCAGGATCTTGATGACCAAGGTAAAAGATAGACTTCAAAGACCTCCATCATATATATTCACTCAGACATCTGAGAGAAGTTTAATATGAAGTCGCTTGTTAAGTTTGAAATTATAGTGTTTTTTGTCATACTTAAAACTTTTCTCTCTTTTTCATGGTCTATTTTTGAAAATGGATAAATTTATATATTTAATTTAAAATTTGAGCAAAGAATTTTTAATAAAATTTTTCTAGAAAAAACGAAATGTCTTGTGATGTTGGATTAAAAATATTAAAAAAGTGCTCACGACGGTGAATATTTTTTTTACTCTCTAATTCTGCCATATAGACATTACAAATTGTGACTAGATTAAATATATCTAACTAACAATATTTTTCTATTATCTAAACTAAAAAACGTAACTTTATCTTAATTTGTTTGGTAGATATATGTCCAGCGACGTGCTCCAGAGTACACTAATTACTCTTTCCATGTAATTGACACGCACATAATAAATTCCAGGCACCCTTCATTGTCACTACACTAATTCGAACGGTTTCAGTCTCTTCAGTCGCTGAATAAGTCCGTTGTTGTCGAATAACGAGATCACTTTGACATATGCATGGTTTTCCAGCTTCTTCTGGTGTTTCCTTGCAAACTCCATGATCTCATCATCGACCATAGGCACTTTTAGGTCTCGCTGGATGCCTCCATTTCGGATGCCCAGGGGTTGACGGCATTGACAATATTACGAAGTACTTTATTTTGTGACGTCTGAATGACTTTTACATTAGATTTATTGGTGTATCCCCAAAGTTGGATGCCATAAGTCCATATAAGCTTCAGGATTTGCTTATAAAGAAGCAGTTTATTGTGTATTGACAACACAGATTGACGCCCTAGTAGTCAATACATTTTTTTGAATTTGTGACTCTGTTCACGTTTCTTCTTCACATGCATTTTTCATCTTAGCTTGGCATCCAGAGTCATGCCCAGATACTTTGCTTCGTTGGCAGGTGTGATGCTTTTCTGATTGACTGTCACTGTTATATAGTTATATTTCCTTTAGGTGAAATTGACATGGGTCCACTACGCCTCATTTAATTTGATGCGCCATTTCTATGTTCAACTGGTGTTATTATTGACGGCTGTTTGGAGTTTATTTGTAGATGGCTGAATTTATTTTTCAATAGCGAGTAAAGCAGTATCATCGACGAATGTTACCGTCACTACTCCACCGCTCTGCGGAATATCGCTCGTGTACAACAAGTAGAGGACAGGTCCGAGATCGATGCCTTGCGGCACTCCAGCATATATCTTTTAAGATATGAATATTCCTAACCATGCTCTAAAGTGATGGTCAGTGATGTATGATTGACGAATTTGGTTCATTTGTCGTGGCAGATATTTTTTAGCTTGCATTCCAGGCTCTGGTGCCACACTCGGTCAAATGCTTGGGCCACATTGAGGAATATCGTTGTACAGATATTTTCCTCTTCTAATACTCTCCCAATTACATCAGTGATTCGATATACTTCATCTATCGTCGAATGTTTATGGCGGAATCCAAACTAATGCGTTGTGAAAAGATGCTTCTCCTCAATGATGAGTTTGAGGTGTTGTAGGAGCAGCTTTTCAAACAACTTGGGTATAATCGTCAACAAGTATATAGGGCAGTATGATATTCGGTCTTCAGGTGGTTTGCCATATTTCAGGATCATTATAACTTCAGCGATCTTCCATTGCACTGGCACGTACCTGATCTGTAGTACACTGTTGAAAAAATGAGTGAGCTTTATAATGGTTTTACGTGGTAACTCCTTGAGCATTTGCACTGTAATTAGGTCATAACCTGGGGCTTTCTTTGGATTGAGATGTTTGTCAATGGTTGTGACAATCTCTACTATGGTGATTGATTTAATCGACATGCCATCTTTGTAGCTAATATGAGGGATTTCTTGCAAGCTGGTCGATGGATGAGGCTGGAACGTATTCTCTAGATATTCAGCGAATATTTCTGCTTATTATTAATCTCGCCGCGCCAAGTTAGCATCGCTTTTGCGGATTGGCAGTCATGGTTCTTTGGCCTGTTCAAGGATTTGGTCGCTTTCCATAGCGAGTAGTTAGAGTTTTCGTGATCTGTTAACTTACTTAGGTAGTTCTAAAAACATTCATTCTTGATGGTCGTGATTTCATCTTTAAGCTGTTTACATAGTTTATTTAGCAGTCTTTTATCGTCCAGGGATCGAGTTTGCTGCCATGTTTTCAGGGCTTTTCTTTTTTCGTGTACTAGATCTCGAAGTTCCTTGATGTAGTTAAATTCTGGTATTTTTGGCTTCAATGTGGGTGTATTATTCCACGCAGCTTGCTGCAGATCAACCACTAGTTTTTCAACTTCATAATCTAGCTGCTCTTTCGTCTTCAGGGTTATATTTAGCTCCGTTCTCTGTTGAAGCTCTGTTCAAAATCCGTCCCAATCACTTTTCCGGTTAGTAAAATACGGGGGCTGTTGCTTTGTGATTACGTAGTCACTTCGTGAGAGTACAATTGCTGAGTGCTCAGATGCCAAGTCAAAGTCAACTGATATATGAGGATGCAATGTTAGGTAATATATTGCAGCATATTTTGATGTCTTTATATTTCATCTGAACTGTCACAGCTGTCGTTTGTATTTCACGCGTATCATATTCTGCATTTAGGTAGTGTTTTATGTTTTCTTTGACTATCAATGCTGATCCGCCTTTTCCTGGTATGTCCCTGCAGACAGTCTGATATACTTTGTATCCTCTTATTTTACAATAATTTGTTTTGGTCAGGTTTGTCGAGATTAAAGCTACATCAATTCTATCATTCGACAGGAATGTTTTAAAGTACATGAGATCTTTGTATTAGCCCATTGGTGTTTCAGGCTACTACTCGGATTGAATTGTTCATTACATCTTCCTATTATCAGCAGCTCCCTTATTGCCGCTGTCTAGTTTGTCTAGACTATCTAGGATCGTTTTATTGGTTCTTTCTTATTGGTCAAGTTTGACCATAATTTTTTGCAACATTTGGGGGTAAATTTGTGTAAAAAAGTCTATTACGAGAGGTACAAGGAATTTAGTAATGGCAAAGGAGCAATTGAAGACCAAACTCGTTTATAAATTCCTTCCATGTCTATAAATGATGCAATCTTTTGATTGATCAAATGATTAAATATGAGAATCATTGTAAATATTATTCAATTAGTTTTAGAGAATAGTTCAGATTTGTTTCGTGTGTTTTCTTGTCTTATTCTAAAAACACTGAATTTTGGTAAGTCATTTCCGTAAGTCAATTTAAGATAGTTCGCTGACCACTTTGAAGGAAATACTAGAAGTCGAGCATAACAACTGTATAGAATAAAATTGTATTGCAATGAGAGCAGACTATTACTCAAATCATCTCTCTTATTCATAACCTTTAAGTATTATAATTCTTTGGAAGTTCTTCCTCGCCAACTTACTATTTATACAAGCCATTTCAATCAATATTTTTTTTTATAAAAAATTCTTTTGCAGATCTCTTTCATATTTAGAAATAATTTATATAATTTATGTAGTTCATTATATTTAAGCTGTCATTATTGACTGAAGAGAAATTATGGCAAATTCTGAAGGAAATGGGAGTATTATATCACCTGATTTGAATAGCTATTTCCAGTAACTAAGTTCAAAAGAATCAATGTGCTCGAGCTCTTGTTTTTTAATGGTACATATACAAACTAAGGTTTTTACTATCTGTTTCTTTGTGTTCTTTGTTATGTCTCTATCCCCGTGGATCTTCTGCAAATTTCGCGTTGTATTTTTTGCCATTTCGCATCATTTTCTGACCTCATGAGTATTACTGCTTTCGTTCGATATTAAAGCCTTAAGATAGACGAATTGGTGTACTACTTTAAATTACCATATTTGACTGATGTTGGGCATATTGTTGTTTTTATAGTCGATAATCATTATTTTCGTTTTCTATTCGTTTATATCTAGTCCCTCAGATTAAAGTGTAGTATCATTGGCATATTTTATATATTAATAGACTTTTTTTACACAGATTCATCCCCAAATATTGCAAAAAATTATTGTCAAACTTGACCAATAAGAAAGAACCAATAAAATGATCCTAGATAGTCTAGACAAACTAGACAGCGGCAATAAGGGAGTTGCTGACAGTAGGAAGAAGTAATGAACAATTAGAGTAGTAGCCTGGAACACCAATGGGATAATACAAAGATCTCATGTACTTTAAAACATTACTTTCGAATGATAGAATTAATGTAGCTCTAATCTCAGAAACACATTTGACTAAAACAAATTATTGTAAAATAAGAGGATACAAAGTATATCACACTGTCCGCTCGGACCTACCAGGAAAAGGCGGATCAGCATTGATAGTCAAATAAAACATAAAACACTACGTAAATGCTGAATATGATACAGTTCAGTGAGTCAGTTCTGAAGAAAGCTTTGACCGGGCATCTGATCACTCAGCAATTGTACCCTCATTAAGTGACTACTTAATCACAAAGCAACAGCAGGTATTTTACTAACCCGAAAAGTGATTGGGACGGATTTTGAACTGAGCTTGAACAGAAAACTTAGCTAAATATAACCCTGAAGACGAAAGAGCAGCTAGATTATGAAGTTGAAAAACTAATGGTTGACCTGCAGCAAGCTGCGTGGAATAATACACCTACACTGAAACCAAAAATACCAGAATTTAACTACATCAAGGAACTTCGAGATCCAGTGCACGAAAAAAGAAAAGCCCTGAAAACATGACAGCAAACTCGATCCCTGAACGATAAAATACTGCGAAATAAACCATGTAAGAAGCTCAAAGATGAAATCACGACCATCAAGAATGAATGTTTTTAGAACTACCTAAGTAAGTTAACAGATCACGAAAACTCTAACTACTCGCTATGGAAAGCGACCAAATCCTTGAACAGGCCAAAGAACCATGACTGCCAATCCGCAAAAGCGATGCTAACTTGGCGCGGCGAGATTAATAATAAGCAGAAATATTCGCTGAATATCTAGAGAATACGTTCCAGCCTCATCCATCGACCAGCTTGGAAGAAATCCCTCATATTAGCTACAAAGATGGCATGACGATTAAATCAATCACCATAGTAAAGATTGTCAACCATTGACAAACATCTCAATCCAAAGAAAGCCCCAGGCTATGACCTAATTACAGTGCAAATGTTCAAGGAGTTACCACGTAAAATCATCATGAAGCTGACTCATCTTTTTAACAGTGTACTACAGATCAGGTACGTGCCAGTGCAATGGAAGATAGCTGAAGTTATAATGATCCTGAAACATGGCAAACCACCTGAAGGCAGAAGATCATACCGCTCAATATACTTGATGACGATTATATCCAAGTTGTTTGAAAAGCTGCTCATGGAACACCTCAAACTCATCATTGAGGAGAATCATCTTATCCCAACGCATTAGTTTGGATTCCGTTATAAGCATTCGACAATAGATGAAGTACATCGAATCACTAATGTAATCGGGAGAGTATTAGATGAGAAAAATATCTGTGCAACGATATTCCTCGATGAGGCCCAAGCATTCGACCTAGTGTGGCACCAGAGCCTGGAATGCAAGCTAAAAAATATCTGCCACGACAAATGAGCCAAATTCGTCAATCATACATCACTGACCATCACTTTAGAGCATGGTTAGGAATATTCATATCTTAAATGATATATGCTAGAGTGCCGCAAGGCATTGTTCTCAAACCTGTCCTCTACTGACGGTAACATTCGCCGATGATACTGCTTTACTCGCTATTAATTAATATTATTATTAATATTAATATTATTATTAAAATAAATTCAGCCATCTACAAATAAACGCCAAACAGCTGTCAATAATGACACCAGTTGAACATAGAAATGGCGCATCAAATTAAATGAGGCGAAGTGGACCCATGTCAATTTCACCAAAAGGAAATATAACTATATACCAGTGACAGTCAACCAGAAAAGCATCCCACATGCCACGAAGTAAACTATCTGGGCATGCTCTGGATGCCAAGCTAAGATGAAAAATGCATGTAAAGAAGAAACGTGAGAAAAACTGAGTCGCAAATTCAGAAAAATGTATTGACTACTAGGGCGCCACTTTGTGTTGTCAATACACAATAAACTGTTTCTTTATAAGCAAATCCTGAAGCTTATATGACTTATGGCATCCAACTTTTGGGATGCACCAATAAATCTAATGTTAAAGTCATTCAGACACCCAAAATAAAGTACTTCGCAGTATTGTCAATGCCGTACCCCTGGGCATCCGAAATGAAGATATCCATCGAGACCTGAAAGTGTCTATGGTCGATGATGAGATCATGGGGTTTCCAAGGAAATACCAGAAGAAGCAGGAAAACCATGCAAATGTCGAAGTGATTTCGAAGTTGGTTATTCGACAAGAACGGACTTATTCGGCGACTGAAGAGACTGAAACCGTTCGAATTAGTGTAGTGACAATGAAGGGTGCCTGGCATTTATTATGTGCGTATGTCAATTACATGGAAAGAGTGATTAGTGTACTGTGGAGCACGTCGCTGGACAAATATCTACCAAAGAGATTAAGATAAAGTTAATTTTTTTAGTTTAGATAATATAGTTAGATAATAGATAATATAGTTAGATAATAGATAATATAGTTAGATAATAGATAATATAGTTTAGATAATTTAGGTTAGAGTTTGTTAGTTAGATATATTTAATCTAGTCACAATTTGTAATGTCTATATGGCAGAATTACAGAATAAAAAAATATTATCCATCGTGAACAGTTTTTTATTATTTTTAATCCAACATCACAAGAAATTTCGTTTTTTCTAGAATTTTTTTTTTTTATTCTTTGCTCCAATTTTAAATTATATATATATATATATATATATATATATATATATATATATATATATATATATATATATATATATATATATATAATATATATATATATATATATATATATATATATATATATATATATATATATATATATATATATATATATAAATTTATCCATTTTCAAAAACAGACTAGAAAAGTTTTAAGTATAACAAAAACATAATTTCAAACTTAACAAGCGACTTCATATTAAACTTCTCTCAGATGTCTGAGTGAATATATATGATGGAGGTCTTTGAAGTCTATTTTTTACCTTGGTCATCAAGATCTCAAGAGTTTTCATCAATTAAGTACTAGTCTGACACAATAGATAGGCAATTTTTGAATTTACAGTTATCTTGATGCACTGGAACTCACATGCGATATACAACTATATTGACGAGATACATTAAAATCAAATTGGACAACCCTTTCGAACAACACTTATAGAAGAACAAGAGTAATGAAGGGAGATGGACTAATACATGTTTATCAGTAGTTACTAGATAATCCAATGTCGGTTTTTTTATCGTTTAATATTTTTATATAGATACCTTTATACCAAGAAATAAGAAATAAATACCTAGAGGCATGTTAATTATTTATACATTTTAAAGGAACAACAAATATTTTTTATATTATATGTTTATTTCATCTTATTATTAAATTATATTATATGTTAAATTTTGTGACGATTCATTTTTTAAATTGATGTCAATCAGATTTAAGTCATTAGGAACAATGCAACTTTGCATACACAATACCGTATTTAACAGATTTTCCATAACTTTTGTCAACATAATGTAGCGATATCAGCACGTATGTTGTTGCTGTATGGTTTAGGGCTTATTTATGTAAACGTTTTCCTTCAATATTCTTCATAAAATGTAATCTGGCCCCGTCAAATTTCGAGATCTAGGTGTCTACAATAAATATCTATTTCGAGAAATTATTGGACTAGGGAACATGTTCTTCAAAATGTTGCTTGTTTTACATGAGGTATGGGCTATGGCACTATTTTGCTGGAACTACATTTCCACATTTCTACCCTGGTATATATCCATCCAGTTAAAGCCCTGGCTTTAACTGGATATAATAGCGTTTGATAAATCTCTCTTTTACCCTGAAATGGCTATTCTGTTTATTCAATCGATGAAAATGAACTTCATCGCTAATTATTAATTTATCATGAACATTGTTAATTTGATGAAAGTTGTATATGATGGCGAATAGAATACTGTTACTTTTTGTTTAGTATAGTCTGTAGACAACAGACCTTTAATAATATGAATCTTAAAAAGAAATATGTGCAAGTCACTTCTCAAAATTATTCGTAAGCTACATGGAGAAATTGGGTTCCACGTTACCGAATCGACGTTTCTACAGAGTCCTCCACTCGTGCAATATTTTTAGCGCTTCGCACTACTCCTGAGCTGCCGATGCGAGGCCCAACTATTCCGAAATCTTATAATTGCTTGAATCAATAATAAATTGTCGTTTTATGAGGCGCTGGCCGATTAAGATATTTTCATCTGAATTCACGTTGAGTTGGAATATATATATTTTTTTGGATATAAATTACCATTTCACAGCGTTCTATTAGCTGTTATTTACTCATAACAAAACTTGCATGTCTGCACGACACAACAGTCAAATCCCAACTGTCATAAATATCATGAAACAAACACTTGCTTCACTCATTTTTTAGAAAATATTTTTTGGAATAGGATTCGCAAATATTTAATTTGTTTATGTTATAAGCTTCAGTTTAAATTAATAGTTAGTATTACATCTAACAATTTCTCATGCTAGACCTTCTTATATCTCAGATCAGGGGTCTCCAAACTTTCCAGTCTTAGTGCCATACTGTTTACTCCTGTAAGTTCCAAGATCCAAAACCGTTTTTAATTTTCCGTCATTACCTAAAATTTCGAAACTAGTCGCGAGTACGCGTCCTAAGCGAGCATACGCTTGCTAATTTGGCCCACGGGCCGTAGTGTGAAGACATTTGTTTTAGATCATGTTTCCAAAATAGTTTTCCAAAATTGTTAAATGATTTTGTAACTATTGACTTAACTAAATTATATATACAAAAATATAAAGAAACACATATTTTAAATAAATTTTATTATCAAAATGTAACATTGTTTTAAATGTTTAAAATAAAACAAATAAATACATATAAATATAATTAGAAATATGAGAACATGAGTTAACTTGAATGTACAAAGTTAAAGTTGTACGTAGATTTGTCTCATAAAATTGTCACAAATTATTTTCTTAATATTAGGTATTACATTTACATAACAAGTGAAAACCTATAAGACGTTGATAATTCAGTATATAATATAACATTCTATTCAAAGATGTTAGGCTGGTAACTGTTTTATTTATTTGAAACATGTACTGTTTACAATAATTCAAATTCTCTCAGATATGGATACGAGTATTGTAAGATAATATAAGTTTAAATGCAAAAAAAAATTATGTAACTTTATACAGTCTTGAGGTTTAAAATAAATATTTTGATAAACTATGGTAAGCATACATTCTTAAAAGAAACTTTTCAAAATGATTTTTTGCGACTTGTTATATCTGATACTAGGACATAACAAAAGTATTAGCGTTTTTCCCTTTGTTTGTAAATATACTATTATAGTTTACGTCCCAGAGGTTGAACCCCATTTTGACATTTTGCTCCGACAAATAAATTTTTACTTTTCAGTATTAAAGTAAAAAACGTTAAAATGAGTTAAATAAGCCTCGAATTTTGAGCAATTTTAAGATATTATATTAAAACAGTTTTCAAGACGACTAGCGTAAAACAACCTGCGGAAAAACAACGCACGACTACACACTTCATATCTGACCACCTCAAAAAATTAATGAATCCGACTTTGAACTTTTTCCTCATCGAGCATACCGCCCCGGCTTCGTTTCGTCATCTCACCACTTGTTCCGATCTATGACTTACTTTTTGCGAAGAAAAAATCCAGATATACGTTTTTTAAATAGTGCATAACTAAGTACCTCAAAAACGCTTTACTTTTGTTAGACCTAGTAGTTCTAGGAATGTTTAAATAGAAATAGTACTACAGCATGTTAAAAAGTTTATAATTAATTAATTAATTTATAATTTATAGCTGAAAATTGCCGGAAATAATAAATATATAGAAAACACAGGTCTACAAAATAAAATTAAAAATAAAAGGTGATGCCGAGACTTAAACGTAATTTTAAAGTATACTGTTTACCAACACTCTCAGTGACATTAAAACATCAAAAATAAATGCAGTTTTTAATCTTCTTATATTGATAATATTCTCTTTTCTGTAGCCATTTAACTTGTTTGTTTTTGTTGTTTGTTCAATTAAAAAAGTTAGTAAAGAAAACCCGGAAGATATCATCGTCAAAACGATCGTGTTTAAACGATCCGAACACGAGTTTTGTTTTCAAACTCGTTAGTTTGATTTTTAAAAACGTTTTTATTTAACACTTTTTACAATATTAAATAAGATTTTTGTTTTCGAATGACAGAGATGCACTACTGCTAAACGTTCTACAACAATTAACTGAAAAATCCTTGAAGGATATATTTATACAAATAAAAATGCTGAGTTAACAAATGTATTCGTTCTAGAACGTTTTGATCGTGAGAACAACACTACGTGACTAAATATGTTGACGGTGCTGTTCCTGGGTGCAGGTGGTTGTATTCTGATATGTTTGTTGTTGCTGAGTTGGCGAATCGTCCATGCAGGTGGCTGTAATTGATATGGTGATTCGGCCGACGTTGCATTACGTGGGATATAACTCCTCCCACCTTAGATGAAACATATCCTATGGTTCTTGTTTCATCCGTCTAGAAGTCGATTTCTTCTACGGGGGCTGCTTGATTGTTGCGGCTTTTTGATCTTAACTTCTGTATACAATATCTATATATAAAATAGAGTATAATGATTAATAAACATATATAGATTAATATGGTCCAGAAGCTAGTTCGATTTATATAGATGGTATCGGAGAGCTCGATGAGGTCTTCCTTCTGTCTTTTTAATTGGGTTTGTATTTCATCGTTGGCCTTCAAATTGATTGAATTTAAATTGATCGATGGTGGATTGAATATCGATACTTGTTCTTTGGCCAACGTCCAGTTTAGTTTTGGTAGGTTGATTTCTTGATATGACAGGTAACTTGGTTTATAGGTTTCCAATGTTATTGAACCTATATGGATTTTGCAGTTGGGTTGCATTTCTATAAGGTACGAACCATATAGAGGGTAGTTGTTTTCTGTGTTTTCACACGTCACTTTGGATAGCTTTTCTTCAGGAAGGGTGACTATCCATTGATTGTCCATGATTCTTGTTACTTGTATGTCATATATATTGACGTTAAAGGGGTGGCAGAAAGTAATATTTTTCTGATGTTTTAACAATTGCACAGCACAAGGGTTAATTGTTTCTAGTGGCTTACTTAAGGCATTTTTACACAAGAACTGTTTATTCAAAGTTTCTTCACATTGTTTATCCTGGTAGGAATATTTCTTACTGCTGAGTGCGAGGTAAGGTTTTAAAGGGATGTTAACCAGGAAGGTTCCATTGTTGGGAATTGGTAAAGGATAGAGGTGATAATATTGGTATATTTCAGGCTCTACCAATGGAAGTTCTAGTATGAACGTTATTTCGTATTCTTTCGAGAAACTTTTAATTTCAATTATTTTTTCGAGTTCAAGGACATTTTGCAATTCACTAGTTAAGGGTAGTTTATCTGTATTTAAATGTTTTTCAAGATTTTTTATTTCTGAAAGTAATTCATTAGGATTTACAATTGAATTATGTAATACATTAATTTTAGAAAATGTAATTGCTGTTTCGATATTACTAAGCAAATTATATATTGATTGATACAACATTGTGATTTGAGTGATTGTTGTGTGAATTAGCATATATTGATGATCGTTTGTTTCATGAATAGTGATTGTTTGTATAGTTTCCTCGATATGTGATATGCGAGTTCTTAATATCTGTTGATTATGTGTTAAGTTAGCCATTATGTTTTTGATATTTTCAGAAGTTTTACCTAATAAGGTTATATGATCAATTAAACTTAATTTTAATTTGTTTTGATTGCCTTGTAGTGCTCTGATTTTGTTATCAATTAATTCTGCGTCATTCTGGTCAAGGTTTCCGGTGATGCACTTAATTAGTGATCCCAAGGGGTTTAATAATCCTCTTTTAATTCTTTTTGTTGTTTTATAGGGGATTATTTGGTTAATTAGGTTTTCTATTCTTTCTTCAAGAGTGCGGGTTGAAACAAGTGTATTATGATATTCCGAGTTATAGTCGCTATTGTTGTATAATGCGTTGAGAAGAATTCTTGAATTGAATTTAAGTGATTCGAATTCTGTTATTACTGGATTTAAGTTGACGTTTTGTATAAATGTCCAATAATTTGATACGATTTTTGCAGTACCTTTTTGGATGGGTAGTATTCCTGGATAGTTATTAAGGTTGTTTATTTTTATTCCAATTCCGAGTGTGAGGACGGTACAGGTCCATCTGTAACAACGGGTTTTATCTTAGTCTCGTTGATATGCACGGTTTCCTTCTTTTTTGTTTTTGGATTTTCAATTTCAATTTTATTGTTTTCAAGTACTTTGGTTAGAATATAAGGGCCTAAGTACTTGTTTTTTGTTTTTATTGACCTTTGATCATTTTTCTTATAGATTAAAGAGCCTAGTTGTATTTTTGCTTGGTCCTTTTTTTCATTAATTTTATTAATGATGGTTTCCTTGCGCTTTTTTGATTCTTCAGCGACTTGGTCGTATAAAATTCTCGTTTTTTCTTTATGACTTTGTAAATATTCCGTATATGCATGGGTTGGAACTAAATTCATAGGATCTCTTGAATTTGTATGACCTAATACAAGTTCTTGAGGTGTGTAATTTGTACTTGAATGGATGGTGTTATTGTATGCAATAATAGCATATGGCATTAAGCTTATTATCTCTGAATTTAGGTCTGTTTGTCTTAAGATTCTTAGGTGTTCGATTAGGGTAGAATGTAGACGTTCTACTGGTGAATTTGATTCATGATGGTGAGGTGTAGTAAAATGAATATTTATATTGTGTGTCTTTAAAAGGTTTTTTACTACTTCATTTTTAAATTCAAGTCCATTGTCAGATATTATACAATTAGGTGTACCTATGAACGAAAAGTATTTAACTAGTTGTTCACAACATGATATGGCGTTTCCGAAATATGGAAGGGCTTGTCCAAATTTTGAGAATTTATCTAAGAGTGTTAGAAATTTTTCTTTTCCGATTGAAAGGGTGTCAATGTGTACAATTTCAAACGGTCTGCTTGGAGTTTCTGTTAGAATAAGAGGTTGATTTGGAGGTTTTCGATTATATTTTGATCTTTGACAAATTTCACAATTATTGATATAATTTATTACGTCAGTTTTTAATGTTTTCCAATAATAATTAGCTTTTAGAAACTTTGTTGTTTCATCTATTCCACGATGATTAGTTTTTCCTTCATGTTTATATTGAATTAAAGGAATTCTTTCGTCTTCTTCGACGTTATTAATTAATTTAGTACATTCAATTAATTTATAGTTTCTAAAATGGTTGATCATTATCTGGTTGAATATTGTTCGTAATTCTTTCGAAAGGAAGTATACAAAGGTTTTCTTTTCCGTTAGATATTCTTTCAAAAATTTTGTTATCTTCTCAATATTAGTTGGTAATGTCGCATATATTATTTTGTGTTCTTCGAAATTCTTGTTTTCGATTTTTATATATGGATCGTAAGGAGATTTTTTCACGATTATTTGTTTGTTTTTATTATTAATAATTTCATCTAATAGCGTTATTCCGGTATAATTTTCATTTGCATTTGTGGTATGTATTGTTTGATCCGTTTTTGTTTTAAAAGGAGGTCGAATCTGTATGTCTGAAATTATTTTTATTTTCGGCTGGTCTTTTAGTTGACAGTTTTCTAATTCTTGTATGGTTTTGTTTACTTCGTCCGTGTTGATAGCGTTTGGATCATAATTTCCAAAAAATTCGTCGATTTCTATGTTGATGTCTCCTGGACAATTCATTGTTGACTCTGTTTCTACTGCATTGATTTGGATGCGAGACAGGGCGTCAGCATTAGTGTTTTGAATGCCTTTTTTATAAATGATTTCATAATCATATTCTTCTAGTCTCAGTCTCCATCTTACGAGTTTACTGTTTGGTTCCTTTAAATTAAAAAGCCAAACAAGAGGGCGATGATCTGTATAGATTTTGAATTTTCTTCCATACAAATATGGTCTGAAATACTTGCATGCCCAGACAATGCTTAAAAGTTCTTTTTCTATGGTGGAGTACTTTTGTTCTGAGTCATTTAATGTTCTTGATGCATAACCAATAGGTTGATCATTTGGTGGATTTCCTTGTGAAAGTACGGCTCCAAGTGCGATATTAGAGGCGTCGGTTGTTAATACAAAAGGTTTATCGAAATCTGGATATTTTAAGATTGGTGCATTAATCAAAAGATTTTTAAGGTGATTGAATGCTTCGATAAAAGATTTAGAATGATTAACTTTTGCATTTTTCTTTAAGCAAATTGTTAAAGGTTTTGCTATTTTCGCGAAGTTATTAATGAAACGGCGATAGTATCCTGTGAGTCCTAAGAATGATTTTATTTCTTTCTGAGTTTTTGGTAATGGAAAGTTTTTTACAGCGTTTATCTTATCTGGATTAGGTTTGATACCTTCGTTGGTTACTTTATGACCTAGATAAGCTACTTCTTTATGTAGAAATTCGCTTTTGTCTAATTGAATTTTAAAATTCGATTTTCTTAATCTTTCGAATACTTCTTGTAGTCTTTCGATATGTTCTTGGAGGGATGTTGAAAATATTATAATATCGTCTAGGTAGACTAAACAAGTTTCATTTTGTATTCCTCTTAATACGTTGTTCATTACCTTTTGAAATGTCGTAGGGGCATTTTTTAGTCCAAATGGCATACGTTTAAATTCGTAATGGCCAGTGTCTGTCGAAAAGGCTGTTTTCTGTATATCTGCTGGATTCATTTCTACTTGGTGAAATCCATTTGCTAAATCGAGGGTAGTGAAATACTGAGATTTGCCCAATTTATCTAATATGTCGCTTATTTGTGGAAGTGGGAATTTTTGATCTATCGTTTTATCATTTAATTTTCGATAGTCGATTACTATTCTCCATTTACGTTTTCCAGAGGCGTCCATTTTCTTTGGTACTATCCATATGGGACTGCTCCATGGTGAGTTGGATTCTTGTATGATTCCGTTATCTAACATTTTGTTTATTTGTGATTTTACTTCTGATTTATGTACATGTGGATATCTATATGTCTTGGTGAAAATAGGGGTTTCATCCGTTAGTTTTATCTCGTGTTTTATCTGATTTGTGAACGTTAACGGGGTATTTTCACAATAAAATATATCTCTATATTTGTAACAAAGCGCTCTTATGGCTTTATATTCTTCTGTGTTACAATGTTTTAATCTTAGATTCTTTAAGTTTGCCTTTTGGAGATTATTTATCTGTTGAGTATAATCGACATCTGTCTCCATGTTTTCGAAGAAGTTCATTTCGGCTTCTTTAATTAATTCGACTGAAATTGGTTTCGTAAATTTAATTTTTACTGGGGTTTCTCTTGTGTTTGTAATTATGGTGGTCGCGTAAAAATTTGATATGTTGACTAGAGATTCGGGTATTTCAGTTTTTTCGAAATTCGTATAATGTAATATTCCGATTCCTTTTTCTTTGTCAACAGGTACTTTTATTACTTGACATGTTCGTGGAGGTATAATCAATTCAGTGTATTTAGGGTATGAATGTATAGGTTTATTATTTTGATAATATAATGGGATGATTGAAGTTTCTGATTCTAATGTGAAATCTTTTAAGTTTATGTTTGCGCCAATGTGTGTTAGAAAGTCCATTCCTAAAAGTCCGTCAAATTGCTGGGAAAAATCAAAAAGATAAAGTTTATGATTTCCGGGAAAATTGAATGAAGGGAAAATTGGTATGATCATAACTTCGTTATGCATTGAAGTTGCGTGAGCTGTTTTTACAGTGAAGAATTCGTTCGTTATTAAGTCGGGGAAAAAGTGGTATGCTAATTGAGGATTTATAAAGCTTTTACCGCTACCAGTATCGACTAGAAATGTTGCGTCCATTTCGGGTAAATAGATGATGGGTAAATTTAAGATTGCTGAGTTATTTAGGAATATCAACTCTTTTGGTTTGTACTTTGGGTGATTGGAAAATTTTCTGAGGGTTCGATATAATTTTCATCGGGTGGTTCTTCGTAATATTCATCATATTCGTAGTTTTCTTCGTTATCAATGGGGTTATAACTTTGCTCTGTGTATTCTTGTTCGGATGTATAGTTTTCTTGTATAGTATTAATATTTTCAATTTCGTTATCCATTGTTTGATTAAATAATTGGTTTGAGGGTTGTCTGATGTTTCCGCTCGATGTATCCATCGGTTCTGGTTTATTTCCGCGTACTATCGATGATGTCGCTTGACGTTTTATACCGTGAGGGGTGTTGAAATTGCTAAATTGCTGTCTGAAGAAGTTATTAGGGTTTTGTCTGGTAAACATTTTTCTAGGGGCTCCAAATTGGTTTGGTTGTATATTAGCTGTATAACGTACAGGGATGTTCTGTTGGTGTGCGTTAGCTGAATAACGTACAGGTTGTTGATTTTGATATTGGTGTACATTAGCTGAATAACGTACAGGTTGTTGATTTTGATGTTGATGTACATTAGCAGAATAACGTACAGGTTGTTGATTAGGGTTGGTTCCTGATGTAGTTGGTTTTGTATTATTGTTACTGCGATTTTTATAATAAAGAAAGTTTTCTTCTTCTTCGGCGTAGCTCATGGCTTGTTCTAACGATGTCGGATTTTTTAATCTTACAACGAGTTGCATATGGTAGTTTAAACCATTTATGAATGTTCTTAATACAATATTTTCATATTCCTTAATTTTTAAAATTTTTAGATCTCGTGGGTCATTTGACATGTTAATTTTTGAAAATAAGAGACTTCTAGCGTCTTGTAATTTAATTCCGAATTGTTGAGGGGTTTCGTTTTTTTCTGACTTGGTTGTGATAATATCTTGTACTATACAGTCTATTGATCTTCGATCAGAGAAAGTATTTATGATGGCATTTTTTATTAGCTCCCAATTATGTAGTTCAACTCTAGATGCTACTAAATCTGCTGCTCTACCAATCAACTTGCTCAATATGGTATCGAATAAGCAAATATTTATTGGTGCGTTAATATTTTGACGATCTTGATGGTTATTAAGAAAATTGTCACATGCATTAATAAATCGATTAATTTGTTTAGAATTACCATTGAATTGCGGAATGTTCTCTGCTTGGTATCTAATTAAAGCGTAATTTGGTGTTGCCATTTTGATTTTATTTTTTATTTTTGAAAATATTTTGAAAAATTGTTATCAGTGTTATTAGTAGTGTCAAGAAATATACTTAATATTAAAATATGACTAGAATAATGAATGGGGAAAAAATGAAAAGATAAAAATGGAAAAAGATTGGATGCACTTACAGTATGTTGATGATGATTTTCATTCCTTTGTGGATTTGGTTGCTTTGCTTTGCTGCTTTGCTGCTTTTGTTGCTTTTGTTGCTTTGTTTGTTTCTTTCTTAGCCTAAGTTCCAATAGGAGTAGCGATTTTTGTCTCTTCCCTGGAGGTTGAATTGCTGCGGAGTTGAGCGATGCTTGTCTCTTCTCTCGGACGTTTAACGGTGCTAAAGTTGAGCGATGCTTGTCTCTTCTTTTGCTGTACTGCTTCTTGTCACTCGTGGTTCGTTTTCACCATTAATCGTTGGAACGAAACAGACTTGTTCGATACAATTCTGTTGGTCAAATCTGTACTCAGTTTTGTTCAAATTAAGCCCGTTGGCAAAATCCTACCGACTGCGCCAGTTTTGTTTTCAAACTCGTTAGTTTGATTTTTAAAAACGTTTTTATTTAACACTTTTTACAATATTAAATAAGATTTTTGTTTTCGAATGACAGAGATGCACTACTGCTAAACGTTCTACAACAATTAACTGAAAAATCCTTGAAGGATATATTTATACAAATAAAAATGCTGAGTTAACAAATGTATTCGTTCTAGAACGTTTTGATCGTGAGAACAACACTACGTGACTAAATATGTTGACGGTGCTGTTCCTGGGTGCAGGTGGTTGTATTCTGATATGTTTGTTGTTGCTGAGTTGGCGAATCGTCCATGCAGGTGGCTGTAATTGATATGGTGATTCGGCCGACGTTGCATTACGTGGGATATAACTCACGGGTCGTTTTTGTTACGTTTGTGGCGAGTATGCGGCGAAAAAGTTTCGAAAACCTATATCTGAATTTGTGCAAAATGGGTAGTTCGCTTAATTTAACATGAAAATCAAAGACGTTGATAAACTATGGATTCCAAACAATGTTTATAAAATATGAAGTGAACATTAAAGGCAATGAACGAATAGTAATAGAAGTCAATTGAAGTGTTGTGAGCCTATGATTTGAAGGGAAAAAAAATCACTACAATGAATGTTATTTTTACTTAGTCAAGGTACATGGTATTAAACGAGAAATGACCTATCCCGATCTGGTATCTGCTAAAAAAACTGTTTCTCATTCAGTAGATGCCCCTGTTTCAACTTTTCGTGGTCTGTCTGATCTTTCAGATACAGAATTTAATACATCCGAAGATAGGCAAGCCTATACTAGCGAAGAAACTGATAATTTTGAAGCTACGTTATCAAAACCTCTACTTTTTACTCAAAACGCTTTAAGTGACTTTATCAGACATCGACCTTTCAAAAGAAAGATCAGAACTGTTGGCATCCAGACTCAAAGACAGGAATTTACTTTCTCCAGGTACTAAAATTAACTGTTATTGTATTAGAGAAAAAAAAATTAAAAATTATGTTTTTAGAAATGATATCGGAGGTCTTTTACAAAAATGATTTCTTGAACTACCAGTAAAATTAATGGAGACTTTTTATTGACAGTTCCAAGCGGAGTTTGAAATGTGTTTTGCTACATATCAGCAATAAACATAGTGCGGTTCCTATTGCTTATTCCACATATTAAAAGAGGATTATGAAACCATATCTCTTGTATTGGTAAGACTGAAGTTCCATGATCATAAGTGGCTTATATGCTTTAATTTAAAATGGTAAACTTTGTATTGGGTCAAAAAAGCGGTTATACGAAATTTCCATGTTTTCTCTGTTCATAGGATATGATAGCTAAAACCGAGCATTGCATTAAAATAAACTGGCCTGAAAGAAAATACTAGACAGTTGGAAAAGAAAATATAATTATTACAGCGTTAGTTATTAGAGATAAAATAATTTTGCTTCTGTTGCACATAAAATTGGGATTAATGAAACAGTACAACGGTAGATTGCTAAAACAGTTTTAATCATATATTGAGAAAATTTTCTGATTTCAGCAAGGATAAACGTAAGACTGGCATTTTCGATGGGCCGCAAATTAGGCTTTTAAAGATGACAATTTCGTGCATTCAATGAATGGTATAGAATCTTTAGCTTAGTTTCCGTTCGTTAATGTAGTAAAAAATGTCCCACGGAATTACAAGTCTGAAAATTATGACGAATTGATGCAAACCGTGCTGGAAAATTTTAGAAAGTTTGGATGTAACATGAGCATCAAAGTTTATTACCCTTACAATCATTTGGACACATTTGCGGACAACCTTGGCCCTTACAGTGAGAAACAAAGAGAGCCATTTCATCAGGACTTAAAAATATGAAAAAAAGTACCAGGGCCGATGGGATGTACATATGGTGCCTGATTACTGGGTATTATGACTTAGTGCTTGGAGTTCTTTACAAAAGGTAAAAAATATGAAATAATCATATTTTTCGACACCTATTATATCTCGAAAAGTATTCGTACATTTCAAAAATATATATACCGTTAGAACCAGCATAACGAGCATATTCAAAAAACAGTTTTAGCCTTTCAGGCACCTAATCCACTGTAGACCTGTGAAATTAATAGTGTACGTTAATAAACAATTATTTAATATTTCAATATATCTCCATATTTACCATAATTTAATTTTACACTAGTTTCTCAGTATTGGAAACAAATAGTTTTGCAAGTGTATGTGAAGCAATTTAAATGTAAGTATCTTGCCTTGTAATATCATTCAATTTAATTGTCGAATAGTATTTTATTCAAGTGTTTTAACGGATAGTCAGACTACTAATTAATTTTAAAGAAGGTTTGATCAAAACAAAGTGAAGCAACTGTGATCAAAACAAAGTAAGTCACAGCTCAACCAACTGAAGGTTACTAGGTTCGCATATCTTCCAATTTTCCAATGAAAACTTTGACAAACAAATGGATAAAAGTAAAATCTAGAGCATTAGAAAAGAAAATATTTGTTAATGAATATATTTCAGTCATTGAACCTTAGCTATACTTCAATGGTTAGTATTAAGGCTCAGCTCATATAGAATGGAAACACATTTGTTTAAGTTGAATAGAGTATGTGATGAAAAAAATAATATTAAAACAAATTCTGTAAAATTCAAATGGAGGAAAAATATGAGATATGCTTTCGAGAATGTCGTAAAAGAACAGGAACTGAAAATCAGAACATTGTAAAGAATATAATCAATTAACTCGAAGATATTTACCACTAAACACCAGGAGATGATTTAATCTTTTATCATCATCTTTAACTAAATTAAATCATTCTGAGATGCTAACATGGTTAGCGAAAAGTGCGTCGAGAAGTTTCAAAAAGTGATTTGGTGTTTAGTGGTAAATCTTTTCGAGTTTAGTGTTTCACACCGAAGGTTCCAATAGAAGAATTGAATGGAACCAATCATCAATCATTTAACCAATAGTCAATAAATAGTCAATTAAAGCCGTAAAATCCTGATACAACTATGTCATATTGATGGTATATTCTTATAGAATTGTTTTTTATTGACTTTTTGAAATCTTAACAAAAATGTTCTCAATATAATATTACAAAATTTATTAGGAAACATATTTTGAAAATTTATTTATGTTCAGTATAACGTTATTAAGAAATATTTTGATTTACGTGCTATATACATTTTAAAGCGTAATTAATCTTATTTATTTAAAAGTCTATTTATCATCACTTATAAATAATATCGTTAAATAAATGTATATTAATAACCCTGTTTGGTATCCGTTATACTTTAAAAAAGGAACTATCTTGTCACCACAGTTATACTTTCAGGCTCATTCACAAAACCATTATTGCTTATTCCACTTCTTTTATTAAGTTTATTATTGTTGTCTTTGTTGCCTCTGAAATAAGCTTCGATTTCATCTAAGCTTTTGTTTCTTGTTTCAGGCAAGATGTATTTGCAAAACATCATAGCCAAAGTAGAGGCAGCAAAGAACGTAAAAATGGTTCCGCTAAAGCCCAAGTAAGTTACCATATCGTAATAAACTTTAACACAGATAAAGATAAATATTTGAGCCATACATATGACAATTCCCGCCATGATTGGTCGTACGCGAAGTGGGAACAATTCTCCACACAGAATCCAAGGAATGGGAAGCATTCCAATCATCGAAAAAAGTACATTTAACATAACACAAAATAGTGGTAAAAGTTTCAGTATTTTCTCCTCGTCAGGATTAATTTCATAATACTTTACGTAAAGTCCTAATATTAAAACTGATATTGTCATGCCAAAGCTGGAGAAAGAGCACAAAGTTTTCCTTCCAAGTCGATTGATGAGTATAGCGCAAATAATCGACATGATAAACCTGATGCTTCCAACTGTGATGCTTGATACGTAATCATTTATTTGCAGATTGGTTTCTCCAAAGAACTGAACTGTGTAGTAGAGTATTGTGTAGATTCCACTCAATTCTTGAAGCATAAACAAAGTGACTAGAAGGCCGAAGGGTCGGAGTGTTTCGGGACTCAAGTAGAGTTCTTTCAAAGATTTTTGTGGTATCTTTTCGGAACTGGTACCTGCAAATTTAAAAAAAAAATGTTAAATTTTTAAATTAACAGTTATAATAAAGCACTTAGACACATTTTAAAATATGACTGTGCATGGTTGTGAATAAATAAATAGCATTTTAATTTGAATCTCAGTTTGTATTGATGTATTGATCATATGAGTAGGTGAGTTTCAAAACTCAATGGTTTCTGTTTTTTTACAAAATAAAGATGGCTCTGGGGTATAACAGATTAATTAGCGCTTAATCCGAATCTAACTTCAGAATAAAGCAAAACTTGTTTGCCCTATGTTTTTACACCTAAAATTGTTAGTTTATATCAAAACTCTTTCGTTTCACCAATAGTTGTGCTCCAAAACTCGTTCTATATAGAGTGTGTAGCAAAACTCGCTAGTTCCTTGTATAACCTATCATATTTAAATTTCCAAATATTGTTAATATTGTAATCTTTATATATAATATATAAATCTTTTAGCGATTTTAATTAAATATTAATTAAAATTTTATTGTTTTTTATAGGTATCATCAATCCTCTTATTATTGTAAAACTAATTAAACTAACTTAATAGTTTAATTATTTTTACAATAAGGCTGATAAAGAAAAAGAGAACAAATAAGCCAGAAGGGAAAAAAACTGCTAATTTATTGATCAGATCAGATCAGATCAGATTATTTCTTTCAAACATAAAATAAAACGCTTTCCGGCATTGTCAGCATGCAAACACTCTAAAAAAGAGAAAACTTTTCATTGTCCAGAAAAGATTCTTCAGGACGCGCGGCATTTCTATGAATCTTTCTATGAAAACACTACCAAGATAGAACAAGACAATTTTATTTTAATACCCTCTACTCAAAAGAATATACGAAAACCACCTAGGAAATGAGATGAGGGTAAAAAAGGTAAACAACATAATGTGCAAATTATTTCCAAAAAGTAAAGAAAAAACGCAGTAATAATCAAGTATTTTGTGAAAACGAGGGCTCATGGACTGACTAGTGCAGGTATGTACTACAAATTTCTAGAATCCATGTGTACAATATCAGCAAACGGTACGTTTTACATAATCAATCTCCTGGTGAACGAAGATAAAGAGACAAAATGTTTGAAAAATTCAGAAAACAGTTCGTTATAGTTCTTTGAATGTCATTATACCAGAAAAAAAACTACCTGACATTATTTACCAAGTGATAGCACTGCGAAAAAACTCAGGAAAGGGTACAATAAAACAGTGACTGCTGTTAATCGGGTGAATTATTCCTACGTTTTGATAATTTTTAATTACGACTTTAATGTTAGTTTTAAGAGCCAAGGTACAGAATCAAGGTAATGAATTAAATCTCAGATTAAGTTGACACCTCCTGGTAACAGAAAAGTTGTCATGGCGCAATATACTGTCCACAAAATTAAAGCAGCTGCGTTTTACAGTATGATGAAACATGAAGAGAGGTCAAATGTGTTTAAACTATCAAACGACTTTGTCAGAAAAATATCGTTTTGTCTCGTGCATTTAATCAAGCCGCCTACTATAGTGGGCAGCTTTATCTACACAACTTCACTATATGTGAGGGACAATCAACAAGTGTTCAGAACACTGATTCGTACATATACACTTGGGGTGAGCATGATAGATTTAAGGCATCTAATAAGATAGCTTC
This sequence comes from Cosmopolites sordidus, assembly GCA_031761425.1. Lineage (NCBI taxonomy): Eukaryota > Metazoa > Arthropoda > Insecta > Coleoptera > Curculionidae > Cosmopolites > Cosmopolites sordidus. The sequence continues at coordinate 476,219 of JARFXV010000746.1, read as the reverse complement.
AATATTATTCTACCATCTTAAGAAGTTCTTTATTATTGAGGTAATAAAACTCTTCTGTGGTGGGTATCCCAGATAAAATAAGAATATAACGGTCATTGGAAAGTTATTCAAATTTCTCTCTGAAACCATCGACATGCAAAATAATTCCCGTGATGTTTCCTGTAGTTGGTCACTCTTACATTTAGGGTCTTTGAACCAATTGAGAAAAAAATTAAAAAGATAGATACGATAGTTGAACTACAAGAATATTTAGATTTGTTTTCATAATTTGGTACAGAACGAAAAGTTAGTATGGAGGTGGAAATGATTGGAAAAGTGTGGTTCCATTGGTGTTAAAGTCATCTGGACAGCTTCATTTCAAGTTTGCACCTTCTAAAAGAATACTTTTAGAAAAAAATAACGAGGTCTCGTGACTGTTCAGAGTGAAATCAACTATAGGACAAATGCAGTAGTTCCAAAATCTATCTTAAAAAAGGGAAATCAGTTGAGTCAAATTGTACCAAACCCTCAACACTGTCACTGTAAAACCTTAGAAACTTAAATATTTCGAAAATTTGGTGAGAAATAAAGGACCTTAAACTTTTTGCTATTCTCTTTCTCTGCCTCTATCTGTAGGAATCTACATTCCTATTATCAATAACGCGGAGAATGCTGTTGACAAAAACAATGAAGATGAGGAGACAGTCATGTACCTTTAAACCTTAATGATGATCAGCTCACGATTTAAAATTTCTGAGACTACAGTTCCTGATTTTTATTATTAATTTGCATTATATATATATATATATATATATATATATATATATATATATATATATATATATATATATATATATATATATATATATACCCTATATATATACAACAAATCTTAAACTTGCTGGTGGTAAATTTTTTGTTACTAAATTAGGTGTCCACCTTTTGTGTCTATATCATTAATCCCTTAAATGTATATCAATATTGGTAACTGTTATTCTAACATTTAATTAATACCTTTAATTATAATGAATAAAAATAGAAATATATTCTAAAATGTTTAATTAAAAGGGACACTGTACTATGTACCACGGGCGTAGCCAGGGGGGGGGGGGGTTCAAACCCCCCGAAATAAGCCAAATATTACCTAATATTATACCGAAAAAATACGAGGAGTGAAGAAAGTTAAATTATTACATTTGACTTATTGAATTTATTTAAATTATTACAATTGAATTATTATTTTTGACAAGTATCTCGCCTACCCCGAAATCTAGTTTGGAATGCCTAGATATGTGCGATAAAAACCTTTATCCTAATATTTACACATTACTACAATCTTGGCTACCATTTCTGTATCCACTGCTACCCCAGAAAGGTCTTTCTCGAGCCTAAGGAGACTGAAAAACTATTTACGAAACACTACAAGTGAAAACAGACTTAATGGTTTGGCTCTCAAGAACATTCACTACGGAACAGAAATTGATACAGATGAAGTAATGGATACATTTAAAAGAAAAAGCCGAAGATTTCTTCTTTAATGGTTTTAGATTTAGCACAGAGGAACGAAATTAATTTAACCATTTCATTTAAAGTTAAGAACTTTATAAATATGTCGTAATTTTTCCGATGAATATATAGATATTAAATTTCATGTAAGTATATTTTTGCTGTTTTATTTACTTCAAACTACCCCCCCTCCCCCAAACAAAATCCTGGCTACGCCCGTGCTATGTACCTTCACTCTATATTACACTATATACTACAAAAGTAACTGTTCAGGCTATTATGACAGCCAGTGGCAGAATAACTAGCTGTCAAGTAACCAATAGTTTTATTTATATCACTATTGTCGTTGCATTTTCAATTCTAATTATAGTTTTTAACTTTTCTGTTGTGAAAAAATAAGTCCCGGTTTTATGGAATATAGGATTACTAAATTGCTGAAGCGTCATAACTGACTTCAGTATGAGTTGAACAAACTCTCTTTCTCAGAACTTCATTTTAAAATAACATGATAATGTGCGCTAATTATTGTATGAGTTATCAACATTACTACTTGATCAATTAGTGCTTGATTCGATATTACTATTGTTTTTTTCTGAAGCCTCCCCATATATTGGGTTGTCGGGAAAGTTGGTGGAGATTTTCCATTAGCTGCTTTTTAATGCTTGTTGCAAAGATTTGTGCCATTTCCGAAGAGGGTTCTGTTGGGGAAAATACGGTGTAATGATACGGGTGTTTTGACCTGAAAGACTGCCATCGCTCTGACCAACCTTCCAGCACTGATGTCGAGGTAATAAAAGGCCATAACAGCCGAAGATCTACGCACCACGGTCCGTGAGACACAAGTTACAGATATCAGCAAATAGATCATTTTTGAGAATCTGAAAAAGATAAGTACGTCTTTGAACCGAAATTTGACCGAAAAAATTAGAAGCTCAATTTCTGTAGATGGCAGGAAGTAGATGGCATCTGATGATGAGAAGTGTATTATATGGAATAACGTGCAACGAAAAAAGTCAAATCGTGAGTGTTGCCAGGATTAGAAGTTTTAAATGAAATGAAAGACAACCTTCAACTGAAGAAAATTATACTTTGCCTTTGATGAGATTGGAAAGGATTCATGAGCTTCTTCCACGCAACCAAATCATCAACACTGACCCCTACTGTTCATAATTAGATAGGTTGAAAGCAACAATTGAGAAAAACCGGGCAGAACTAGCAAAATTTAATTATAATTGTTTAAACCCATCCACCTTATTGCCCCCATCACCACTATTGGACATTACACTCTTGAAATACCTTCTATTTCGCTCTCTCCAAAATTGTTTAAATGGAAACTCCTTTAAAACGAAATGGACCTACCACTGCGCAGGAAAAAAGTTGCAAATAATATTAGCAAACATAATAGGCTAACTAAATATTTACATCTATTTGCGTTTCTCTTTTTCTCAAACAAATCCCTATGAACTTTCCAGACAACCTGATATTTTCCTTCTCAAAGAATCCTATATTTCAAATTAAATTACTTAATATAACTACGATTCGTTTCTAGATATATACAATATTATATAATGAAAGTTATAAAAATAACATTTTATCAATAAAAATTACCCTACCCTAGTTGCGATATAAAACTTAGATTACGTATTTTATCTGAAATATTTCTGCCAAAAGTAAACCCTACATAATAATATTATTACGTAACATCGCAATATGATGACATGAATTTACGTTATACAAGAAATATAAAACATTTTTATCATTTTGCGAGATGTTTATACGCGAAGCGAGACCTGCTCTGTAATTTAAAGTGTCTCCCTCATTTGCCTTGAATAAATTTATATTCACTTTTTCTGTCGCAAAAATTGCACCCTTTAATTCAGTGGAATTATTCAGTTTATTAGCTGAAAAATTGAATCTCCACTGTTTTTTTGCTTGAAAAATGTGTTTATTTCAATAATAAAATTATTTATTATATTAAAAAAATATTTTTTCTGTCGTTTTTTAAAACGTGTTCCCATCTTTCTGGCAAAAGTTGAATATCGTAGTGACTTGTCTTTAGAATAAACCCATTTACCAACTTCTTCCTAACTAGAAAAATCTATATACGTAATTTTTCCTGCTTTCGATTATCGATATAAAATCGCTGCTACAACGCGTTTCATGCTCAAAACTTCGTTGTCAATAATCATGTAAAACGTGTCCAAATCTAGAGTCATTTTTATAGTCTATATTCTATATAGACTATATTTCAGATATGATATATTTTATTTTCATTATATAGTAGATATTTGCAAAGTAGTCGAGCTAAATGATCCATGCGCCAAAATATGCAAAAATCTATTTTTTATATTTATATAATATATGTACCAGCGCCAATGTCTATCCAGGAACGTAATCTGTGCTAAATGATCTAAATGCTAAGCCATCTGTTGAATGGTATTGTCTTGTATTAGTAGAACGTTATTTTTTGTGACTAGTAGCGATTAATGCTGGGTTTATTAACGTTTTAAATTTGAACCTGTTCCAATAAGTATGGTTAGTATAATTTATTGTTTTTATTAATAGGAGTTTTACGGCTTTCTTTAATTCCTAAACAACAAAAATATAGGCTTTTCGTTTTTTTTTATATTAATATATTACATTTGGTTTCATGTCATCTTTAAATGTAAATACAGCTGTACAGATGTGGTTGATATAAAGCTGAAACCTTTTAATATGTACAATGAGCTAGGACTCAATGAGCAAAGTAACTACCTAATGGGATTACTGCAAATTTTACTGATACAACGTCGCCGCAATGGTACTTATGATGACTCAGCAGAAGGCAATGTACTATAAGTTTTGTTGTTACAGACGGAAAAGGAATTTTAAAAGGGATATTTAAAAATACCTTTATGGACACATTTGCTGTCAGAACAAAAGATTACAACTCGTCAAAAGATTAAAACACAGGCATAAAAAGGAGGGGCGTAATTTCTTTACGGATCAAGGAGGAGGTGTGCAAAAGTTTAAATCTACCCTCTATGATAGCCAGATGGTAAAGGATCACATCGTTTCTCAAGGAAAGAACGCCATTACAGCCGATCAAAAAATGAAAAAGAATATCCCAGACCGGACCTCAATATAAATAGGCTATTTAATGCTTAAAAAAAATATCCTGAAAGTAACATAACCTATAAATTTTATAGGATGGTCTTCAAAAGGAATGTTCCTAAGCTTTCATTTAAAAAACCACGAGTTGATACATGCAAAACTTGTGATTTGAATTGTGAGTTAGAATTGCATCATGGAAAAACAGAAAATGTTTTCAAGTCTATTCAAAAAAAGTAGTATAAGTAGTATTCGACCAGATAGAACGACTTGTACTATTACCATCGTTTACCGAAAAGTTTTTTCGCTTTTGAAATTGACGCCCGTGCTACAATTTTGGAATACATGTTGCAGATAATTCAAATGGAATAATGTGAATCTGGCATGAAGTACAATTGGGCCGAGGTGGTAACCAAATCGTATCGAGCAACAACTGCGCAGTAGAAATAAAAAAAAACAGAATGTTTGTCTTCTTATACATGTTCCTAGTGGCTAATGGACATTTTGACACCATTGAGAACATACATTTTTAGTTTCGGGTCATAGTTTTTCTTCCTCAGACAGTTATTTTACTCTGATTGAAAAACGAGGAAAACGTTCCAAAGCAAGAACGTTCCAAGTTAGCAGAGTTCTCGTGTGCTTAGTTGATATTCAGCCAATGAATGAGAGTAAGAAAAATGATCATCCTGTAATACTTGAATTTGTTGATGACGAAAACAGAGGCTTCTTTACATCTATTTTGGATTTTTCAATAGATTACCTGTGTTCTTTAAGTATTTTGAAAGTCATTAAGTGGAGTTAGATCATTTCCATATTTTTTTAAATTTACTTCCTACAAAAAAGTTTATGCTTTGTATTAATATTAAAATTTTCTTAAATTAATAATTAAAATTAATAATTTATTTTTAGGTATGTTAATAAAGACAGGATATCAAAAAAATATATATAATTGTTTTATTTTTGGCTCTGAAACAGACTTTTGTGATTTAAAGCAAATTGTGATTTTGGCACTTAGATCACTTAGCTTGCTCACTCTATATTTATCAGAGATATATTTTTTAGTATTTTCAAAATTTCCTGCAGTAATAGACGTTGAAAGTTGATCAGAATAAAGCAAATAAGTAATAATGTATCGGCCTTCAATAAATGTTTTATGCATATCAAACACATTTTGTCAAATTTTCTATGATCCAGCACAAGAAATTTCCTTAGCAACATAAAATATAGGACAACTTCTATGCTGCACAAACTTATCAATTATGAAAATTTTAAAACACTCTTAACAAGGACTAACATAAACATGTGCTGTAAACAAACTGATTGATAAACTATGCTAAAACTATATGTGGTGCTTAGGTACAGTGGTGCTTACTTACGCATTGTTTTACTGAAACTATTGTCGCAAAAGTTTGTTGAAAATCCACTTTTTATATACAATGGCGAAAACAGAGGTTGCATTTGGCAAAAATCATTCAATAGTATATTTTAAGACATCTCATTTAGCAGCTTTTTCATTTTAAATTTTTAATAAGCCAGAGAATAGTGAACATATTAAGATTGCAAATGAATTTCTCGATGAGCCGATGAGCACAAAAAAAAACATTTTGAAAAATTTCGACCATCTGGATATTTTATTCAGTTCAAATTATTATTGAGGGACCTGGATCATTTTCAATACTATCTCTGTAATAACTTAATTATATAAAATACTTAAAAAGCGATTTTTTCAGTTGATTTCTTCACTTCTTTATTCTCTCACTCCTTCTTTGATGTTATTACGAATTAATAAAAGATGATGGTGCCTTGAAACTTCTGGTATCAAAAGCTTAAATGTGTCACTACATAATGTGTTTTTCATTGGACGTACGAAGTGTGACTATTAAATAACGAGACTGATGCTGTAAAATATTTTATTTTGATTTCATACATAATATCTCATAACCTTCAATATACACCCCTCCTCTATCCCTACAACGCTCCATGCGAACCTTCTATTGTTCGAAACTGTGCTGGAAGTCTTCTTCTGTCAGCTCCTTCAGAACGCGTATAAAGACTAGCAACCTCTTTATAGACAATGCGGAAAGAGTCGGTTTATTGTCTTAGTGGAGAAAACATGACTTCCACACTTCGGGTCGTTTTTTCCTTATTCTTTCACAGAGTTCACCAAGAACGTGAAAGTAGTAATGATTAATAGTTGATTAATAGTTTGATCTTCGGGAACCCAGTGAACGTAGACAATCCCATGAATATCAAAAAAAACAATCATCATTGTTTTGAGTTTTGATTTGCTCATTCGAGCTTTTTTTGGCTCACGGTGAATTTGCGCTCTTCCAGTGCATGCATTGGCACTTCGTTTCAGGATCATAAGTTAAAACCACGATTTCTCACATGTTATTATCCTTTCCAATAAGTTTGGGTCATTTTCAATGGCATTCAAAGTGCCAAACAGTTTTGCGAGCTTCTTCTTGGTTAAACGTGAGAATTTTAGGCACCGTCTTGGCAAACACTTTTTGCATGTTAAAATTATTATGTAAAATTTGCCGTACGCATTCTTATCAATTCTTATTCAGATCGAACCAGATTACCGATTTCGATATTGTCATCCATTTTTGAAGTGGAAAGGCGACCTGACCGTGGGCGCAAAAAAAAACGCTTAAACCACTGAAAAACACGTTCACGCGATAAACATTCATTACCATACACTTCTTTTAATAAATTATAAGTTTAAAAAAACAACTCTAATTCGAACGAAGGCTACGGTTATATGGATTTGTTTACAAAAGGGAGAGCTACTGCATTCGAACGAGAAGCCTTCACTCTAAACAGTTGTTGGTTGCAGGCGTTTGGCGCACGCGTACTTCTTCTGTAGCAGCGTCAATCTCGTTATTTAATAGCCACACCTCGTATTGTGTATATGATCAAATTTTTTAAGTAACAAGCTTTTATTGCAACCTATTAAACACTTTTTGGATGTATATTTTATATTGATACTATACTTAGCTAACATATAGGTTTGTTATTTGCATCACTATGAAATTTGAAAACAATATACTGATTTATAAGTGATGATATCATTATTTATTATGTAATATTTAAATATTAGAAAGAATTTTGTAGGTACTGTCATTTGCTACAGGACAACAAAAGTATAACAGAACCACAGGCGTATTGGTCAGGCAAAATATATTCTGAATTATCTCTTGGAATAATATCGTTATTTGCCTTAAAGTAAAGATTGTACTCCAAATTACCGTCATAACCTACCAATTAGCCCCAATCAGCATCCCTTCGGTTATCAACTCTTAATTTGTGCCAAACTTTAAGTCTTTCGGGAAGCCTACCGACTAGTGAGTGACCAGTGTAGAAAGTACCTCTCAGAAGGCATCTGGTCGTACACAGTCTCGAACTGGCACGACTGAGGTGAAATTCCTAGTCGGATTTTGCACTTTTGCCTGTTAATATGCAGTACGCAAGGATGGTCTTTTCTCAGGAGGTTCAACCATCCAAACTGAAATCCAACACAAGTAACGCTGCATTTGGACCTCCGAGTCGCTGGATTAAAACTTTCCAGTCAGTTAATTGCCTTAAAAAGGATTAGTCTAGTATTGTTTCATTCTCTTTGCCTAATAGTTTAAAAAATATTAGCAGAAATGGATAGGATATATATATATATATATATATATATATATATATATATATATATATATATATATATATATATATATATATATATATATATATATATATATATATATATATATATATATATTTAAGAAAATCTCTGTTGAATAGTGTTCACTTCAATAACTTTAAAATAAAAGAGATGCTTTTACAGTACAGGTAGATTTAGCTTAATAATGTGATAGAATCAGAGAAGTTCAATATCGTCTTTAAATATAATGTCAGCAGCTTCAAAATAAAACCATATGTACGAATGGGAATTCGGAAACCATTTGTGGAATTCTTTAATAGGAGTAATATTATCAGAGATGATAGTGTCGTTTATTTCAAATTTTAATTTTAGTATTACATAACCTATATTCTAGCTAAACATATTGATATTTAGTGTGCTTTTTGATACATTTTAAAAAATATTTGGTAAACCCTATAGAAATGAAAGATCACAGTGTAGATAAGTTCCATATTAGACAATTAATAATTTATGAGCGTCGAAAGCTTAACAAAACCACTAATGCCATAAATGCTATTCGTGCTGTGTTTATTCTGGTGCCTTGGTAGCAGAACATGTCAGCGTTAGTTTAAAATATATATGAATGGACATTTCAGTTTTTTTGAAAGGTATACAATTTAGAAGACCTGTTGAGTTTGATAAGGATCTATTGTTGGATAAAACTAAAGTTGATGCCACATAAACACTCCAGAAATTAGGGACAAAGCTTAAAATATCATGGTCCGCAATAAAGCAGCGTTTAAAACAATTGAAAAAAGTGAAAAAAGAAGGAATGTTGTGGGTGAGATATCAATTTTCAGTTGAAAGCATAACAATCTGTAGTGCACTTTTCTCAAGGTTAGACAGAGATCATTTTCTTCAACAAATTGTTACTGGATATGAAAAGTGGATTCTAAGCAGAAATCCACACAAGAAAAATTACGATTCACGCCACCTTTTCTCACTTCAAAAACAGGTCTTTATCGTTAAAAAATTCTTACTGTCAGTATGGTCGAAGTTTACAGGAATTATTTACTATGATGATCTGAATCCTAATGAAACTGTAGGCGCTGAATATTATTGTGCTCGACTTGATAGACTAAACATGGCTGATTCAAAAACGATTCAAAACTGATTAATAAAAAAGGTGTAATTTTGCAGCATGATGATGCAATACTTTATATGCCAGACTCATCCAAGACAAGATCAACGAGTTACGCTAGGGAGTACCTCCTCACCCACCGTATTCTCCTGATGCTACATCGTCATATTACCATTATATCAGGTCTAAGGAATATATTTTCTTCGTTAAAAAAATCCTACTGCTACTCTATTAAACTATCTCGAATATTGGACTCGAAAACTGGACTCGAATATTTTACTGCAAAATCGACCTCATTTTACAAAAAAGAACTAGACAGTTTGTCAGAGGGCAATGATTGCCAACAATGATGTAAATTATTATATTGTGGATTAAAACTGTATTAACTCTTAAATTAAATAAAATTGTGTACAGTACCACGGTAAAAACGGTATTATGGGTATACTTAATGGTTTAATCTATAGTCTACAATATATGAATATAATGTCTTACCTTGTGTAGCCTTTCTGATTTCCTGTTGAGCAACAACTATATTTCTATTGAAGAACATATATGCTTTATAGGCTTCTGAATTCTCATTTATATCACCAACATGATTTTTTATGAGATGAGGTGGGCTATCAGGCATAATTTGCATTGTTATCTAGAAAAAAAAGATACATTTCTTATTGGGAATTAAATATTATCGAAGTTCATTTTAATATGAAAATTTAACTTTAGATAACATACTTTTATAAAATTATGTATTTAAACATTTCATTCAAATGAAATGACATCTAATAAAATTGAAGAAATTATTATTCAAATATTCCATTTTTCAAAATAAAAATCGAACTGATAGCTCATTTATTAGAATACACTTCAACAATTTCAGATGAATACTTTAAAGTGGCTTTAAGGTTTTCAAAAAATCATCTATCAAATTTTCAAAATGCTTTCGCCACTTAAAAGTAGTTATTTTATATATTATACCTTGTTCTGGTATAAATATATAGTGGTAACCAGAGAAATAGAGGCGTTACAATAAAATACACTGTTTGGCAAATAAAGTTGTAATAAAATAATATAAATATATAACAAAAAAGAAAAATCATAATATCAAACTTAGTGTTAAAAAAATATTGTAAATATAGTATTTAAGAAAAAATTAGAAAAAACCACAACCGGTTTTGAACATTTAATACTTAATTTTATGACTCTTGTGTTTTATTATTTCGGCGCATCTTTTGGACATAGAGTCTTTGACACATTTCTAATCGCATAACTTCCCATTTTTTTAAATCACCCTCAATGTTCAAGTTTGTTTCTCATTTTATGTTTACCCACGGCATTCTTGAGGTAAGTCTACAAATTCTCAATGAGATTTAGGTCTGGCGATTGGGAAGACCACGGCAGTAAATACACTATATTGTTACTAAGAAATTGTTTAGTTTTCCCAGCAGTATGTTTCGGATCATTATCCTGTTGATATTTCCATACCATCGGCATATTTTCTTCTGTAAAAGGCAGCATGACTTCCTAAAGAATGTGAATGTACTAATTTTTGTCCATTGTTTTTTTTTAACCAGTAAACTTGTCTTACACTGTATCATGAAAAACTTACCCACTGCTTTATATTACCGCCTCCATTTTTTAAATATCGTCTACCATCAGAACCTATTAAAAATGTATTTTTGTTTCATCGCTCCATAATATATTCGCGCCATTTCATGATTCCCCGTTCACCGTACCAATTTAACTGATCTTGGGCAAACTTCAAACGTTGTTTTATATCAATAATAATAGGGGCTTTTCTGGCTGCTCTACAATGTAAGTTACTTGCCTGAAGCCTTCTTCGAATTGTTCTTAAACTTATTTCTAACCTCAGTTCACTTTTAATTTCGGTAGACGATTTAAGTAGGTGGTGTTTTGAAATTCGGATAATCGTCAAACATTCGGATGTTTGTCAGTATGAGGTGCCATTTTTCTTCTAGCTCCTCGGTTTTCGTAAACGGTTTGTTTTTTAGGGCATTTTCCACCGTTTTTTTTTTGGACGACTAATAATCCTTACAATTTCCCTTAGTGACTTTCCTTCTTTCTGTAATGCTAAAATCTGCACTCTTTCAGCAGCTGTACAATGAACGATACGATCTATTTCTAATAAAATTATTATTCTGCCAAGTTTGTTTTTATTTATTTTTTTAATTTCAACGCTTGAAATAAACAAAATGTGTCGATAAATTAATAGAAAAACATGAAGAAACAATATTTACTGTTTTATAAACTTTATGGCTCTATTTTTATGACCACATTTTCAGGTTCCTTTTTATAAATTTTTGTAAAATACTATGTTTACAGCATTTTTTAAAACTTGTTAAAGTTTGATATTATATTTCCCCTTTTTGTTATATATTTATATTTTTCAGTTATTGTACTAATTAAGTATGCTTTTACAACTTTATTTGCCAAACAGTGTATTTTATTGCAACAGCTCTATTTCTCTGACCACCATTGTATAACAGGGTTATAAATTAGAACTATATGATGGATGAGCTATCAATTCGATGTTTTTTATTTAGAAAAGTGGAACCTTTGAGTCGCTGTGTAAAAGTTGGTATTATCATGATGAGGGATGATGTTAATTCTTTTAGGAAATTTTCATGAAGGTTCTCCATTAATATGTTATTGAAAGAAATACCGACGCACTTGATTTTTAATTTTTTTTTTGCAAAATTGGATTTTTAAAGCGTTGTGAAAATGGAAGTGCTCAAAGTCTTTTCGATCTCTGAATGCTATTTAACAAAATATGAAACATTTTACGATGGTAAACACACATCATTACCCAGCCCTTTGCGTCCACTGCTCGATATAGGCCTGCCTAGCAGATTCCATCCCCTCTACCCTGAGTTGCTTGTAGCCCGTTATGATGATCGTTTTAATATCATTACCATCGTATTAGTGGCCGTCCTTTGCTGTATATCAGTCCTGCGCACATCATCTTCATTCCAGAAATGTATGTGTCCATTTTGTATCTCGCGCTCTGTCGATATGTCCTGCCCATTTCCATTTTAAAATCGAGTGAACGAACATTAAAATGAACGAGTAATGATCTCCATGTAGGCATATATCTTCATTGTTTGTCTTGGAGGGTTGTGTCCACAGCTGTCTTTTCCATACGTCTCTGCGCAACCATAAGTTTGTATGCTGATGTTAAGATTAGAGTGCAGGTCCCCATGAAAACGGGAAAAACGCATTGATTGAATATCCTTCTTTTCAGACTGATGGAAATCTTGCTTTAAAATACATCTCTTAAGGTTCCGTATCGCAACCCAGGCGAGATTTATCCTCCTTCTGTATTTATATGTCTCTGCCGTTGATTCTTCATTGATTCGTTGATTTCGTTGTTCAGGTACACATCCAGGTATATCCATATTGATGGGCTAGTTCTATTTCTTCTTCGGATATTTTAGGATTATTTTGATGGGACAAGGATTGTGATGAATTTGGTTTTTTTGAAGTTCTTCTAGCATGACTTTAATTTTTAATAGATCGTCGTTGATTGGATCATTTTGATCATCATCGTTGACGTAGCTGAGTCTTTCACCATTGGTTGTTATATCTTTAGTCTCTCAACTTGGCGTTTTGAAGACACATTCATGAATAGTTATAAAAAGTTTTGGAGACAATGTATCTCCCTGTCGAACTTTTAAGACTTAACTGGTTAGTCGACACATGTAAATACACATACTACGTATAATAATGATATTTCCATATATTAAATTTCCTATTTAGTGGTCATACATTGATCGCAACCTTCAAACAAACGATCTAATAATCTTCTTTTACTGAAATATATCTAACATCTCAATAAAATATGCAAAAATAATCTGAAGGTTACATCGTGAATACTTGAATAAATTAAAGACTTAAGCAGACGCCGTAAATCTGAGATATTAAAAATATTTAGAAGTATTAAAAACAAAAAAAATGTTTCATAAATAAAACCACGAGAAGTAACTTTATTAAACGAAAATATTAAATCATTATTGAGAAAGGTCTGAATTTTTTTTTTCAATATAAAGTTCAGAACCGAAGGCAATTGGAATGTGAACTCTATACCACTGAAGGTCTTTTCGTATCGATTCGATTTATGTTAGTTCTCACAGCTGATTACTTACATTAACTCCTGGAGTAGTTGCGGTTATATTCTGTTCAAGATTCAGAAATGATTATAGTTGTAAAATATAACGGAAAAAGTATCAAGAACTTGTTCTTTTTTTAAGATCCACCTTTGGTGTTCATTCGAGGAAACCTGACTGCCGAGTGTTATAATTCTGCATATAGTTCTTGAACCTCTTGATGATCAATTTGGAAATCCCTAAATTGATCATCAATAGAATATGTATGGGATAACTTTGAATGAACTATTGAGGGATTGACCTGGCCGCTAGCAACTTTAAATAAATTTAAAGTATTTGTCCATCACGTCTGGGATATCTGGTCACAAGGAAACATAGATCATAATTCGGACGATACCTCGTGAAGTTACAGAATGTTATAATAGTCGTGTTGAAACTGCTTTTATATATATATATATATATATATATATATATATATATATATATATATATATATATATATATATATATATATATATATATATATATATATTCATATTATAATATATATAATTCATATAATTTATATATATATATATATATATATATATATATATATATATATATATATATATATATATATATATACATATAAATTATATGAATTGCATTTCGAATTACTTCCTCATTCACCGTATTCTGCAGATCTGTTGCTAGGCGCCATCTGACACATACATAATAAAGTTTGACATTGTTGACTGTATAACACTCAGAACATTTTGTTATAGGGACGTTATTAGTGTTGTTTAATGACTTGAAAATTTCATCTCAGTTAAAAAATCAAATTAACTGGTGCGTATTTACGTGCTATGATTTACTAAGACTTTTGACGTGAATTATCCCAATAATAGTGCATCGATCAACTTACTTCGACATTTGGCTATGAAGCACCACCTAAAAACCATTGAATTCAATCGTGGCCGTCGTTTGCTTACGGACAAATTTAAAGAAGGTCGTCTAAAATCGGTTGTTGTGCTAGAAAATATCGATGCTGTGAGCGAACTGATAAATCAATATCGTCATGTGACATAACGTGAGATTGAGGCAAACCTGGGCATAGTATGACAAACATACACAAGATTTTACATGAACATTGAAAAAGCAGTGAAAAAGATTTGTACGCGTTGGAGTCTGCATAATTTGACAATCCCTCAAAAAAAGGCTTTTATCGATTGGGGCAAAGAAATACAATCGTGATGCATATAAACTCGTGTATGATTTTTACATAGGTGACGAACCTTGGATCTATGCGTATGAGTCCGAAAGTAAACAGCAGTCGACTATACAGATCTTTCAAAATGAGCCAAACCCAACAAGAGTTGTTTGCGCAAGAAGCACTTCGAAGCAGATGCTCGCCTGTTTCTTTGGTATAAATGGGCATGTGGTTATGGTCCCATTAGATAATTGTAGAATGATCATTTCTGAATGGTACACAACCATTTGTTTGCCAGAAGTCTTCGAAGAAATAGGAAAAAAAAACAACCACCGACGTGGGATCATTCTTCACCATGTCAACGCGAACTCTCACATATCGGATCGAATAACTCAATATTTGACCGGTCATCCGCCGTACAGTCCTGATTTGGTACCCAATAATTTCCATTTGTTCCCATCAGTGAAGAATAAACGACATGGTCAACGATTTCCGACTCCAGAAGAAACGGTTGATGCGTTCAAAATGCATGTTTTCGAGATACCTCAATCAGAATGGAAAATGTGCTATGAAATTTGGTTCAAAAGTATGCAAAAGTGTATTGATCATCGCGTAGATTATTTTAAATAAAACATTAAAACCGGTTTCAATTATAAATATTTGTTTAGGTTTATTATTCCGGATACATAAATAGCAACACTCGTATATAAATATACATACATACATACATACATATATACATACATACATATATATATATATATATATATATATATATATATATATATATATATATATATATATATATATATATACCGGTTTTAATGTTTTATTTAAAATAATCTACGCGATGATCAATACACTTTTGCATACGTTTGAACCAAATTTCATAGCACATTTTCCATTCTGATTGAGGTATCTCGAAAACATGCATTTTGAACGCATCAACCGTTTCTTCTGGAGTCGGAAATCGTTGACCATGTCGTTTATTCTTCACTGATGGGAACAAATGGAAATTATTGGGTACCAAATCAGGACTGTACGGCGGATGACCGGTCAAATATTGAGTTATTCGATCCGATATGTGAGAGTTCGCGTTGACATGGTGAAGAATGATCCCGCGTCGGTGGTTGTTTTTTTTTTCCTATTTCTTCGAAGACTTCTGGCAAACAAATGGTTGTGTACCATTCAGAAATGATCATTCTACTATTATCTAATGGGACCATGACCACATGCCCATTTATCCCAAAGAAACAGGCGAGCATCTGCTTCGAAGTGCTTCTTGCGCAAACAACTCTTGTTGGGTTTGGCTCATTTTGAAAGATCTGTATAGTCGACTGCTGTTTACTTTCGGACTCATACGCATAGATCCAAGGTTCGTCACCTATGTAAAAATCATACACGAGTTTATATGCATCACGATTGTATTTCTTTGCCCCAATCGATAAAAGCCTTTTTTTGAGGGATTGTCAAATTATGCAGACTCCAACGCGTACAAATCTTTTTCACTGCTTTTTCAATGTTCATGTAAAATCTTGTGTATGTTTGTCATACTATGCCCAGGTTTGCCTCAATCTCACGTTATGTCATATGACGATATTGATTTATCAGTTCGCTCACAGCATCGATATTTTCTAGCACAACAACCGATTTTAGACGACCTTCTTTAAATTTGTGCGTAAGCAAACGACCGCCACGATTGAATTCAATGGTTTTTAGGTGGTGCTTCATAGCCAAATGTCGAAGTAAGTTGATCGATGCACTGTTATTGAGATAATTCACGTCAAAAGTCTTAGTGAATCATAGCACGTAAATACGCACCAGTTAATTTGATTTTTTAACTGAGATGAAATTTTCAAGTCATTAAACAACACTAATAACGTCCCTATAACAAAATGTTCTGAGTGTTATACAGTCAACAATGTCAAACTTTATTATGTATGTGTCAGATGGCGCCTAGCAACAGATCTGCAGAATACGGTGAATGAGGAAGCAATTCGAACTGCAATTCATGTAATTTATCCATTGTTGCCAACACTTTGTGACAAGGTGCATTGCCTTGACAAAAGAGAACTTTTTTGTTCATTTGGAGCCTTTTATCTATGATATCAGATATTTTATCTATCTTCATGATATCAGCTATCTCATGTAGCTTTACTTTACGGTTTTACGAAATAATTTTGTGATTTTTTTTGATGTTGTCTGGTGTAGCTACCTCATTTGTTCAGCATCATCGGTGCTTGTACGGCCACGTTTAAATTCAGCATACCAGTCAATTAAGGTCGATTTTCATGGGGCAGAGTATGGATAAAATTTATCAAGCCGTTTTTTCCATCGCTTTAAAAATAACAAAACTAGCGTCACTTAAAGCACACTAACTCAGAAACTAATAGACAAATTGTCATGAAATTTTGACACATGACGTTTGAAGTCTGTTTATATCTGAAGTTTGTTTATAATTTAATTATAAAATTTAATATCTGGAATTAATTTCCAGTAATGGAATGTAAATTATTTAAACTGCCTACGTAATTAGTCCCTTCCTAGTTCCGAAATTCTTATAATATCTTAAAGAACTCGGTATTGCCTGAGTCATTGTTGAATTCATTCGAGATAAATTTCATTCCATTATTTTTTATATTAAGGCATGACTTCAATTATTAAAATGTTTTATTCATTTTGTGGTATGTCTGCTTACAATTGCCTTTGCATTTCATATACAGCAGAGTACTATCAGTACTGAACTGTATGACTGTATTCAAAAATACCTTAACACTACCATACAATAATGCTGCTTTAGAGCTAGGCCTCACAGGATGACTCTGAAAGAATAAATCACATCTCATCATTAGTTTCATAACATTTATTCTACATTGTTTGAGTTCAAGTTGATTTCAGAATCAGACTAGCGATAGACGATCACTTTGTACCTGAACACAGTGATCATATGGCTACAGTGAAAAGTCTGTTACTTTCCAAATAATTTTTTATATACTTAGTCTCCTTTTATCCTGAGTTACTTCGACATATGATTTTCAACATTTTTATAGCTTCCAAAAAGTGCACCTTGCAATATAGTCCTCTGTATCGACGATGATATCTTCATTCGGTGCGAATTTATTTTCAGCCAGCCATTTCTTCATGGAAAGAGAAAGAAATCGAAGGGAGCCAAGTTCGGAAAATTGGGAAAAAGCGCCATCATTGCGGCAGCAGAAAAGGGGGTGGATGTATTATCGTAGTTAAACAGCACTTTGGCAAATAACGTCGTCTCTTATCAACTTTTCGTAAAATTTGATCAAACATATAAAATACTACTCTCCTTGGTCGTTTTAGCCTTTTCCAAATAGTAGATGAAGATAATGCCTTGCAAATCCTAGAAAATAGTGGTCTTGGCCTTTTCGGGCGGTTGAAGTATCTTCGACTTCTTCGGGGCAAGTTCGGCAGATAAAATCCACTATTTAAACTGTTGCCTAATTTCTGGTGTTTAGTTATGAATCCAAGTTTCGCCAACAGACACGAATCGCTACAAAAACACCTTTAAATTGCGCTTATTCATGTCTAAACATTGTTGTGCAGTGGTAAACGATTCCGTTTTTTATCAGAGTGAGCAAACATGGAACTCATCACTCTTCGTCAACACCTTTGTCATGCTCAAATGTTCGTGTAAAAAACATTATGTAGGAAAAATGCCAAACATGGTACGCATTTGTCCGACATGCTTATCATCTCAACCATCTCTCAAATTTTTACTACTTTACAATTGGCTAACAGGATAACATGAATTTTGTTAACAATTTCCTCTGTAGTGACCTCAATGTGGCATACTGAGCGCGAAGCATCACTCGTGCTGATTCGATCACATCGAAACTCAGTAAACCACTTTCGAAGCATGGAATGTAAAGGAAACGTAGAGTTCCCATAATACTTTTTCAACTTTTCTTCAGTTTGCTCTATGCTTTTTCCACACAAAACATAGGGTTCAATGCACGTACAAAATGCGCGTTTTCCATGATAACACAAAATACATAATTTGTCTATTTTCGAAGACTGTCACAACAAAACTAAATGTCATATCGGTTTGAAATTCATGAAAGGTGACTTTGCGATCGCCTTTCATGTATCCATCAAGTTCCTGACTTTTTATTCTATCTAGTGGCGGCCCCTGGGTTTTTAAAGTGGGAGGGCGTAGAAGAAAATAGCGCGGCTGAAGATTTTTTTTGCTTTCCCCTTCCTCCTTTTTACTTTTCTCTATCGAAACCCTATACAGGAAGTGAATCAGGAAAATGAGTTTACAGAAATAAAAAAAATTGTTTACTGTGATAAATGCTGGAGGGGCGGCTCCTCAATGCCCTCCCTCACGAGCCGCCACTGATTCTATTATTGTATATTCCGTCAACGTCACCTGACAATCATTTTACTGGCAACTTCAGTATGCTCACCCTGTTATTGGGTGGCTACTGTTTGGGTATAATGGTTTAGCTTCTTCTCTTGTTCAACCTACATTTTTACACAATATTTTATTTTCGTAGCTGCTTATTTGTCAGATAATAATATGTACTTATGTTGATACAAGTGAAAAGCGTATAAAACATTGTATAATGCAAGTCATTGTTCAACTATAAAAACAAACAACAATTTTGAATATCAACAATACCATATTTAAATGTATGAGATACGGAGGAAGCTGCACTGTCTCGTTGTAAAGGTATTCTTTTACATATATTCTTAATATGGGCATTAGCATTCGCATTTATTCATAAATTATACAAGATATTTTTGTTACATAGTTCACCTTCAATATATTACACCATTTAATTTATTATTTAAAGTGAACCCAAGTTAAAAGAACCCATATATATATATATATATATATATATATATATATATATATATATATATATATATATATATATATATATATATATATATATATATATATATATATGAAGAATTAAAGAGAAATGGTTTTGTAAATACATGAACGAAATCAAGCCTTGTGATTTGAACATTTAAATATAAGAATAAATATTTTCCCCATTTATAATAGGTGTGGCGGTTAACAATTGTTAATTTTTTTAAGATATGGCGCTGGAAACAAGTGTCGGTTCACAGTCGATTCTCTTATGTCATTTTGTTGCTACGGCAACCTTTCAAAACACCATTGATGATTAAAATATTTCGAATTAGCGTCTTATATTTTTTATGCGGTAAGCATGTTGACTTTCGAGCAAAATAAAGATAATTTGCGGCTCGTACTGCTTTTCTTCTTTATTAGAAGAAAAACGCGAGGGAAAGCGGTCGTATACTTCTCGAAACTTACGGTAACAATGTCCCAGTGAAGACGTTTGAGAATGTTGGTTTAGACGCTTAAAAAGTGCTCGACTTGAAAGGCAAAGAACGCCTAGGTTAACCGAAAATATTTGTAGATGCCGAATTGCGAGCATTGTTGGAAGAACGTCTTCTTCCAATGGGTTCTTCCAATATTCAAACTGGACAACAAATGGCAGAGAGGTTAAATGTTGGTCGTCCAACCATTTGTGATCGTTTGCATGCCATGGGAAAGATTCAGAAGGCATGACAATGGGTACCACATCAGCAAAACGCCAGACAGACGGAAAAGCAAAAAACGGTGTGCGAAGTTTTGCTTTGTTGGCATGAAAGAAAGGCTTTTTGCATCGGATCATGACTGGAGAATAAAAAGGATATATTCCAGAACCCAAAATATAGAAAATATTGGATTACGCAAGACAACCATCAACATCGACCGAAAGACCAAGTCGCTTTGGAAAGAAGACAATGTTGTGAATTTGGTGGGATCATAAGGGTGTCATGTACCATAGGCTTCAAAAACCATGTGAGATAATTAATACCGTTCGCTACCATCGACAAATGATCAATTTGAGCCATGTACAGAGGGTATAAATCCACCCCAATATATTGGCTGTGAGCTTTTTGGATAACAACGAAGAAATTAGAAAACTAAAACTTCATAAACTAAAATATCTCATTTTACATAGCAATAAGTTACAAAACATGAATATTTCAATAGAATTCATATAAAGTTGTATTCCCTTGAATAAAACTCGTAAAGCAATGAACATGGTGTAGGGCACCCTTTTGGAAATGAGTGATAGCTGGTGCGTCTTCACTACAAGTTTGAACTCCCTAGAACCATTTGTTCGTTCGTAGTAACTCTTTTCGTGAAAAGGTTTTTTTAGTGCATTCTGAACGTTTACTACGCACCACCAGTAATCAAGTGACTGTAGTGAGCTGACACTCACACTGAAGACGCATCAGATATGGGCATGTTTCCTCTCTAGTCTCATTATTTTACAAACACACCTCGTATGTGAAACTATACTCCTATTATATATTAACGTATTTTCCTTAAATAAACTAAATAAATAGATCAACTTATTTAATTATTTATAAGCTCTCCAGCAAAATAATTTTTTTATCACACATTCCACCTTCAACAGATTCAACGACCTCCACATTATGTAGTATTATTTAACAAGAAAATTGTCTCCTCATGTCTAATTAATCTTTTAATTAAATTATAATAGCGTTCGATGTTCTCAGTATACAGATAAGGCTTATAAAAAACTGACATAAAAAATATGTAGACGTAACACTTATTATTTGTAAATATAATCGATTTATTTATTTTTTTATATTAAAACGGTATATGTTTAAATTTATTAAGCTTACCAATGAAAAGACGGCAAAAATTATACTAATTAAAGCTACTGTAGTCCAATGTAGGAGATATCCTAAAATGTATGTCAACAATATTCCAAAACTGGCGCAGACTGGACCTAAAGTTTGTAAGAAGCCTCTGGTAGTTGGTGTGGAAATCTCACCCACATAGGTGTATGAGGCTGTTGACATTCCTAAAATATTATAAATATTAAAAATAAGAATGTTTTTGTTCAATAAGGATCACTGCATTTCAAAACATGAAAAATGGTGCAAAATACACACAGTGAATAATTTAGTTAGAAAATAAGCTTTACAATGTCAACAAAATACGAGGGCTGTATGATAAGTACCGAACCTAGGCCAGAGATAGTGCTAATATTTAAAAAGTTATATTTTTCGCAAATATAACCTTTCACAATAATATTGTCAAAATGCCAAGTCTCTGTGGTAGTGATTTAATTGGTGAATAGCAGCAATTTAACAACTTTTGTGATTTTACAATAATGAAAAAAATTGAATATCGCGCAGTGATAAAATACTTGGTTTTAAAAAAGAAAACAAATGATAAGATTAAAACGGAGCTTAGCTTAGTTTATGGGGAATCTGCACCTTCATTATCAACCATAAAATATTGAACAGCCGAATTCAAACATGGCCGCAGAAGTATTTTTGTTGAAGATCATCCAAGTCGTCCAAATGAGTTTACCACTTCAGAAATGATTGAAAAAATCCATGATATCGTGATATACCATTGGAAAGTGAAAGTGGTGGGATTTTTGAGACTCTGGACATTTCACTTGAATAGGTGCAGAATATTTTAAAAACTCATCTGGATATGAAAACGTTTTCCGCAAGATGGGTGCCGCGATTGCTCCCAATTAACACACACGTGTGTCAACTACAAAAAAAAGGTTTAGCGATGTTAAAGCACAATTGGAATGATTTTTGGCATCGGTTCATAACTCTTGTCGAAACATGGATTCATCCCAGCACACTAGAGATCAAAGAAGAGCCACGAACGATCAACGAACACTTATTTTGAAGGGTTGGAGAAATCGTATTTTTTAGAGGGGATACAAAAGATAGAAAAACGTTGGACTAAGTTTATCGAACTGGTGATTACGTTGAAAAATAGAGTAAATTTTACACATAAAAATGTTTTTTTCTTAAGGCCAGGTATTTGTCATACCAAACCTTCGTAATATCAAATTTTTTAGAAGCAATTTATAACGATAAAATTTGATATTGCTATACAATTCTGAGTAGTATGATGTACCAAAAAAAACTTATAATAGATCAAAACACTTCTAGTACAATTGTAAAAATATCGTGGATAAAGTGAGACGTGGGAAAACAGGTTGTAAAGCATTAAGTCCTGATCATTCCAAAAGTATCCATCTTTCCTGATCATTCTAACATTATTACAGAAACGGATTCTTTTGAAATACGAGATGAGTAAATGTTTAGATAGAAAGATGATTGAATTTCTGAAAAGTAGTTTCTTCTAGCAACGGTTCGTTTCTAGTAACGGTTCACGGATTTGAAACAAACATTCAGTTTTGTTTTGTCATTCTCTGAGAGCAGATAAGTTCGATATTTTAGTTATCATAGAAAAAGGCAAATTTTGTATTATTAAACTGTACTTTTGGGGTGCAAAAAGCATTGCCAAAACTAAAGCTAAGATGACAGAGTGCATTTCATGGTTCATAAGTGGTTTATTGAGCTCTGATGTGGTCGAACGAGAACAAGAGATGCTCCGTGCACATGACTTCTCGTTGAGGTCATATCTGAGGAAATTATTAACAGAATCTATGATATTGTGTGGACTGATCGCCGAGTGAACGTTAAAGTGATTCTGAGATCTCAAACATCTCGAAAGAATGCGTAAGGATCATCTTACATGAACATTTGACATAAGTTCGCGATGGATCGAGCGACTACTTCACACCTTTGTTTAGATATCTATAAATGCAAACGAAAATTATATTCTTCACTATACACCAGAAATGAAGGTACATTCAAAAAAGTGAGTTTTACCTAGTGAATGAGCCCCGAAGAAGACGAAGATGCTTCTGTTTTCTAGGATTCGCAAGACATTTATTATCTTTATCGACTTTTGGTTGGAAAAAGGGAAATAAGATCACAGAAGAATATTAGACTGCATTATTGGTCAAATTTAACGAAGAGTTGATAGACAAGACCTGATTTGGCAACGAAAAAATATTCTTTGATAAAAAAATGCACTCCTCTATTCGGCCGCCATTGCATGAGCGAAATTGAACAATTTGCGCTACGAAAGAATGGCACATTCACCCAATTCTCCGCACTTGGCCCTCTCCAACTTCTCTCTCTTTTCAACATTAAGAAATGGAAAATTATAGGGCAAAATGTTGTGTATGGAACTAAATAGAGGCTACGTTAAAAAAATATATGATTTTTCACTCTCTCCTTGTACTGCTCACTATGTTATTTGGTTTTTAATAAGTGTTATAATATTTATTAATATAATTAAATATTTTGCAAACCTGTGGCAATTCCTGTAATCAAACGACCAGCATATAACCAGCCAACATTTCTGCCTAGTCCGATTAATATCCATCCTACTATAAAAGGTATACTACTAATTTGAATTGATCGTTTTCTTCCCAAATATTCAGCTAAGACTCCAGATAAGATGCTTCCTACTGGATTGGTAATGGCTCCTAAGCTAGCTGTAAAAAATAAATAAAACATTGAAAATTGCAATTGAAATTATATCAGATTTAACTGACGTAGCCGACACTTGATGGAAATTCATTTTAAATAAAAGAACTAAGGCTTGTCTAAATTTAACCAAATTATTTGTAATATTACTACATCATGGCGCGAGTTAACAGTGATTAAATTAATTTGGAATAATAAAATTGTCTTATACAAATTATGTTTCTTAAACTTTATTAATAACTTGAACAATACAACATTAAGGTTTTCAGTATATCCGCCTTTGTTTTATCCACTTCGAAACGTATTTTCCAAGATGATATAGCTACAATCATCGATTCCGGTGGTATTTGCGGTTATACCTTCAAGATATATACTAAATGTTAATTTTTAAAATTCTTTAATTAATCTTTCATCTTACGTCACTTAAACTCAGGGAAAGCAAGTGGCCATTATATATAAGGTATGTAATCAAGACAATTTTTTAACGCACCAACCTTGAGAAAGTTTCACAGAGTGTATATGACTGGAATCTTACCAGGATCAAAATATTATTAGGATGTATTTATTAACGGCACATAACTACCATGATTTATACTGGTGTGTAACAAAAGTATTTGCGTTTTCTTCTTTGTTTATAAATAATAAATTAAACGTCACTCCTTCACACTTCACGGGGTGTATGTGTGAATTACCCCCTCGTAGTACACCCAGGACAATGGTATTATCGACTAAAAGTTCTCACAACTAGACACACTACAAGGAAGCTATTGAACGTAAATTTCCTCCAAAGTATGTCAAAAAATGGTCGTTGTTATGACCCCATGACAAGGATGCAAATGCAATTGAATATTGAGGGAATCTCTGTTCGCAAATATGAATACCTTGCAATACTGGCCAGAGAAAACAACGTCGACGCGATATGCCTCTAGGAAGTTCATATAGACTCAGAAAATCAATTCTTGAGCCGAGGCAGTATTATTATACTGCTTGAAAGTCTATTGACTTCAGTGTTGGTGCATTTGCTTTTTCAGAAACATAGGAATCTGCAGTGTATGCGAAAAATGGCCTCAACAACTACACTGTCGAAACTCTGGTTGAAATTCCAGGAAGCGCGGCAGAGCTAGTAAAATTAACATCTGTAACACAAACATTATCAGTGTGTATAAACCACCAAGTGCAGATTGGCGGAACCTGGTATTGCCCGGAGCCGAACACCCGACCATGTACCTTGAAGACCTCAACAATCAGGATAATAACTGCAGATATCCTGCAAATGACTCCAGCGGTAAAACTTTTTCTACTTGGATGGAAAACAACAACTTTCATCTACTATATGACGCAAAAGATAATAAATCCTTTCTCTCAGCAAGAATGCAAATATCGGATCTCTGTTTTGTATCCTTCGATCATACGAAAAGGCCTATTCCAGCCACTCGAAAAGTTTTGGGAAACTTTCCATATAGCCAACATAAACCTTTCATAATCACACTAAAGCCTTCCGAGATAAACTGAAAAAGAACATCGCTACCATAGAGCCGGCAGTAAAAAACTACTAAACTACTATCTGCCATGCCACCATGTATAACGCCGCAAAAAAATCATTTCAAGGGGCTACCGGAAAACATATACATCTTGTTGGTTAGGAAAATTAGAATAACAGTTTAAAGAAGATCAAGGAACTGGCAACACAGAACTGGCCAGCGAAATCCTCGACAACCTAGAAAAGCCATGTATGGATTTCACACATTTCGACAGGGCCGGTCTCTTCTCAGACGCCTAGGAACGGCAGTACCTCCACCACCAAAGACCATTGATATCCACCCAGATCAAGTTGCTGAAAGACTCCAATATATTACAAGGACGTACCTGTTGATAAGAAATTTGCCACATAAATTAAAAGCCGAGTACAAGTCAACTTTCAACAGTTACTGACAAATTCACGATGGTCCCACCCGTTTATGGTAGAGCATCTCCAAATCGCTCTAAATAGAATGAAATTGTTCAAAGCACCCGGCTATGATAACGTATTCCTTGAACATCCATTTCAATTCACAAAATATTCCTAAAACATCTCGATGATAAAGCAAAAAGCTTGTCAAATTCTATACCAATATGTTAAATTCTATAACAATAACCTTAATACCATGGAAATTCCGAACTCATTTAAACGGGCGAAAGTGATAGCAGTACTGAAGTCTGAAAATCCCTTCAACAGCCTGGCTAGTTATCGCCCCATAGCAGTTTTAAGCATGTGTTATAAACTTCTTGCTAATTAATTAATTATTTACAATAGAATCTCCCCTATAGTGGACAGTAAACTGATACCTGAACAGGCTAGTTTTAGAACAGGACACAACTGGAATCAAATAGAATCAAAAAATCACATAGAATCAAAATTTCAAAGGAGCCTATAGACCGCTACAGCCTTCATAGACCTTACATCCTATCGGCATTACATCGGCCTATAACACCGTATAGAAGAAAGGGCTTGTCTTCAAACTACAAGAAATTATCACATACACGAAAATCTGCCACCTGATCCAAAACATGATAAGCAACCGAAGGATCACAGTACACCTAAACGATAACAAAAGGTATGGAAAAACTATTAAAGGCGGACTGCCAGGACCAGTAGCGGTGTCCGTGTACCCCCCAAACATATGCCCTATAATTGAAGGAATGGGTGGGGCTCACGTCAAACACCTAACAAAATGTTCATATATATATATATATATATATATATATATATATATATATATATATATATATATATATATATATATATATATATATATATACTAATGACATTCCAGATACCGTCTCCCGTCAATTTATATATGCAGATGATATAGCGCTGAGTACACAACATAAGGATCCTGACTCCTGTAGCAAATACCTCACAGCTCACCTGGCCGTCCTCGAGTTGTACTATAGAAAGTGGCGACTAATGCCTAATCTTTCTAAATCGGAGGACTGTGCTTTTCATCTTTCGACGAGACAAGCATATGCTGAACTGGACGTGGTTTTTGGGGGAAGGAGGCTAAGGTACCATCCTATCCCAATTTATTTTGGCGTCACCCTGGACAGATCCCCCACTTACAGGCAGCATATCTCCGGGATAACACAGAAAGTTAAGACCCGAAACCATATTATTCACAAGTCGGCAGGATCATCCTAGGGAGCGAATGGTCTGACACTCCGAATATCTGCGCTAGCATTCGTTTACTCCTCTGCAGAGTACTGTGCTCCAGTCACCAGACTTTTGTACCAACAAAAGTAAACACACTTATAAACTGGATGTCTAATGAATGACACCATCAGAAGTATATCTGGCACCGTGAAATCAACACCCACCGCCTGGTATGTAATATTGCTCTTCCGGAACTGCGCAGGTTGAAGGCAACAAGACAACAATGGGACAGAATACATGATGCAAATATACGCGTGGACGCTTTATATATACGCGTGGATGCGCGATATATATATATATATGTATATATATATATATATATATATATATATATATATATATATATATATATATATATATATATATATATATATATATATATATATATATATATATGTTAGTTTTTCTAATACTTAGTTTATGTTTATTTATATCTGTTTTTCTTCTCTCTTTTTTGCTTAGTGTCCAGATTTAATGTATTGCTAGATTTTATTATATATCAAATGTCAAAATGTAGTGCGTCATATGAAATATGTATACTTCACTCCTCAGAGGTTTAATCCGATTTCAACTTTTTACTCCGACAAATAAACATTCCTTCTTCAATACTAAAATGATTCCATTGCGAAATATTCAGTGTACGGTTTTTAACAAAATCGTTAAAATGAGTGAAATAATCGCGAACTAAAAACAGTTTTCAGATACTATTTTAAAAAAGGCTTCAAAGTAACTGACACCGCTCGTGAGATTTGCAAAGTTGCGGAGGAATGTATCTTATCAATCCGCACCGCTCAGCTCTGGTTCAAACAGTACCGGAAGAGAAATATGGGTCTTGAAGGAAGGTCAGATCGTCCACGGCCTCTCGATGCCGACGTATTAAGAGCAGCTGTGGCTGGATATCCTAGAATAAGCACTAAGAAACTTTCAGAGGAATTAGGAGTATGCCATTACCGTTAACTGGCATTTGCGTGGTCAACCGTAAAAATGCCTTCTGTGGCAAGGCAAAGTAAGACCCCACACTTCGTTTCTGAACTTTGAATTTCTGCCTCTCCCAGCATACAGCCCATTAAATGTAAAAACTGGTTGGGTCGGGTTTTTCTCCTCCAAAACACACCGTGGTACCGAAGAGGAATATAGTTACTGTCTTAATGAAAGGTTGCGATAATCGAAAACGACGACTTACATTTCGAGGAATAACCTCCATATTAAATTTTTTCAACAATGAATTACTAATTATGTTAACAATGCAAATACTTTTGTTACATCCTAGTATTTGTCTTTTTTATATTCACATATGTCCAAAAGTTTGGAATATTCAAATAATTCACTATTTTATTGATATTAAGTTTTTATTTTACTCGTTTACGCAATCATGCAACTCTGACTGGTATTAAATAAAACTCGACACCAAATGACCAATGTGTGTAAAATTGATTTATTATTTTGGAGTCAAAAAATTATAACGTACCAATTGCCTTCAAAAGTAATTTTATAATTTAAAAAAAACAGCTTTAAATACAAATAATAAGCAGTCATTTATCTATGGGTCTGATGCATGCCTGTAGGTGATTTGCCATGTTGTCGATTAAATGATCAATTTGGGTTTGAGGAATTATCTACAATTCTTCATGAGTAGCATCTTTTAGTTCTTGCAGGGTAAGAGGAGGATTCTTTCGTTCCTTGATGCGTGTTTTTAGAATGTTCCAAGCATGTTCAATGGCATTCATGTCAGGGGAATTTGCTGGCCACCCTATTGCTT
Source organism: Cosmopolites sordidus (assembly GCA_031761425.1). Taxonomy (NCBI): domain Eukaryota; kingdom Metazoa; phylum Arthropoda; class Insecta; order Coleoptera; family Curculionidae; genus Cosmopolites; species Cosmopolites sordidus. Next base: position 447,208 of record JARFXV010000746.1, on the reverse strand, counting down.
CCTCTTTAAGAAAATTTTATACTGCTGCTGTTCGATGAGGAGGTTCGTTGTCATCTATGAAAACAAATCCATCGCCCACTGCGCCTCGGAATAGACGCTCAGCAGGATTTAAAGCTTCCTCGATGTACACAGCACCAGTGACTCTTCTCTCCAGGACCAGTAGCGGTGTCCGTGTACCCCTCACAATACCACCCCAAAACATCACGTTCCCACCTTCAAATAGGATACGTAGTTGAGCTGTTTCTAATCGGGCTTGTCGACCTGGGCCTCTCCAAACAAATGTTTTAAGTTAATCAGAAACCAACCTATGATCCACCATTTCTCGAGCCCATCGCAATCTTAATTTTTTTTGTTGAACGATTAGTTTCGGAACACGTAAAGATTTTCTCCGATACAAATTTACCGCTTTCAGCCTGCGTGTTATCATTTGTCATGAAACATTTACTCTTTCAGGCATAATAAACTCCTTTTATATAAACCACTTGTAGATTCCAGATGATTTATTCGAGCTTTGAGTGATTTCTTCGAACTACCAGTGATATCTACCGATCTTGTGCGGCTGTTTGAGCTTATATATCGTTTTTTTTTCCTGCCGCCCCTCCGCCCTCCTGGGGCGATCCTTTACGTCATTTGTCTCTTGGAATTTTTGTGTATTTTCGATACAGCATTTTGGTAAATTTTGGGAAAAACAAATTTCTACAATTTCCGAGATATCACTTTGATTAAAGCCCTGTTGTAACAAAGCTATAACTCTTGATCTGTTAAAATGAGATATATTTCTAGGCGGTTTTAAACGGATTAATTGAAAACTGAAAAAGAACTAAAATAATGTGTAAATACCAGTATCAAAGGAAAGTACAAAAATCGAAAAGCCTGTATTATCAGCAAAACCATGCTTTATGTTATTTTCATTTAAAAACGGTCTAAAATAAACATCCATCACAATTTTATTAATAGGGGTAGATATCCTATTTGTAAATATTCCAAACTTTTGTATGTATGTGTAGTTGGCGGCTATTTTGTACGACATTCATTTTTTTTTTTCGTCATAGTTTGGAGTAGGAGATAAACGAAATTATCATATAGCTTCAGTCTACTGGTTAATTCTAATATTATAATATTATGTGTGGGTAAGATGACTTTCCATCAAGTACAAAAATAAATGTAACAGGTGATAAAGCAACGATTAATCGAAATTTCAAAATTGAACGTTTGTAAACTGATGTGAAAACGTAAAACATGTACGATCAAAAGATTAAAATAATATTTACTGATTGTTTAGAAGTTGTTAATTTCGCTCCATTACTTATTGTATACGAAAATACTTTTTAAACATTCCAGAATTTTTAATTTAATTTCTAAGTCTATCCCTCTTTTTCATTCTTGATTGTTTACTGGAAAATCAGTTCCGTTTAATGTGAAATACGATTAATCATCCATAATTACCAACAATGTGTTCGAATATTTTAAGAAATCATTTACCAGTTTTAGTCTTAATATTTTTTTTTATTTCTCGATTTATTACTGATACTTTTAATAATTAATAATGAAATTATAACGATAATTTTTATTGTGCCTTATTAGGCAATACTATTTGTTTAACCAAGGTTGATAATAATTAATCTACATGCATTAATTGGAAAACACGAGTCCATTTATTAACCACATCCATAAATTCCATTATCTTCAATTGAAATACATGCATATTCATTGCAGGTGTTATTAGATGTTGTATAATAGTACAATCAAAATAACTTTATGTTCTTAAAAATAATATTAGAAGAGCTGGATCAACATGGGAGTTAAATGTAATAATTATTTTAATTATTTTAAGGAAATTTGAGTATTTTCGAAAATTAGCATTTGAAAAAATCTCACCACTGATACGTTAGATGTATGTTTAATGTCTTCTTTAACATATCCCCAAATAAATTAGTTCACTTAAAATTCGTTATATCGCTGACTCAACTTCATCAGTAATTAAGTCACAAATCAAATTTTGAGACAAATCAATTATTTTACCACTTTTACTCTCTTCTTTAACTCTGTGCCTGGTGCTCCTTTTGAAGATACAGCAATTGGATTAATTTTGGTCACACAAGGTGGATTTACGATACTGTCGTACTGATTTCGCATATAGCTGTCTTATACTACCTTTTCATATTACTTTATCAAAAGCTATGACTCCTCTCAAACCTAAATCCCACCAAAAAGTGACTTTTGATCCTAACCGGTGAGGCAATAGTCACGCTACCATTTTAATTATTTAAAAGTATGACACATTTTATTTATCTTATATGTTTATTTCATGTTTAAATTGTGTGTGAATTAATTTTTGAAAATTATGTTAACCTAATGTGAGCCATTAGAAGCAATGCAGCTTTGTGCCCTTTTTAAAATATTTTTCATACCCAAAGAAAGCTCCTGTCTTTAGTTGTAAACACTCGAGGAGTATTAGAACAACTAAAGACTAAAAAACAATTAAAACAACCAAAGCCATAATAAAACTTACACCTTTTTAATGCCTGATTTAGATTAAGGTATGTTTCTGATATTTCTAGGATGTGGAATGTGGCAGAAGCATTGTGATCCCTAAGACAGAAAAATCTCCTCACGAACTGTCATCATATAGGCCAGTCTCTCAATATTATCAAAATTATTTGAAAAAATAATCGTGAAAAGGCTGAAACCCTTTATCGAAGAGGGGAACCTAATTCAAGTCATCAGTTTGGTTTTAGAGAAAACCATTCAACCATAGAGCAGGTTCACAGAATAACCGATGTAATTGAAAAAGCGCTAGAAAACAAAGAAGTCTGTTCAGCTATCTTCCTTTATGTTGAGCAAGCTTTTGATATAATATGTCATAATGGGCTAAAATATAAGCTAAATACTGTTCTTCCACAAAAATATTTTGAATTATTAGAATTTTACATATCAGACATATTCTTCAGAATAGAATAAGCAGAAACATACACAGAGTTAACACAGAAATAAATTGGAGCAGGAGTGCCACAAGGAAGCGTTCTAGGGCCTATACTGGACATACCATAACTACAACAAGATACAATAGCCACTTTTGCAGACAAAACTGTTATCGTAGCAGTAGGCAGATCATGAAACATCAGTTAACCAAATAAACAATTAGACCACAGAATGGCGTATCAAACTGAACAAGACCAAGTCTGTACACATCAATTTCACAAATAGAAAAACAACAGATTCCAATTAATATATATATAATACCCAGATCCATTATGCAAACTAAGCAAAATATCTAGGCATCATATTAGACGCAAGACTTTGCTGGACAGTGTCAAAAAGAAAAGAGAAAAGCTTGATATAACGTATAATAAAATGTATTAGCTACTTGGTAGACACTCCAGTCTATCCACCTATAACAAAATATTATTATATAAACAAATCCTCAAACCGGTATGGACCTATGGTAAACAGCTCTGGTGCTGTGCCACCAAGAATAATACATAGCCAATGCGCTATGGTACGTCAGAAATAGTGATCTTCATCATCTGATTCAAATTCGCACAGAGCTACGAACAATGGCTCCAACATCACGTGGACGTTGAGGCACTCCAGGTCCTCGAAAACACCAATCTAACAAGAAGACTCAAGCCAGTAAAGTATTTTGAGCTAGTTAAGTGATTGTGCTAGTGTAAACCAGATAATAGTGCGGTTGTGCATTACACATTAGTTTAGTGTAAATAAGTTATTAGGCTCTAAGGTATTCTAGTGAGTTAGGCTTTAGATTAACGTTTTCAAAGTAGCAATCTAAGTTAGAACAGAATTACTTATTGATTTACATTATTAGATCAGATTGTAATATGAGTAAATGCCTTTCGACGTGTTTATTAATAGAATGAATATTTTTGATAACTTTTGTCAGCATATCTGGTGTTAATACAGCGATTTCAGCACGGATGTTGTCCTTAAGTTGTATGGTTTCTGCTGTTAAAATTTGCATAAAAATTTGTCGGTTGGCAACATATCTTCAAAAATTTGAATCTTATAGGAAAACATGTGCAAGTCATTTCTCAAAATTCGGCTTAAATGGCTTTGAGAAATTCCCAATTGTGCATCACGTCATCGAATCGACGTTTCTCGAGAATTTTGCTCCATACGTTCAATATTATCATCGCTTCGCACTGTTTTTGGACCTTTGATGCGAGGCCTATTCCCAATGACTCGGATTTTTTTGATTTGGTTGAATAAACGATAATTTGTCGTTTTATGAAATGCCGGACCATTTAGTATATTTTCACAAAAATTTGTTGCATTTTTTTATATGTAAATTGCAACAATTTCACTGCGTTCTTTTACTGTATACTTATCCTTAATAAACCTTGCACTTCTGCAGTACACAACGGCCAAACTCCAACTGCCACGAGTATAAGAAAAAATATAGCTCCAAAACAAAATGGAAACGTGATAATTACCCCACTCTTTATTAAAGCAGTTCGGTAATCTTTTTTAGATTACTTTCATCCTACATAAGACACTAGTTTTTTTGTTTATCCATTTAAAAAAAATGCATTTCATCCCTAATAATCATTTTGTTTGTTTAAAATCTAGCAGGTTTGATTGTTAACCAGTTGATAAAATTGTAAATGTCGTACCGTACTACTCGAAGCCATATTTAGTAAATGAAATTCTGTTTCCCAGATATCAATATGAGAAAAATATACAGCTGTCGAAAAAACTACTTGCTGAAAACCCTATATTACCCGAACCATAATAAAGATAATAAGATCTAGAATATCTACAAAAGTTATTTTCTTTTGTTTTTAAATGCAAAATATATACTAAGTCCATTAAAGAAAAACATTCGTAATCAAAAATAAATAGTTATTAAATGTTCGTTACCTTTTCATTTTAACTGTTTAGTTACGCCTAGTATTACGAAAATCTTAGTTTTTTAATTTTGTTCTTAGAAATATATTTAAATTAATCGTTGTTTCTATGTGTACATCCTAAAATTATATAATATTTCATATGACATTTATGTTTTCAACATTTTTAGTAGGACTGTAATTATTTTGAAATATAAGATATTACTATTTTGTTTTAATATCCTGCTAATACGATTCTAAAATAATTGTATTTTTTTTGTTTATTTGGGTTTTTCGCCACGATCTAAAACTCAAAAAATATCAAAAATATCTGTTCTTATCTAAATAAAGAATCACTGGGTAAAAGCAAAAAACCAAACATAAGAACAGATTTTTTTGAAATTTTTTGAGTTTTAGATCGTGGCGAAAAACCCAAATAAAGAAAAAAAATATATGAACACGCCACAATCATTCAGACATTACTAAAATAATTGTGTTAAGCAGTATACATAAAATTTGAAGTTGTTTGCTGTAAACTGTTTTAGATATCTGTAAAAGTTTCTATTGGGTTAATATAAAAGTTCATCCTATCCTTGAGAAAAATTGAACAAAATTTTATTTACTAAAAAATTACATTTAATCAATATAGTATATGCCATTTTGTTTGATGACCTCTCCCTATCTGAGGTTGTTTACTAACAAACTAATCCTGATGATTTTTGAAGTCTTCCAAGGAAGTATAGTTTCTATCATCTATGTTTTAAAACTATCTAAATAAATCATAGTCGGAGGTCGCAAGGTCGAAAGACCATGTCGGACCGAACACCAAGAATACCTGAGTGCTGCCTCACGACAATGCGCCTTGCCATGCAGACATTTCCATTAATGAGATTTTCGCAATTAAAAATATCACTGAGGTTCTGCAGCACCCTTATTCACCAGACTTGATTGCAGGTTACATTTTCGCTTTCCCAAGATAGAAAATTCATCTTAAACGACATTGTTTTGGGAAATTGGAGAACATTGAAAATTGTGTAAACGAACTAACCCTCTTCAGCGCTATGGGGCTTCCCAAAACAACTGCCTTGAATGATTAATTGTAATTTCAACTAAATACAATAATTATAAAAAAATGTGTCACATTACTTTATTTATACACCTCGTATTTGTCAAGGAAACAAGTACACATTTTTATTGAAATCATTTTTTCGCAATCTTCGAAGACCTCAAAAGATACATATATCGAATGCTTCAGCGGGCTGAAGCAGAATAAACTTACATTAATGACCACGTCACCCATTAAGTGTGATTGTTTGGGCGGTTGATCAGAACATTACTCGCAACGTTATTTCAATGATATTATTAAAAAAGATCTGAACTTATTTCTTCAATTATTATGGACACCTATTTTCATATAACTAGTAGTTTTATTTTAATCGAAGACATTTTTAATTGATAATAAAGATTGGTCTTCAGCCAATATAACCAGAATGAGTTTCTCGATAAAGGTCTAACAATAATAACCAAATTTTTTTGTATACAAATATATATACAATATTTCGCTTTAAAAGCAGTCGAAGCTACTAATCTAAAAATATGATTATATACGAGGTCTATAAATAAAGTAATGATACTGGTAGCCTAGCGTTTGATATGACAACACTGTTGGCTTCGCCTTTGGAGAGGAGATAGAGCAACATCTGATACGTCTTCAGTACGAGGTTCGCTCTCCTTACAGTCACTTAGTAGTTTGTAGCAACTCTTTTCGTGAACCGGATTTTTCTATCGCGTTCTGAAAATAATTGGCAACAATTTCGAGCAACAGTGCGCTATTAAGTTTTGTTTACAGATGCCGGCCGCTGTGCAATGGAAACTTTTGCAAAACTTTAACATGGCTATGGAAACAGTATTTCAGGTGGTTTAAGCCTTTCTCAGAAGGCCATGACTCAATTAAAGATGAGTCTCGCAGCAGAAAATCTTCAGTTGCAAGAAGTGCTAAAAATGTCCACAGAATTCGGGATCTTGTGTGTTCTGATCGTCGGTTGATGGTCAGAATGATTGGAGAATAGTTTAATAGAATAATTTAACTCATATGACCATTCATCAGATTTTGACTTATGAATTAGAGAGGAAGAAAATCTGCGCAAAAATGGTTCCGAAAATCCTTCGCAGGATCAAAAGGAAAGGAAAAACGAAAGGGAAAAACGTTTTGCCGTTTTGGAGCAGATTGAAAATGATCTTCATTTTCTGGAACGTGACCTTACTCATGACGAGTATTAGATTTTTGAATAAGAACCAGAAACCAGAATGAGCAAATCAAAGTTCAAAAGCATGCTGGTTTGCTTGTTTGATAGCCAGAGGATCCTCTATTTTTATCAAGATTTGGATAATGGTCGTTCATGTGAGACAAAATATCAGAAAACCTGGCTACTACATCACGATAATGTGGCTTGCCTCACAGCATTTTAACGTGTTTTTGGCAAGTAAAAACATCACTTTGGCTTCACAGCCCCCTTATCCAACATACTAGAATCCTTGTTATTTTTTCCCAAGAGTGAAAATTCATCTTATAGAATACTATGTTGGGACATTGGAGAATAGGAAAAAGGCCGTAACCGACCAGCTGAAGACGATTCCACTGTTTGAGTTCCAGCACTGTTATAAAGAGTGGACAAACCGTCTCCAGCGTTGTTGCTTTGAAGGAGACATTGTAGAACTGTAATTTTAATTGAATAAAAATTTATAAAAATTAATCTAATTACTTTATTTGCATCTCGTAAGACAACACAATATTTCATGGAATAAAAGTGGAAAACATTGTTGCATCAGGATGAGACACTTTTTTCCATCTGTCATATTCTTTGGACATTTTGCTTTATAAAAAATGAAAAGAAATTGTAAAAACCTGTAATCTTATAGCAAAAAAGCAGCAATGAAACAATTTTTTTCTTGATACTTAAGACAAATAAAATATTAAAATTTTGAAAATATGCACTTATTCGTTATTTCTAATATTTTTTGTTATCTGATATAAACGGTTTTATATTTATTTAATTTATTATGCATTATTTAACAATATGTGTTCATTAAACCTGATTTCCACTGGGCAGCCAATTAAACGTTCGGATTAAAATTCTCCGCGTTCTAGTAACGCTGAGCAAAAAAAGGGATTGTTAACAGGTGTATACCTTGAACTGTATCTTTTTCATTGAATGAACGGTTAAGCCTGAACATTTACTTCCGATATGTTCAACGATTTTGTCTTTATAAATCAATAATATGTATCTTTCGGAAGTAATTAACAATTTTAAAATAAGAAAATTAATTTATTCTGTTGACTTGACAGTTTAATTAATAGTACATAGGTTTAACAATAAATATACATAAGATAATTTTTAGTCCCTTTACAAGGTGAATATTAATATGGATACTATTACTGATAATTAAAATAAGTAACAATAACTGTATATATATATATATATATATATATATATATATATATATATATATATATATATATATATATATATATATATATATATATATATATATATAATATATTTTTTACCAATTGTATTATGCCATTTGCACTACGCCTAAAGCATTGTCTAATACCCGATACATGTTTTATACCATTCTTCTCATGAGTGAAGGTTTTTTTGTCAGAGAATTATGCAATCATCGGAATAATTGATATTCAGAGTGAACCTGATCTAGCGAAGCAGAAATAGAAGGTAGAATTCGTAAATTACGTGAAGAAGCAAATGCAATTGAATCGTAATTCAAAATATTTTATTTACATCAGTAGTTTTTTTATGTATATACATGTTTGCATTGTTCTAATCATTCTGCCTATGCAGTAATAATATAACATTTTTTAACTAATTTAGTATTTTTTCATACTCGTTATATATATATATATATATATATATATATATATATATATATATATATATATATATATATATCTATATACATATTTATAACTAAAATATACTATAGAATAAAAACAGCATATTTATATAACAGAAAAAAAATATTTATCAAATTACTAGAAATACCAGTAGATGTACAAATGGATTACAAGGTATGGCAATATCAAGGAAGATTCAGAAGGGGACGATCAATAATCGATCAAATACTAAGACAGATACTAGAGAATTTCTACGAATGTAGATGTACAAATGGATTACAAGGTACGGCAATATCAAGGAAGATTCAGAAGGGGACGATCAATAATCGATCAAATACTAAGACAGATACTAGAGAATTTCTACGAATATAATAATGACCTGTACTACCTATTCATAGACCTTGAGCAAGCGTACGATTCAGTAAATAGAAAGGAGCTATAAATTGGGATGAAAAAACCAAACATACTACAGAAACTCATGAATCAACTCAACTACTCGTCAACTTCACACTGGAAGTAGTAATAAAGAGAATAGAAATAAATACTAAAGGGCTTCTATTTACTGCAATACCAAATGGTAGCGTATGTACCCAATGTTGACATGATGTGCAGAAAGAAAGACAAAATTGGGGCATATTTCATTCCAACTGTATATTCAAGATATACAGTTCGAAGAGGTGGTGTCATGAGTGAGTCTAAGAATAAACTCAACAAAAACTAAATACATATGGTCAATAATATAAAAAAAGACCAAAGACGTTTTGAAAAAATCGGAAAAAAACCAAGAAAAATATTTGACCTCAAATTTGGAAAGAGGTGGGCGAATTAGACCAAAAAGAACTATCAACAATTTTTAATGGTCTAGATATAATAAAAAATTGTGAGTAAACGACCAAAAGGACACATCGACAAAATAAACAGCGAAAGACCGGCCGAGAAAATATTGGGAAGGAGCATGGAGGGATCAAGACCGAGTGGAAGATCGAGAAAAAGAGGGGGCGAGGGAGTGATGAGAAATCTGCTAAATAATGGGAATAATAGCATGTAAAAGGTAATGGAGGTATAGAAAAGAGAAGGCAAAAAAGCAGTGACATAAAATGCGGCACTCCTCGATGGCGATATTAACTGTTGGCATAAATACAAATATATGCACATATATAGACCTTAAATGGTTACAAACATCTAGTCTATTATGTAATCTATAGATTCTGGGGTAGCCAGGAGCAAGTCCTCGGGTGTGCCACTACATAATCTCTTGGGACATTCTTCTATGATGTGATGCTCTCAGAACTCACAAAGTGACTTGCCCCAGCAGTGTAGATAATACAATGGTTGCTATTTATGTATCCGAAATAATAAATAAAAACAAATATTTATCATTGAAAATGGTTTTAACGTTTTTTAAAACATTCTCTGCGATGATCGATACGCTTTTGCATACGTTTGAACACCTTTTCCATTCCGATTAAGGTATCTCCAAAACACGGTAGGGCGGATGACCCATCAATTTGATGTTTTGCCCGGTCAAATATTAAGTTGTTCTGTCCGATGTGTGAGAGCTCGCGTTGTCATGATGAAGAATGATCCTGCATCGTTCGTTGTTTTTTTTATATTTCTTCAAAGACTTCTGACAAACAAATGGTTGTGTATCATTCAGAACCGCTCTACGATTCTCTAGTAGCACTGTAGCCGCATGCCCATTTATCCCAAAAAACAGGCGACCATTTGGTTCGAAGTGCTTCCTGCGCGAACAACTTTTGTTGGGTTTGGCTCATTTTGAAATACCCATACAGTCCACTGCTGTTTACTTTTGGGCTCATGTGCATAGATCCTAGATTCGGCTTTTGACGCACCGCGATTGTCAAATTATGTGGAATCCAACGCCAACAAATCGTTTTCACAGCTAAATGTTCACGTAAAATCTTTTGTATGCTTGAAATACTAATGCCCTGCGATATCACACGACAATCTTGCATCAGTCGCATCACAGTATCGCACACAGTATCGATATTCTATGGCACAACAACCGATTTTGGAAGACATTCTTTGAATCCAAAAAAAAAACCAAGATTAATATCTAAATTTCCACTATATTTAAAACTTGTACGTATGAAAATTGTTTCGACTCACAGTGCCTTTTTCAAAATGTGAATTTGTTTTGTGTGTCGAAACAATTGTCAAGTTTTAAATATAGTGGTAATTTAGATATTAATCTGGGTTTTTTATTTAAAATGAATTTCCATCAAGTATCTACCTCAGTTAAAAAAAAATCTTTAAATCCGTTTGTGAACAAACGATAACCACGATTGAACTCACTAAACCAATGATATATAGTGGTTTTAGATTGTGTTTCATCACCAAAAGCTTAAATGACTTAATCGAAATAAATAATCCACGTCGAAAGTCGTAGTAAATCATCGCACGAAAATTCTTACGAGTCAATTCCATTTTTTGAGTGACATGAAATTTTCAAGTCACTAAAAAACGCTAATAGCGTCCATATGACAAAACAATGTCAACAATGTCAAACTTTACGATGTATATTTCAGGTGGCGTTTAGCAACACCAGTGTCGCCAATTCCGAATACATAAATAGCAACACTAGTCTCGAGTCGATTATGTTTGGCATCTTCCATAATTGCTGGATTGGTAGGTTTTTATTGCCCACAATTTTTGTATACTCGTTTATAAGAGTATTTGTTCGGCGTAGCTGATGACTATATGGAATGACAATAAAAAAGGCGAGACAAACACCGGAGAGTATTACGCTTCGCTACTAAACCAGCTGAATGTAGCTATTTAGGCTAAAGGGCTACATATGGGTAAAAATAAAGTATTCTTTCATCAATTAATATGCCTGCGCACTGCGTGTCCAGTTGTTTCTGTAAAACTCCATTCGCAGTGTTTTCATATGCTCTATATTCGCTGGATATGGCTACAGTGCTGTGCTTATTTCTTCTCTCTAAACCTGAACAAGATCAGATCATTGTTATTTCAAATGTTAAACATTTGAAATAACAATGATCAATCCAATATTTTATATTTTAATAATGAGTTGAGCTGATTTTAATAATGCGATACGAGGGTTGTTCGGCTATAAGTATTCGGCCTGATAAAGTTTTTATTTACCAAATATTATTCGTTTGGTAGCGTGCTTCGAAGAAAATACTAAACAAGATATTTGCTCACATTTTCTGAATTATATTGAAGTTTGAGGTATTTTATAGTACTTGGAATGGTAGCATTACAATAAAAGGATTAGATTCCACAAACACTGTTAAATTTAATCGCGGTGGTACATCTACTGAAAATGATGGACGCTTGGGCTGTCCGAAAATCATTACGATCCGCACAATGGTCACAAAAATCTTTACTATCGTATTAAATGAGCACTAACTGAAAGTACGCGAACTTGTAGACGTAAAAATCTCAAACATCTCTTATCAATCCATTACATTTGACAAGACGTTTTGGGTACGAAAAAATGTTCTCCTCAATATGTGCCCGTTTATAAAGAGTTGATCAAAGACGCATTCGAATGAATGCTTCTCAAGAGTTTTTAAACTTTCTTTGAGATTTTACAACAGCAGATGAAACATTGATTCGCCATTGTATAACAGAGATGAAGCAACGGTCAAAACAGTAGATGGGTAGAGCTAAAGCGCCAAAGAAAACAACGGTTTAATTAAGAAAACAACGGAAATAAATTTACAACAAAAAACAACAATTCAAAGCAACAAATTCAACACAAAAAGTTTCTTTAAAATATTTATCCAAAATGTAACCATTTATACGGAAAACAGTATTTTATTTACCTTATAACTGGCGACATCGCCAATTGTTAGAAAAAGTCAATTTTTGTTTCACTGTTCTTTTAACATATTATTTAAAAATAAAATGTAATATTTTGATTGCCATTTATTCCATACGTTTCGGCAAAATTTGCTTTATTTTTACAAAAAAAGGAAAACTTAGACATTAATATGGTTTAATGTCAAAATTTGAATTATCAGCACTTCCCACGATTCACGCCACATTAAGAAACATATGATTAATTGTTTTATTAAATTAAATGTTAAAAAAAAAGTTCATCATTTGAGTCCATGCAAGTGTAGCATGGTTTTAATCTATTTTTCCGAACACATTGAAAAAGTTCTAGTACATTGCTACTTCTCTGTAATACTACCGTAATACTCCGTAATACTCCGTTGCTACTTCTCCGTAAATAAGAAGCAAATTGTTATATTCGCGTACAATATACAAATTTAGTTTTAAATAAAATTTAAATACACACTTTGAAATAAGTTTTGCGCACTAACGCATGGGACCATTTCAATTAGTCAATACTACGTTGCCACTTTAATTTTTTGGCAAAAAATTGTTTTAACAATGTTCATTAGTTTATTTATAGTTTATTAGTTAAATGGTCAGCATTTATTATTTGCCAAATATGCTTCTACACATATTTGCTTAAAATGATAACACAGGCCAACAGTTGGTTGTTTTGGTGTCAGGGTATTTGGAGCTGATTTCATACTAATTAGATGCCCTGAATCAAATATGGCATTAATTTTTGCCTAGGAGCTCAAATTTCTAAGATATAACATTTTAATGAACCACTAAATGTTTAGTGTTACACTATTTAGTTATATCCATGGACCAAATAAAAAAATTAAACACAGAATTTTTAATATTATATTATACCAATATTATTATATACGAAGATAGATGAAAAAGTCATCGATGAAACCAACTAGTCGCTGAACACTTCAAAAGCTTCTTTTCCGTTATTTCCGTTATAGTTTTAATGCCCTGGTAAAATCTTTCATCTTGCTCCTCACTGGTATGTCCTAAATTTTGATGAAAACCGTCTAAGTAGATGTGTAAATAGTGCACCTTCACGCTCATGTTACATCCAAGGAATCTGAAACTGTTAAGCATTTTGTTTACCAGTTCAATATAGTTTTCAGCTTTTTTCAGCCCAGAAAATTTCCGACAACTGCAACAAATGAAGTCCAGGCTTTTCGCTCAGACACATTCATCGAATTTATGAAGGCAGGATCCTTAATGAGTTGTCTAATTTGTGCACCGTCAAATATTCCTGCATTATTTTTTTCTGTACTCAACTGAGGCGTCTTTTTCCCTATATATGCAAAGCATGATCTATTCTTATCCAGAGCCTTTACAAACTGCTTCATTAGGCCCAACTTGATATGCAGTGGTGCGAAGACGATTTTTCTCTCGTCCAACTAAGAACACTCTTTTCTAACCCAGTACTGTATTTTTTCTCTGTTATCCCAGAGGCACAAAAAGCAAGGATATTTGGTGTGGCCACTTTGCTGTTGAAGGAGAAAGTTTACCATTTTCAACTCCATCAACCTCAACTCTAAGTCAAGCGTTGAAGGTCACTTTAGTTGTCTTAAAGGCATTGCTTAAGCCATCTAGTGGATTTTCCTGAAACTAACTCAACGGGAGACTGACAATATGGCAATTATACAGGAACGAATCGTTAGATAATAATTTTAGAACACCCATACTTGAATGTATTGAACTGAAAAAACATTGATAGATAAGTGTATGTATCTGAAAAAGTAGAGCAGATAGAGAAAAAGGGATTTCATATTATATTTAGCGCCCCATATTTTCTTTTCAGCCTACAAACTATATTGAAAAAGGTAATATAATCAACGAGGATTATTACCCTTCGCTACTAAATCAATTGAAGGGTGCTATTCAAGCTGAATATCCATATCCGGCCAAAAAAAAGTACTCGTTCACCAAGTAATATGCTTGTATACACAATTCAAGTTGTTCTGTAAAACTTGATGACCTGTGCTTCGAAGTGCTTTTGCATGCACTATAGTCGTTAGAATTAATTACAGTGCTTAGTTCTTCCCAAACCTGAAGAAGTGGTTTACTCCAAATGTTTCAAGTGCTTTAAATTATAAGGTAATAGCTGAGGTAACTACTTAATCCTCAAGAGAAGCAATTCTGTGGTTCGCGATTCAGGAGTACATGGGTGTCTGATTATTAATATCTTTTGATTAAATTATCCATTTTTTTTTAAATTTAAACCTCAATCAAAAAAAGATTTATTCGCTCTGACGGGAATCCAGAGTTAAACCTCAATCAGTTAGAAAAAGACTATATCTATAGAATGTTCCAAAAAATAATACTATTCCTAATACCATCGAAAAAATCAACAAAAATAAAAAAAATGTTAAAATGAAGTGTTCTATTCAAACTATCATATCTAGGCGAAATTAATAGATACAAACTTTCTTCTACCGGCATTTAAAAGGGGACTTAATGTACTTTCAGATACTTATTACATAATTTAGCTTTATTTAAAAAAAATATATTTATTTAGTTAGGTAATGTTCACTGGTATGATGCTCTTCAAAAATCGATTCGGCCTCGCTTTCACTCTCTTTGTCGTCGAAAATAACAGCCACCTCATATAACGCTTCTACTTCAGACGCACAGCGAGTACGAGAACACGTTATTTTGAGTTAAATAGAAAATAAAAGAAACCAATAAATAAATATTAAAATAAAAATCAAAAATTTTCAATAAAAATATTATAGAAAATATAATATTTATGATTTACTTACCTCAAACTGTGTCAACATCGACAAAAAAAACACACTATTTGTGCAAAATGGTTTATATTTATTGACAAAACACTGACACAACAACAGCACTGGAGTATACCCATAGATTGGCTGAATTTTTGTTAGTATTCACATCTTAAAATGGTTATGATGGGGATCTGTAGTGGGGATAGAAATATGTTTTTCCCAACTCAAAGTCGCCCCCTCAACGTGACCATTTATAAGGGAAAAACACTTTTATTTCACCCCTGGGTATCCCTTATCCAGTGCTTCTCCTGAAGCTTAAAGTACTGAATACTTTAAACAATATCAGAAAATGTGTGTTTCCTGTTGATGATTGATTGATGAATTTGTGAGGCCTAGAAATTTTTGAACGACCCTCATATTCATCCATACAGTAACAGCAGTCTTGGTTGTGATATATTTTCTGCAAATCATTTTGAAATACAATCTTTAAATCTTCAATGCCACATCCACACACCCAGTTATACAGCACCGACGGTTTGTAATGATTGTTTTGTTTCATTCGCGATGAATTACTCTGAACGTAACTAGGTTACGTGGTATTTTTTTCATTTCTGGAAATTTTTACATCCCCATAAACACCGTGCAAGGTCGACGATTGTCAGTAAAACGTTTTTAAAGTTGCATTGAGTTTACAAAATTTGAAACGCAAATTTCTAAGAAGCTGTTGGATTAATGTTTTTAATTGAATCATTGTAATGACATTGACGGCTATGATAACATTGAAATGTGTCTAACGTATTCACTTAAATATACCAAGGTTAATAAAGAAACATTATCATCAAAAGGTACTAATCGTAAAGTTTTAATAATTTACTATTTAAGTGTATAAAATTTGTTATTTTAACGAAATTATTCTAAGCACGTATGAGTGCTAAATTAACACAATATATTTTTAATTTGGATATTAGCTAGTATGTTGGTTATAGTTAATATACAATTGATGTTAAGAATACTTAATATATGGTTTACATTATTCTTTAACATAAATAAAGAACTAAAACTTAGGTCTGAATTTCCCATATATTCGAAAATAATGGGTTGTCTCGTTTTATTTTTATTTCATCTTGAAAAACGAATATTTGCATTATGTTTTGAAAATAATGTGGTTAAATGTATCCTCGGCTTCGTCTGGTGGAATGCGTTCTGGACACTCAATTTTCGATTACTCTTTTAGGGAGTTTACGGAGTTCGGAGTTTATTTCTGCAAACTAGAGATAATCCAAGAGCGTGAGATGGCATGATCTTGGTGGTCAGTTGACAATACCATTTCGCAAAATAAAGTGTCCAGGAAACTTTTCTTGCAATAAATCGATTTTCTGGCAAGATATGCGACAATTCGCACCATCTTGTTAAAAGAAAACATTATTTATATCAGTAGTTGTCATTTTAGGCGAATGATAATCTGTTAAAATATTCCTATAGAGTTCACCATTAACAATAACACGAATTACATCATCATCTTAAACAAATATGGCCCTATCACAGTGTCTTTATGTCGAAGAAGAGCTAACTCCTGAATCACTTGAGAGTTTTCATCGGCCCAAACTCTGCAGTTATGTTTGTTCACAAACCCATTAAGTCAGAAGTGTGCTTCGTCGAAAAAGAATATTCTATCCCAATGTGGGGGATGGTCTGCCAAATGCTCTTGAGTCCAAAAACAATGTTGCCGCTTTTGTGGCAACACTGTATGAAGTTAGGTTATGACACTCTTATTTTAAAACATTTTTTAATTGATATTCAAAATAGTTAGTATATGTATAAATAGTTAGTATATGTATAAATAGTTAGTATATGTATAAATAGTTAATATATGGTCCCAATTATTCTTTAATACATGACATACATTTAACACATTTCAATATCTATATGTCCGGTTTTTCAAGATATAAGTTTAATCCGTTTGTTTTTACAGATGACACCACTTTCTTTGTCGCATGCTATTGTATAGTGGCTGTGCGAAAAAAACTGCTAATAGAGTTCAACGCTACTATTAAATGATTTTATTTCTGGCCCCTCAAGATCTTCAAACAGGTTTAAAATGCATCACAATAGAAGACGGAACGTGTGTTTATCAATCTGACATGCAAATTAGATAAAAAATTCGGAATGGCCGAAAAAAAAACACATCAAAATCGTTCAAAAATCAAAGTTATAATGACGGATTTCTTTGACCATTGTGATGTTGTCCAACTAGACTTCTCTTGATGGAATAAAAATCTACAAATTATATTATGTAACAACTATAGAACATGCGAGAGAGGATGATTGTCAGAAAATGTCAGATTTGTAGAACAATTTTCGTTTAAAGGCACTACAAGAATGAGTCGTCACACACATCTACACTTGTAGGTGAATGTTTACTAAAAACACAACTAAAATCATTAGCCAAAAATCGTATTGGACAGATATAGCTCCACGTGACTTTTTCTCCAAACTTTTTCTCCAAACTCAAATTATCAATTCGTGAAAGATGTTTTGAATCCACTGAAGCAACGAGGGTTGCTATTTATGTATCCGGAATTGGCAACAATGGTGTTGATAGCCATCTTATCTATACATCGTAAAGTTTGAGATTGTTGACTGTTCACGTACTCAGAACGTTTTGTCATACGGATGCTATTTCTGTTGTTTAGTGACTTGAACATTTTATCTCAGTAAAAAAAATGGAATTAACCCTAAATTTCGTGCGATGATTTACTAAGACTTTCGATGTAGATTATCTCAATAACAGTGCATCGATCAACTCACTTCGACTTTTGGCGATAAAACACCATCTAAAACCACTATATATCACTGGTTTGGTAAATTCAATCGTGGTCGTCGTTCGCTCACGGACGAATTTAAAGAAGATCGTCCAAAATTGGTTGTTATGCGAGAAAACATCGATAGTGTGCACGAACTGATAAAGCAAGATCAAGTCATGTGACATATCGTGATATTCAGGCATCTTTGGGCATTAGTATGACAAGAATATACTAGATTTTATATGAACATTTAGCCGTGAAAAATATTTGCGTTGGTATCCACGTAATTTGACAGTCATCAAAAAAAGACTCGTGTCGATTAGTGCAAAGAAATACTCAAAGAATAAAATTGTGGTGCGTCAAAAGTCGGGTATAAATAACATTTACACAAGTGACGGATGTTGAATCTATACGTATGAGTCTGAAAGTAAACAGCAGTCGACTACATGGGTCATTCAAAATGAGCCAAACCCAACAAAAGTTATTCGCGCAGAAGCATTTCGAAGCAAATGGTCGCCTGTGTTTTTTTGGGATAAATGGGTATGTGGATACAGTGCCAGTAGCGAATCGTAGAACTATCAATTCTGAATGGTACACAACCATTTGTTTGCTAGAAGTCTTTGAAGAAGTAAGAAGAAGAAGCGGTTGATGCGTTCAAAATGCATGTTTTGGAGGTACCTCAATAAGAATGGAAAAAGTGTTATTAATAATTAGTTTAAACGTATGCAAAAGTGTATCCATCATCGCAGAGAATATTTTGAAAATCGATAAAACCATTTTCAATGATAAATATTTGTTTTTATTTATTATTCGGGATAAATATAGGAACCCTTGTATAGAACCCTTGTATAAAGTGAAAAATCGAATGTTGGTTAACTTAAAGACTACAAATGAGAATGATAATATCATTTTCATTGTTATGTTGAAAAACATAGTGTAAAACAAAAATAATGTATGTAAAATAACTATTGTAGAAAAATAATTGAAAATTACTTTTTCAAACATTTAATCCAATGAAATAGAATATTAACTATACTAGATATTATATATCAGGTTAATGCACTGGAAGACAAAAACATATAAGTGATAATTTAATAGAGATTTGAAATATTAAGTATTTTCTACATTCTCCAAATTTAGCTCCTTACGGCATTTCTTTTCAAAACATATTTTTCGCCGCTAGGAATCATTTTTATAGGATCAATAAACTGTAACTAATTGTGATAATGCAGTATTAATGAATCATCTCCAAAACGGTATATAGACTTTTACTGAAATTGTTGAAAATTAATGTAAAATGATAAATTAATCCAGTTTCTATTAGACTAAGAACTTTTTAGATAAATGCAAATTTATAGTTCCCATTGAGTTTCAATCCCAAAAATTACGTAAGGTTACGAAACGATATAACGTTATTTATATAGAATACATTCGCAGTCTCGTTACATTATACCAATTTAAATGAAATTACTCTCCTTAAAAATAAGATCAACCTCAATCAACTTTACTCAATTTGGTAACAGCAATTATATATTATTATTTGATTATTATATAATTTCAAATTATTGTTAAAATGTCTATTATGCAAACATTATTTTGAATCTATTTAATATGGTATAATTGAAAAATTACTGTTTAAAATTGAATAATTTTTATTCAGATTAATATTAAAACTAAAAAAAAATATTTGGTACATGTGGATCTAGTAACGGAACTAAAATTGTGTAAAAATAAATGCAAATAATTCTCTCCATATTGTTGAATAATATTTCTATGATATATATATATAGATATATATAGACAGATATATATATATATATATATATATATATATATATATATATATATATATATATATATATATATATTTATATATATATATATATATATATATATATATATATATATATATATATATATATTTATATATATATATATATATATATATATATATATATATATATATATATATATATATATATATATATATATATATATATTTATATATATATATATATATATATATATATATATATATATATATATATATATATATATATATATATTAGTAGGTGCGTATAGACCCGGTTGAATCACGCAAAGCATTCTGACTCATTTTCGAGTGTTCTTTCTGATCCTCCACACCTCGCTCGTCCTTTCTCGGTAGATTCTCTTTCTCTCCTCCGTCCACTTTGTTCCCGATCTCCTCGACTATATGGTATTTAGCGCCATATATATATATATATATATATATATATATATATATATATATATATATATATATATATATATATATATATATATATATATATATACACCTAGAATATGGTTTATTAGGATATTTTATAGACTAAATTATCTATCTCGGATTTATTATACTAATATTTATTGGAGCAATGTAAAAGTTCATTCAATTTTTTAAATAAATATTGAAGACAAATTTTGTTTATTAAAAATTACATTTAATCAATATAGTATGTGACTTTATGTTCAATGACCTTTCTTAATCTATCCAATAGCTGCATGAGCCCGCACTCATACAAGTTCTGAGGTTTTTCGCTAAAGAGCTGATTCAGGTGATTTTCAAGTCTTTCAAGAAGGTAAGGTTTTTACCCTCTACCCTGTTTTATCATCGATTAAAATAAATAAATGGTGGTGGGCACAATTTCGGGAGAGTATGATGGATGGGCCAAAACATCGCAGTCAGTTTGTAAAAGTTTGTGCCGATTGGTCAAAGATACGTGTGATCTAGTATTGTCTCAGTGGATTGCAATGCCCTTTCTGTTAGCTACATCAGGCCGCTTCTGGTCGATTGCCTGCTTTAATTCACCTAGTTGTGAATAGAATTTCTGCGAATTATTGGTCTGGTTTTCAGGTATCAGCTCATAATAAACGATTTCCTGCCAGTTGCACTAAACATATTGCATAACCATCTTCGAATGGAAACTAGCTTTTGAGCTGATTGAAGGAGCATCTCCATCCTTACACCATGATCTCTTACGCTTAACATTATTATACACAATCAATTTTTCGCCACCTGTAACCATCCACTTGACATTTATTTCGTTTATTTTGCCCTTCAATTTAATATTGTTGACTCCAATAATTTCACCGATCTTTCGAGTTGTTCTATGCCGATACTTTCAATTCCAATATTTCGTTGCCATCAGCTTAAGCAGGTCCTCCAGAACGTGGTGCATCGCTAAGTTTAAAATTGTTTTTACGAAATTTACGGAACCTCTTACGGCACGTGCAATTATCAACGGCACCATCTCAATATTTTTGCTCAATAAGAAGGAATAATAGGAAATGCTTAATATTTCTTGCCATTTTTAATTCTTAAAAAACACAACCAATTAAATAACCCAATCTAGCGCCATCCAGAGAATTCATCACAAGAAAGCACATCTACAGAAATTCGACACGAAAAAGATCAAGGAATCCAACATAGCAGAGAAATGGGAAAAAATCCACCAAAAAAATATACAAAAAGCACAGGAGCTGATACGTTTGAAATAGAACACAAAACAGCCTTGGTGGGACTCGGAATGCGAAAGTGTATTGCAGCAACATAAACGAGCATTTCAGGAGTATAACACTAAAAAATCCCCAGAAAGTCAAAAGTTTTTTGTCGTGACTAGAAAACAGACCACAATTTTGTGTTCTAATTGTTCTTGTGTTCTCTGGAGAAGGCATGCCGAGAGGATTTTATAGGTGACTTGTAGTAAGGAAATTCCCCTGTAGTTGTTCATATCTGTTCTGTCTCCCTTCTTGCGCACAGGGTGGATAAGAGCACATTTCCATTCATCTGGTAATTTTTCTGTTTGCCAGATGTTCGTGATAATTTGCGTAAGTTCCTGCAGTGAATTTGGTCCGAGGTTTTTCAATAGTTCTGCGGTGATACCATCTTCACCGGATGTCATGTTATTCTTTTTGCGTATGTGCCTGTGCCTGTTTGCGTATGTGCCTGTGGATTTCTTCCTGTGTTGGTGAAGGTGATTCTGAGTGGGTATGGATACAATTTTCCTTGTGGAATCTTGTGTCGCGTTCGGGGCAATTGAGGAGATCAGAGAAATAGTGTGCCAGCTCCTGACAATTCGCCTGATTGCTTAGCGCTAATCTCCCATTCCGCTTTCTGAAGCAACGATTTTGTGGTGTGTGTCTACGGATTTCTCTTGCAAAAGACCTATAAAAGTAGCTCGTGTTATAATTGCGAAAAGTCTCCTCTAGAGAGTCTAGTTATTCCTTCATGTATTTCTTCTTAGTTTGCCTGATAACCTTTGTGGTCTGTTTTCTAGTCACGACAAAAAACTTTTGACTTTCTGGGGATTTTTTAGTGTTATACTCCTGAAATGCTCGTTTATGTTGCTGCAATACACTTTCGCATTCCGAGTCCCACCAAGGCTGTTTTGTGTTCTATTTCAAACGTATCAGCACCTGTGCTTTTTGTATATTTTTTTGGTGGATTTTTTCCCATTTCTCTGCTATGTTGGATTCCTTGATCTTTTTCGTGTCGAATTTCTGTAGATGTGCTTTCTTGTGATGAATTCTCTGGATGGCGCTAGATTGGGTTATTTAATTGGTTGTGTTTTTTAAGAATTAAAAATGGCAAGAAATATTAAGCATTTCCTATTATTCCTTCTTATTGAGCAAAAATATTGAGATGGTGCCGTTGATAATTGCACGTGCCGTAAGAGGTTCAGTAAATTTCGTAAAAACAATTTTAAACTTAGCGATGCAACACGTTCTGGAGGACCTGCTTAAGCTGATGGCAACGAAATATTGGAATTGAAAGTATCGGCATAGAACAACTCGAAAGATCGGTGAAATTATTGGAGTCAACAATATTAAATTGAAGCGCAAAATAAACGAAATAAATGTCAAGTGGATGGTTACAGGTGGCGAAAAATTGATTGTGTATAATAATGTTAAGCGTAAGAGATCATGGTGTAAGGATGGAGATGCTCCTTCAATCAGCTCAAAAGCTAGTTTCCATTCGAAGATGGTTATGCAATACGTTTAGTGCAACTGGCAGGAAATCGTTTATTATGAGCTGATACCTGAAAACCAGACCAATAATTCGCAGAAATTCTATTCACAACTAGGTGAATTAAAGCAGGCAATCGACCAGAAGCGGCCTGATGTAGCTAACAGAAAGGGCATTGCAATCCACTGAGACAATACTAGATCACACGTATCTTTGACCATTCGGCACAAACTTTTACAAACTGACTGCGATGTTTTGGTCCATCCATCATACTCTCCCGACCTTGCGCCCACCACCATTTATTTATTTTAATCGATGATAAAACAGGGTAGAGGGTAAAAACCTTACTTTCTTGAAAGACTTGAAAATCACCTGAATCAGCTCTTTAGCGAAAAACCTCAGAACTTGTATGAGTGCGGGCTCATGCAGCTATTGGATAGATTAAGAAAGGTCATTGAACATAAAGTCACATACTATATTGATTAAATGTAATTTTGAATAAACAAAATTTGTCTTCAATATTTATTTAAAAAATTGAATGAACTTTTACATTGCTCCAATAAATATTAGTATAATAAATCCGAGATAGATAATTTAGTCTATAAAATATCCTAATGAACCATATTCTAGGTGTAGTGAGGTTCAATAGTTATGATTGACCTCTAATCTATTCAGATATATATTCATTCTATAGAACAACTGGTGATAGCAGAGAAAAAAATAAGAGGATTTAGCCAATAAATGTGTTGGCAACTGTTAGTCATTACAAAATACAGAGTGTTGAAAGTCAAACTAAATTTTCGAAAAATTGAGATAATTTAAAAGCGGTTGAAGATAACAGGTTCAAAATCGGGCATATCATATATCAAATGCCACAAATCCGAATTTGATACTAGGTTGAGCCAAGTTCCTAGAGCACGCTTGCTACCTACACGAATATCTTGCAAACGGCGTGAGATAGATATTGACCAAGGATATCTTTTTTACGCGAAAATTATGATTCTTCTCCATATTGAAGTCAAAATATTTTCAGCTTATAGGATAAAAAATATGAGCGTGTTAATTCCTTACAAAGTAAGAAGCACCAAGCGCCTTCTAGGGACTAGGCTGAAACTAGTACCAAATTCAGTTTTGTCATCTTTGGAAACCCAACTACCCCAATTTTGAACCTGATATCCTCAACCGTTTTTAAATTATCGCAGTGTTTCAAAAATTTAGTTTCACTTTCAACACCATCTTTTTAATTCATCATAACTAACATTATCCAACACATGCTACTCTATGGCGTATAAGTTATGGGACACCGTGTATGTATTTCCCAGTTTTTGGCAGCTATCCAGATGGATAGCGGGTTCTTAATATATGCATTTTTTCTCCCTTTTCTTAGTGGAAATGTTATGTGGAGAGATTTAGATTTACTTACCTTAATCACCATAGTTTGAGCCACTTTTCTAGTGTGTTTAGATGATGTTTGAAATATCATGGAATGCCCTAATATTAGTATTATTTGCAATCGTAGTGCAGTTATTAATGGGTAGATTTGCAGTATATAATAGGTTTAAAATGGAAGCCAGTGCTCTAATTAGGGGAACCCTAGAAATATCTGTCTTTTAAGTTTTATTTTAATATCAAGGTTATAGGATATGAAAGGAGGTAGTTATGTCTTGAGATTGGGTCTTCGTGCCATTCTTTATAGAATGCCTAAAAACATCTTAAAATGCCGCCGTATTATAACTTTTACTGTCAAGTGCTTGTCTGACAATATTATCCACACTTCAAATATGCTCAATAGTGACTTATTGATAGATTACTAAACCCATGGTAGTAGTTTGGCATTAAGGTATTTTCTGTGATGATATAAACCAGTTTCTGATTCTCTTAATTGAAATTTTAAGTGTAATTTTTCAGAATTGAACCATTGATAGAGTTGTTATCTGGGACCTTTTTATGTTTTTCTACATTTAGTTTAGGGATGACTTGTTTAACCTCTATTTTTATCAAACACATAACAAAAATTTATGCTATTGCAAAAGATTTTGCTTCACTTTTCAGAAGTTTAATAGGATTTCAACTTTTTGCTTCGACAAATAAATAATTCGGCTTCAGTATTAAATTTATTCAACTGAGAAATATTCAGTCGACGATTTTTAAAAAAGATCAGGTCATCCACGGTCTCTGGATGGCAACGTTTGGGCAACTGTGACTGCAGATCCTAAAACAAGCACTAGCAAACTTTCACAGAAATTAGGAGTATCCTACGTTTCCTTTAACCGGAATTTGCGAAGCCCATGAAGGGAACCAAAACGCTGTAGAAACATCCCCCATGAACTGTCGCCACGGGAAAAGAGCAAATCCTTTTGTTATACCCTAATATATATAACTTTTGGTTATGAAGCATCATCCAACAGAAATTTTTATAGTTGGTTTACAAAATGAACGAAAATGTTCACCCGATAATTAATTTATTCGCTAAACTGGTTTATTTAGGAATTTAATTAGGATATGCGCATTATTTATATATGTTTGTTTTATTAATGCTGTTTCAATAACTTTAATATCTTTTTGATATAGTTTCTTAGAGACGATAGTTAGTTTCTCGTAGAATTTGAGATTGGCGCGTTGTTTCATCGCTTATTAATGACAAGCGTTACAAAACATTTGAACCATATAAAGAAGTGATATAAAACGGTTTATATTTAGTTGTTCGATTACAAAAGGTTTAAATAATTGAGTTATGTCCATTATACCTAGGTGTCGTTGCAATTAAGCTGATCATAATCTAAATTGTTGATCATGTCTGAAAGTATATAAGATACTTAAGTCCAAAAACATCTTATGTTAATCAGTTTTTGAAACTTTAACTAAGAAGTTCATATTGGTGAACTGAGAGGCACCGACGAGGAAATGGGGATATAGGAGAGCTGAAGACAGAAGGTCTTTCTTTTTTCTTTTTCTTCTTCCTTTCTGGAATGATCCAGATGACTCTCTGCTTAGATATAAAAAAATGAAAATGTGAAAATAAATAGTGCAAAAATTAACTGAAGCTAAAAGTGTAGTGAAAATGGTAAAATAGTGACGTAACTATGTTTCCAGATGACCGAAGCACTTTAAGTTTAATCAGCTACTAAGAATTTCATATATTTATGTTCAAAACATTCAATTCTCTTGTCTAGGAGGGAGTGGTGCGAAGCGGCTTGACCCATATCGTCGGTGGTCATGCAGCGAAAAAAAAAGTGGTCATGCTGCGCCGGCAATGTGCAATAAGCTTTTTATTATTAAAATTAAAGATGATACCCAATCTTTTAGGAACATATCGCCTTTCCTTATACCCAAAGCTTTACAGACACAACTAGGAACACTAACAGATACTAGAAAGCAATTCGATGGTTCTTTATTAATAGAAGTGGTAAATGAAAGACAATCAATAATTGCCCTTAAAATGAACAAACTTCATTCATATGATGTATCCGTCTCTCCACATCCACATCGTAACATTATAAAAGGGATAGTTTCCTGCGCAGATTTGGCTAACTGCTCAGATGAAGATATCATTGAAAACATGAAGGATCAAGGCGTAGTTGGACTTTATAGAATTATCCCTAAGGGCTCTGAACAGAATTCTTCAAAAGCTCTGCTTGTTCTCTCCTTTAAGACGCACACCCTACCAACAAGAGTAAATGCAGGATGGTACTCACTCCGGGTCCGACCTTATATCCTTTCGCCTCTAAGGTGTTTCCAATGCCAAAAATTTGGTCATACTTCCTCTCGTTGCACCTCTGCTGAAATTTGTCCGTCGTGTGGTCATCCAGGTCACAGTGAATCCCCTTGCTCTCTCCAGCCTGTATGCGTAAACTGTCAGGAATCTCATTCTCCACGATATAAAGGGTGTCCAATATACAGAAAATAGTTTGAGATACAAAAAATAAGAATTGTCGAAGGGTTATCCTACCCAGACTCAAAAAGGAAATATATCTCTCTACATCCATACACCAACATGAATTACAGCAAAGCTGTAACATCACACCTCGTGACCCCTTCCAGGTCCTCTGTGTCGGTTTCGACGCAGTGTGACTTCCCTCTTTTTCCCATTATACCCAAATCCAATCCAGATCCTCAATCCTCTCTACCCCCACCCTCCTCCTCCTCATATCTAACTACCCCTTTGATAGTCCCCTCCCCTCAACATCGGCAAAACTGCGGCTCCTCCACTAAGCATCAGTCTTCCCTTACTCCCATCCTTGGTTCTCAGTCTAAGGCTCCATCGGATATTGATAATTCTCCCGACAACACTAGCCCGACAAGTGGTCAGCTGAGTGCCACTAAGCTCCCAGTCAAAACCAAAACATCCATCTTCCCTGCATCCAAAACGCCTTCATTATCTAGATCTTCCTCGGACTCTTCGGTTCGAGGTACTCTTTCCAATAAAAAACTACCAAAATAGAAAATTATCCATCATCCCACCCACCAGTCCATGTTAGTAGACGAACAACCTAACCAGGACCACAGAAATCTCAAATCAAAGGGTTCTAAGAAGAAGACCTAGTTAATCCTTGTCTCTTCAATACTTAAAACTTTATCCTATTCACTTTCACTATAATTCAATGGAACCTAGGAGGTTTCAGTATGCCTATTGATGAGTTAAAACTCATCACTACTCAGTACAACCCCCAGGCTATATTACTGCAAGAAAAAAAATTTAAAATCAATTTACAGTACAGATTTAAAAACTTTAACATCTATAGAAAGGACAGAACGGATGCCGCCAGAGCATCAGGTGGAGTAGCAATAATCATTAATCCATCAATAGATAGCTCCCTCATTCATATAAACACAGCTCTGGAAGTAGTAGCCATCAGAATTGAACTCGAAACGCCCATCACACTCTGCAGTATTTATCTTCCACCATCTTCCTTTATATCAGAAGCTGAAGTGCAGGATGTGATATGTCAACTCCCCTCTCCCTACATCATATGTGGGGATTTTAATGCTCACAGCACAATATGGGGCTCAACACATATAGATTCCCGAGGTCAGTGGATGGAAAATATCTTACTTAACCTCTCTATTTGCCTAATCAACTCCCCTGCTCCTACCCACTTCTCCCTCTCAACGGGATCATTCTCCTCGATAGACTTATCCCTCTGTTCTCCTTCTCTTATCCATAATATGCAGTGGAGCTCCGTTGGGGACCTCCATAGTAGTGATCATTATCCACTTCTCATGCACCCCACTTCTTGCCCTTGTCATCCTTATTCCAGACCCTTCTATAATTTTGGCAAAGCTAACTGAGACTTATACCACTTCTCATTCTCTCCGGTAAAAATTTGATCTGGCGATCCAGATTACAATATATCGCTCCTGATCCAGAGCATCAAACAGGCTGCTGGAGGGTCTGTACCTCTCCAAGAAAATAAATTCTGTCGTCCTCCTGTTCCCTGGTGGAACTCTCAGGTCGCAGAAGTAATAAGGCTTAGAAAAAGCTCCCTCAATAAGTTCAAACACCATCCTTCGCCGACCAACTTTATCGAACTTAAACGAGCTAGGGCGGCAGCCAAAAGAACCATCTTAGCTGCCAAGAGGGCCTCTTGGTCTTCGTTTATCAATTCCGTCAGTCCTCAGCAAACAAGCTTTATATTTTGAAAAAAGATCTCCCTTTTTAAAGGGAAACCAACCAACCACATCCAAGGTCTTTGACACAACGGTACGTGGAAATCCACTGACCCAGACATAGCAGAGAGCTTTGCCGATTATTTCTCTGCAATCTTCAGCAATGCAAACCTTTACCCTGAATTTGTAAGATATAAATCGCAAAATGAACCAACACTCAACTTCAACGATCCGCATTCGTCCTTCTACAATCTGCCCTTTTCTTTAAAAGAATTACGCTGGGCTCTGCAAAAATGCAGACCCAGCTCTCCAGGTCCTGATCTTATTCCAATTCCCCTAATCCAACAGCTTCCTCCCTCCATGATTTAATTCCTTCTAGAAGCATATAACGACATCTGGATAACAGGAACTTTCCCATCTGCCTGGCGCCTTTCTATCTTGATTCCCATTCATAAGCCCGGTAAACCTCGCACGCTTACTTCTAGCTATAGACCTATCTCACTCACCGACTATCTATGCAAGATTATGGAGCGAATGGTACAACGCAGACTTTCATGGCTTCTTGAGCAGGACTCTCTTCTTGATATCCACCAACTTAGTTTTCGCTCAAACCGGTCAACAATTGACCACCTAGTAAGATGTAATCAAAATATTAAAGCTTCTTTCCCCAGAGGCCATCATCTTATTGCTTCGTTCCTTGACGTGAAGTCTGCATTCGATACAGTTTGGAGATTCAAAATCATAAAATACCTACATCAATGGGGATTCAGAGGTTCACTCATAAAATTCATTAATAACTTCTTATCTAGTCGCATCTTTGCAGTGAGAATAAGAGGTCAATTGTCTTCCTTTCGCGCTCAGGAGAATGAGGTGCCACAAGGATCAGTCCTAAGCCCAACTCTATTCAACATAGCTATTAACAGCATTTCCGAAATCTTTACCCAAAAAGTCGAATAGTGGCTATACGCAGTTGATATCCTATTTTACTACTCCTCCCGCAGCACTCGAGTGTGCGAGAGAAGAATTCAGAATGTACTCGGAGAACTCACAGCTTGGACCATCCATTCGGGCTTCAATTTTTCACCTAAAAAATCCTCAATTGTGCACTTTTGCAGAAAGAATCAATGCCCTAGACTTCACTCGTTCACATTCTTGGGCCGAAACATTCTTTCTCAGACTTCCGGAAAATTCCTAGGTCTCATATTTGATCATCGTCTTTCATGGAAACCACAATTGACGGAACTTAGATCCCGCTGCACAAGGTCACTAAGACTGATAAAATATCTTGCGCACTCTACTTGGGGTGCTGATTATCGTTCTCTTAGGAAAATTTACTTAACAGCAATCAGGCCGAAGATAGATTACGGCTGTACTGTATACCATTCTGCTCCAGCCTCTTATCTTAAACTGATTGATCCAATTCAAAATTCTGCTATCAGAATGTCCCTTGGTCTTTTCCGCACTACCCCTGTCACCAGCCTCCACTGCGAAGCAGAGATAGAACCCTTGTCGTATCGGCGTACCCAACTTCTTATGAACTATTGCTACAGTTTGGCCTCCAGGCCATTTCTTCTCCAAGGCAATACTCTCCTTAATCCCTTGACTCCCGGCAACTCATCACTTCACTCCAGAACTTCATCCTCGCCAAGCTTGTTTCACTCATTTACATCACTCAAGGACAAATTCAACCTCCCCCCTCAAGACTGTTACCCAATTACTCCTTCAAAACACCCTCCATGGTCCTTTCATTCCATTCCTTTTGACTTCTCACTGCTCCAATATGATAAACAACACACCTCAGTATCTACTTTCAAACATCTCTTCTGTTCTATCCTGAATACACTTCTCCCGACTAACATTATCTTTACAGATGGTTCTAAATCTAACTCCGGAGTGGGATCCACATTCGTATATTACTCACAAGGCTCATTTACTCCCACTTTGGTCTCCCACTATCGATTAAGCTCCCAATCCAGTATTCTGACTGCAGAAAACCTAGCCATGGAAAAATCTCTTTCATTCATATATGCTCAACCTCCTTCCAAGTGGGTAGTCTGCTCGGACTCCGCTAACTCACTAAGATCATTAGAAAAAGGGTCAAACAAACATCCAATCGCATCGCTTTGCTTAAACCTCATTGAAGATATTCTGGCCCTTGGCTCCTCTCTCCGATTTGTATGGGTTCCTGGCCATTGTGGTATTACGGGAAATGAAAGAGCGGACACTGAGGCTAAAATAGCCTCCACTATAGGATCCCCTTGTCCCACTATAGTATCTTATGATCTCAACACATTCACCAAATATCTTATTAGAAAAGAGATACAAAATAGTTGGAACTCTTTGGAAAGTTGTAATAAATTAAAAGAAATTAAAACAGACTTGTATACCAACAATTTTCCGTCATTCCCTGCCAGAAGAATATCCACAATTTGGTTCAGATTAAGATCGGGACACAATGTTATTACTCATCAATATCTTTTGAGGCCTGAACCTCCTCCCATCTGCTCTCAGTGCGGTGACCCCCAGTCTGTCCGGCACGTCCTAACGGAATGTCGCGCCTTCACTAACATCAGGACACGTTACAACCTCTCAAACGATTTGAAATCAGTCCTTCGGTTAGACAACCTCGATTTGCTTCTCTCATACCTGAGAGATATATCCATCATAGACTTGACATAGTCCATCCCTTTCCAACAATAGCATCATTTTCTCTCTCTTCTCCTTGCTTTCAATCTTGAGTCCTCCAATCAGTCTACTCCATTCTCACAAGCTTGAGTAACATCCCCCAACACTAACTGTATCGCCTACGCCTAACTGTATCTCCACTTTAAGAACTAACAGCCTTCTTCCCGTTACCGATGCGACCTCCATTAAATCTTACTTACGCCTTAGTGACGACAACCACAAAAACCTTCACCCATCGACCAGAATGTGATGGTATTCTTTTAGTAAAGAATCCCAAGCAGTTTAACTAAGAAATTATGTATGAAAAAGTTGTGTGTAACATGAGTCCTGCATTTGCTTTCAATGAGACAAATATAAATTCAAATGAAAAATTACCAATAATGTTTGGATCGCTTTAATAAGAATAAAACCGATTTTCCCGATAATTTTGTGACTATGAATGAGATATTGATCCAAAACTATACATCAATGGAAACTGCAGTCAAGGTAATACGTAGAAGCAGGCAAAAGTACATTAAAGAAGGCAAAAACTGTTCTATCGAAATGATAAGCCAAGACATTATTTTTTTGGTTGGCAAACGAAAGATTGATGCTTGATTATCTTGAGAACGATAAAACGATAACCAGAGTCTATTGTGCAAGCTCCTTTGGTCAAGCTACATGAGAAAAATCGTGAAAAAGACCCTATTTGCAGAAGAAAAAAATCACAAAAATGTGCCTGCTCTCGAAGGTATTTTGAAAATACCCAAAAAGAATGAAATAAAGTATCCATTGTGGCAACATGCATCACTAGGTTTGGTCCTTTTTGACATTTATTTTTAGCGTTATATCAAATGAAGAAATTATAGTAGCCGTGGAGACGTATTATTCGAAATTGTTTTCAGTTGCCTTAAGAAAACAAGAACATTCCAAGGAGATGTGGCGATGTGTGGATTCAAAAACGTTTCGCAAACCAAATTGAAGCTATATTGAAACATTATATTTTATGCTTTTAAAATATAGGGCCCGTCACTCGAAGTGTTACCAATGTCACGTTACTATAGCTGCCGAACAGCTTATCACGACAGGCTCAAAATTTGATAGACTTTGGTTTATAATACTGTTTACAGTACAATATCGTTCTCCGTCGTGATTGAAGAGAAATTTTCGTAATGAAATTCAAACCTAACAGTGTGATTGCTTTGTATTTGGCAAGAAAATCGCAACCTGATATTGTGCGTGAGCTACAACATTTACGTGTTAATAAAATGCTTGTGTATCGAACGTATATCTGAATATATATCTTGTATATCTGAATTGAAAGAAATCCACGTCAGAATGCAGCAAATTTGCCTAAAGAGATGAACGTGTCGGCTCAAGTACATGCCGTATACTGAAGTATGAACTATAGAACTATAGAAGCCTTACAATATACAAAAAGTGTAAGATTTAACACCGGCACAAAAGGAAGCAAAACTTCAACGATCAAAGGCGTTGAAAGGCATGCACGCAAGTGGCGAACTTGAAAATTTGTTGTTTTCCGATGAGAAAACTTTCACTGTTCAGCAATGCGTAAACAAATAAAATGATCGAGTGTGGTTGAAGAGCAAGTCCAGCGACAATTTGGACAATTAAGTTGCTATGCGTACATATGCGTATGTGTATAGCACAAGCGCCTGCTTCTGTAATGGTTTGGGTTAATGTAACTGCAAATGGTCGCTCTCCGCTCGTTTTTATCGATCAGGGTGTTGAGGTGAACCAGCGACTGTAGCAACAAAAGGTGTTAAACGATGCGTTGATCCCTTGGACACACAAACAATTTGGTTCCAACCCTTGGACATTTCTACAGGCCTCGGCACTATCCCATAAGGCTAATTTGACGCAACATTTTTTTCAAAATCACGTTCCGCAGTTCATTTCTTCGCAACAATGGCCTGCATATTCACCAGACTTGAATCCAATAGACTTCTCCATATGGTCCATTTTGGAAGCTAAGGTGTCAACAAAAAATATGAGAGTTTGAACGCATTGAAGTCAGTACTTCGTTGGGAATGGCAAAAAGTTCCACTGACTCACATTTGTGGAGCGTGCGATGCATTTATAGGAAAATTTGATGTCATCATCCGCGCCAAAGGTGATTATATTGAACAATAAGATGTTTTTCATGAAATTTAATGTATTTTCATCAGTGTCTAAACATATTAAAGAAACATATTTATAATTGACAAAACTACAAAAATTTTAATTCGTAACACTTCGAGTTACAAACCCTGTATATAAGATTGAAAATTGAAATTTTGTTTTTCACAGACGAAGCATTTTTTGATCCGACCTCAAATTGGTCTAGCAATAATTTATTTCTGTTTTAAACTTTTTACCTGTTTATGGTTTGTTGTGAATATTATAATGATATGTGTATCGATTAGCCGATTACTTTAGAAAATTATTTATGAATATATGTTCAATTCGATCATATATAAAATGTGACCAGTTCGACTTAGATCCTACGTTATTTGGAAATTTTGAATATCACCATAAAACATCATACCATCAAATTTGCGATTATTAATTATTAATGGGTTTTTTTTCTTACAATGTGACCTTCTTATGTTCAGTAAACTTTCTTCAATCAATTATTTTCAAAAGCAGGTTTAGTATTTCGTAAAAACTCATTAAATAAATACGAATGAAAATAACCGAACAATCAACCTTGAATTAAGATGCCAAGATTTATCAACAAAAGTGCATTGTTTCTTTTTGTCAACTTGAAAGTGGGCGACATTTATGTCTTTGTTCAAATTTGTTATTAAATGTTTAATAATAAAGCAAAAAAAAAACGTCTGGAGGTCTGCAAATAAGCATACATTCGAATGAACTTCAATCACAATGCAAGAGAAATTTTCTCAAGTTAATAACAAAAGAATGAATATATGGTTTTAAAACTATTGCTGCATCTGTTTTACAATATTTTACCATGGTTGGTGTATGGCATTATATCTTAGTTGAAATCGATTCTAAAACTTGACCAAAGCGGCATATTTTGATTTGAAACAATATAAAGATAAGTCACATATATAATAGTTAGTGTGGGCTATGCTAATAGCGTATATGAACACTTCTTTGTGAAAATTAAACGGTGTTTCGCTTAATAATGTCATTTTTTTCGCAAAATTTGAGCGTTTATTTCGTTAACAAAATAAATTACCCTAATAATCAAAGTATTGGCCATCGTTAGCTATTCCTTTTCCAAATCTTTTTTCCAAAGAATGGATTCCGGTCCAAAGAACTTTTGGTTTTTTGAAGCCAACCATCCATCAAGCCAAATTTTCACTTCTTCGTAAGAACGTAAGTGTTGTTCTGAAAGTTCATGCTGCATCGATCGAAATAAGTGGTAGTCTGAAGGAGCTAAGTCCGGTGACTACTGCGAGTAGAATAGGACGTTGTAGTAGAGTAGTACGGCAGGTGGAGTATCATTGTTATGTTGAAAAATAACTTTATCGTATTTTTAGACGTATTCTGGTCTTTTCCTTCAATAGTTTCCTTCAAGGTTTTGATCAATGTACGTATTTGGTTCATTATAAATTCCCTCTATATTAAGCTTGCTTTATTCTCTTCTAGTTTTCCTCTGTTTTTTCCCGTAAATAAGTCTAAATAATTAAAGTATAATTCATCCGTATTAGTGAGTTAATTTTCTCGAGTTGCTTCTAACATCTTCAGCAGTGTCAACATATTAAAATTATAGGATGATTTTTTAAGAGCAATTGGGGTCACTTTTTCAAGTGATTGGGGTCTTATGTCCGCAAACGTCTGAGGTCTGTTGGCTTTCAAGGCGTCAATAGTTGCGGGTTTATCTGCATAGACCAAAGATTTAACATAACCCCAAAGAAAATATTCCAAAGGCGTTAAATCACAAAACCTTGGTGGCGAACAGGTCCGTGTGGAGCCGTCCTGTTGGAACCACATCTACTCTAGAACCATTCAAATTTGGAATTAAATAATCATTGATCATCGCTCTGTAATGGTCTCCATTAACGATAAGGTGCTTTGATACTACCGGCATACAATTCGCGCCATACGGTGCATTTTTCAGGATACAATGGTAATTATTGGACCATTTGCCAATTATTTTCATTCCAAATGCAGCGGTTTTGATTATTAACATAACTATATGGTAAAAAATGAGCTTCGTCTCTGAACAAAATTTTACTTTTAAATTCTGGGTCAAGTTGTAGTTGATGTGTCGCCCATTCATGTATGACGTAAACGATGATCTTGTGGTTTAAATTCTTGGACAAGTTGGATCTTGTAAGGCACCAGACCAAGATCTTTACCTAAAATTTTTCATGCAATCCAATAACAAAGCCCAACTTTCTGCTAGTGGCGACGAATTGATAAATTAGGGTCCTTAAGACTGCCAGAAATAGCGGCGAAATTTTCTTCGAAACGAACAGTTTTTTGTCCTGTTTTTGTTTCATCATCATCGAGCGTCGTAAAATGAGCTTAGAATATGTCGATAATTCGACGAATACATCGCTCGGTTGGGCGATAATACACACCATAAAATTGACGAAGTGATCTATAAGTTTGGTGTACAGAACACTGATTTTGATAATAAATTTCGACAATTTGCAAGTTTTGCTCCGATGTTAAACGATTCACAATGATTTGCCAGACTGTACTGAATAAATTTGACACTAGAAACTCACGGTTTGTTCGGCACCAACATCTATTGAAAATTCGGACATATTAGAAAAATCACCAATTATCTGATTATGCAGCGTTATACGTTTAATCAACCAGTATTTTTCGAAAAAAAAATGCAAGAATATAATTACTTTATATTTGATAAAAGTCAAAGAAAGTGCTGAAGCTTACTGTGGTATGAATAATCGTATTTTTCTGGACACACAAAAATATGTCTTAAATGAAGACATAATTGCGACATTTCGATCTACAAACATATAGATATACATACAGATATAGAAACATACAGCTCAAAACATTGATATTTAGAGAAATACATCTCCAAGAAATAAATCACGATTGGTCAACATAATCTGAATATCAAAATCAACTGATTTAGGAACATCCAAATTGTCCCCGTATCATCTCAATTATAAGGTGCATGCTAACGAATTAACCAACCAACCAGTATTTCTCGAAAAAAATTGCATGATTATAATTACTTTATTTTTAATAAAAGTCAAAGAATGTGCTGAAGCTTATTATGGTATGAATGATCATATTTTTCTAGACACTGAAAAATAATTCTTAAATGAAGACATAATTGCTACATTTCGATCTACAAACGTATAGATATACATATAGATATAGAAACAAATCATACAGCTCAAAACATTGATATTTAGAGAAATACGTTTCCAAGAAATAAATCACGATTGGCCGACATAATCTGATTATCAAAATCAACTGATTTAAGAACATCCAAATTCTCCCGTATCATCTCAGTTATAGGATGCATGCTAAAAAATTTACCAAATTGAAGAATAAATGGTTAATATTCCAAAAACTCTTTGATGTGATACCACATAAAAGAAGTGAATAAGTTGATATCAAGTGAAGAAAAATCATTAGAATTTTATTATGATTAAATAGTTAGAGGAATCAAATCTAAAAGTTGGGTAGGGTAGGAAAATCTATTCTAACAGGTTTTCTTTTTTTAGAAAATGTATTCTCTGTTCAATGTTTTGATTGATGTATCAATTGCTTTATGTGTAATTGACCAGATTTTTTCTATCCAACTCTTTTTAGTATTCAATTATTTCTTCTACCATGAGGGTACTACACTAAACTATTTTGGGCAAGCTTCATTTTTTCTAGTCTACATTTTCAGAGTGGAGGAATTTTGTTTTCGAAAGTTGTCACACCTGTCAACTGACAAATCACAACATTCCCCAGGTGTTTGTAGGTTATAAACATAATTACTTAAAATTACCAAAATTAACCCCAATAAAAGTGTAAAATTACATACATAGGATAAACAGATGTAATACCTTCGTTTTAAAGTAGTGTTTGAGAATGTAACATTGTTTTCCGAAACTATAGTCACACAAAGTTAAAAAATAAAAGTGATAGATAAAAATTATTTTATTCGGTTTAAAAATGAACTATCACAAAATAACAGACAAATCAATCAATAACATAATTACTGTTGTTGTGACTGTGAACTTCATATTGCTTCTGTTGTAATTATTGCAAAATTTCTGGTTTTAAAGTGGAAAATTTGTTAAATGTGGAAGAAGAAGAACCCAACAAGCCTTTACATATCCCATGACCCATTTTTCCCTCATAGTTGTGGAGCTGTCAGTGATGAAGATTGAAAAAGATTCCATCAGGATATTTCTGCGATGAAACAAATATATCAAGACCGGTGGAATAAAGCAATGCTTGCGGACTATTGCTAGTTTGTGTGTAGGGATGCTCAGGAACTCACTTAGAATAGATAAGCCCAAAGAAAATGATCTCATGAAGCCACCATATTATACTCTTCAGACCCAACAACCTGGTGGGTATTCTCCCATCAATTTTGGATTTTAGAATTTAACTCCTATTGTATATAACAGAAGCTATAGCTAATAAAGTTTTTGTTTCTCATATTCGTTTTTCTTAACCCAAAATTAATAAGATTTTGTGTTATTACCCCTATTTTCTCATTTTTATCTTTCCTTCCCTTCAACTCCCTGCGGCCCTTTTTCCGTAATTCAGCTCTGTATCTTTAACATTACTGTAAGATTAATGCTTTTGTTAATGAAGTTGACATTTTCTTGTTTGTTTTGTTTTACTACACTTTGATGCTATAGCCCGCTATTTAATATCGAAATGATTCTTCTAACTTGAGTACATCTTTCTGGGATTGTCTTATAGAATATTTTTGCGGTATTCCTTCTATTCACATATATTCTGCGCTACTGATGTTGACTTAAAGACTCATTCTCCGACATTCTTCGATTGTTATAATTTGTGGTCAACACCACCTAGAAAGTAATTGGTCATCTAGAAAACACACACTATATAGCATATTTTTTTCTAAAGGTATATCCATAATTCTATTTTTTTCCAAAATTATTGAATATCCCTGATATCCCTTCCATATAATTTTATACACTAGAATTTATTTTTAAAAGTTGTTTCCGAATTTTATTACTGTGTATTACTGTGTTACCATAATAAAGTTTTAATGGCTTTAGTAAGATTCGCACTAATACTGATGTTTTCTGTGTTATCAATAAACGAAAAGAAAAGAAAGTACGTGATAATGAGTCAGCTTGCAAAAGAAAGGAATATAGATTTAAAAAAGTTAAGGATTTTGTATATCAGAATAGTAAAAGGAAACTAAAAATATGATACTCTATTAACTTTATTGAAATCAAAATATGTACAGAGGTGAGAATATTGTAAGATGGTGATCAGTCCTAGTGACGTATACCAGTGAGAATTGAATATTAAAAAAAAGGACATGGACAAATGTTGAGAAAGAAAGATGCTAATTCTCGAAGAGCAATTTTCAAATGAAAAAATAGGGCTTTCAGACGAAGAACAAATAAAGATGATGAAGACATTTTTAAAGGAGCGAACATCAGCTACTAAAATCACATCAAGACTGGGAACTCAAACAAATAGGAATTTGAATAAAAAGCTTTTAAATATCCTATGTTTTATATATTATATTATAAGATTTACATATTTTCAGTTTCTTAATACCATACAAAATGTGTCTAATAAGTTGTGTTGGTATTTGTATTCACGTCGATCAATTTGACTATTGATAGGAATATACTATAATTGCAGAGCATTTATGATGCCAAAGCTAATTTTTTTTCTATATATCTCTTAAATTTTACTCATCCAGATATTTCCCATTATGTTAAGTCAACTATTTATTGTTATTTTTGTAGTCTATTGTTATTTATAATTCACTCTAAGTTCATTTTATGTTTTTGGTCAATAAATATGTAATAACAAACATCAACACCAAGCCAAAGGGTCGAAGATAAATTATTCTTGTCATATTAAATCTGCCGAATATCCGTTCCCATGATAGAGCCTGTACATTCCATAGTCAGCCTTTAGTAGATTTGAACAATATTTTTAATTTAGGGAACATATTGTATCTGTACTTGGTAAAGTTAAGACTATGTTTTAACTTTTGTAAAAATTAAAGTATTTAAAAAAAAATCATCAATTATCAGTTAACACATCGGTCAATAAGCCCCCGGTCTGACATATAGATGGCACCACTATCAAAAATTTTTACCAGTGGTCGATTGTGCCAATCTTCAGACGTCACGTCTAAAAATTCCATAACAATATGTCTACTCGTTTCTGAATTGTTGTGCTTTAAGTGACACAACTTTTGTTATTTTCAAAACAATGGATTCAAAATAATGAAAAAATAAGAATGTCGTGATTAAGCTTTGCTTTTTGTTGAAGAAAAATATCGTTGAAGCAAAAAAATGGCTTAATAAACATTATTCGAACTCTGCCCTAGGAAAATCAATCATAATTGATTCGTATGTCGAATATAAAACTGACCGTACAAGCACCGATGATGCTGAATGTTCTGGATGTCCAAATGAGGAGGTTACACCAGACAATATCAGAAAAATTCACAAAATTATTTCGCAAAACGATAATGTAAAGCTGCAGCAGATAGCTGATATCATTAAGATATCGAAAGGAAGAGTAGAATACATCATTTTGCATGAACATTTGAGAATGCCTAAATTGTTATCGAAATGGGTACCGCATTTGCTTACTGCGGACTAAAAACAACAACGTATTGATGACTTTGAATACTGTTTGGAGCTGTTTAAGCAAAATTAAAATATTTTTTTCATACAGTATGTGACAATGGATGAAACATGGATCCATCACTACACTACTGAGTTAAATCGGCAATCAGCTGAGTGCACAGCAGTCTGTGCAAGCTGTCTAAAGCGACCAAAAAAAACAACCATCGCCAGGCAAGGTATGACCTATGTATTTATTATCTCGGGAAAGGTAAAACCATCCATAGTGAATATTACATAGGCTTATTGTTGCGATTTGTGCGATCTGTCCTTGATCGCAAGAAAAGGGTTCAAATGAACAAAAAAAGTGCTGTTTCACCAAGAAAATGCACCGTGTCACAAGTCGTTGGCAACAATGGCTAAATTCCTTGAATTGCACTTCGAATTGCTCCTTCATCCACTGTATTCTCCAGATCTGGTCCCTAGTACTATTTCCTGTTCTTAGACCTTAAGAAAATGCTGGCTGGCAAGAAATTTCGCTCCAATAAAGAGGTAATCACCCAAACTGAATGATATTTTGAATTTTAATTTGCCAGACAAGAGACTTATTGGCCGATGTGTTGATTCATGCCAACTAAGGAGAGTGAACACTTTTCAGATTGCCATGGTATGTCTATAATTTTTGTCGTTACTTTATAACGTTAGATGGTTAAATGATTCTTATTTCCTGAACAATAATGTTACGTTTTATTAAAAGCACATGAATGGAACCTTTTGATAATTCTTACTTAACGAGGTTCTAAAATTGTCATTTATACTATATTATTAATCTAATTTACTATAATCACCAAATAATTCTCAAATTAACTATTTCCTGACATACTTATTATGAGTCACCTAAAATAATTTCTGGCAATTTGTTCATGAGACGTTCTTATGGTTTGTTGACATTTTAGCTGAGGAATAGGTACTGCGTAAATAGATAAAGTGTTTTCTTTTAGGTTTAAGCAAATTCAATTCATAAATGGTGAAATAGGAAGAGGTAGTATTTTCGATTCGGTAAAGTGAAATACTATTGTGAAATAACTTTCATCTTAAGAATAAAAATACATTAATTAACACATATGTACATGTATAAGTTATTTCGACAATTTTTTTGTTTAAATTTACATTATACAATGCGTTTCATTTTCTAAAAATGTAGTTTCAATTCTTTATTTTTCAAAAAGTTTATCTTTCATGCATTAACCTAAATGCAAATCTTGAAGGTATCAATAACGCACCACGCACAATGTTACAGATATTTTCTGAATAGTTTAGAGATTGTTGTAAGTTCTGCTTTAACAAAAAATACTGTTTAACGGAATCTAAATCTAATTCTCAACTCTAATGTATGAAACTGAAGAAGTATAAATAATGACTTTAATATGATTGAATTATAAAAAAAAATCATATTGCAACTGGACTACTTGCTGGTTGTTAAAGATATTTCT
This sequence comes from Cosmopolites sordidus, assembly GCA_031761425.1. Lineage (NCBI taxonomy): Eukaryota > Metazoa > Arthropoda > Insecta > Coleoptera > Curculionidae > Cosmopolites > Cosmopolites sordidus. The sequence continues at coordinate 405,565 of JARFXV010000746.1, read as the reverse complement.
AATCTATTAGTAGATGATAATTTTTTTAGTAAATGAATTAGCATCCAAATTATCATATTATTTAGTTGACTTCAACTTACCTAACCAACTGCTTTGTGTGGAGGTAATTCCAAATTCATGAGATGATTCTAGTTGTGGTATCCAGATTGCACTATATCCCTGGCATATTCCTATGGATATTGATACTGAATGGGCGCAAAAAGCCGCCAATGCCTAAAATCAAAAAATTAATTGATCCAACTGCTAAACAGTTCATCAAGTTGTAATGGATGGGGCATTGGCGCTACTATATTTGTTTTAGTGCCATTTTTTTTCGCGATATATGTGACAGTTTAAGCTTGGCTATTATGTAGTGTAGACATGCAAGTTTTATTATGAATAAATACATGCTAAAAGAACGCAGAGAAATTGTTGTAATTTACATTTTAAAAATCATTCATAAAATCATAAAAATCATATCCTAAATGGCCGGCGTCTTATAAAATGACAAGTTATCGTTTACGCAAATTGCAATTTTAATGCAAACAGGTTACAACAGGCACCCTATGTGAAACAATTAATATTTTGAGGAACATTTTTCCTAGTTGTTTGATTTCTCGAAACGGAGATTTATTGTGGCCGCCTAGATCTCCTGATGTAAAGGCTCTGGGTTATTTTTAAGGGGATTTATGAAGGGAAATGTTTACATAAATATGCCCCAAATCATATATCAACTCAAGAACAAGATCCATACTGAAATTGCTACAAAAACCCTATATATTGACAAAAGTTATGGAAAATGTGCTAAAAATGGCACAAAGTTATATTGCTGCTAATACACATCACATCTGCTTTACATAATTTTCATAAATAAATTAGCACAAAATTTTAGAAGAATATAAACATATATTAAAAAGTTGTAAATAATTACCATAGTAGCGTGACACTTACCCCACGTCTTTGATTATTAATATTTTTTAATTAAATTATCCAATTTAATTTATTTTTAATTTAAACCCCAATCAGTATAGAAAAAAACAATATCTATGGAATGTTCGAAAAAATAATAGTATTGCTATACCATCGAAAAAATCAGCAAAAATAAAAAAAAATGTTAAAATGAAGTGTTCTATTCAAACTATCATATCTAGGCGAAATTAATAGATAAAAAATTTCTTCCAACGGCACTTTCAGATACTTATTACATAATTGAGCTTTATTTTAAAAATATATTTATCTAGCTAGGTAAAGTACTGGTAAGATGCTCTTCATAAAACGATTCGGTTTCGCTTTCATTCCCTTTGTCGTCGAAAATATCAGCTGCCTCATATAACGCTTCTACTTCAGACGCACAGCGAGTACGAGTACGAGAACGCGTATTCATTTTGGGCTAAATATAAAATGAAAGAAACCAATAAATAAATGTAAAAAAAATAAAAATCAAAGATTTAAATAATAATACTATAGAAAATCCCCTTTGTGGATCAGACCTTGACGTGGTAAAGGGGTTTGAGTAGGGCAATGAAGCTTTGAGCTATGCCGTCTGGCAGTCACCTGGTCAAGGCAGAGGCCTCAGACTAACATGATCCAAAATCTGCCAACCCGCATTGGACCAGCGTGGCAGATTACGGTCCATACCTTCAACGTGGTATTTCAATATGTTGAAATATGACAGTACAACCTCAAACACGGCCCTCATTCCCCGGAGGCCAAGGGGCAACTACCTACTGCAGCGGGAAGACCTGCCCCAAGGCAGAGGGTGCTAAGAATCACCGGGTTAGATCAGGCTGCCATTGGACTTTTGACATTGCAACGCTAAATATACGGGCTATGAAAACAGAGGCCCGATTGCAAGAACTGTTAATCGAACAACGGACATTGGGATATTATTGGGCTCTGTGAAACACGAAGAAAGAGTGAAGATTTAATCAAACTGGAACCAACTGGACACGTACTCTACACTCGAGGTACGGAAAATGGGCGATATGGCGGAATTGGATTCATCATCAATCGAAAGCTGAAGGACCGTGCGGTAAAATTTGAAAGTACATCCGACCGACTAGCCCAATGCGTCATTCAGCTGAATAAAAAGTTTAGGCTACAAATCGTCCAAGCTTATGCACCAACTATAAGCCATAGAGATGAGGAAATTGAGGAATTTTATGATGATGTGGCCCAGCTTTTATACAAGGAGAAATGTAGGTCTAAAATCCTGATGGGTGATTTTAATGCCAGAATTGGAACAACAAGAACTGACGAAAATGCAACTGGCCCTTATGGAACTGGTGAGCAAGACAATAGAGGTGACAGATTGGTTGATTTTGCTGAAGGACAAGAACTATATATTATGAATTCATTTTATAAGAAAAATATCAGCAGAAAATGGACATGGAAAAGTTCATCTGGGCTTACAAGCGAAATTGACTACATCATGACCAACGATAAAACAATATTTACCAATTGTACTGTCCTTAACAATTTTAATGTTGGAAGTGACCACCGAATAGTATGAGCAAGGGTTTGGATTGACTGTCGAAAAGAGCGCGAAAGAATGGTAAGATCAAAGAAGGGTAAGGTGGATTCTGGAAAACTGCTGGAGAGAGGAAGCGATTTTGAGATTGCTTTGTCAAACCGGTTTGTTGCGTTACAAGATCCAGAGGCGGTAGAAATATTAGTTCAATATGAAGAAATGGCCAACAGTGTACTTCAAACAGCTGCTTCAATAGCACCAGAAAGAAAAATGTCTCAAACAAACAAAAATCTCCAGTGAGACCATTGATTTAATGAAGAAGCGGCGAGCAATGAGAAATGCAGGTAGTCCTTTTGGCAGGGTCGAGTACACTGAGCTCTGCAAAACTATAAGAAAACGTATCAGAGAGGACACGCGCCGATTCAATATGCAGCTAGTGCAGAGAAACCTGGAGGAAAACAGGGGAATTAACAAGGCTAAACAGAAGCTGAGAAACAAAAGAACCCAAATATATGCTTTAAACCCTGGGGATGGCACAGTGTGCAGGGCGCGTACCCAAATGTTAGAGATTGTCAGAAAATTTTATTCTCAGTTATATGGAGATAAGAAGCAATCAAAGACAATAATACCCACGAAAGAACAAATTCCAGATATCCCGGTGGAGGAGGTGACAAATGCTATAGAATCGAGGAAGAATGGCAAGGCTCCAGGAAAAGGAAAGACTCCCACTTTGCCTGAAAAGAAAAGTCTTCGATCAGTGCGTTCTACCCGTTATGACATACGGAAGTGAAACCTGGACACTCACATCGCAATCATTTCAAAAACTTCGGGTGGCACAGAGGGAAATGGAAAGATGTATGCTTGGCATTACAAGACGAGACAGAAAGTCCTGCGCATGGATCAGGGAACAAACAAAAGTCTGTGACATCATTGGAAGAGTAAAGCAATTGAAATGGAGATGGGCAGGCCATATAGCGAGGCGATGGGATGACAGATGGACCAAGACAATCCTGGAGTGGATACCGCTTGATCGCAAACGTCCGCGAAGAAGACCGAAAGCACGATGGATTGATGACATCGTTAAGTATATTGGACCCGAGTGGCAGAGAAAAGCACAGGACCGTGAACGTTGGAAGCATGCTGAAGAGGCCTTCATCCTGCAGTGGATCGATAGGGGCTGATGATGGTGACTATAGAAAATATAATATTTTGATTTACTTATGACAAATTATGTCAAGATCGAAAAAAACACACCATTTGTCCAAAAAGGTTATTTAACTGTTTTTATTTATTGACAAAACACTGACACAACAACAGCACTGGGTGGCATATACCCACAGATTGACTACAGTGGTTTATATTTTTGTTACATCTTAAGATGGCTATGGTGGGGATCTGTAGTGGGGTTAGTAAAATTTTTTATTTGGTATTCCAATCATATTGGTATTCCTTATCCAATGCTTCTCTTGAGGGTTAAAGCTATTTTTTAGATCCTTAAGGTTTTTTGAAGGAAACAATAATACATATTGAATCATACTATCTTATAACATTAAGTATAATGAACTTGCGTAATCTTTTGTTTAATTAACTGATAAATCAGTACAAATTATATCATACTGGTTATACATATTTACAGTTTCATAATTGTTTTGCCGAACTATATGGTTTGTAAATCGATTAACTACACAGTCCATCCAAAGAAATAGATGACTGATGTGTAATGATATATTACGATGTTTATTTTTTTTGTTTGCTTTTCATTATTACTTATTTTTTAAAGTACTTCAGATTTTTATTTTAGGAAAACGTTTTCAAAATTGCAGCGAAACCAGTCGAATACCCTTAATAATTCTGAAATAGTGGGATGATGTAAAAGTTCTTGCCGTTTTTGGCGCTAGATGAAATAGTACCACAAAACCGGTTATATCTATTTCTTACGTGAAAAGTTTTGATGTTATTTGATGGCAGGAATTTCAGCGAGTATTGAGAAAAAAAATTGTGTTATTTGGTTTGGTTTGATTACTTGGCTTAGGTTTAGCGATGTTCCTTTTTCTTGACGACTGGCCGAGCTTAATGGTAACGAAATATTGATGATAATTGAAAGTGGTCGGCTTAGAACAACTTGAGAGATCGGAGAAATCAACCAGTCGGCAGTGTCAAGGCGAATACGTCAACTTGGAATGTTTAACAAGACCAATGTATAAGTACTGCATAAATTATCGGAGAAAAATTTAATAGACCGAAATTTTACTTGCGATTCTCTATTGAAGCGAATAGTTACAGGTGACGAAAACTGGTTTGTGTATAGTATTATTAAGCATAAAAGATAAATGAGTAAGCACGGAGACGTCCCCACTCAATTAGCACAAAAGCGAGTTTACATTCGAATAAGTTTTAATTTTGGAATTTCAGATTGGATTAAATCAGATTCTTTTGATTATGGCTACAAAGTGGAAGCCGAAACGTCGAGATTTTACAAATTTAAAACGCGGTTTTATCCGAGAACCTAGTAATTCTAACATTACCGACAGCGGAAGCCTTTCCGAACATTTTGTATATCTCTACCGGAAGGAAATAGATTCACATACCAAACATTTCAGTACCTTCCGAAAACATTCAGAAACATTCCTTCTCATCCGTAAATACCGTCTTCTTTGCGACTTAACCTTTCTTAAATCCTGCCACAACGTCATTCCAAAAAGTTTACAGTTAAAACATCACAACAAGTCACAATGAAATAGTACCACAAAACCGGTTATATCTATTTCTTACGTGAAAAGTTTTGATGTTATTTGATGGCAGGAATTTCAGCGAGTATTGAGAAAAAAAATTGTGTTATTTGGTTTGGTTTGATTACTTGGCTTAGGTTTAGCGATGTTCCTTTTTCTTGACGACTGGCCGAGCTTAATGGTAACGAAATATTGATGATAATTGAAAGTGGTCGGCTTAGAACAACTTGAGAGATCGGAGAAATCAACCAGTCGGCAGTGTCAAGGCGAATACGTCAACTTGGAATGTTTAACAAGACCAATGTATAAGTACTGCATAAATTATCGGAGAAAAATTTAATAGACCGAAATTTTACTTGCGATTCTCTATTGAAGCGAATAGTTACAGGTGACGAAAACTGGTTTGTGTATAGTATTATTAAGCATAAAAGATAAATGAGTAAGCACGGAGACGTCCCCACTCAATTAGCACAAAAGCGAGTTTACATTCGAATAAGTTTTAATTTTGGAATTTCAGATTGGATTAAATCAGATTCTTTTGATTATGGCTACAAAGTGGAAGCCGAAACGTCGAGATTTTACAAATTTAAAACGCGGTTTTATCCGAGAACCTAGTAATTCTAACATTACCGACAGCGGAAGCCTTTCCGAACATTTTGTATATCTCTACCGGAAGGAAATAGATTCACATACCAAACATTTCAGTACCTTCCGAAAACATTCAGAAACATTCCTTCTCATCCGTAAATACCGTCTTCTTTGCGACTTAACCTTTCTTAAATCCTGCCACAACGTCATTCCAAAAAGTTTACAGTTAAAACATCACAACAAGTCACAATAGATCACCAAAATCCTAGCTAAGGCTATTTAATATACTTAAGGACACACCCAAACTCAATTTTTCAACAAGATAATGCTCGATCACATGTAGCAAGAGCCACATTGGACTACTTCGATCGTGCTCAAAGTTTTATACTGCCATGGCCTCCAACATCTCCTTATTTAAGCCCAATCGAACATGTATTAGACATGATCGGTAGAAGGCTACTAAATTTACAACCCCCTCAATCTTTCACACTTCGACATGAGATAGAAGTTGGAATGATGTACCACAGGAGGATATTAATTAGCTCATCAGATCAATGCCCAGACACACAATAACGGGCGTGTAACCAGCCATGACGCGTTAACGCATTATTAAAGGTAACAGGTTTATCAGGTTGGATAGTGATTTTAATCATTTGCTTACTATGACCTAATAATTATTTATGTATCTTATAATTGACATTAAATCATTTTTACAGCGTGTTTGGATTTCTATGTATCGTAGTATATTTATTTGTATTCATTTATATTTATATAGTGGATTTGGAAATGCCAGTAGGCACTTCCACGAACTGTTAATGGAGAATTATTGTTCAAGCATTGCCAATGCTCTCTGACATAACTCGTATTTATTACGAGAACTTTGCATCTTTACAGATGACAATTATTTAAAAGAAAATACATATTTTTTGTATATATTTCTATTTATTAGCAGCAAATATTTGTGGAATTTTTATTTTGCTTTGTTTTTAAGAGTATTTGTAAGAGTATTTATTATTTCAGCTGTCCCAAAACTCCTGCCGTTCTTTCAGTGCCCTTGCAGTTCAATTAAAATATTCTTGTATCACTAGAAACTAATATTATTTTGTTATTTTATTAATTATCATCATAGTTTGCACAAAATATATATTTGTATATATATATATATATATATATATATATATATATATATATATATATATATATATATATATATATATATATATATATATATATATATATATATATATATAATCCCCGTGTGGGGATTTGCCAGTTACCTCCATCGGGTGCGTCCCCATTGGAATTGGGGGAAGCTCGCCGGTTCTGCAAACCAGCAGTATCGGAGGGTAGTGGGGAAATAAAATACCCACCATGAAACAAAAACTGGACGGCCCTCCAAGCATGGGGGTTGAGTCGTAAGGCCAGCAACCTTACATTCGGAAAACACAAAAAAAAAACGCTAAAACACCCAGTAGAAATACGCCTCGGATGTCGGACGGATATAACAGTAAACGAAAACAGCAACGGAAATGGACAGTGAATTTAGGTATATGGAATATACAAGGTATAAGAAATAAACAGAAGGAAGTTATCATGGAATTCATCCAACGTCACATTGATATAGCAATCCTCTCGGAAACAAAGAAGAAGGGAAGCGGAATCGAAAACATCAACGATTTTATTCATTTATACACTGGAGTGGAAAAACACGAAAGAGCACGTGCTGGAGTATCTATTCTAATCCACAAAAAATTGAAAAAATACATTAAATCTTGGGAACCAATGAACGAACGCATAATTAAACTGACGATCCAAATAAGGGGAAGAACTATAACAATTCTCGGTGTGTATGCTCCTAATAACGATGCTACAGCTCACGTTAAAGATACCCTCAGAGATATAATCGATCAAATTCCACGCAGTCATGAAGTCATCATAGGAGGAGACCTAAATGGTGGGGTCGGAAAACAGAGACATAGTAGAGTAGTAGGCAGACACGGGGAAGAAACCATAAATGACAATGGTGAAAGATTAGTGAATCTTTGTGAGCAGTTCGATTTGAGAATAACTAACACCTTTTACGCTCACAAAGATATACATAAATACACTTGGTACCAACAGACAAGAGGACTAAAATCGATTATTGACTATCTCATTGCCCGACAAAACTCCCAAATTAAGATACAAGACGTTAGGGTAAAGAGAGGTGCCGAGTGTGGATCTGATCACCGCTTACTGGTGGCAAAGATACACATTCCCTTTTTAACATCTTTTCAATCGACCACCAGCAGTCTCACTGAGAATAGATTGACAACGACAAAATATAACTTACAAAGTTTTGAACATGAAAGTACTAAATATTTATATCTTAGAAGACTGGATCAAAAACTAATCGAAACTCAACGAACAATAGAAGAAGAGTACGAACATATAAAAGCTTGTATTCTTCAGGCTGCGGACGAATCTGTCGGAAAAATACGGATGAATAACAAACCTGACTGGTGGGATGATAAAATAGAACAACAAATTAAAGAAAAGAAACAACTCTACCAGAAACTCCTTCAAAAGAACGATGATGCGACGAGACAAAAATACAAAAGAGCAAATAGGGAGGTTAAAAACGAAGTCCTAAAGAGAAAGAATCAGTCTTGGGAGAAAAAATGTGAGTACATAGAACAACAATTAGGAGGAACCCGAAGCTCAGAAGCCTGGAAGACCATAAAGTCGGTAAAAACATCAAAAAAACAAATACCTAACTTAGGGGGCATAACAAATGAAGACTGGGTACACCACTTTAAAGACCTTTTGGAAGAGAGACGTGAAAATTTTCTAGGAAAACAACACCAAATAAATAATCTAACTCCTATAGATCTCCAACTAAAAGAAGTGCAACAAGCTGTGAAAGACACAAAAATAAAAAAATCCCCTGGACCTGGAGGGATCCACCCGGAATTCATAAGGTATGGACCCGAAAAACTTTTAAGAATGTTGAAGAATATGTTTCAACGATGCCTGAATGGGGAAGAAACGCCGATCGAATGGAGAACATCATATATATCAACCATTCACAAAAAAGGCTCAAAAAATGATCCTAAGAATTACCGAGGTATAGCGGTAATCCCAACAATAGGAAGTATATATTCCCGAATCCTTAGAAATGAAATAGAAGAAGACATCAAGGATAAACAAGCGGAAGAACAAGCCGGTTTCCGGGCAGGGAGATCCACCACAGACAACCTTTTCACTCTAAAAATAGCCCTAGAAAAACGAACCCAGCGAAACAGGGAGACGCATATAGCTTTCATAGACCTAGAAAAAGCTTATGACAGTGTACCAGTATCGAAATTATGGGAAGCAATGGAAACTCTCAAGATTAGACCAACATTGATTCGGGCCGTCCAACTTTACTATGAACAGAATTCTGCGGTTATTAAAATTGGAACATCACTATCTGAATCATTCAATACAACAAAGGGGCTAAGACAAGGATGTTGTCTATCTCCCACCTTATTCAAACTATACGTAGACCAATCCATGAAAGGCTGGGCACGGAAGTGTTGGAACATGGGCCTTCGGGTGGGGGAAGACACCCTATATACTCTTTATTTCGCCGACGATCAGATAGTGGTTGCAGAAGACCAACAGGATTTGAGCTATATGGTGAGGAAACTAAATGAAGAGTACACACTAGCTGGTCTCACAATTAACTTAAATAAATGTGAATACTTAGCGGTGAGTAGTAATGACAACGACGATTTACCCTTGGAAAACGGAACAATAAAAAACGTTGACAAGGCTAAATACTTAGGGGTGATCTTCAACAGGCAAGGTAATAGTAATGATGAAATTCAAACAAGAATAATAAGAGGTAGACAAATCATTGGAGCACTCAACTCTGTCCTGTGGGAAAGAAAAATTAGGCGAGAAACAAAACTTCGCATATATAGCTCAATCGTAAAGAGTGTTTTGACTTATGGTTCAGAAGTGTGGGATTTAAATAATACTAATAGAAGAAAACTACTGGCCACGGAGATGGATTTTTTGAGAAGGAGCTGTCGGAGATCGAGACTTGAGAGAATAAGAAATATAAACATTAAAAGGGACATGAACATCGAGAGAGATATTGTGAACGACATAGAGAGAAAACAATTGACTTGGTTCGGACACGCAAAAAGAATGAATGAGACAAGATGGCCACGAAAAGTGTTGGAATGGATACCTCCAGAAAGAAGAAAGAGAGGACGACCAAGAAGAAGTTGGAGAGACGGCGTTGACGAAGCCATGGAAGCAAGAGATTTGCAAGAGGACATGTGTCACGACAGAACGAACTGGAAACTGGGGACGGAGAGGCGGCGACAGCCGTAGATAATCCGAGAATGAATGAATATATATATATATATATATATATATATATATATATATATATATATATATATATATATATATATATATCATCATCATCAGCCTGTATCAATCCACTGCAGGATGAAGGCCTCTTCAGCATGCTTCCAGCTTTTACGGTCCTGGGCTTTCCTCTACCACTCAGGTCCAATATACTTAACGATGTCATCAATCCATCGTGCTTTCGGTCTTCTTCGCGGACGTTTGCAATCAAGCGGTATCCACTCCAGGATTGCCTTGGTCCATCTGTCGTCCCATCGCTTCGCTATATGGCCTGCCCATCTCGATTTCAATTGCTTTACTCTTCCAATGATGTCAGAGACTTTTGTTTGTTCCCTGATCCATGCGCAGGACTTTCTATCTCGTCTTGTAATGCCAATCATACATCTTTCCATTCCCCTCTGTGCCACCCGAAGTTTTTGAATTGATTGCGATGTGAGTGTCCAGGTTTCACTTCCGTATGTCATAACGGGTAGAACGCACTGATCGAAGACTTTTCTTTTCAGGTAGAGTAGGAGTCTGCTGTTAAACACTATGTTCAGCCTACCAAATGCCTGCCATACATATTTACACGCCGTTCTACCTCCCGGGCGGTATTCCCCTCCATTGAAATCCTCTGCCCAAGATATATAAAGCTGTCCACAATCTCCAAATCCCTTTCTAAAACTGAAATTCTTCTGTCCTGAGCGAAGTTATTGAACATAACCTGACTCTTTTTCAGGTTTATTTTCAAGCCAAATGGTTCGCCAGCCCTTTGCAGTTCGTGTATGCGTCTTTGCAGCTCCTCTGGGTCTTGTGAAATGATAATAATATCATCTGCAAATCTAAGATGGTTTAAGTTTGCACCATTGATCCTTACATCATCTTGTTCCCAATCCAGTTTACGGAATACTTCTTCAAGGCCAGTCGAGAAAAGAATAGGCGATATTGCGTCACCCTGCCGTACACCTCGTTCTACATTAATTCCCACTTCAAGATCATCAAGGTGAATTGTGGCTGTAGCTCCATCATATATCGATTCTAATAGGTTTACATAATCTCTCTCTACACCTTGACTAAGCAGTGCATCCGTTATCGCATGCTTTGAGATGGAATCAAATGCTTTTTCGTAGTCGATAAAAGCCAAGCACAGTGGCATGGTGTATTCGTTGTGCCTTTCTATGACCTGCTGTACAACCTGGATGTGATCCATTGTACTGAATCTACTTCTGAATCCTGCTTGTTCTCTTGGTTGTGCATCACTCAGTTTTTTTTAATATTCTTTTAGAAATTATCTTAGTGAAAACTTTGTACATTACTGATAGGAGGCTTATTGGACGGTAGTTCTTTAAATCTTCCTGTGCTCCTTTTTTATGTAAAAGGATCACTTCTGCATTTTTCCATAAGTCAGGTACTTTTTGTTCTTTGAGGCATTTTGAGTATAATTTTGCCAGTGTTTTATGTAATGTCCGACTACCAGCTTTTAGCATTTCGACAGTTATACTGTCCTTTCCTGGAGCCTTGCCGTTTTTCATCGATTCTATAGCATTTGTTACTTCCTCCACTAGGATATCTGGTATTTGTTCTTCCGTGGGTATTGTTGTCCTTGATTGGTTCTGATCTTCATATAACTGGGAATAAAATTTTCTGACAATCTCTAACATGTGGGTACGCGCCCTGCACACTTCACTCACGCTTCGCTTCGCTCACTGCATTCCTCACGCTTTAAAGCATATATTTGCGTTCTTTTGTTTCTGATTTGCGGTCTTTTGAACTGATATTTCTACCTTCTCTGGATCTTGTAACGCAGCAAACCGGTTTGACAAAACAATCTCAAAATCGCTTCCTCTCTCCCGCAGTTTTCCAGAGTCCACCTTGCCCTTCTTTGATCTTATCATTCTTTCGCGCTCTTTTCGACAGTCAATCCGAACCCTTGCTCGTACCATTTGGTGGTCACTTCCAACGTTAAAATTGTTAAGGACAGTACAACTGGTAAATATTGTTTTATCGTTGGTCATGATGTAGTCAATTTCGCTTGTAAGCCCAGATGGACTTTTCCATGTCCATTTTCTGCTGATATTTTTCTTATAGAATGAATTCATAATATATAGTTCTTGTCCTTCAGCAAAATCAACCAATCTGTCACCTCTATTGTCTCGCTCACCAGTTCGATATGGGCCAATTTTCGTCAGCTCTTGTTGTTCCAATTCTGGCATTAAAATCACCCATCAGGATTTTGTACCTATATTTCTCGTTGTATAAAAGCTGGGCCACATCATCATAAAATTCCTCAATTTCCTCATCCCTATGGCTTATAGTTGGTGCATAAGCTTGGACGATTTGAAGCCTAAACATTTTATTCAGCTGAATGACGCATTGGGCTAGTCGGTCGGATATACTTTCAAATTTTACCACACTGTCCTTCAGCTTTCGATTGATGAGGAATCAAATTCCGCCACATCGGCCATTTTCCGTACCTCGAGTGTAGAGTACGTGTCCAGTTGGTCCAAGTTTGATTAACTCTTCACCCTTTCTTCGTGTTTCACAGAACCCAATAATATCCCAATGTATGTTGTAAAGTTCGATTAACAGTTCTTGCAATCGGGCCTCTGTTTTCATAGTCCGTATATTTAACGTTGCAATGTCAAAAGCCCAATGGCCGCCTGATCTAACCCGGTGATTCTTAGCACCCTCTGCCTTGGGGCAGGTCTTCCCGCTGCCGTAGGTAGTTGCCCCTTGGACTCCGAGGAATGAGGGCCGTGTTTGAGGTTGTACTGTGATATTTCAACATATTGAAATACCATGTTGAAGGTATGGACCTAATCTATATATATATATATATATATATATATATATATATATATATATATATATATATATATATATATATATATATATATATATATATATATATATATATATATATATATATATATATATATATATATATATATTCAAATTTATCCTCAAGACTAATTTTTTTGCCAAGTTTAATTTTGTCCCCTTCATAACAAGATCTTATATCCGGAATAAATATGTAAAAGTAAAAATCAAGTCACATGGTACTATATCTGGTTAAGGATAAAACGTTGTCCAACTCTTGGGGTTGATCAAGGGTTTTTTCATTTTCACAATATATGATACATATTTTTTACTGATTGGAAATATCATATTAATATATCATATTGATATATATTATATAAATACCATATTTCGCAATTGATACCAAAAAAGAAAAAAATCCTTCACTCTATTTTAATTTTCCATAAATTTAAAATGTTCGGAATCTTTAATCCCAAAAGCAGACATTAACGGTCTCTTTTGTAATAATAATAGCAACAATGGGATTTTTTTATTTAGATGTCAGTGATTCTTTTGACAGGACGTAACCCATGTAATGTTGAATATATTATTTTATGCTTTCCCTTGTCAAGCTGCAAATTCTAAACAATTTTTTATCACAAAAGGGCAGAATGATTGAATTTTATATTATTCAAATACATATTTTATAATATGTCTAATATAACGGTAGAAGTCACTGGTAATAAACTGCTTTTTTTTTGAAAAATGCATACATTTCAGCAGAGAAAATTCTTTAATGTATTATTCAAAATATTTTCTTTACCTTTATATCTATTTTTCATTTTTATAGTAAAATTTATATTTTACTTATCAATTGCTGATCTTCATCGCAAGTAAAATAATGTCAACGTAAACGTGTTGTATCGATCGAAAAAGATTATCCGATGGCGCCAAGTCTGGAGAATAGATTATATATAGTAAGAACTTTTCATTCTACTTCGAATTATTATTTGTCTTGTAATATGCCATGGTGCATTGTAACAGATTTTTTCCTTTCAATGTTGATCTTTTCGAGCATAGAATCGTTGAAACACACATTTACACATTTAATAATTCTGCGAAAGAATAAGCCCTGAGAGATAATTTTCTTTGAATAAAGAAGAAAAGGTAACTGCTCCATCTTCACTCACAGCCACTCACTCACAATTACCATACTCATATGGAGCTTGTTTACTGTTGTCTTCAGATAATATTTATGGTGTTGCAGTTTCCTTTAAATTAAAATGATTGAAGTACATATTGAAAAAAATCATCGAGGGCTATTTTATAACTAAAGAGTGGACTCGTTAAAAAAATAGTGAAAAAATGCAATGGTGTGTGCCATCACTTAAAATTATGGAAATATCTATAGCACCAAAGTCTATATTTGTTCATTTTAATTATGTTTTGTGAATATATTGGATTTTTTCGTATTTGTATATTGCCGGCCGAGTTAGCCGCCGTCTAAGGCGCCAGAACGAGAACGGTCTTTACTGGAGTACAGCGAACCCGAAATACAACAAAATAAAACCTCTAACATTCGCATAAAGTCACTATGTGGACTGCAATGTCAGTGAGTAGAACAATCCGCCCGTCCTTTTTTGAAGACGACAGGGGCGCGCAGTTATCGTCAATTGAGAGCGACATGTAGAAATGTTGGACAATTTTTTGGTACCTGAACTGTAAAACTTTGCTGGTTATAATCAAATAACATGGTTTCAGCAGAACGGAGCAACGTCACACACTTCCAATACATCTCCGCTACGAGTTGGCCTCCGCGTAGTCCTGATTTGAGCCCTACGGACTTTTTCTTGTGGGGCTATTTAAAATCGAAAGTTTACGTCAATAAACCGGGTTCTTTGGTGTAGTTAAAAGAATATATCCGACCCGAAATGTCAGCCATTCGAGAGATTGTGTGCTAAGCCGTCCTAAGGAATGTTTCGGTTTGTTTAGATGAGTGCCGTGAGCGTTAAGGTTTACATTTGAATAACATTATTTTTAAAATGTAATTCCTTAAAAAGCGTTTTTCAGTAACTAATAAAGGTTCTTTTGATAGACGCCTCTCTTTTATTTATATCGCTATATCAAAAATAAAATTTCTTTTGGGACATCTTGTAATATATAACGATGTCTTTCAGACTGGCGTCCTCTGATTGTACATAGCTTTACTACATTATCGAGGCTGCCAATACCACTCCTTCTTACTCGTGATACTCGTGAGCTCTATATACTATAATATTACTAATTTTCTTAGCATAGCCATCCCACCCCGAAAAATAATAGCTACTGAGAAACTTAATGCGAAGTTTGTAAATGTAATAAAGAGACTGTTTTTTTATATTTACATTGCCTTCTTCAAAGTAGTTTTGAAAAGCCACACAGTGCTGAAGACGCTTTGTGCACTCTTCACAGAGGTGCTGCAACTCAGATAATGGAATCATTTTCAGCTGGTCGATTAACCATTGTGGCACAGAATTCAGTATGGGCGATCCCCCTCGCTTCGTGGTGAGGTCGAAGTAGAGCCGTAGCGTGGATGGTGCGAGCGGTACCTCGGCACTAGGCGCCGATTTATAAAGTCGGATAAAACAATAGGGATGCCGTTTTAACCTTGAAAAAAAATTTAATAATGCAGTAATGCATTTAATTTTGTAGAATTCTATAATTTTTCAATATATTTCAAAAATGATTTTTCAGTTGAGGCTAGTACTCATATCAGCAGAGTCACTCACATGAGAATACAATTTTGTTACATTTTACATTCATTTTTTGAGAATATTTAAGCGTGTGTAAGTTAGAGTGTGTAAGTTAAAGTGTAAAGATAATATATTCGTAGTTGTATGAACATATATATCTACATTTATTTCAAGTCAGTATCATTCAATTTATTTAAATATTTTTTATTACTTTTAAACTTACAATATATTATTATAAAGAAAAAAAAAATACGCTGTTGTCTAATATATTTTCTAATTTGTTTGTATGTAATTTCAAAGTAGTTAAAAGTTAATTTGATTCTGTTATTTCTTATAATTAGTAAATTCGTCTTATTATACATAATATATAATATTTACATTTGTTATCTTCTTTCTATTTAAGACAAATAATTAAAATATAAAAACATAATGTATATTTTCTTATATATTATTTCTTATATATTAATATACATTCTTTCTTCTAAGAAAAACAGTCAATATAAACAATGACCAACGCGTGATCAGCATGATATATTAGCCAGAAACGCTGAGCGCCCCTGTTCTTGGAGGGAATCGGTCGAACCGATTTAAAGCACCAATGAAAACCCAGATGATAGGCTGGTTGCCGGTCGACAGAAACACAGGGTTGGCGGCAGTAACTCATACACTGCCGTGAGTTTTTTCATTTATTGAATTGCATTCGATTTATTAATAATTGTATTTTATTTCCATAAAATGTTTGACAGGTAATGAACTTGACAGTTCTTAGTGCGGTCCTGTAATGATCACGTGCAATATGCGTGAATATGTTTGGGTTTTGTCAATAAATAGGTTATAGCAGTAATTTACAAAAATTGTTTTCAAGTTTCAGTCAGCCAAATGAAGAGATAATAAATATTAATACTGAAAATTATAACAATATAATACAAATAGAGGACGGAGATTGAAAACTGAAACCAATACAGAGAAAGTAGCATAGTTTGAAGAAAAGGTTGTCATGAAGAAATAAAACAAGAAAAACAAAATGTTATGGTTGAAGTTGAAACAAATAAAAATACAGAAGATAGCGAAGAGGGTGGGGATAATAATGAACAAATGCAATTTAAATATGAAGATCCTGACACATGCAAGATAATTATCCCGTTGTATATGAAAGAAGTTTAATAATAAATGGTATTTAAAAAAACTACCCAATGGGGAAAAAGTTAAAAGTATATGGTATATCAAAAGATGCATTATTTTGGTTTTGTTGTTTATTATTTTCCAAAGATTGCAAAACCAATTTTGCAAATAGAAATCTAGGGTTCACTAAGAGACATTTAAGTCCACGAATTCAAGAATACGAGAATAGCCAATAGCATAAAAGGTATTATTTTCTATGGAAAGAGTTAGTGAAGAGATTTCATAATAACAAGACAATAGATGACAGTATCCAAAATGTGATTAAAATGTAAACAGAAAAATGCTTTCAAATCATTAAAGTTATTGTTGATACTATTTTATTTTGCGCAAAAAATAATCTTGCTCTTCGAAGTACAAAAGAAAAAATAGAAAGTCCATCTTGTGGAATTTTTTGGATACAACTGAATTAACTAGCCACTATAATCCCATTATTGCAGAATAATTAAATAATTTTAAAAACGAAACAAACACAATTTCTTATTTTTCGCCACAAATGCAGAACGAAATAATTAATATAATCCGAAATAAGGTACGGAAAAATCATACTTGAAACAATAAATGATGCAAAATATTATTCTATATTATTTGACTGTACACTTGATATTTCTCGGAAAGAACACATGTCACAAATAATACGATATGTGAAAATAAAGGATGGAAATTGTTCAATAGAAGAAAGTTTTATAGATTTTATTAAAACTATAGAAAAATCTGGAAGTGAGCAATGATATCATTAACAAGATAACATCGGATGGATTAGATATTAAAAACTGCAGAGATCGGGGATACGACAACGGTGTTAACATGGCAGGGAAATACCAAGGTGTTCAAGCACATATTAAAAATATGAATTTGGAAGGAATGTTCCATGTGCAGCACATACTTTAAACCTCGTTGGCGTAGATGCTGCCGAAGTATCGCCATTAAGAGTAAAATTTTTTTGGAACTATGAAAAGAATATTTATTTTTTTTCAAGTTCTACTGGATTGTGGAATAAGTTAAGTTTGATTTTAAAGAAAAAAATTAAAAGGGCATTACAAAACTAGATGGTCTTTTAAAAAATGGCTGTAATGTCTCTTAATATACAAATTATAGATTTTTATAAGATATTAAATTAATTGCGCCATTTTATCTTTTCGGCTCCGGGTTGGAGTGTACTATTCCTGGCTCTGGCGCTTCGTTTCCGGGTCGTATTCAAAAATCCAAGACTAGTCACCAGTAATGACGGTGTACAAAATTAAGGTAAGTTTTAATCCACCCCAAAAAGTGAAAATATGTTTGCCACCTATGGTCTTTTTGATTCTGCGAATGGTCGACATTTTTAGAACCATGTTCGGGCAAATTTTCTTCATACCCAATTAATTGGTCAAAGTCTGATGAACTGTTATGTGAATCCAATTCAACTCTTCCCCGATCATTCTGACTGTCTTCGTGCCCAAGTCTGAAACTAAACTTGACAGTGCACCGTTGTTCGAAATTGTCAGTCATTTTAAAAGCACACTAGAAAAATGAAATTACAAAAATTATAGCAAGAGATTACCAAGTGGCTCTAGGAAGTTCAAACTCTTACTGAAGACATATCAGATGATGGCCTGCCCCCCTTTCAGTGAGAAATCCAACAGTATTGCCAGTTCGAGTCTACGCCACCTGTCCCATTACTTTGTTTACACGCATCGTACATAGCCTCATATTGGATCGATTCAATATATCGATCCGGTCAAAAGCGTAGGCTGAAGGAGATCAATGCTCACTAATAAGCTGTAGAATCACAGGGAGAAGAAGAAAAATTTTGGAAAACGCTCTAAGTGGCTGTTGAGCTAATAGATATAAGTATCACTTCCACTAATGCCATGAAATTTTATCTCTAGTGCTTTTCAAAGAAATTTGGATCCACTTGATGAGCAAATGCACATTAGGCCATAAATTCGATTTGGGTTATCAAAAATTCGACATCATCAAAAATTGAGTTTTCCACTTTATATCTATGTGCTTGCATCTGCTTGTGGGAAGTTTGGTTTCGTTCAATGTTTTTATAATTTGATTAAATTTTACAGATATAAACTTATGATAACTCAATATGGAAGCCGAATATAAATGCTAGATATTATGGTCGAATAATACATTGCTTAAGTGCGCATGATGGTTATGGAGATATTGGATTTACGGTTATAGGAAAAACTCAGGACTTAAAAAACGACTATTTAGATTCAAATTTTAGTTAAAAATATTTTGGTCTCAAATTATAGCATCATTTCATTAGTTCTGCACGATATAAATGTAAACATTTTTCGTATTATATCTGAAAAATTAGTACTATATCTGAAAAATATAGTATCTGCGAAAAAAGCATGAGGTATTTTTAAAATTAGTGCATGAAAATATACAAAATCGGTTTGGGCTTTTCCGGCGCCACGACAAATTGTATTTTGTTAGGCAGTGTTATTTGACTGACAAGACTTTCAACTTGTCTATTCTAAATGTGAGCAGCTGAAACTAAGTTTAACACTTAACATAAGACTTTAATCCAATATAGAAATACATATTGGATTGTGTTAAAAATTAACAGAATATTTTGTTTCAATTTGCTTTATCTAAATCTCCTGAACTGTACATTGTTTTCGTAATGCATTATAGACATAAACGTAGTGAAAGCCACAGTAATTTTGCATTATTTAACGCCAAATAGAACTTGATATCGTAACATGATCTTAACAGAAATAGGTAAGACGTTCAAGAATGTGGAATTGTCATAAAATATCTCTAGTTGAAAATACTGTATTGCAGTGAAACATGCACATTACACTTTAATAAATAGAAGGTGAAATTATTTTGAATCAAATTTACCAATTACAATTAACTAAATGTTAAATAAGCCAAGGGGCCAGCCATATCGCGGCGAGCGATATGGCTGGCAGTTCAGAAAAGGCTTCAGTTCTAGAAAACTGAAGTTAAGTGACGTCGATCGTGGTCGTTATTTGGAGGAGTCAAATACAAAAAACCTCCCGACACGTAATCGTAAAAGGGATATCAGATTGAATAAAAAGTAAAAAATAAATACTAAATAATTGTACATACAGATAAGATTGAATTTAAATTGTATAACTTTTATACATTCAAACTTATTTTTTATCAACATATTAGCTGTATCAATTATCTGCACGATTCTTAATTCAATTAAAAGAAAACTACTGTCTACATGAAAAGAAATGTTTATTTGTGGTAAAGTATATATAACTTTTATACATTCAAACTTATTTTTTATCAACATATTAGCTGTATCAATTATCTGCACGATTCTTAATTCAATTAAAAGAAAACTACTGTCTACATGAAAAGAAATGTTTATTTGTGGTAAAGTAAAAAGTGAAGAACTTAAAGGTGGAATCGCTGGCCCTCTTCTAATCTAGCAGTTAATTGTAATGCGACTCGCAGAAATAGACGTCCAAATACTGGTGGTGAGCTTTGTTGAAGCATTGGAAGCTTCGATTAACTCTTAACCACTGAGGTGAAGTCTCTCAGACTCCGCCATTTAAATATTAGACGATCCTGCTTAGAAGTTCAGTGCTAAGAGTTTCGGATGCTCAGTACCTGTTAGTCAGTTGTCGGAACAGGTGTACACAAAAGAGTAGAGTTTTAACACAATTGTAAAAGAACGTTGTATTGTATAGAAGTATGTAAGACTTCTCGTTAGTAACAATGCGATATTTAATATGTTACGACTGTTTTCATGCCTGTAAAACATGAAATTTCGATCCGGATCATCAAAACAACCAGTAAATTATTTGGATGAAGACTTTGACGAACGTGTCCTTCAATGGTATGAAGCAGAAGATAGGGACGTATCGAATCACAGGGAGGACATTTACGTGGAACGTGGACATGACACATCATCAGAAATTTCATTATCTGATAAAGAAGAATCTCTGGTCGATATCAGTTCAGCTTCAGGTATCGAAACAAGTAAAAATAATGTTTATGGATCTAACCGATTTAAATTGGATAACCCAATTCCATCCAAACTTATGAGGACTCTGCATCATAATATAGTTCTGCAGTTGCCGGGTTTACGTGGAAAGGCTCGAACTAGTGACTGAAATCTGATCATCTTTAGTTGATTAACAAATATTAGAAGAACTAGTTAGATGGACAAATCACAAAATGCGCGTGATGGTTGATAAATACAAGGACGAACGGCGAACCGAAATAAAGGATGTAAATAAAATAGAATTGTAAGCGTTTTTAGGTTTGTTGATCTACAATGCGGTGTTTAAATCTAATCACGAAGGCGTTCATTTATTATTCGCAACTGATGTAACTAACCGGCAGAGACATATTTAGGGCCGTATTGAGTCGGGAGCGTTTTAATATATTATTAGCAGGTCTTAGATTTGATAAGTTAGACGACCCTGACGAAATAAATAAAACAAATACTGCAACCGCAATTTCGCACATGTTTACAATATTTCTTAAGAACTCATAATCGCTGTATTCTTTAGGAGCTAATGCGTGTATTGACGCAATATTGATTGGATTCAGTGGCAGATGTAGCTTTAAAATACATATGCCCCAAAAATCAACTAAATATGCTTATGGATGCAAGAACTGCCTATACATACAACTGCCTGCATACAACACATATATTGAGTAAAAAACAGCGGTGGTCTTGGTCAAATTTCGATGGTCAAATAGCGGGTCCAAACTTAGTAAACCTACTCAGGCTGTATTACTTTTAGTGAAACCTATCTATGAGATGAATTGCAACATCACTGTCGATAAATGATTTTCCTCGGTAGAACTTGAACAAGAATTAAAAGAACATAAACTAACTTTTATTGGTACTTTAAAAAAGAGGAGTTTTTGCCTTCAAAATCTAAACCACAATAAATAACCATGAATAGATTTACTAAAGATATAAAGTTGCTCACATATGTACTGAAAAAACGAAAGTAGTACTGCTTGTTTCTTGAATGCATCACGGAGAATCAAACGATATTTTCGCAGGCCAGAAATTATAGAGTATTAAACTAATACCAACGGAGGAGTTGATTCCCTAGACGAAATATGGGCATTATACAGTTGTGGTCGTCAGATGCAGAGATAGACTATGGCTTTTTTTGTGTAGAATACTTGATAGGTTTTTTGTATGAATACTTGATATATGACCGTAAACGCATACATGTTGTATAATTCTTATAAAAAAAATAAAACGTTATCACGATCAGAATTTATGAAAAATTTGGCTAAATCGCTTATAAAGCCACATATGGAACGGAGGGCTAACAACACCAGAATTTTGGTTAAGGTACGGATGCTAATTGGAAGAATATTGAAAATTGGGCAGAACACCAAAAACAAAAACCAAATATGCATGTATTGACTGTAAAAGACCAATATGTTTAGAGTGTTCTAAAAAAATATGTAAATCATGTGTTGAAAAAAGTGAATAATTTGACATGTTTTGTTTCATTTTATATAAAAATGAAGGGGCACATCGTTTGTTCTAAAATAATATCATATTTTTATATTCGTTTCAATTCGTTTCATTTTTGTTGATGGTAGTAAGGCGAACTGAAAAAAAAACACGCTTTCAATTTAACTATGTGTTTGGTAAATTTTCGTTTTAAGATTAAAATATTTTATTTATTATTATTACATTATATGTATCCATGACTCATATCACAATAAAAACTACTGATAGTTTAGTTATTATATTTGTGATTGGTTATGCTCGTGTTGTTGTTTTTTTTTTGGAGTCTCTAAAACTCCCCTCAGTAAGCATGTCAAAATATTTCACCTCAGCTGCTAAGGGTTAAAGCGTCAATCCGTTCTTCATTATAGGATTGGATGTGATGCGAAATTATACTTTTCTTTGTACTTTTAATAAGCATTTACTTTGCTATAGCATGTACAGTTGAACCGCTGAAAGATTACCTGTGCGTCATCAACTGATACCTATATCATAGACATTGTCTCAATATTTTTTTAAATTTTACCGAACGGAAAAAAAGGACAAAAAAATCAGTACGTATGTCTTCTTGTAATTAATATGTTCAAACAATACGTTACGATAGCGTTACAGCGTGGTGGAAAAATAGAGGAAGAAATAAGTAAAAGGTTTTTGGAGAGGTCTTCTTTGTTGATCATTGACCAGCCGATACACTTTTGAGAAAACTATAGAGTGAACACAAACCTAAGGTTGATAACCCTTGGGTAATGCAGACAGAAGTTAATTGATAGCTGATAACCTTATTTTGGAGGCCAGTTTAAGCTGCAGGTCAAGAGTGGCCAAATAATACCATGACTGTTGAATATACTCTAATAAACCTAAACCTGTTTTCTTAAATATATGATATAATTTTTATATATTTTATGGCTATGATTTCATCAGATTTCGTCAGAAGAAAAATAATTTTCTATATAATTTTTTTAAAAACAATGTATAATTTTTTTACATTACATCGTTAAATCAATCCACTTCTTCTACTGGTCTGGATAATTGAAAAATCTGAATAAAATTTCTTATATCGAGGATGAACAGTACTAGAAGGATCTAATAAAGTACTTGGGTTGATTCTTCTGTCGTCTCCCTTTATGTTTCTTTAATAGAAAAATTAACTTATAAGATGATAGACTTATAGATTACAGTACAATTAATATTATTCAACAAAATTTCTGAAACAACGATTATATATTCACTTCAAGATGATGTTTTAGATTTTGGATGGAAATATTTTCAGATTGGAATCAAAAATGTAGGGTGTTCTATCAAGCAGTTTATTTGAGAGCTTTTCTCAGCTTTATTTCTTGTCTTGATATATTTCAACAAGATACGACTTATATAATATAATCTAAAGTGTGTTCCTTGTTACTATGAAATAAATCGTTTTGTGAAAAATATATCATGCCTTTAGCGATGAAACGTATTTTCATTGAAACAAATACAAAAACAAACAAAATGTCGTCTATGAGACAAATACAATTTAATAAAACCGCCGTTATATATTTACAAAATTATTGTTTGGTGTACTTTATACAGACTCTAAGGAAAATAACTTTCATACATTTAACATTGATTAATTTAACTTTCGGAAATAGCTTTAAAGAAATTAAAAGAAATTAAAAAATGACACTCTATTAGTCATCGTCTCAAATAAAAAACAAGCGAAAGAGATCATGGAAATAAAATTAATAGGTGCCATTCCAACGACAGTTCAATCTCACAGGTCTCTGAATTTTTTCAAGGGAGTGATTTCCAATCCGAACCTGCTAAATTGCACAGAGGAAGAATTATCAGAAGGCCTAAAAAATCAAGAGATCACAGAAATCAAAAGAATTATAAATAAGAAAGACCGAGTAATATCACCAACAACAAGTGTGATATTAACTTTCAGACTACACAACCTACCACAAAGAGTAAAAGTGGGCTACGTATCCTTATTAGTAAGACCTTATATTCCAAATCCTTTAAGATGCTTCAAATGTTAAAGATTCGGACATATTTTTCCAGCGTGCAAACATCCGTCCATATGTCCAAACTGGGGAAAATATGAACACCCGGATATGGAATGTACTCCTCCCCTGCACTGTCCAAATTGCGATCAGAACCATAGCCCCCGATCAAGATTATGCCCGAAATTACAGGAAGAATTGGCTATCCAACGTATAAAAATCGTCGAGAAGATCACCTATTTCGAAGCAAGAACCATATACAGATCAAGTAACCCCTCTTTAAATGACTCATACGCAAAATTACTCAAAGAAATCAAATGATATCGTGTGGCATTCACTGCAATATAGAAAACAATCCGAGTGAAAATCCAATTAGCAAAAACAAAAACAAACAAACTCCTACCTCTCAACCCCTCTTCCCCAATTCCCTCCCCTCCCATTCCTCCAGCATCGAGTCCTCCTCTCCTAACATTCCTAAACCCTTATCTAATCCACCTGTAACCGCTCAACAAAAAAGATCCCTTCCCCATTCCTCCCCCCCTTCCTCCGCAAAGAACCTCCCCACCGGTAGAATGAAATTGGTTAGGAAAAAACCCTCCTGATAAACAAACCAAAACGGGATCCAGAACTTCATCCAACAACTCTATCAACTCTTTAGAAGACATGATACTTGACACCGAAATCAGTAGCCATCCCCTTTCAAGAGGTAAAACTAAAGACAAGAAGTAAACTCTCAATTCCTTGCACTATAACTATATCACCAAAAAATTCAACCGATCACTAATACAGTGGAACATTAATGACATTAAAAATAAGATAGACGAACTGAGACTAATTCACCACAGGTGCAAACCTCTCATCTATGCCCTTCAAGAAACTAATTTGAATCCTCAAATTAAGTTATCATTCAGAAACTACAATATCATAAGAAAAGACAGAGATAACGCAATGAGATCTTCGGGTGGCGTATATATAGTACTCCACAATTCATTACACCACAATGAGATCCCAATTGACTCAGAATTGGAAGTCGTAGCAGTGAGAACATACCTGAAAAGTGAAATATCAATATGCAACTTATATATACCTCCAACATCTACAGTTAATCTACAGGATCTAAATCATATTCTCAATTTCCTTCCTCGGCCCTATTTGCTGTGCGGTGACTTCAATGCTCATAATGCTATGTGGGGATCCAATCTCATGGACAAGAGAGGAAAATTAATCCAATTATTCATAGAACAAAATAACCGAATGCTTTTAAATTCTAAATCATATACTCACATCAACCTTAATAGTAGATCCTTCTCTGCTGTTGAGCTGGCAATGTGTTCTCCTGATTTGTATCCCACACTACAGAGGGGTGTCCTAGATGATTCCTTCGGAAGTGATCATTTTCCATTACAAATCTTAACAATGAGATGCCACAAATCCCCACATACAAAAAAAAATCTATAACACGCGGAAATTCGATTGGGACCTATTTCGAGGGACCTTTAAGTCCCCATCATCTGACCTAAATAACTCCGACAAATACATCGAAGAGCTAGTCTCAGCCATAATTAATGCTTTAGATCTAAGTATACCTGTCTCCAGAATATTTTATAATAAAATTCCTGTCCCCTGGTGGAACGAACAGTGAAGGATTGCAATCAAAGCCAGGAGCAGCTTTTGAACTTTAAGTACAATTCCAATACAAACAATCTACTAATCTACAAGAAATGTCGAGCAACAGCAAGAAAAAACGTACTGGAAACGAAGAGATTATCTTGGGCTAATTATGTGAACTCTATTTCCCCTAAAACAAATTCTCATGAATTCTGGAACAAAATCAAAAGATTCAGGGGGAAACCTACAAGCCTTATTCAAGGAATACTCTCAAACGGCGAGTGGATTACGGATTGCAAGTCAATAACCAACTCCTTCGCAGAATATTATCGATCGATCACTGAAGCTTCAATTACCAACGAATCAACGAGGTCTAACAATCTCAGAGCTAACTTAAACTTCGAATCTCCCAATTCAGAACAACTAAATTACAACCAGCCCTTTTCTCAATGGAAACTCAGAACTGTAATATCTATGAGTAGAAATAGCGTACCTGGTTTCGACCATATACTTGCCCCGATGATCCAGAATCTGCCAGAGCAGGGGAAGGACTCCCTGTTATTACCCTATAATCATCTGTGGATATATGGTATTTTTCCTGAAGCCTGGAGAGAGATTGTAATGATTCATATTCACAAATCGGGAAAACCTCGAACACTTGATGAAAATTATCGACCTATATTTCTAACTAGCCATTTGGGTAAGATATATGAGAAAATGGTAAGCGAAAGATTGGCGTGGATGCTTGAAACGAAAGAGCTCATCGATTCCAGACAATTGGGATTCCGAAGAAATAGATCCACTATGGATCACCTGGTACACTCTCAAGCAGACATTCAAACAGCATTCTTAAGAAGAAATCACTTGGTTGCAGCTTTTCTCGACATCTCTCAGGCATTTCATTCTGTAGACAAAAATAACATAGTCGCCATATTGCACCATTGGGGTTTCAGAGGCAATCTTCCTAAATGTATCAAATAATTCCTAAATAACAGAACTTTCGCATTTAGAGTGAATAATGAAATGTCTACATCTCAATAAATGCTGAATAGAATCCCACAGGGATCAGTACTTAGTCCAATTTTGTTTACCATTGCAATTAATAGCATCCACAGTTATATCACTCCTCAAATTACTATAAGGTTATTTGCTGACGACATTCTAGTCTACTATTCAAGTGCAATTGCCAGAACAGGAGAAAGGCAGATTCAATCTGCTATGAACAAACTACCAAGCTGGTCAAAAACGGCAGGACTTCGCATCTCAACATCTAAATCTAGAATCGTGCACTTCTGCAAAAGGAGAAATTGTTCCAGACTCCACTCAATGTCGCTAAATAATAGCATCATACCATCAGTCTCCCCTCACAGATTCCTGGGACAGGAGTTTGACGGCTTGCTGTCTTGGAAGGGACATATTTTGAAGTTAAAATCCAAATGTTTTAAGGGTATTAACATAACTAAAATGCTTATCGAGGCCCTCCTGGGCATCAGACTATAAAAGTCTACTGAAAATATATAAATCACTGATTCGTTCCAAACTAGATTATTGGAGCATGGTGTACGGATCTGCCCCCAATTCATATCTCAGGCACCTAGACGTGATCCAGAATCGCTGCATCAGACTGGCAATAGGAGCCTTTCCTGCCAGCCCAATCCTTAGTTTAAACACAATCACATGAATCAAACCATTAAAAGTTAGGAGAGCAAACTTAACTCTGAAATACAGCTTTAATCTATACCAACGACCTAGACACATAACTTCATCACCCAAAAGACTATGTGTCTTCCATCATTTCCGTCACTTATCAAAACTCTCCTACATCACCTTGGAACAATCACTACATTTATTACCTATAAAGTTCCCTCCTTGGCTTCTTCGAGGACCAATAGTTGATTTCTCATTAGTGAAATACGACCAGAATTCTCTTCCCAATAAATTCTATTTTTTCTATTTTGGAAATATCCGTCACACCAATTCTAACCATCAATTTATATACACGGACGGTTCTAAACAGGCATCTGGAGTTGATTGCAGCTTTTTACATGGATCTACGTCTTCAAGATACAAACTCCCAATCTCCACAAATATAACAACTGCAGAACTAGTAGCAATATATAAAGCTACTGAGTATATACACGGTAAAAACGAGATGGCATGAGTAATAATATCTGATTCCAGAAATGCCCTTGTACTGTTACAAAATCAAAGATTTAAACTTCCTGTCGTGCGTATGATCCTTGAGGGAATCGAAAATATTTTCCGAAAGAATTCATCCATAAAATTTATATGGTGCCCAGGACATTAGGGGGTACTTGGAAACGAAAAGGACGACGGACTTGCTAAATCAGCAATATCCGAAGGCATACACCTCCTACAGACTTTCTACTACAGAGACCGGTACCTTCTAGCAAACACTTGTTCTAGGAATTCTATCCAGTCCGAGTGGGATTCTACGATCGGTGCCAACAAATTAAGAGAAGTCAAAGAGTCATTTTACCGTCTAATACCTGAGACATTTCCTAGTAGAATGTGGTCAGTCCTGATACACCGCCTAATGATTGGACATGCTAAGCTCACTCACGAGCACTTGGTAAAGGGCGAAGATACCCCAAGGTGCATGCAGTGCAATTGTCCCCTGTCAATTAAACATATTCTAATCGAATGCACAAACACCTTGGGGCTCAGAAACTACCTTGAAATGAAGCGAGAACTGGTAGAACTATTCCTGCCGGAGGGCTATCAAAAATTAATGACATTTTTGAAAACCTCAGGATTCTGGGGGAAATTATAATCAAGATAATGATGAAGAACAAGCCGTAGGAGTGGGGAAATAGGCTTTTATGGCTTATCCTCTACCTTTTGTTATCGTTTCTGCAATTTATTTACTAATAATATTTATATTTGTTTATTTGTCTGTTTGACTTGTTTGTTCACCTTATCTATACCCTATCTGTTAGTTTGTCTAAATTGTAATTTCAAATGTGCGCGGTCGCGAAATGACCTAAGGGTTGGCGCGGCCTCACTCTCTTAAACTCTCTCTCTCTCTATATCTTAACATGGGCTTCGACCAACGGTCAACACTTTTCCCCAGGCTACCAGCGTTGTCTTGTAGTTAACCATTTAGCCTCTCGACAAGCGTAGCAATTAGTGAGGGACCAACGAATAATACGTCTCAGAAAACATTTGTCCTTATCCAGCTTAGTTATTGACGTGATTAGGGGGTGACTTCTTGCCGAATTATTATGATTGCTTATTGAAAGACAATTCACTAAGCTGGCTTTCCTTCGGACTCAACTATTAAGTGTAACAAGTATCGATACATTTCGTCTAAAGTCGTCGGATTACAGAAGGTACTACTTTCTGGTTAGCATTAACAATGAGAAAAATATTTATGTTGATAATGCATGAAAAATTTCAGATAAAGTGTCTATTATAATAAGAGTTTATTAAAATATTTTTAATAACTCCATTAAAATATATTTGAAATAGTGAATGTTTTCTCCTCTTATTGGGTAGATAATTCTTCGATTTTTTTTTATATCTGACAAAGAATGATTGTGCACCTTTACAAATAAATGAAGCAAACACGCTCTAACAAAACTGATTAAAATGTGCATTTAAAAGAGAATTTCCCACTCGAAAAGGTTATAAATGATATGCACTAAAATATACAATACACACCTGTAACAATGGATTTTCCAACATTTACGTATAATTTTCGTAATATAATTTCCCACTACATCTAAAACATAACTGGCCATTTTTACTCTCTGCTTGGAAATATTTAGGTGTAAATATCCATATTAAAATAATAATATAATAATAAAAATAATTTTAAAATTAATTTTAATTAAATTAAATTTAAATTAAAAATTAAAATAATTAAAGTTTTAGTTTCAGCTGAGAAGATTATTTATTTAGCGACTGGACCTACAGCTTAACGTGGGTTCCGATCTACGGTCATCGGCTAACGAAAACCCCGGTCAGCACCTCCTCGGGTTATCAATTCTCAGTTTTGTGATTAACTATATGATTCTCGAGAAGCCTGTCAACTGACGAGTGACCAACGTAGAAAACCTCTCCGGCCTTGAACTGGCGTGACTGAGGGGTGATTTCTTTCTAGATTGTACACTCTTGCCTAGAAACATTCATAAACATTTAGAAAAAGTCCACACCAAGTACGGGAATTGAACCCGCTCCACGCTAACTGCCGTATCGTCAGGCTCCCACCTCACCACACCGCGGTTAACGTGGCTAAAATGAATACAAACTAAAATTCGGTTTACTTAAATATGGAAAGTATCATAAAATTTATATCAAAGGGTTTTTTGTTTTTTCTACAAAAGCATGGTGACGGTATGGTCCAGGTATCTAAGTATTAGTTGGGTTTTTCTTCTTTTTTATAATTTTTATAATAGGTTTAGCAATGTGAAATTTCTTCTATCTATTTGTGTTTTAAGAAGGTTTACATTTTAGTTTTTATTATGTTTATATATTTCGATATTTTGTACTATGTCTATTTTTTTACCTTTTTGTTCTATATGTAGTATTTCTAGATTATTTATATCTGGGAAATGGTGGATTGTTTCTAAAAAAGGGTTGGCGAAATTTGAGTATTCAAATTATTTGATTAAATTATTTGATATATTATTGATTGATTAAAAGCAGCTTTATGTTCTTTGAACCCAGTTTCAAAATGTCTGCCTGTCTGTCCTATCTAACAGCTATTGCACTGCTGATTTGTTATATTTGTGTTCTGTTTTTCTTGGGCGTTAAAAATTAGGTTTGACAATTTATTTGACTATTTAAATACTATTGTCTTATTATCTTTGGTTAGAATATTTGCAATATGATCGGAGATTCTCCAGAAATTGAAATTTTCCGTTGTTTTAAGGTATATTTGGGTATTTAGGGTATATTTCGGTCTGCGCATATCCATTATTGGTAGCAATGTTTCTGATAGTGTGTAGTTCTTTTTTAAGACTGTTATTGGAGAAAGGAATCGGGCAGGTTCTATGATGTTTGTAAATGTGGATTTATCGAATGTGGATATATCGAATTGCAATTATTTATAATCTGATTTTTAAGTCTAGCGAGTTTATTGAACTGTTATTTTCTATTTTAAGTGTGAATTTAATTCTAGAATGTTTTGAGTTCAGTATTTTGAGAATTTTTTGGAGTTCTTCTTTCTCTTCAGAGCATACCAGAATATCGTCTACATATCTATATCTATACCAAAAGAAAATATTTTTCGATTCATTGTTTTTAAAAAATATTCTTCAAAGTCTGATATGAATATTTCGGCCAACAATGGACTTCGCGGGAAAGCCATTATTAGACCATCTATTTATTGGTAAAAGTGTTAATCGAACTTAAAATAATTCCCGTTCATACATGTATATAGTAATTGGAAGATTTTTTTTTAAATTACAGGATTTACCTTGTTCTTTTTCAACATCAACACATCCTTTATTTGGAATATTGGATACATTACTCAAATAAATATTCTATTAAATATAGTAATCTAAAACAAACTTGAAGTGTTTTATTTCACATAGTTATAATTTACGGTAACAAAGTAACGGACGAATTAATGAATTATTTGATATAAATATTGTTCCAGCAAGCCATTTCTTCCTGTTTGGCAAGAAAGTTGTGACGGCGGGGGCCAATAGGGTGGATGCGACACTAATTTTTTATTGGTCATTGTTATTGATTGTTATCCAATTGCAAAGGCGGACAAACTGTCCATCTTTGCACTTTTATTCTTTGCCAAATGAGGGTTGTTTTTTATTAACTCATTTGATCTTTGATCAGTTTCTCAGAAATTTGGTTAATAATTAAACCGGAGACACATAATAACAACTATTATTGTATGTGCTAAAGTATTGTGTTATACTTTTTTGTGATCGTATTTGAATTTCCCAAGTGGTCGATAAATAAAGCATGGGAATAACAGCCTTGAAAATCCCAAATAATAGTAGCCATGACCTGTCGGGTTGATGAAAACGCCTTCACTTACTGTGGGACAATATCGCTGTGTAAAACCCACTTCGTTGACTGCTCCTTCGTTTTTGATTCTGGTTTCATCAACAGTCACGAATCGTCTAAACACAGCTGTAAAGTGGTCACTCGATTCCGTTTTTCGCCCCCGTAGTGCGCCAACAAATGTTCATGTAAGAAATCCGTACTCATTCGTCTGAAATGTTTATTATTTCAACCATCTCTGTAACCTTCATTCTGTAATCGGCCAATACGATATGGGCCCATTTTCTTAGTAGTATTCTCAACTGGACGTCCTAAAAATCCTCACGAGGTCCTAGACGTCCGCAAAAATATCAATTAATTTTTTGTGTGTTTAATTTTTTTACTGTGTTAAAAAATACGATTTTAGTACATAACGTGTCATATCGACACGTGTAATGTGCAATATTGACACAGAGATGTGTGTTATAAATAAAACACATTTGGTGGCACAGCTTATGGTGGCACATAGAATAACACGCTTATCACAAATACAGATAGGTGGGTTAAAACAACGCCTGTGACATTATTGTACACTTTTAAGTTATTTGAAAAATACGTATGATTAATTTTTTTATTCCTAAATAACTAAATAACTAATATTACATTCATTTACATTGCATAAATTACAAATATAATATTTATTTTAACCATAAAATTCTATACGCTGGTGGGTAATTAATGGAACATACTTTGTTATCACCTTAAAAGAAGATAAATTATGTGGGAAAATGTATTTTTTGAATTAACTACGATTCTTCTATTAATGCAATCTTGAGAAATATGATAAGCATTTAATTTTTCACTGTAATTTTCAGTTATAAGCTCAAAGAGTAAAAATAATATTTTATCATTTAAAATTACTATTCCATTAATCTCTTCGAACAGAGGCATATCATCGCCCATTATATTCATATACAGTTCCAGAAATAATAATCTTAGGAGATTTCATAATTTTAAATGAAGTCAACTCCGATTCATCATCAATAAATTGATGAAATTGATTTATGAATGGGAGATTAATGAGTTCGATATTGTACCCAGGAGTTATGCAACTTTTACGATTCATTTTTTTTCTGGCATACCACGGCAGAAATTAAGTTTAATACGCATACGTGCTTGATGCCGATAAGCCAAAGTGACTACTCCATTTTTAAAATTGCGTACTACTGGCATTAATTCTTTTAAATAATCATGTAATCCCTCAAAACAAAAACATCATTGTTGTCTCAAAGGTCCAAATAACATAATATAGCGTGGAACATGTATTAAATAATGAAACTTTGGTGTTAAGCTATCAGGATATACATTCTCGAAATTTAATATAAATGACTCAATCATTACAGTCAACATTTCAATATTAGCCTTATCTATTTCATATGCTGAACAACCATTTAAAACTTGTAACAAACTTGTATAACAGGATGAACGTTCTTCAAGTTCCAAACTATTACATGAAATTACCCATTCATTAATTTAAAATGGTATAGTATGAACTAATGTCACCAGTTGTGCTGCACTTTGATGTAATCTCCAGTTTGTATCTAAATGTTGTGAATCTATTGCAGCTGGTTTATCATTACTAAAATGCTTGAAGTTGAAACTGTCCTCGCTTCCGGAGTAATTGTAGTATCATGAATATTATTTACAACCTTTTCCTGATCAGGCAGATTCCGTGGTATAAAATAATTGTCACAAAAGCCTAATTTCCAAACTTCTTTGCTGACCACACATGATCTGCAAAGACGGTATACTGCAGTAGACTCTTTAAAACCCCTTAATAATGCTGGTGTATCTCCAGTACAGAAAAGTAGGGAAACTTTATAATTTTTTGTGACCTCCACCTGTACCAATATCAATTCCTATTGACCGCAATGTATTGTCACGAATGTTAACAATTATAAGAATAAATAAGCGATTGGCGAGTAAGAAAGGTGTTAAAAATAAGAACAACATGTCACTATTTATTATGAAAGAGGTAACTTAGTAGACTAAAAGAAGTAGTAATTTTTTAGCAACAATAACAATTTTTATGTGTATCTTATGATAGATTACGAGTTCAACAGCAATTCTAACTACTAAACCAAGAGATCCACCACGAGCTGTGGTTTATATTAATGAATATAAAATTTTATATGCTTATATAGTGGCCGATGAGGAAATTAGAATGGAGATCAAGAATCCAACAACTACAAAAATTACTTGTGGACTGATAGCCACTTATTAGATACGTGTAAATGTGTAAATTTAACACACGATTTGCAGTGTACCAGAAAGAAAGCTGCTTTTTACAGAAATATCTTTATCGAAAAAGAATCTGACTTGTCATTCTATTATCAAGTAAACCGTAACTGGGAATATTTTGAATTAAATATATTTTTTTTAATTTTTGTTTAATTTAAAATTGAAAGGAAATATTTTGTTAAAGAACTGCATACCATCTTAATTTCTAACATTGTTGTTATTCTCACCGTTTCGGAACTAACTAGTAATATTGTCTACAAATTGCTTAATTATTCCTCGCTAATGCAGTGTAGTTTTATTACATAATTCAGACATAAAACAAAATTTTTCTATTGTAATGTATTGTATTATAATTTTCAACCATAAAAATATTACTGAATCATATAAGGATGCAATAATATTGTTATAATGATTCACTACAAACGTTTTCTGCAAACTTGCTTTAAAAATATATATTTTTTATTTGTGTTAAAACAATGTAATACCAAACCGCATGATAAAGCATTATTGATTGTTTATAACATCGCCAAAAGATTCAAGGTATTTAATCATCAATTCAGGGTACCTTTACACATGCTAACTAATAAAATTATATTTTATTACTGTTTTCCAGGAATATCTTCTTTTCTACTGAATAATATATTTATAATGAACAATAAAATATTTTAAAACATGAAATAACTAGAATTTAGCTTCTACCCTACATCACATTAAATATGACAATATAAAAATATAAATATCATGAATTAGATTAAATAATTCATTTTTGGTATAAATTCCAAAGTGAATGTTTTGAATGATTATAATAGTGAATATGAATTCAGTCCAATATATGAATAAAAATAATGTGATATTAACATTTGAGGACCAAATTGTCCTAAAAAATCACCAATTAAATCTAATAATTGAAAGGTGTTGAACAATACAAAAGGTGTAAAGGTGTTTTTCGCAAATCTGTCTACATTTCCCGCTTTCTTTTCTCGATCATCCAAAAGGGCAACTGTTCTGGATAGCTTCGTAAAAAAGCATCTACCCCATGAGGCCCCTACCAGATGGAACTTTACGTCTTAATGTGTGAATACCATTTACATTTACAAAGAAGAATTGCAAACATGCTTTGAAGAAATTATGGACGCTGAGTCGTATAAAAAATCTATTAATCAAGCTCAGGTGTTAAAAAATTATTTGGTGGATGATAATTTTAAATTTTGGTTGTTTTTCTTTAATAAAATAATGCCTCACTACGACATTCTCTTTAATTAACTGCAAAGTGTTTTTCAACAGCCATTGAAAATATTAGAAACAATATAGAAATACAAATTAATCAAAAATTTGGTAACTTAACTGGTGAAGAATATACAACGATCATAGAGAAACGCAGAAAGAAACGGAAATTTAGTGACAAGGAGGACCCCAATCCGAATGTCAGGATATGCAAGAGAATCTGTGATACCTTAGCATACAGGTTCATGAACGTTTTAGTTTCAATGTATAACTGTTGCAAATTTATTTAAAACTGAAAAATTTGGTGAATATCGAGCCGTCTTTCCAAATAAAGACATTAAAATTGTGTCTAA
Organism: Cosmopolites sordidus; assembly: GCA_031761425.1. Taxonomy (NCBI): domain Eukaryota; kingdom Metazoa; phylum Arthropoda; class Insecta; order Coleoptera; family Curculionidae; genus Cosmopolites; species Cosmopolites sordidus. Next base: position 369,798 of record JARFXV010000746.1, on the reverse strand, counting down.
CCTATTTGCAAACGTAAATTACTTAAAATTAAAAAAAATAACTCTCGGTAATGTACGCACGGGATGATTTTATAAAACACAGTGGGGCTGCGCCGCTGTTACATCTAAAACAATTTAACATCAACATTTAGTGAATCTGTGGAATTGCTAACTGTTTTGAGCACCGACCCTATGACGACTGTGGAAAGCGAAAGATGTTTCTCTACCCTCAAACGAATCAAAGCTTTTCTAAGAAACACTATGAACCAGAAACGGCTGTGCGCGTAAACAATGCTATCTATTGAAAAATAAATTGTGAAGCCAAATACATATTTTAATGATCAAATCATCGACTATTTTGCTGCTCAGAAATTTAGAAGGATGGAGTTCAACTTCAACAACAAACAGATTTAATGGTCATGTTCCTATGGCGAATTAAGCAAAATTTTATTATCTAGGTACCTATTTGAAAATTTGATGTCTGACAGTTGCACTCATATTTATACACAGCAAAGTTTGTGTATAATATTAAGAAATGTATAATTTTTGGTTGCGACACATTTCCCTATCCCCATTACAAAATTTGGTTATACATGCCCCACCTGTTTTTCCCCCAAGAACCGGCGCTGCTGTCTAATAGTGGTTATAATGTAATACACCACCTCGATTCGTTACAATATTTTAAGCAGTGAGATATGTACGCAGTATAAGATAGTCAATTTGAAATTGGAGTAATTCACTCCAGCTTCCTCGTGTTTCATATCATATGGTTTCCAGTATTTGCCGATAATGTTTCAAATGTACCCAATTAGTGAAAGAGTCGGATATTTTGGTGGCCAAGGTACAAGACTTCGTAAACATCCAAGAAATTTAAAGCGCCTTTGATATGTGCAGGTGCGTATTTTCTTGCTGACAAATGTCGTTCTGGGACATCCATCTTCTGTAGCTCTATTTCGAATATATTGGTTTCAGCTTGAGCTGACGATTTTTTTTCATACAAAGACAACGAATTTATTATTTCATTCATTAATCATGAAAGTTATGTATGGAATAATCGATTATCTACAATATACCACGACTCTTTTCTCAAGTATATCGGGTTCAATATTAGTTTAAACTAATTAATTATTAAACTTAAGAGTATAATTGTAAATCTCTTAGAATTTAGTATTTCACACCAGATGTTTCAATAAAGAAATTAATTAATCTTTGTTGTAGTATTAGACTCCCTTTAAAGACAACACTAAAAGAAAAATGTGTCAAATCGTGTGATCTTTATTTCGAGTCTTTCAAATTGTGCGGTTTTTTAATTCTTGAATAAAACACAGATGGCCTTATAAATTTGCCTAGGTGTAGTCTCATTTAAGAAGCGTAATGTATGACATTTATAAAAATGTAGTCGTACGCAACACGCGTTAAAATTGTTGAGGTTCAAATAACACAGGAACTAAAGCTGGGTCATTCAAAAACGCTGGGTCGTGCATTTGTCAATTGGATCAAAGATGATCAGAGATGATTTTTCTCAAAAAATGATCTTTTCAGATGAAACACATTTTGAAACATAGGTGGCTATGTTAATAAACAAAACTGCTGCATTTGGGGTGAGTAAAAACCACGATTAATTCATGAGAAATCTTTACGTTCTAAACGAGTTACTGTTTGGTGTGCATTATGGTCAGGAGGTGTAATTGGGCCGTATTTCTTTTAGAATGTTGCTGGTGAAGCTGTAACTGTGGTGTTCGATCTCGTGAGACGATAACTAGATTTTCATGGGCTGAATTGAATAACATGATGTGGAGGAGATGTGGTTCCAACATGATGGCGCTACATCTTACTCTGCTAATGAGACAATTGATGTATTGAGAGAAAAATTTTCTGGGCGCCTTATTGCATGGAACGATGATGTTAATTAGCTACCAAGTTCATGATTCGACACCGTTGGACTATTTTCTTTGTGGTTACGTAAAAAGCTAGATCTATAAGAATAACCCACAATCGATTCATGAACTAACGGATGGAAACTCGAATCATTGATGAGACAAAGCACGGTTATGCCAAAATTTTGACTAAAGAGTGGACGTCTGTGGAGCTACAAGAGGTGGTCATTTGGCAAATATTGCCTTTCGTGTTTAAATGTAATACACTATGTTTCAATTATCAATAAAAAGTTTTTTGAAATCAACGCAAATTCTGTGTTTTATTCAAGAATTAAAAAAGCCGCCCAATTTGAAAGAAAGTTTAATTAAGTCATGCGTCGAATTTTCGAAATTGCTGATTTAAAAAATTGCCGTTGAAATGACAGTTGTGCTTATTGATATAGAGGGTAAAAATGATCTTCATCACTAAACCCAATTTGTTCACAAAAATTGTCATCTGTATTCTAACACATTATTTGCAAACGTACGTCGCTGCTGGTGATGAGTCTGCATTAGTCCTTAAGTTAATTAGATCTTTTAAAACGGCAAACCTAGGTTCAGAACATTTACCAACTGATTTTAATGAAGTATTGAAAATACTTTCATTTATCGCGATTCCTCCGATACGAGCTATCATTGATGCCTTACTTCTTACTACGCCCCTAATAACAGTAACATCGTAGTAACATCCCTAAGTAACATCCCTCTGTTACTAACCTAGTAACATCCCTCTGGAATCCGCCAAAAAAACTACTCATCGAATTAAGTACAGGAAAAGAGTGACAATGCGCCATCTTTGGGTATTAACCACCTAATTAAATGTGCCAGACGCCAATGAAGTGAGCAGATTAAAACGTCGACTGCCACCTGACTATAGGACTCAGACAAGCCTAGACTTTAAGACAAATGCTATATGCAATATAAACTCACATAGACAAATATCTTATATTAGATAAATAACTTACACATAAACTTAGATTTAGTTTAAATTTTAACGGAGATCACCCACAGGAGTGATACTCTACATACCATTCCTTGTATCATAATACAAGCTTGTAGCCCACTAGCCCAAAAGCTTATTGTACACTTATTGCAGAACTCTCTAAGAGTTACATTTAAAAAAAATACTGAGATTATAGGTAATTCTGAATGAGCGTGAGGCACATGTTTTGGAAGTCTGTTATCATGTAGTAAATCGATCGCTTTGAATTTTGAAATTAAGTTACGAAAATTTGGCAGGCATTTAAACTTGCATAAGTGTGGTTTTTGCGAAATGTATGTCATAAAATTCAACGCTTTGATTGTATACCGTTCATAGTAAATTCACATTTTTTAAATAAATACTTAAAATTGTTTGACGGAAAAAACTAGCATCTAAGTCAACAAAAATAGCAGCAGAATTCTTTTACTACTCATGAAGAGTAATAATAATTATCCTATTTCAAGTTCGTTCACTTATTTATATGGGGTCCCGGGATCTATTTTCATGCCTGGTTGTTTTATATTATTTAATTTGAACAAGGACTCTTAATTTTCCGATAAGTTTCGTAAAGTGCACAAAATTCGACAAGGAATAGCTCAATAAAGCAGAAAAGTGAACCAGGTATAGAAGGTTCCTTAAATTAATAAGGCTTTAATATCGAATGAAGGTAGTTATACTCATGAGATGAGAAGAAGATGCGAAATGGGAAGAAATACAATGCGGAATTTGCAGAAGATATAGAGAGATAGGGATTTAACACAGAACACAAAAAAGCATAGTAAAAACCTTAGTTTTTCCAGTATTGCAATATCCCGCTGAAACATCGACCATTATAAAAACAAGACCTCAATCCATTGATTCTTTTGAACTTTGGTGCTGGAGACAGGTCTCTCGCATTCCGTGGACTATCGGACGAACAAACGCACACGTTTTTCAAGAAATTGATGAATCCATAAAGCTATCTCACATTATTCATGAACGAATATTGAACCATATCGAACGCAGGGACGGCAATAACCTGGAAAGACCGGTAATATAGGGACGGATGGAGGGTTCTAGATCACGCGGCAGGCCTACAAAAAGAATGACAGACCAAATTAAAGACCTAATTGGTATATCTCTTCAATGTGCTGCCAAGGAAGCCAGAAATAGAGAACGCTGGCGACAATAGTCTGGATAGTGCACAAACGGAATAAATTTTCATATATCACGACTCTTCTGTAAAGAAGAATACGAAGAAGAGGCGTTTAGAGATATTTGAAAATTATACACAAATATATATTTGATAATTTAAAAGTTTTATTATTCGGAATAAAAATATTCCGTATTCGGATATCAGATTAAGTTGCAAGTTCAGTCGTCAAATTGCTACTAGATGTTACCGCGTCCTCAAGATCACATTCATATTTGTAAATGTAAATTTATTAATAATAATATAATATAGTTTAATAGTAATAAATTTTATTAATTCAATAACTAAAACTATAAAAAGTTGTTCAAATTAGATACGAGGGCTGTATGATAAGTACCTGGCCTAGTCCAGAGATGGCGCTGCTAGTATTTAAAAAGTGATATTTATTAGACAATACTGTCAAAGTGTTAAGTCGTCGCATGATTTAATTTGTGAATGGCAGTTATTTAAATAGAACAACTTTTGTGATTTTACAACAATGGAAAAAACTGAACATCGACCAGTGAAAAAATATTTGTTTTTGAAAAAGAAAACAAATGATGAGATTAAAACATGGAGCCCAGCGAAGTCTATGGGGACTCGGCACCTTTGTTAGCAATCATAAAATATTGGTCAGCTGAATTCAAATGTGGCCGTACAAATGTTTTTGATGGAGATCGTCCAGGTTGTCCAAATGAGCTTACCACTTCAGAAATGATAGAAAAAATCCACAATATCATGATATCGTCGGAGAGTAAAAGTGCGTGACATTGCTGAGACTATGGGTATGTGAATTGAACGGGCGCAGAATAATTTAACAACTTATTTGGATATGAAACAGTTTTTCGCAAGATGGGAGCCGCAATAGCTCACAATTGGCAATAAATGCATACATGTGTCAACTTTAAAAGAATGTTTAGCGATATTAAAACGCAATCGGATTGATTTTTGGTGTCATTCATAATTGTTGACGAAACATTAATTCATGTTCAAAGCCATCAGAGACCAAAATACAGTCCAAACAGTGGCTTTTTCGAGGCGAATCGGAAACGTTGAAAAATTAAATAAATTATACACATATAATATTTTGTTTTGTCAAGGACAGGTACTTATCGTACAATCCTTGTAACTAGGAGATATTTTACTATTGTAAAATATGTAGTCAATTTAATATCTTAATACATTTTTTTTACATTTAATACAACATTTCTATATTACAGATTTTGTATCCTTTTTTTTAACAGAATCTATTGGATGTCAAGTGGGATACAGACTACTTAAAAATCAAAAACATATATCAAGGATTCACGAAAAAACAATTCAACTTTGATCAGAAAGGATTATGACATCGCCAAGATTGATTTTTTTAAATTTGATAACTTGATTTATTTTAAGTTGAAATATCTTAAACTAGAGGCAAAATATTATATTTGTTATCGCTTCTTTGATTCATTTTTGAAATATTGGCATCACCCAAATTTAATTATGATAAATATAGTAACATAAGGAGCATGTTAATTTAATTGTTGTTTTTAATGTTTTAAAACAGGCAGATGGTTGATATATCTCCATGTTCTGTAAACATAAATGTACATATTCCATTGCAAACTGATATCAAGCGAGGCGTCGTATTTTTAAAATTAGATATTTGGCTATTTTATTGTAAGATAACACATAATATATAGCAATAGTTCTTCGATTTACATTTCACTGAATGTTTTGCAATAGGTACGAATTGTTGAAAATGAGAAATTAGACTCTCGTTTTAATAAACGTTATAATAATACGTTATATTTTGTTATTAGCCTACTTTTATTTTTAGTTGTATAATTTGGTTTGTTTATGTGACAGGAGTGGCGGAAATAATTCATATTTTTTTCTTAAAAAAGCACGTTTAATTTGGGAGAAAGGCAAAAAATGGTTTATTCAAAGTATGCGCCATCGCTAGCTGTACATTTTTCCCATATCCTTAGCAACTTGTGGATGCCCTAGCAGAACAATCGTAGATCTTTTGAGGCGGTCTAGTCGTCAAGCCATTTTCCGACACCTCCGTAAACGTCGAAATGTTTCTTGGAAAGTGCGTAAGACATGGATCAAAAAAAGTGGTAGTCGGAAGGCGCCAAGTCTGGTGAATATGGCGGGTGGTGCAAGCGTTTTCAGCCAAATGCAGAAATGGTGTCTCTTCGCTGTGTGTTATGGGGCGTTGTCGGGCTGGAAAATTACTTTTTCGTTTCTTGTAGCTCATTGTGGTCGCTTTTCAATCATTTGTACGGTATCAACTGTTTCACCTGGTTTCAGAAACTCATGGTTCACGACACACACTATCTTTGGTACACTATCATGGTACACGACACACAAAATCTGATTCCAACAAATGCAAAGCATTATTTTCTTTCCAAGGCGATTCGGTCTTGCGGTCAATGTTGATGGTTGTCCTGGGTCAACCTACGATTTTCTGAGTTTTAGGTTCTCGAAATATATCCATTTTTCGTCTCCAGTTGCGATCCGATGAAAAAAAGTCCCTCTTTCGAAGCGAAAAAGCAAAATTCGCACACCGTTTTTCGCTTGTTCATCTGTCTTTCTGTGATACCTCTTTTCCTGCTTTCTGGATCTTTCTGATGGCATGCAGATATCACATATAGTTTGGCGATCAACATGTAACCTCTCTGCCAATTGTTGTTGAGTTTGCATGTCGTATTTTTCCAACAATGCTTGCAATTCGGTATCTTCAATTTTTTTCGGTTGACCTGGGCGTTCTTTGTCTTTCAAGTCGAAATTACTACTTTGACTCGTATCAATCAATGACCACAACCATCTTTCGTTGAGACATTGTCACCTTAAGTTTCCACAAGTATATGACGGCTTTCTTTTGATTGAACAAGATAAGCAGTACGTGCCGCAAATGCTCTTCATTTGGCTTGCAACTCGACATGTAAAACGACGCGATAAAAATTTGATGCTAACTCGAAATCAACAGCAACAGACGTCGTAGTAACAAAATGATATAAGCGATTAGACTGTGAACTGACCCTTGTTTCCAGCACCATCTTTTAAAATATTAAGAATTATTTTTGGCCACACCTGATATATATCTCCACATTCTAAATGTATTATTACCCATATATATCTGCAAACTGATATCAGGCGTAACCTGCTATTTTTAAAATATTATATTTAGATATTTTGTTAATATCAGCATGATAATGAGACAGCATTTGGTTGGATTATATTTCAGTAAATTTTTTTCAACTGTAATAAATTTTGGAATATCAGAAAAAAAGTTTAAACTAAACGTTAGTTCTGTAAGGCAGACAACGAATAATATTTTAATGTCATTTTAGCTTTATTTTTATTAATACAAGTGGTTTGCAATGTATGTAAGTAGTAGATCAGAAGACTGAGAAAGCTCTTCACCGTACTTTAATTATCAGAATCAAGTTAGTTATTTGCTCAGAAAGGAAGAGAAAAGCACAAGATGATCATACAGATTATATACACTCCTGGTCAGGAGCAAAAAAAAGCATCAACTTACAAAAACAGAAGTAAGTCTGTCAAGAAATGTTTTTGGGAATTTTCATCGGTTGAACAATTAATGAGCTGGCCCTCAAGAAATTAAAGAAGTCGCGGAACAATATCGTAAACATGTAATAAACAATAAAGTAAGGGCAAATAATAAAACTATGCAAACAAAACAATTTGAAAACATGGAATATCCATTTCTCACATAAAATAGTGACAGTAACTAAAACTGTCTGGTTATCACAAGAAAACTCAACGAATGAGGGAATACCTGAAAGTCCAAGAGAACGTCGAAGAAATAATGGAAGAGACTTACAAGTTAAATTTGATGCAACCAGAGAATATGAGATATAATGAAATAAAATTAACATATATAAGAAAGGTTATTGAAATTGAAACCACTAGCTTAAAAGGGCTACTGAAAATGAAGGCTCATAAAAGTTTATTCATCCATATATTCATCCATCACTTTTAAATGATGAAGTTTAAAGTTGTATCGAAGTAAAGAACAAATCAAATAATGAACCATTTTCTGACAAATCGGCACAAAACGTAAATAATGTAATTAAGTTCGAGCAAAATAAATATTGGGAACAACAATATATGTTCATATTGGTATGTATTCATATTGAGAACTTGATACCTATCCTCCTGATGAGATACCTCTGAGGTATCGTAGATAAAAATATGAAAAGGAATAATACAAACGATATAACAAATAAATTAGTGTCCATTGAAAACTGGAAAGAATATTATGAAAAGTTTCCGATAGAGAGCATATGAAAATACAAATATGTATGATATAATATGAAGAAAGATAGAACACAATGGAAACATATAAAAAACTCAACATGAAATACGCCATTATTGCGATGCGAATGCTCAATAGGATATTTTCAGCTCCATAAAATATTCCTGTAAAAGTGTTTCAGATAGGTGGAACATCTAAAATTTAAAAATAACCAATCTCATGAACAAATGTAATCACTACTCAAACTCCCAACATAATGGAAGCTTTCACATATGATTTCCGCCACATAAATTAGAGCTCTTTAGCAGATTATTTTCAAAGATTAATCATGATATAATACGAAATCAGATTACACATAAGATTAGAGACGATACGTGTAAATTTACTGAAGCTTGATCATCATCAAATAATGGAAAATGCATACAGTCAGCTGATACTTAAAATAATGCAAACACCGATGAAGAGGTGTCCTTCGAATTCATAGACTTGCTTGGACGTTAACTCTAGGATACGTACTCTACTCTACGATACGTAAAAAGTCTAGACTGAGATAGCTACATGTAACAGCTTCTAATATAAAAATATAACTTCTTTGAGAAAAACCATCTGTTATTTGAACTTGTTATGTCATGTTATGGGTTCACTGAGTCCAAATTGAGTCACCAGTCCATAAAGCATATCTCTTCAAGTCAAGTCAGGTTAAAGAAGAGAGAACATAATATCATTAATGACGATGTTGAATATGAAAAGCTTTAATTATATAGGACCTTATGTAGACAGAAAGGGTATATATAAAACAGAAATTTAATGTAGAATACACAATGTGGGATTAAAATATTATATTACTGGACAAGAATAGAAAAGACCATGGTTTTTTTCTTATGAAAGTATGACTTTTTATTGATTGATTTTCAACAAGCAGTTTAAAATTAGTTTTTAAAGAGGTGTGCCAACATTTCCAGATTGGTTAGAAAACGAATTAAGAAGTAAGGGATAGGATAGATGCGAAAGAGACAGCAATTGATCAGATTGAAAGAAATAGTTTACATGATTTAAACACAATTTCCAATTGCCGGATAGTCCATTGCCCAAGAAGGCTTACCAATTCAGACCTAAGATAGACGGAATGTAGAAAGACCTCTTCGGCCATGGAACGATGAAGTGACCAATGCAATGATATGACGTAATTTGAGAAAGAAATATGTTCTGATTAAAGAGACGCAGAGAAATTCAGCGATGGGTTGTCTGCCGTTCACAATGTAGGAAAACCGCACCCGTAATACCATGGCTTTCAAATTGAGCGATTTTTTTAATTCTTAAATAAAACACAGATGGCGTTGTGAATTTGTTTAGGTCTACTCTCATTTTAGAAGTGTAATGTATGACATTTATAAAATCGTACACAATACAACAAGGCATTAAAATTGTTGAATTAATTTATGAAAATTGGCGTTCAGTGAAAACTGTTTTTAGAAAATTACGTGATATTTACGGCTTGCACATTCGTTCATCTCAAAGTAAATCAATCGAAAATAAAAAAAATCATGATGGCGGTCGTTCCCAAAGCATTTTAATTTGGTATGTAAAAGTGTTACTGACAACAATTTGGACTCAGTGAATCCACAACAAGGCATATAAGGTTCAAATAACACAGGAACTAAAGTCAGTGGATCATTTAAAACGTCGTGCATTTGTCAATTGGATCAAACAACAAACAGATGATTTTTCTCAAAAAATCATCTTTTTAGATGAAACCCATTTTGAAATTGGTGGTGATGTTAATAAACAAAATTTCCGCATTTGGGGTGAGGAAAATTAATGACCTTAAGTCACACTCTGTTGCGTGCATCATGGGCAGAAGGTGTAATTGGGCGTATTTCTTTCAGGATGCTGCTTATGAAGCTGCAACTGTTAATGGTGTTCGATATCGTGGAGATGATAACTGAATTTTTGTGGGCAGAATTGAATAATATTGATCTGGGGGATTTGTGGTTCTAACAGCATGACGCTACACCTCACTCTGCTAATGAAGTAATTGATTTATAGATAGAAATATTTCCTGGACGAGTTATTGTGAGAAATAGTGATGTTAATTGGCCACCAAGATTATGTGATTTGACACTCTTGGACTACTTTCCATAGAGTGACATGAAAAGCGTAATAACCCACAATCGATTCCTGAATTGAAGGATAAAATTATTGGTGAAATAGAGCCACGGTTATGCCAAAATAACATCCAAAATTTTGATAAAGGAGTAGATGTCTGTGGAGCTACAAGAGGTGGTTGAAATTTGAAAGATATTGTCTTTCGTATTTAAATGTCATACACTATACTTCAATTATCAATAAAACGTTTTTTGAAATCAATGCAAATTCTGTTTTATTCAAGAATTTAAAAAAGTCTCTTAATTTCAACGACACTTTATTATCATAATTAAATTTATTTTTTCCATTTGTTCTTTATGGAGGCTATTCACATCATCATTTAAATAAACTAATTAGTATAAATACCGCGGATCCCACGGGAAGCATATTTTTGTAGAAATTATAATGTCCATAATTAGAAAGCAAGGAAGACTTCTGATGATTAATTAGGGTGCAAAGTAAGATTAGGAAACAACATATGAAATAATCGAATTTCCTGTTACATCACCGGAAAAAAAATGTAATGGGTTAATTTAATTTTAAATTAACTGATTAGATATTGTTAAATATATTGTTTCTGATTCTACCACTTTTAAAAAATATCGGCATGTTATCAGCTTATGCAATATGTAATGTTTTATACTAATAGAATATTGATGTTGGATAACCGTTTATATAATTATTCTAAAAAAAAAATATTTATCGATATTTTTGAAGTATTAATCAAATTGAAACAGTCAGATATATTTCATAAAACAGGAATCCAATTTACAAAAACATGCCCTTAAGGGAAATAAACCATTTCTATCTTTCCAGACTTTTATTTGACATGGAAAATCCACGGCAATATGTTATCTTAGTCTCAAACCGTTTAGATTCGTGAGTTTTCTGATCGATTTATCAGATTACATTTTCAAGAGTAAAACGAAAACCAAATAAAGCATACTAATTATTAAATCCCATCTCAGCGTAAAGGGTTAAGTATTACTAAATCCTTTTCTCAAAAATAATTATTAATTATTTGATTTATTTTTCCTGTGTTAAAAAATTCTTAAAATAATATAATCATAAGTTTATATGAACACGTATATCATTCTCATTGCCCTCTATCATTATGTTATATCGTATAACGTATCCATCCAGTATTTTTTAATAAAAAATAATTATTATTTTACTATATTTTCAAACTTTATCATAAATAATATTGATAATCGATGCAATAAACTTTTAAAACATTGTTTGGAATTAATTATAAATGAATTAAAATTTATAAAATTTAAAATAAAATCACGTGACTATGAAAGTGCCACGATTAGCTGCCATGTTTGTGACGTCATTATGTTAAAGTGTTTTCATGTAAGTACTGTCAACTGCTTTTCCCTGTATATATGCTGTGAAAATTATTGAAGTTTAATGCAAGAAAAAAATATTGTTGGTTACTAATTTAATTCAGTAAGGTGACAAAGGGATAATAAAGGCCAATTCTAGTAATCTACCTGGTGTGGATATTTTTATGGTCACATTTTAATGTGGTTCATTATGGTTCACAAATTTTCTCAAACATGGTATTCGGTTCAATTCAGCTGAAGCTGAAGGTGCTAAAGCATCAATTTGAGTTTAAAAAAAAATAATAACGGAAATTTAAATAAGAAACAAAATATGTCTATTAAATATAATTCAATTATTTGTAGGGTATCATGTGAAAGTTACGGTGATAAGGCTGGCTATAGGTTATGTTCAATTTAACCACAAAAATTGTATTTGCATGGTGAAAGGACGTGTATGTTCAAAACATAAAATTCTAGATAAAGCTTATACAGTTGCCTTAAATATTAATGAAAAACTAAGAAAAGTTCAAGACACTAAATGTTACGATTGTGTAGCTTCAGTAGGTAATATTATAAATACTTAAACATAAAAAAATTGATATAATGTAATAACAAATAATATTTTGTATATATTTGATCACAGGCGGTTGTAAAATTTTCAAGTTGTTTTTAAATTATTACGTGGTGCTACTTGGAACCCTTGATTTTGACATTTAACATCTTGTGGCGAATTTAAAACCATTTGTTCGGTACTTGTCTTTATAGTTTTCATACAAAATGGTACTAATCAGAAACGATGACTAATTAGATTTGACATTTTCAATAAATTTATCCATACACTGATGATAATAATAGGAATACATTGCTTAAAAACTAAAACACTCGTATCAGCTGTCTGTAATGTTGAGAAGAAATAAACATTGGAAAGTCAGCGGCGCTCGGTTTTTATCGGGAATTGTCGGCGTGCCATGGGTACTAGGTTTCAAGATTTATTTTCAATTTGATATAACTTTATAATTACAAGGTAAAAATAAAAATATAGCTTTGTTATAAAACTTATATATGATCTTTTCATTTATGGCATTTTTTTTTAAAACCCCTATTGTGATTTAGCATTAGTTGATTTTTAACATTAGTTGACATTTATACTCAAATTGTTAAAAATACAACATATTTTTAGTAACGACGCACACACTGATAAATTATTTTAGGTTATAGGATATTTTAGTATAAAGTTTAGGTGTTTGTAAAGAAAGGCAAGTGCAGACAATAGAGAAGATCCGAAACTGTTTACTAATCGAATGGCATCAAGTAGAGGACAATTTACTGGAACACTCAATAAACAACATGGAATTGGCGTTCTTCCAAGTAATCCTATTTATTCTAAACTTGAAGCACAAGAAGACTTTTTCCATATATCGATGTATGGCGAACATTGCTATCGAAGAAAAAAAGCTGCGCTATGATAATAAATGTTTATTGAATTAATTTTATAATTTTTGTAAACACCATGATGACGTTATGTAATAATTAGAAAATTAAAAAAATCCACTTACATTTGACACAAAAATTAACAATAAGTAAGTATGTCACACTTATAAAGAGTTTTCTAATACGAGTGTCAGAACTTTAAAACGTAATAGTGGCAACACTGTTTAAAATGAAAATGTTAAAACGAAATATACATGATTCAACAATGAATAGAAATTATTCGTATCTACCATCAAAACCACTTTCGAGTCCAGTTCGAGCGTTTCGTCTTCTAACTTAATGGGCTTATAAACAAACATAACTCTAGGGTTTGGACCAATTAAAATCCTTAAGAGATTCAGCAGTTACGTCTTTATCCCCAGAAAGTATTTTTTGGCTGAATGAGTGATTGGACCTTATTTTCTTTTAAGAGGATGATGGTAATGGTACTACTAAAATGGTGAAGGCTATATGTATTGCTAACATAATATATTTGGCGTGAACTTACAAATGTGGATATAAACAACGTTTTCATCTCATGATGACGGATTTTCCCAAATATTTTCCAAACCGTTTAAAATAAAATTATGAAATTTGGTAATGAGGGGTCCAAGATAATAATTGGGCAATTTTTTCTATGTATTTTTTTTTTATTTCATACAAGATTATAAAATCCCTAACTTCCTCTGATATTTACTATGGATGATCCACAGTCTGTTTTGAAGAAAGTATTTCTCTTCTCATCTCTTCTTACAAAATCCAGAAAAATTACAAATTCATAACATTTAAATTCAAAGAAGAATTATATTATACACAAAAAACTGAAAAGGGATCAGTTTATATGTAATAAATCCTCTAAGCCAGAAAATATACATTCTGATAGAAGAATTACATAAAGTGGGATATTATATAAGCATTGGCTAACGAATTTGAATGGAAGGTCCTGGTCATGGGTATTCGCTAGACTTAGGTTAGTATTTAAACACAACTTCTCCCTGTACTTAAAAATGTAAGTCTTTAGCCAGTATGTCTTAACTATGGAAATGAAACCTAGAAATTCCCATTACAATCTATAATTAAAAGAGTAGCATAAAGAACTGTGGAACAGTATATCCTTAGTATTGCTAGATAGAAGAGAAAGAAGTCACGAAATGATTTAAATGGAAATTAGTAGGCTACATTACAAGAAGAAATCCATCAATATCGTTAGTTATTTCATGCGGTAAATACCAATTTGAAAGGTCACTAATACTCATCAGTTAAGAGTGGAAAATCTGGCAAGGAATAATGCCTCACTATTATAATAAATTGGTATTTTATGTAGTCTCATTTGTATTCTGTGGGATTTTATTTTGAATGATATTCTATGTGTATCACTTAGTATTCGAGATGTTTAAAATTTAACCAAAGGTTAAGAACCCTTGAGCTTGCTAATCTGAGTTAATTGACAACTGATAACAGCAGTTCAGAAGCTACGGTAAGCTGTACGTCCGGTCACCAAATATCCTTAAACACTAAACTCGAAAAGATTAACCACTAAGCTCATCTTTTGATTGATTATGGGATGAACCATATGTATGGTGCTAATATGGTTAGCGAAAAGCGTGTCAAAAAGCTAAAAAAAAAAAGGTTTTGTGCTTGATGGTAAGTCTCTTAGTATCAAACTACTAATTTTATATCCGTTTTTATGGATGAAAATCTAGTTCTAGAATTAATATTAGAAGGGGCTAATCGTTTCCAGAAATTTTTTATTGTGGGCCAATGCGGGATAAAGCAGGAATACTGCTTACTTAATATATCCTAAGGAAGAGGTGAAGATATTTATTTTTATTTCTGAGTCACAATATAAGCATTCTGTTTCAAAGTTGGAAATGGCTCTGGAAATGTCGATCGAAATCCGCTAGATGTCCAAAACTGCAGCCATCCATTTATCATCAACGTCAGTTTTAGTTAGGTGGTAATAATCAGAAGTTGCAAGTAGGTAGTAATAATCAGAATTTGCAAGAGAAAAATAACAGATGTGCAGAAGCCTTGAACCACCTAATAAGACCGAAAGTCATATTCAGAAACACCAAATTAAGATTGTATAAGATATTATAGAGAATATAGATATATATATATATATATATATATATATATATATATATATATATATATATATATATATATATATATATATATATATATATATATATATAAATACATAGGAAGGAGGAAAACAAGGTTAATATATAGATATAATAATAATAATAATTGCTGTTCGTGGTCTGGTTTCTGGAATTTTCTAGCACATTCAGTCCCAGAAAATTTGGCAACCAATTTGGCCAACCACTAATATGTATATGTTTTTTTTTCGCTTTATATTTCACAATAATTTAGCTACTCAGAAGTTTTGAAAATAAATATTCACTTTCAAAATGAATGCAATGTTTACTTTGAAAATGGATGAAGCATGATTTAAAAAAGTGCACAATACGCAAATTGGTTGCTAAATTTTCTGAGACTGATTCTCTGAATGATGTTAGAAGATGTTAGAAGACAGACCAAGAACAACAATATCAGGTGAAAAAATCCAACGTGTAAGGGAAGGCGTTTGGAAAGTTCCAGGAGTATCAGGAATAGCTTTATTAAAAAAAAACCAGCTGTCCATACAGAGTATAGCTTTTTGATCATGATCACGAAACAGAAATTATGAAATACTACATAAAGTGTTGTTAAAAACAGATTCAAATATTATTTACGAGCGACAATTTAATATTCAAAATATTTCATTCTTATTTAATGTTTAATGTTTACAGTTAAGTTCGGATTATTTTCAAACAATTTAAAAAAATATTTTTAGGACAACTTGAGAATTACTTACGTGAATGGAAAATAGAGCTACGATTTTCTGGACAAATCTATTTCGTAATTGAATTTATAAACATACCTAATTTTGGAACTAAGAATTTTTTAAACCAACCTCTTAATTAAATACGATACCTATGTATTCAGATCATATTTTCCCTTTTTATTGAGATGTTCGTAAAAATCTAATAGATTTTTGTCTAGACATTTTTTTTATTTCGTTTCTCTCTAACGAATATAAATGATCCTATAACAATTTTATGTGAATCTGGCTGTAATTCCTCGAGGAAATATCTTTCAATCAGGAGTTTTTTCTTCTGACAAGGAAAATAAATTTGTGTAAATGGAACAATTCTGTGCAGATGATTTATTTAATCATATTGGCAATTATGTTCGAGACGGTGATTGAAATAATTTGTTCAATGTACGTGCCTATGTTTTTGTTATACATCTGATGTATTTTACATTAAAAGCAAAAAAAGAGATCTTTCAACAAGGAATTCCTTTAACATTTTGAATAAATTAAATATATACTTAATTATATTTTATTTAGTAATTCAAATGTCGGTATATTTCTGTTAAATTATTGGTTATATAATCATTAATATAGTTTAATGATAACTGCTTTGCCAAATACATCTTGCAAAAACAGCGTAGCGCATCTGCGTAGCGAAATTCCCTCCTGGGCACAACGTCGTCGAATAGACGTTTCTGGAGACTCCTCTATACTTTGCTTTACCCGTGCAATATTTTCAGTACTTCTAACTGATGATGTCTATATCTAGCTGTTCCGAATTTTTTAAATTGCTTGAATATGCGATAAATTGTCCTTTAATCTTTGTCGCCTAAGTTCACGTTGCGTCTCAAGTTCACCGTATAAACTAATTGCTTCTTATACATGATAAAAATATATTTATTAAGTATGTACTGGATTTGCTGTCGAAGAAAAATCATTAATGTAAGACCATATAAGATAAGTTAAAAAAAATGAATTCACTGTTTATTAGTTCCATTTATAGAAAGCAGATTTGAAAGCAAAAAAGCTTATATAAGGTTACTAAATAACAAAAGTTTAGGAAAATGATTCAACAATTCTCTATTGTTTTTCAAGAGAAAAGAAAAAAATGCATGAATCATGGAATGCAAGGCTTTATAGAACAAAAGAGCTTATTATATAAGGGCTTATAGAATAAAAGGGCATACAGAATATAAGTGCTAATTGATTAAAAAGGCTCATAGAATAAAAAAATATCATAGGGATTATCATCGGAACAAATGCCGTAACATTATTGCTTTAATCATTAAAGCCTTACTATTTTCAGCTACTGATTTTTAAAATTTCGGTTGAAGAATTCACGTCACAATTAACTCATGATAAGTAATTTTATTTACGACAAATAATTTTATTTCAAACGCAATAACCCTATTAAGTTCATTCTACAAACTTCTAGGGAAAATGTTACTAAATCGACTAGGCCCATATATAGGGCCCATATATAGGATAGGCCTAGGCCCTAGGCTAGTCTAGGCCCATATATAGGATAGTGAAACGTACTCCTGTTAAACAGACTGGATTCATTCATGTGTGGACTAGGTACTCAGCTTAACTCACATATTGGGACAGGGTTTCAAAAACGGTTGAAGACCGTTTTGGTGTATGTCGACTTGTCTGTAGCATATGACACGGTTTGGAGAAAAGGTCTTGTATACACATTCCTGAATTAAATAGGTGCTCTGCGACAGGTCATTCCAAGTAATTACAAGAAAGAGCAAGAGCAAAATAAGACACCTTAATAAAGGGTTTCCTCAAGGCTCGAAACTCGCACCTCTCCTGTTTAATCTGTATATCTCAGACATGTCACACAATATCAACAAAATTTGGGTATGTCGACAGCCAGGTCATCGGCATATGAGTAGTCGTTGCTGCTTGAAGTAATTCCATAAAAGAAGCTAGTAACATACTATCAGAAGACCTGTCTGTATTGGAAAAATATTTCGCTGACTGGAGACTAATTCCAAACATAAATATAACTGAAGTGTCGTGTTTTCACCTCAATAACAAACAAGCACATCTGGAGCCCCACGTATACTTCAATAACAACTCAAAATACGTTACAATCCTTATCCAAAATACCTAGAAGTAACAATGGATCGAACACTTTTGTATAAAAAACATCTAGAGAATACCGCATCTAAAATAAATACCGCAGAAATAATATATATTACAAATTTTGCGGTATCACTTGGGTCGCAAACGCATCAGCTCTTAGCCTGGCCTACTCGATTGCCGAATACTGCAGTGAGCCATATGCTAATTAAATAAAAAATTTTAAACAAATAATTACTTTATTAAAAAGATGCCATGTAGTTTAACTTTTTCTATAGATGTTCTTCCATTCCATATTAGGTCACCTTTTTTATTTTCATTAGTTTAATTGTATTTATTTCACAATTACATATTCACAAGCGTTATTTTGAAAATTGTATTTATTTCCTCATTCGATCTAGTATTTATAAAAAAGGAAACTATTCAATAATGCCTTTGCTGGAGCACCATTTTGAAGTAACATACGATCATAAAGTTAGATAGACTGTTACATACTCATATTTATTTCCTCATTTGATCTAGTATTTATAAAAAAAGAAACTATTCAATAATATATTTGCTGGAGCACCCTTTTGAAGTAGCATAGCATCATAAAGTTAGATATACTGTCACATATTCAGCATATTAAATAGGAATTTTGGAATAGACATTTCTAGGACTATACCATATACAGCAATATTTTTAACATTTTTACTGTAAAAGAATACATGTATAATTGTAAAATATTTTGTTATAAAGAAATGTATACAGATTGTATGGAAAGTTGAGTCTTTTTAACCTTCTGTAGGACTTTCTGAAGTAAACACATTTTTCAACAAACTTTTCTTTAATAACTCAAAAGAAAACGAAAGATAATTAAAATCTCTCCTTTTTTTGAAAATGATCAATGGATGATCAATTTTTTTTTGATTAGTTGAACCTGCAATTTCCCGAGTTCTTGTTGAATCTTCCTCGACTTAATGTGAGTAAAAATTGTTCACGTTTATAAAAAACAGTGAAGAATCATTAGGGATTTATGGAAGTTTCGGGGTGGGTTGGACGATGTGCGAATAGAAGAAAAAATTATAAATATTGTCAAGGAAGATCCAATAACAAGTACATGGAAGATTTTACTTTAGAGCCAAGTAAATGAAAAATCTGGACCATAATAAAATATACCAGAAGCTTTAGACGATTTGTCTTTCTATTTTTCAGTTATTTTAGAAAAGTTGGTTGACATTTTTGTGACTTTTATTAAGTTCTATATACAGTCAAACAATCTCAATGATTAATATAGTTGTGAACAATGTCGTGTTTTAAAGAACGAATTAGACAATAAAAAAAGTTTCATATTGTTGTATCGCTATGTATATATTAAAAATTAAATAAATCCTTGGACACATATTTCTATGTCATATCATTTAAGAATATTATTTACATATATAACATTATTTATGAAAATTCAAACAATATTTAACAGAAGGAACTAAAAGATAAAAGGAAACTTTCAGAAGAAGAAAATATAGATATGATAATCTCTACACCTACTGGTACAGGACTATAGATTATTATGATGATAGATAAAAAGCAATTGAAATTGATTGATAAAAGGAAATATTGCTTTTATCAGAAAAACAGACTTGCGGATCAATATTTATGACACCTGCTTTTATTTCTAGCCATCTGGGAAATGATTAATTATTAACTGTAGAATTGCAAATGTACTTGCATTTCTATTGCATTCAATATTTTCGTATAAAACGTAAATTTCCAGATATATTTAAAGAAATTGGTAAGTTTTCAAGTGCTTATCGATATTATAAGTAATAAATAATGTCGTCTTTGATGTTGTACAAAATATTATATATATATATATATATATATATATATATATATATATATATATATATATATATATATATATATATATATATATATATATATATATATATAAACTAAACTATTACCTATTATTAAATAACGGGTCTGACGCTGTAAAATATTTTATTTTGATTTCATACATATTTACTTATTATCACCCTCAATGTACATCCGTCATCTATCCCTACAATGCCCCATGCGAATCTTCCATTGTTTAAAATAGCGCAGGAAGTCTTCTTCTGTCAGCTCTTTCAGAACGTATGCCGCTTTCTCTTTCACAGCTTCAACGGACTCGAATCTTGTTCCTTTTAATGCAGATTTTACCTTAGGAAACATATAGAAGTCGCACGGCGCAAGATCTAGCAAATAAGGCGGATAGTCTAACACTGGGATGCTGTACTTGGCTACAAACCTCTTGACAGACAATGCGGAATGAGCCGGTGCTTTGTCTTGATGGAGAACCCATGACGTCCTTCCACAATTCGGATCGTTTTTTCCTTATTATTTCACGAAGTTCCATCAAGAACGTGAAGGTAGTAATATTGATTAATAGTTTGACCTTCAGGAACCCAGTGCAAGGGTACACAATTCCATGAATATCAAAAAAATAAAACAATCATCATTGCTTTGAATTTTGATTTGCTCATTCGAGCTTTTTTGGCTCTCGCTGAATTTGGCCCTTCTAATGCATGGATTGGCGCTTCTTTTCAAGATGATAAGTAAAAACCCACGATTCGTCACATTTTATTATCCTTTCCAATAAGTTTGGGTCATTTTCAATGGCATTCAAAGTGTCAGTACTAACATTTTTGCGAGCTTCTTGCTGTTCAAACGTGAGAGTTTTAGACACCATTTTTGCACACACCCTTTGCATGATAAAATCGTTATGTAAAATTTGCAGTACGCATTTTTTGTCAATTCCTACAGTTTCAGCAATCGTACGAATACTTAACCGACGTTCAGATCGAACCAGATTACCGATTTTGTCGATATTTTTATACGTATTTGACGTGGAAGGTTGATACGGGCGTGCATCATCTTCAACGCCTTCTCGGCTATCTTGAAATCGCTTAAAACATTCAAACACACGTGCACGCAATAAATATGCATTGCCATACACTTCTCTCAATAGATTATAAGTTTCAGTAGCTGTAAGTTTCAAGTGAAATTTCGCCACAATTCTCTGCTCTATTGTTACACTTAATATTTTTCCGACAAAACAATAAAATAACTGTAATACGAACGAAGACTACGGTTATACGGATTTCTTTAAAGAAGCGAAAGGTACTGCATTTGAAAGAGAAGGCTTTACGCTAAACAGCTGTTGGTCGCTGGCGTTTGGCGCATGCGTACTTCTATAGTAGCGTCAGTCTGGTTATTTAATAGCCACATCTTGTTTTTAAATATATATACATATATATATATATATATATATATATATATATATATATATATATATATATATATATATATATATATATATATATATATATATATTAAAAATGGGACGTGCTAGGTCACTTCTGTGAAAACTACTTAAATGAAACGCAAAAGGAGCATTCTTATTAATGTTACAAAAAGCATGTCGACCTGTGTAATTAGTTGATAAAAAAGAGCTCTGCCTAACTTGGACAATAGCGCAACCATGTTTCGTTTCTTTGCACTTTCTTCGTTTCTTTTAAACACCGCCATATTGTAGATCATGAATATAGACCATGAATATACCTTGCCATTCCATACATTTAGACTACATATTAGTACCTGCTTCTCCTTTATATCATGGGAAAATGGAAAATAATTGTACATGACTTTAGGTTGGACAATGTAGGAATTACCACAAGACCATAGAGGTGGTATTTTCACAGTATTCTACGACAGTAGTACAGTAGGACTACAAAAGAACATTACAGGAAGAAAAATTGGCCTCATAGAACTTGTTTTCAATCTGGTGCTTTAAACATAAAATATACCCCCCTACATATAAACCCAAAAAGTGCTTCTTCCGCCTCTCCTTATTAAGCTTGAATTAATGAAAAACTTTGTCAATGTCAAAAATGCTTTCTTGGACAAAGAAGGTATTAGTTTCAAGAACTTAAAAGAAATATTTCCCCAATTAAGTGATATTTATTAAGGCATATTTATTGAACATCTTATTTATTTAGCATATTTTTTTAGCATATTTATTTTTTAAGGCATATTTATTGAACCTCAAATAAGGAAACTTCGAAGTGATTTCCGTTTTCAAGACAAATTAAATGAAAAGTAATTGGTGGCTTGGAAGTGTTTTATATGTATAGTGAAAGGACTTCTGGGCAACTAGAAAGTTGAAAACTATAAAAACCTTATAGATGAACTCTTAAAAGCCTATGAAATACTAGGGTGTCCCATGTCCTTAAAAATGCATTTTTTACACGCCCATTTGTATTTTATCCGGAAAATTTGGGTGCGGTAAACGAAGAATTAGAAGAGAGGTATCACTAGGATATTGGGACGATGGAAGAAATATACCAGGTACGCTGAACACATATACGTTGGGCGAGTACTGCTGGTTTTTAAAAAGAGATGATACTGCAGAACCCATCAGGAAAAAGGAAAAGTTTTTGTCGCTGTATGAGCTCATGTAATATTGTAAATACTTTTTTATTCATATAATCCCCAGTAATATTTTTGCATACATTTAAATCATTTTACATGTTTATATTAGATAAATATTAGATAGTAAAAACAACCGACCCCTGTAACAAAAAAAACTATAAATGTTACAGTAATTAGCTTATCATTTTCGGATTTAGGACTTCAAAATACTTCGTATACACCTATTTTCTAATGTTACCTAAAAAAGTTTAAATTTATTGTCCTGTGTTATTGCTGGAGATGAAAAGGGTATTCTATATAGCAATATATCAAAGAAAAAACAACGGTTAACATAACAATGGCATTATCTCTTTCTAATAATAACCCCGTATCTGTGACTAACCCACGACATTCCTGTTCTTCTGTGTCTTTCCTATAGAATTTTCCAATATAGAAATATTAGTTAAGGTTATTGATCATTCTACGAATGTTTTATGGCGCTTGATAATGCTGGAGCTGGTCATTAGTTTCGGACATTATTCGACACATTTTATCTGAGATCTTCTTAAAATCAATTTATGGGAGAGTTACATATAAAAGGTACATATTCTGCACTTATTTACATTATATATATATATATATATATATATATATATATATATATATATATATATATATATATATATATGAAACTACTCATTTTTTTTTTAATTGATATAGCTGAAAATTGATGGAAATTCATTTTAAACTTTTCACAGCATAGTCTTAGTTTTTTTACTTAAATACTTGTCAAAAATTAATTTTCAGTTATAATTCAATCCTGCATACTTTCAAAGAAATAATAAATTTTTTTTATTTTTATGTAGATATATGATCATGACCATATGATCAAAATTGACTGGAACGGAGTCATTAAAACCGCGCGCGGTTTATGAATAGGTTTTTTTTTTTTAGGTTTATACAACTGTATGTGACATATATGTGAAGTTTGAGCGATATAGTGTGTGTTTAGCAGATGTTTGTTTGTGTCACGAAAAGTTACTCTGGCGATTTTTCCTATGAATAAAAAAATTGAACAAAGAATTTGTGTGAAATTTTATCTTTTTCCTTTGGAATTTCTGCAACCGATGCATTGAAAATGTTGCAGAGAGCCTATGGACATTCTGTTATCTCAAGAACCAGAGTATTTGAGTGGCATAGGGCATGCCAACCGGCCATCCACCTCTATTAACGACGATAATATCGATACAATTAAAACAATCATGCTTAAAAATCATCATGTGCATGCATTAGAGAGAGAGCAAAAGATCTTGACATCTTTTAGGGATCATCTCAACACATTTTGTTTTGATATTTTGGGCTTGAAACGCGCCATCTGCACGGGTCTAATTGTGTGTGATTTTTTGGCCAAATATATGACTAAAATGATCGTTCAAGCACCGTATTCGCTGAATATGGCTCCGTGCAACTTTTGTTTTCTCCAAACTCAAATATCCGCACCGTGGAATGCGTTTTGAGTGGATTGAGTATATTAAAAATAATTGGCTGAAAGAACTGAAGGCCATTCCGACCGAAGTATATTCGAAGTGCATGGATGATTGGATCAAGCGTTGACATGTATGTATCAAATCAAATGAAGCCTATTTTGAAGATGATAATAAAGATTTGTATTAAAATAGCAAAAAATTTGTTTTTTAACAGTCCTGGTCAATTTTGATTGACCAGTATCACCACATAATAAATTTATAGTAGTGAATTTTAAAATACGGATTATAAAATAATTTGTCCTTTGATAAATTATTTGGAAAGTTCTAATTCACGATAAAATTAAGAATGGATGGTTAATCAATGTAAATATAATTGCTTTCGAGAAAAAACCTTGAACGATGTTACTCTAACGTAATAAATTGTATTCTGAAAGATTCATTCATATAGAACGTTTTATAAATGAAATAAACTTCAATATATGACTAGAGGAGACAACATTTAAATTAAACGTACCGACAATGAATCACATATGAATTACCATGAGTCAGATGAATAAAGAAAGTACTTTTAACAGGCTTTAGTAGTTTGATTACATAAAGGTCCAAGGCACATGACTTTCATTCTCACAATTCATAAATAATTCGGGTTAAACAACTAATTCTTCAATCAATTAGGAAAGTACTCTATTGCTACCAACAGAAGAAAAATAAGCAATTACACAATATCTTTTTTTGTCATTCAAACCATACATTTTGCGTAAATTAAAATTTGACTAGAAGGGAACGTCAACATTTATTGCTTCACAATTTCACGCACTATTTATTGCTTTAAATTTTCTTTTAATAAAACTAACTATTTCAATTTGTAATATAAATTAAGTATTTTTTAAAGAATTAAAATGTACGGTCGACACACAATTTTAAATCTTATCTCATTAATGAATAACTATAACTTAAAATTAAAATATTGTTTATTCATTTGACATTTCATGGTAACAATTCAATCATAATGATTAACATAAAAATAAAAAAATCTACTTTTTTTGTACTGGAAACACTGATGTGGAGGTATATTGTGCATAAAGGATTGAATTATTGCCACTTCTTTGGAAACATTTCTTCAGAATCACGTTAATCAAAGTAAAGGGTAATCGAAATCTCAAATAACTTCTAACTAACTAACAAAGAATCGCAAATTAACTTAATATTTTATAGAATTTGTTCTCTATTTATAGAAACCTGAATTAATTAAATAATTGTAATAATATTCAGGGCGGCCGCAAATAAATGATTTTAAAATGTCCTGAAAATTTCTGGCTTTTCAGTAAAGTTTATCATACTTTTCCCTGATTTAAAAATATTCGAATCATTAAGATATTTAAAGTTTTGATTATATTTTAATTGTCATTAATTAAATATGGTATAAAGCTCACAAAAATTAAAAAAACATACTTAACTATGTTTATTTGAATAACGTATTTTTTATTTCGTTTAACTAATTAAATAATCTTATAAAAAGTTATTTAAAATGAGTAAGACAAAAATAAGCTAATGGCTATTTTGAACTACAACAAATTAAACTTTTAATATTTACATTCCAATTAAATTCAGTGGTCAAAATTTTAATCATAAGATCTTTAAGATTGTCAGACAAGGAGCATAATCAAATAGAACTTAATTCCCTAATAACAGCACTAATTCAAAATGACTAATTAGTAATTGGTAAAGTTCAGGCAACAAGTCATATCCACCAATCCAATATAAAATGGTCCCAAAACCCCAAAGTTCTTTTACCATACATTAAGGGAGTCACCGATAAAATTTGATACGTATTCAGATTCCGTAATATCGAAACGATATTTATAACAGAAATAATTATATCCAGTTTCCTTAGGCCAGTGAAGGAAATATTCCACAAGAGTCACATGGTCTCTACAAGGTTCCTTATTCTGGCTGCTCCCAGTCATATATCGACCAAACCAATAAACATATATGAAATCGCATATACGAGTATTCTCTCACCATTCGAAAATCGGATATCTCAACAATTGTAGTAGAACATCATATACAAACGGGTATTCGCACCTATATATTCCTACAAACCCCGCATAATTCGTGAAGCAATTAAAATCCAAAAACGCCCAGACTGCCTAAACAAGAAGGACGACAGTCTTAGAGTTCCAAAGACATGGAAACCCTTTATTTTCAAATTGCCCATTCGAAACCCTTCCACTCTAACGTCTTCTCTCACTCCCACCTATTAACCTCGTGCTTTTCTAGTTGTTTCTAGCTGCCTTGGGAGTAGGCAGATTGAGACCCCGGAGCTTTAAAAAAGGTAGCCGAAACGTTGAGATTTTCAGATCTTAAACGCGGTGCTACTCGAGAACCTAGTAATTTTAACATTACCAACCGCGAAAATCTTTCCGAATATGTATGTTATCTTGAAGTTGATCTGCAGTCTAGTTTGATTTAGCTCTTAAGTAAGTTTTATCAGCATTGCTTTTGTCATCCTTTGTTCGAAAATTATCGATAACAGTCACCTAGTTTATTAAGAATACCCATTTGATACACTTACTAGCACTATACACCTTTATTATAAACCAGTCTAAAGTTATATTAAATAGCAGCGGTAAAAGTATACACCCATACCTAAGATCCCTTTCTATGTAAATTTTATCAAAATAGCTCGACATCTGTAAAATGTGCAACAAAGCTTAAGTGAATTGTGCACTACGACGATTCTTTAAGTATTGATGTAATCAACACATGATCTGTATAGTTAGAAATCAGTGTGATTCTTTGAGAGCTTTAAAGCTTTATCAATCAATGCTTCCAGCTATTAGCTAGCAAATGTTATTCCAGATTTGCCTCAGTAGTGAATACAATATTACATATTCTTAAAAGATGATGGAGTGTGTTTTCTCTCTATTTCTTCAATGTATATATGTATGTTCTAAAAATCTTTCATAAATATGCACTACCCAGTTTTAAAAATAATTAGTTTTTGAGGAAATGAGTTGGAGTCGTTTATACGACTTACTTCGTAGTAGGTAGCCTAATTTATCCCCAGTAGCAGAGGTTTTGGCTATAGTTTTTGTATTGATACTATAATTAAGCAAATACAGATTTTTCTCGCCAATTGGTTTTGAACATGCAACTATGTTACTTGTTTCAGTGAAATTGCATCTACTTTTTAAATTCTCTTCAAATCATAATTAAATAGAAGCGAAAAAGGAATCATGTTGATATAATTTACTTAATAATTAACACATCCTGTAAAGTAAAATATAAAATAAATTAGATGTTTTTGAATAATGCATATTTTGAGAAAAATGCTAACTGCTGTTATTACATAATCTCTTTTTCAAAAAGAAAAATTTACAATCGAAATGTTATAAAATTTAGATATAATTACCATAATGGATATTTTTAACAGGAAGAATTCTCCGTAATGCTCGATTACCAAAACAAAAAGCTGTTAACACAACGGTAATAGAAAAATTATCACGTCCTTTTAGGCTAATATAGATTGACGTTAAAACTTTTTTTTATTCAATTTTACATTTCAAAGAAAGCTTCAGCTGCTAATTGCTTATTATTCGAATAAAATAAAGAGGTGTAAAATAAAAACATATTTAGTATTCTAAATACGCAATTCTAAGAATTTTGAGTATTTTATATCCCATTTAGAAATAAACATTAGTCAATATTTGACAATTTATTCAGCGTTTTTTTGCTTATTATATAATTGACTTTTAGATCCTTGACAATGATAATATTGGGTTGTCCAGAAAGTTCGTAGGGATTTTCCATTAGTGGTTCTTTTAACGTTTGTAAACAAACATCTGTGTTGGATTAATAATTTTCACTTACATATTAATTTTTCTGGTATTTACAATGTTTACTTTAAGATTTGCTTTGATTTGCCTTCAGTTAGTCACGCTGATTCAAATTCAAAAAGTCGATCGATAACTTATATTTTCGTCACATTATGCTTTTTTATTTCAGAAAGGTCAAGAACGCTGTCGAAAAGATGTGTGCCGTTTAAGGAGAGGGTTCTGTTGGGGAGACCATAGTGCAAAAGTGGTTTGGTCGGTTCAGGGGCCGACTTTCAAAGACTGATATCGAGGAAATAAAGGTTATAATAGCCGAAAATCCACACACCACGGTCCGTAATATAGCAGATAAGTTAAATATAAGGAAATATACCATTTTTGAACATGGAAGCATGTGAACAACAAAAATGGGTATGTCTGCCGATAGGATGTCTGAGTCCTTCACAAACCTAGTGAGCGAATTATGCTACATTAAATCTCCTCCAGTGCCTCAATCCTCTTTGTCTAAAGTAGGTGGTAATAAAAAGTGGATTATATAAAATAACATGCAATGAAAACATCGTGGAAGCTTCCAGCGTGAGCGGTTTTAAGTAAAACAAAAGATGGTCTTCATTCGAAGAAAATTATGATTTGCATTTGGTGAAATTAGAAGGGAATCATACACTTTAAGCTTCTTCCACGCAGCCCACTCATCAACATCGACCTCTAGTCTTTACAATTTGGTTAGCTGAAGGTAGCAATTGAAGGAAACCGGCCAGAATTAGAAACAGGAAAGGGATCACGACCACTCATTTCAATCAGGATCAGGAAAAAATTATTGAGGTTCAGTTGAGATGTTTTGTCTCATTTAGTTTAGTCCATCCTGCCCTCGGACTACGTTTCTTCCGCTTCTTCCAAAATTATTTAAATGGAAAATCCTTTAAAACGAAAGAAGAGATGAAAAATAACCTGTTGGCATTGTTCAGGCATTTGCAATATGCAAATTTTTGACAAAAAGGTATTATAGACCACTACGTTGGCAACAAAATAAATAATAATTATAATTATATAATATACTAAATAAATATTTACATAAACTGTTTGCATGTTTCTTTTTTTTTCAAAAAAATCCTACGACCTTTCTAGACAATCCGATAGAGCATTTGTAATTATATAACATTATATATGGCCGGGGCTAGCCACATCGCGTTGAGCTTGTTTTAATAACTGAAGTTAAGTTGGATGGGTCGAAAATAAAAATAGCAAAACATACAAAAAAATAGTTTTAGAGCTAAATTATTTAGCTCTAACTCTATATTAACTGGAACGTAGTGGATATTTAGAGATAAATCTTAGTTCATTTATTTAAAACAATCCTCCATCAAGTATCAGCTACCTCAGTTAAATAATCCATTTTATTAAGTTAACGTGTAATAAGTATTTAACTAAGTAAAAATTGGCATGATTTTTAATTAACAGAAACTTACTTGTGACTTAACTGATAACTTACTTGGTACTTAGAAGCTGTCTAGTTAAGTTAGTTGCTTGATTTTAGTATTTATAACAACATTTATATAATTAATATAAACAAATTATAAAAAGACAAATTGTTTATAAATATTAAACTTGACTGTTAAAAAAACGAATTTCGTGAAGACTGTCAACATACAGTGTTGCAAAAAAACATCGACACTATCGATGTTTATAATTGTTATACAGTGAGAGTAAAGAATTGGTGTAAGAAATGCTTAAACGATTCAACCAGGGATGTACAAATTCGGTATGTAATACGGGCCAGAAACAAAATAATAATCCATATTTTGTTTATATATATATATATATATATATATATATATATATATATATATATATATATATATATATATATATATATATATATATATATATATATATACACCACCATTTGACATAGCCGATATATATGGTCATGGTTTTAGTCGTTCCTTCATCTGCTCTCCAAGGGTTCTGCTTGAGCTCAACTGATAACGACTTAAGGTTAGAAACCGGTCTTGAGAGACGCTTGCTGGCGCTTTGAGTGGCGGATGAAGGAATGGCAAAGCATCAACGTGGAGCACTGCGTTTATGCAGTAAATTACATTATTATTTTTCAGTAAATTACATCAATCGCGCTGCAGTTAGAAGGTATGAAGAGCTCTACCCAACCAGAATCATCCCAGATCGACAAATTTTTCAAAGAATTTTTAGTCAGTTTGGCGAAACAGGTTCGTTTTATTACAACAATCTTGGTGGACGAACGATACGTATAATGTTAGAATAAAAAGAGAACAGTTTAGTTAATATCGCGGAAAATCATGAACTAAGCACTAGGCGTTTGGAGGCATCTACTGGAATTAGCAAATTTACCGTTTCAAGAGTTCCCTATAAAGAAAAATTGTTCGCCTGTTCAAAATTTATTGCCACAAGATTTGCCGGATCAAATTTTTGAAGACCCCATGTTTCTGAAAAATATATTGTTTATTGACGAGGCCACTATTACCAGAGGGGGAATTTTAACTGGTGAAATAAAGAGAGTGTTATTTCCAGCACGAATTTTCAATTAACATTTGGTGCGGCATTATCGACAACTTTTTAATTGGCCCATTTGAGTTTCCGCAAAGACTGAAAAGAGATCAATATGTACAGTTTTTAGAAAATGATTTATTAATCCTTTTGGACGGTAACCTCTAAACGTAAGACAAGACATGTGGTTCATGCAAGATGATTTTTTACTTACTCGTCAGGGTACCAACATATGCTCTTCCGCCGAAAATAGGGAGACCTACCTACAGTCAACAATCCGTAGTTTCACCAACTTCCTGTCGAACGCTGTATTAGTGTTAGTGTTACACAAAGAGACAAAACATGTGGCCTCCAATGGAAGAGATGAATCGAGCTCGCCGCCAGTAAAACAGCAGAAATGCTCATTTTGGCGGAGATGCAGATTGTTGTGAGTTACACATGACATAGTGGAACCCAACGGTTTGGGCGTATCAGATCAGGCTTGGTAGTTAATAAATATTAATATTTTCTTAGAAAGAACAGTTTTGATTTGGGAGAAAGGTAAGAAATGGTTTATTCAAAGTATGCACCATCGCTAGCTGCACATTTTTTCCATTTTCTGTCAATTTGTGTATGCCCTCTCAGCAAAAAAACACCACACCCTTCTGATCCCACCAAATTGGTGGGATCTTCTTTCCAAAGCGATTCAGTTTTGCGATCGGTGTTGATCATTGACGTTGTTGATGTGTTCCATGATTTTCTGCGCTTTGGGTTCTCGAAATATATTCAGTTTTTGTTTCCAATCACGATTCGATGCTAAGGAACTCTTTCTTTAATGCCGAGAAAGCAAAACTTCCCACACTGTCATTCAGCTGATGTGATGCTCATTTTCCTGCCTTCAGGATTTTTCCAACAGCATGCAGACGATCACAAATGGCTCGGCGACCAACATTTAATATCTTTGCCATTTGTTTTTAATTTAATATCTTTGCCAGTTTGCATATCGTCTTCTTCCAACAATGTTTGTAATACGGTATCTTGAAATTTTTTCGGTTGACTTAAGCCTTCTTTGTCTTTGAAGTCAAAATCACCATTTTTGAATCGTCTAAACCAACGCCCACCGGCGTTTTGTGGTGATTGGACAAGAAAAGCCGTACGTGCTCTTTAGTGCCGTAATGCTCTTTATTTGGCTCGAAACTCGACATTTTTACCAGACGAAAAAAATATGACTTTAACTCGAAATCGTTTAAACATCAATGGCGTTTTGAAATGTAATATCGTAGCAACAAAATGACATAAGATATTAAACTGTGTACCATCTCTTAAAAAATTAATAGTTATTAACCGCCACGCCTTGCAGAATATTCCAATAGGGACTATAAACTTTTAAAAGAAAAATTGAACCTAAACTGTTTTGCGCCTAGCTTATATTACTTTATTTATAATAATTTTCTGTATTTCAAATAAATAAAATTTTTAAGAATACATTTAAAACATTATTATTATGTTCCAAAAGGAAAGTTATTCAGTTGGAGATATAAAAATAATAAAAATTTGCATTGTATTATAAACACGTATTGCTTACATTTAAATATGTCATTAGATGTAAACAGTCATTAAAATAATTATTTATAATAATTAATTAGTAGTTCTGTTTTTGCTATTCTAGGTAAAATATGTCATTATAGAATTAATTATGTGACAAGTATTTGTGTTGTTTGGTGTAAGTTACCATATGATAATTATTTTTGTTTTTTTTTTTAATATTATGTTTCGATATTTTGGATAATTTTACATTTTTTTAGATATGCTTTTATTTTTGCTTAATATTAATTTACATGCGATTGCTTAATATTCAGTGGATAATTGAATACAGAAAATAGTCTCAAATTTTATCAGTGCTAGATGATAAAATATGCTTGAGTACCAAATATTAAAGTAAAGTGTTTAGGTTAGAGGCGCATCAGCAACTAGGCTATTTAGCGACTGGACCTACAGCTTAACGTGGGTTCCGAACCACCGTCATCAGCTTCCGACAAACCCAGGCCAGCACCCCCCCTCGGGCTATAAACCCTTGGTTATGTGCCTACCCATAAGCCTATCAGGAAACCTACCGACTGGCGAGTGACCAACGTAGAACACTTCTCAGAAGGCATCCGGCCTTACCCAGCCTTTAACTGGCGTGACTGAGGGGTAATTCGTAGTCGGATTTTACACTCTTGCCTAGAAACAATCACAAACATTTAGGAAAGATAAACGGACAGAAGAAAGAAAAATAACCATCCGAGCGCTGGAATCGAACCAGCTACCGCTTCAGCGCGGATTCGGCAAAGCAGACGCTCTTACCGCCGCACCAACGCGACCGGCACCAAATATTAATTTAAATAAAATTAAAACCAGAAAAAATGTGTTGACTACCGTGTTGACAAAACCGTATACAAACCACCTTTAAATGTACACAACATAGCAAACAAAAAAAAAAAAAAAAATATATATATATATATATATATATATATATATATATATATATATATATATATATATATATATATATATATATATATGCTTTCCTTGCGTTCGTCTAGAGCTTGGCTGATGACGGCTGAAAGGCTAGAAACCGGTCCCAAGAGACACGTGACGTCGCATGGTTGACAGTTCGGCGAAGGTGATCGGTGGCACCACGTGGAGAAAGGGTGAAAGATTTCTGTAATATTTCCCTCCACGGTTCCGTTACGCTACCTTGTGGGCATACCTGGTACTATACCCGAGGTTCCAGGTAGAATGTTACGAGCGGTCCTGTCTGCTACGAGCATTCGCCGTATGATGGCGCGAGTTGTGTGCGATCACGACCCGTCATTAAAATGGCCAGTTAATCTGGTCTGGCCCCGATCGTCTCTTCGAACTGCTTTCTTTGCGTTCGTCTAGAGCTCGGCTGATGACGGATTGACTGAAAGGCTAGAAACCGGTCCCGAGAGACACGTGACGTCGCATGGTTGACAGTTCGGCGAAGGCGATCGGTGGCACCACGTGGAGAAAGGGTGAAAGATTTCTGTAAAATATATATATATATATATATATATATATATATATATATATATATATATATATATATATATATATATATAACGAGTATGAAAAAATACTAAATTAGTTAAAAAATGTTATATTATTGCTGCATAGGCAGAATGATTAGAACAATGCAAACATGTATATACAAAAAAAACTACTGATGTAAATAAAATATTTTGAATTACGATTAAATTGCATTTGCTTCTTCACGTAATTTACGAATTCTACCTTCTATTTCTGCTTCGCTAGATCAGGTTCACTCTGAATATCAATTATTCCGATGATTGCATAATTCTCTGACAAAAAAACCTTCACTCATGAGAAGAATGGTATAAAACATGTATCGGGTATTAGACAATGCTTTAGGTGTAGTGCAAATGGCATAATACAATTGGTAAAATATAGATCAATGATCAATATTCAGTGCGTAACGGAAAGAAATAATTTAACTAACGATTCTTTACATGATTTAGAATAAAAAGTTTCCTTAAATCATGTATCATAATGTTGAGCGAAAAACAGTTTTTGAAATATTTTTAACCATAAGCGAGGTGACATGGTTGTATTTATTTCGATCGAACGGTTTTCGGTTTTTGCTTCATTTAACTCTTAACATATTATTTGAAACTAAAATAAAATATTTTTATAGCTATTCATCCCATACTTTTCAGAATAAATTAAAGTTTTGTTATAAAAAGAAAACGAAATTCTACACACAAAATCGTTTACTGTCAAAGTGGAAATTAATTGCACTCATGTATTATACCATAAGGCCTTTAAACCATTCACGGCACATTGAAAAACACATGATTAATTGTTTTACTAAATTAACTATTCAAAATGTCTACCATCCCATTCCTTGTGAAAGAAGGTTCGTCGGTTGATAAAATATTGAATAATAAGTTTGTATTCCTTTCGCTTTGGCCACTGAATAATTCACAATATTTGTGAATGGTTTATTGTGAAAAATCAGCGGATAAAAGTGCTTATACCGTTTGTAGATGATAAGGATAGATTTATTGCTCTTTTAGTATTCCATTTACAATCCAATGAGAAACTTCAACTTGATGCGCAACATTTTGAATACTCCTGGTAGAATCCTCATGAACAAGATGTAAAATTTGTTCCTCTATTTTAGGATCGATTTTTCACTTTCGCTCACATTCTTGAAATTTTCGAACCACACTATCTGCATCCAAAAGGTTTTGAGAAACTTGAACAAATATTTACTGAGCTGAAAACAGCATATATGGGTATCGTTACCCGGAAATACGCCTTTTCTAGCCTTTTCGAAATTTTGGAGAGCCTCTCCATATATAAGAAGCATATCTTGATATTTGTTTACAGAACATATTTTTGGATTCAAATGGAAGTAAAATACATACATTGACATATAATTAAATAACTTTGGTAGTTATGTTGAAATAGCTTTCGTTACCGTAACACATTGATGCTGGCTAATATATGACGTGATTCTTAATTTCAAAAAAAAATTATTTTATTATAGTACATTAATAAAAAAATATTTCAATCATGTTTATTAGTTTATTTGCAGTTTTTCGTAAAACAATATAAAAATAAAAATCTTAGAAGAAGCAACAGTTGCTTTTTGACCTTTGTTGTAAGGAACTTGAAATGCGTCTAATGATACCAAAGTACATGGGTGATCGTCATCCGTTACAGCCCTAAAGCATTCAACACTACATACATCTTCAAAAAACTGTAGATATATTGTCGGCAGTAATATTGTGGGCACCAAGATATTAAGATAATCTTTTGTCCTTCTAATTTAATAATGTTCAAAAGTACTGTTGCAGAAAACAATATAGAAGTTCTTTAACAGTTCATTGTCTATATTTAAATACTTTTATAATATATAACAAAGGGTTGTCCAATAAGAGTATCAAGGCTTTGAAATGATGCAGAATAATAACTACAAGTGGTAATTTGGTCATTTATATTTTATCTTGAAGAACAAATAATGGCATAATGGTCGGTCAAATGTCCCCCTTGGCTTCTTTTCTTGTAGAATGTATTCTGGAGACCAATTTGGAGGAAAAAATAATCTTTTTCGGCCGAGCGCACTTCTGGCCAAAGGGGTTTGTGAACAAATATAACTACAGGATTTGGTCCGATAAAAATCCTCAAGTAATTCAGGAGTTACCTCATCGTCCTCAGAAAGTCACTGGTGTAGTTTTGACTGATGAAAGTCATATTACTGTTAATGGTGAACGTTATAGAAACATGCTAACAAAATATCTTTTAGGCTAAATTGGTAAAACAGTTCGACTTGTCGATATATATAAAATGATTGATAAATGATTAAAATGAAATATAAAAAATGATTCTTGAACAAACACGTTATTTGGCAATAATTATGAACTGGCTACAAAGATTATGTGTCCTCGCACCCTTGGATTAGTTTTATGGAGTTATGTTAAATCACAGTTTTGCAAAAATAAACCCCCAACAATTCTTGATCATAAACAAAGACCATCATTGTAAATATACCACGGGATATGTGTGAAAGAGTAATCGAAAATTTGGTCTGCTGAATCCATTCCACCACAAAGCGGAGAGGAACATTTGAGCGACATTATTTTTAAAACAAAATACCATTATGTTTTTTTCAAGATAAAACAAAAATTACTTCAAGGTAAAATAAAATTTTGAGATTATTACTTATTGCTATGGCTCTGACTCATTTTAAAGTTCTGATTCTCTTATTGGATAATCTTTTACTATTGGCGTTATTTTCAAAAGAAACTTATGTTTTATTGTTTGAACATAGATTTTATTATTTAGTATAATTACCTTCAGATGATGGACGTCCAAGATGGTGCATAACCGCTACATACTAATGTAAATGTAGCAAACATTTTTTCATATATAACAGCTTTAAAATTTAGAAGTTCATAATGCGATAATGTTGCCGTCCCATTAATGGGACGACTATTGATAAATTTTAAAATAAAAATCAAGAAGAAAATAAGCCGATATTACATTTAAAAAAATTCCTTGGGTTGCTAACATGGCCCGTGAAGCGCACGTCAAGTGGTTGCAACCAAATAATTTGAAGTTAATAATTTTTAATTTTCACATCAAAATTCCAGTACGTGAAGTGAATGCAAGGGGTTTTCCAAAGATGAGCTTTTTTTAGTAGATACTTGATTGTATATTATTTTGCATCTTTTCATCCACATTTCATAAACTGAATAACTGTGATTTATAGAAATGACATCTTGCAACACCTAACAGCATGTTGATTCAATTTTACTATGAATATGGTAGTTACTTAAAATTAGGTCATGTTTTTTCTTTAACCATGAGACAATATTTTTT
Source organism: Cosmopolites sordidus (assembly GCA_031761425.1). Lineage (NCBI taxonomy): Eukaryota > Metazoa > Arthropoda > Insecta > Coleoptera > Curculionidae > Cosmopolites > Cosmopolites sordidus. Next base: position 332,916 of record JARFXV010000746.1, on the reverse strand, counting down.
TTAATGCTGCGAAAGAAACAATATTCCTAAAAAAATTGAGTGCAGAAAATTCAAGAAAGATTATTGAACCCCCCTCGAGATGTCATTATTTGATGTAGTTGATGGTTTCAACGACTCACCGGTCTATACATTTTCCAAAATGAATTTTTCGAAATCTTATTTTCGATATCTTATTTTCCAAAAATAAAAAAATCAATATCCCTCAAATATCCACCTCTTGGGTCCCTGCAACTTTTGACTTGGTACTATTTCAGAGGTTCTGCAGGATTTTAACGCAATTTTGGAGCCGTTTTCCAAAAATATTAATTGGCTTGAACTCATTAGTCAATATGTTTCCGAAAATAAGATTTCTATACATTTACTATCAAAATCCTGTAATAGTAACGCTTAAATATTAACGTTATGTTAATATTGACATAATGAATATTTTATTTCAGCTCCTAGGTAAATTAGGAATCAATCTTGTAATTCTGATTTTTAACATGGTATGAAAGAATGCAATACAATAATGTCAAATTGCATGATCTCGTGAGCAATTTAGAAGATAAAATGAAAAACTCCAAGAGATTAACCACTAAACACCAAATAACTTTATTTACCTACGCCTTTTACACCGAAGAATAGAAGAAATAAGATAAAATGTTGTTTATCATTATATGTTGTTTTGATCCTTTGGCAACAGTCACATTATGAAACTCATCTTCGAAAAAGTGGGGTCTGTTAATTTGTCCGGAGCATAAACCATATGAAACAATGAATGCAATATAACTTCTACAATACCTCTCAGCTTTTGTAATCCCATTCCATTTATGGGAATTTTGTTCGTGTACGTCTACGTGTAAATTTAAACGCAAGTCATTGTTTAAGAGAAATTTGTTTCAGAATACAGCGGTTTAACTGTTCAATAATAACTAAAAAAAATCAAATGTTTAGACGAATACAATTCAGATGTCAATAATGTAGTAAATGAAGTGTCACAAATAAATGTTGGTAACAAACTCTTTATAATTACCATTATTACTGAATTAATCAGTATGCTACACGTTGTAAAGGTTAAAGGTAAATAGTAGCCCCTCCTTCAGCAAAATTATTTGGTTTTTCCAAAGTCGTGTTTACTTTTGTTTCAATTTTTGCCGCTAAAACAATCATTCTAACCGCTAACATACATTAATGGAGTTTTCATTGTAAAAAAAACATGGTACAATTAAAGTTTTGTAAAAGACCCATACTTATTGTTTGAATCTTCTATACCTCATGCACTACAAAACGTTTATAAATCAACTAAATATATGGTTGTTAAGTAAAAATGATATACCAGGTAATCATTTGAATTTATAATCAAAATAAGCCGCATTAAATAAAACTTAATATTTGTAAGCTGTAGTAAAAAAAATTGCGCACAAAATATATATATATATATATATATATATATATATATATATATATATATATATATATATATATATATATATGTATATAAATATATATATATATATATATATATATATATATATATATATATATATATATATATATATATATATATATATATATATAAAATTGCGCACAAAATATATATATATGTATATAAATATATATATATATATATATATATATATATATATATATATATATATATATATATATATATATATATATATATGTATATATACATAAAAAAGGAGCACAGGAAGATTTAAAGAACTACCGACCAATAAGCCTCCTATCAGTAATGTACAAAATTTTCACTAAGATAATATCTAAAAGAATATTAAGAAAACTGAATGGCGCACAACCAAGAGAACAAGCAGGATTTAAAAGTGGATTCACTATAATGGACCACATCCAGGTTGTACAGCAGGTCATAGAAAGACACAACGAATACCTATGCCACCGTGCTTGGCCTTTATAGACTACAAAAAATCATTTGACTCCATCTCAAAGCATGCCATAATGGATGCACTGCTTAGCCAGGGGGTAGGCAAAGCATATGTAAACCTACTAGAAGTTGATGATCTTGAAGTGAGACCTAATGTAGAACGAGGTGTACGATAGGATGACGCAATATCGCCTATTCTTTTCTCGGCTTGCCTTGAAGAATTGTTCTGTAAACTGGATTGGGAACAGGATGGTGTAAAGATTAATGGTTCAAACTTAAACCATCTTAGATTTGCAGATGATATCGTTCTCCTTTCGCATGACCCAGAGGAGCTGCACAGGCGCATACAAGGACTAGAAAGGGCTGGCGAACCATTTGGCTTAAAAACAAACCTGAAAAGGAGTCAGGTTTGGTCAGGTTGTCCAATCAATTCACTGAGGACAGGAGAATTTCAGTTTTAGGAAAGTATTTGGAGATTGTGGACCACTTTATATATCTTGGGCAGAGGATTTCAATGGAGGCCCGTTAAATGTGACTGGCAGGCATTTGGCAGACTCAACATAGTGTTTAAGAGCAGACTCCCACTTTGCCTGAAAAGAAAAATCATCGATCCGTGCGTCCTACCCATTATGACATACGAAAGTAAAACCTGGATATTCACATCACAATCAATACAAAAACTTCGGGTAGCACGGAGAGGAATGGAAAGAAGTATGCTTGGCATTACAAGATAAGACAGAAAGCCCTGCACATGAATCAGGGAACAAACGAAAGTGTATGACATTATTCAAAGAGTGAAGCAATTAAAATGGAGATGGATCGGCCTTATAGCGAGGCGATGGAGCGACAGATGGACCAGGGCAATCTTGGAGTGGATACCGCTTGATCTCAAACGTCCGCGAAGAAGACCGAAAACTCAATGGACTGATTATATTGTTAAAAATATAGAATCCGAGTGGCAGAGGAAAGCCCAGGTCCGTGAAAGTTGGAAGTATGCTAAAGAGGCCTTTATCCTGCACATCCTGTTACTACCTTATATGAATAAGGTAGTAACATCAAATTGCGCACAATGAACGGTGTTTAATAAATCATAAAGCTTGACTGTGAGACTTATAACGAAAATTCCTGTTACATATTTTTTTTAATAAGTTCATGTTCCGTCACTAACGTTGACCCAGAACGTTCCTAGCAAGTTAAAGGCATTTTTCATTGTTTACCACTCATTTAATGCCGGTGCAGGCCATGAATTACTCTATTTTTATCATAAAATTGTTAACGGCGCGTTAAAGGAATGAAATTAAAAGCCAAGGAAATACTTTACAGTTTTATACTTCCGCGTATATCCGAAAACAATTTATAATGGAATAGCGTTGTAAAATATGTATATTATATAAATATTATATGTAATAACATAACTAATGAAATATTTTAGATAACTATGTAACATTTTAATAATAATTTATCCATGTTATTTATTACATATAAAAGACTGTCTCGCGATAGCTATCACTTTTCTAACGCTGTAATTTTTCAGATTTCCTATTGAAATCTTTGTTGTGAAACAATAAACTCAAGATCAAGATTTCTCAACAAACAACAAGATAAACTCAACAAACAAGATTTACCGCAAATAACTTGTTTTTAATTACTCGACGCTCATTTCGAACCATGTTAGCATCATCAGGAGTTGATTCAATCTACAATCATCTCCTAGTCATGCTAACATATAGAATGATTTTTTAGTGCGTCCGAACTTTAAATTCAAATAAAACAACAACCAAATTAGATGCCTTGAAACTATTTATTTTATATGAAATGGTATTAACGTTTGAAAACAGTTTCGGGTAAATATCCACCGCTGTTACTTCTGACAAAGCGCATTATATCATTTCAATTCCCTACTTTTTCAAGCAATTGGGCTCTTATGTCTGCAATTGTCCGATTTATGTTGGTTTTAAAGGCGTCAATAGTTACTGGTATATTGGCATTGACCAAAGATTTACCAAGGCGTTAAATCACATGACTTTGATGGCCAATTAGCACGTCCCTTCCTCGAAATAATGTTATATTTAAATCAATCGATTGTTACATGGGCTGTATGTAATGTGTAAATAACATCACCTCCAGATCAATACCATTCAAATTCGGAATTAAAATATTATTAATCATCGCTCTGTAACGATCCCCATTAACAGTAACGTGCTTTCCAGCTTGATTTTTAAAGAAATACGAGCCATACGGTGTCTTTTTCTAGATACAACGGTAATTGCTGGAAAATTTGCAGATTATTTTCACTCCAAATGCAGCAATTTTGTCTATTAACGTAACCATTTAGCCAAAAATGAGCTTCTATGCTGAATACAATTTTCAGGTTAAATTCTGTGTCAAGTTGCAATTGATTTTAAGCCTATTCACCGAACTTACGACGCAAAGGATGGATCGGAATTTGTCGATAATTCGGCGAATATATCGCTTGAATGGTTTTTTTTGACCTAATGACCTAATTTGGCGCACAGATCACCGATTTTGATAATACATTTCGACAATTTGCAAGTGTTACGGATTTACAGACTTGTGCGCAAACTCAGAGTTCCTTTGTCAGCGACCCCTATCGGTAATTCGGACAAACTAAAAAATCACCCGTTAGCCAACGGCACGTAGATATTAACTCGCGATGACTATCAGATTTTTACCACTATAATTTTTCTCAAGAGCTTAGTCACACTCAAAGGGTGTGTCAAAGATTTACCACAAATCACAAAATTGCTTTTAATACCACTAATCGTATTTCACTAACCATATTGGTATCATCAGGATATGATTCAATTCTCAAGCATTTCCAGGGGAGAATATAGTTAGTTAAAGGCACCTCGAGAAATTTTAAACAAGTTATTTGGTATTTAGTTGTAAATCTTTTTGAGCAGTTTGGTGTAATTTTTATTTGAAATTTGCTAAACTTATGACGTTTATTATGCTTATATATGTTTTGAAATGATCGATAACTATTGAGTGATCATTTAAATTTTTAATTTAATTACGCTTTGATTTGACGCTTTGATCATCATAATGAATCAAGTTTACTCGTATCGTTTTCAAATATTGTATCTAATATTAAAAATTGTTAATTTGAATTTGAATTAGAACATACGATTTTACTGAGAGTTATTTTTAAAATATTGAGAAATAAGAAAATAGGGAATGGAAATATTCGATAGCGGGTTGTGTAAAAGATTTCCAAGGAGCACCAAACAATTTTGATTCATCTTATGAAAGTATAATGCAGCAAATTTACTTATATGGTTGGAAAACTTCATGAATGACATGCTAAGGTTTTGGAAGACGGGTAAGAATGACAAGAGATTCTAAAAAGTTAAAAAAAAACCTTATGAAATAATGGTTGTCCAGGAACTATTTGGATCAAATAGGAAAATTATCCTATTTGATCTTCTGACAGTTCTTATGAATCTATGAAAACTTCACTTTATTCCCAAAAAATTGATGTTCATATGGCTGTTCATCGGAGGCGAATATTTTTTGTGACTGTTTTGCCCAAGACGCTGTCCAAAGAACTCTAACATTACATATATATATATATATATATATATATATATATATATATATATATATATATATACATATATATATATATATATATATATATATATATATATATATATATATATATATATATATATATATGTAATGTTAGATTTCTTTGGAGAGCCAATGAGACAACAGTAGTTGAGTGTCAAGTACACCCAACAGCTGGGTTCCACAATCTCATGTGGAACACACAGCAACCTGCGTATCCGCCCAAATGAACATTTTTGTATGGTGCTTGACTAGGAATGAGCGCCACTTAGCCCTGCAATTGGAGGGCACATGTTTCGCCTCTCGATGTTCAGGGTCGTCAGGGTACCGACACATACTCTCCCGTCAAAAATAGCTATATATATATATATATATATATATATATATATATATATATATATATATATATATATATATATATATATATATATATATATATATATATATATATGTTACATCTATATATATACGTTACATATACATAATGGTAGATGGTAGATAATGTGTCTAAATCATTCCCGGTGTCGATCCGTTGATCCATATGACTCTTCACAGAATCAACGGATCGACACCCGGAATAATAGAATATATATATATATATATATATATATATATATATATATATATATATATATATATATATATATATATATATATATATATATATGTATATATATATATATATATATATATATATATATATATATATATATATATATATATATACATATATATATATATACATACATATATTTTATTTATTTAAATTATGATAGATATTTAGTTATATTGATATTCAATTTGCTACGTAGATTTAAACCACACTAAATGTATTATTTCTGTCTGTCGGTAAGACATATTTGAAATAGAAAATCTAATGAAATTAATTATTTACGTTTAAGAACGTAATTGTAACATAAATAATTCTTTTTTCCATATTTATAAGAGATTAGAATATATTATTTCTATATAAATCACTTAATGGGAGCGTTAAAAATGTTATGAATTATTTTTGTCCTTCTTTATGGTACATTCATATATCTAGTAACTTTGTATGCGACGTATAAATAATTGATTTAAAAAAATGTACCTTTCATTTCAATATCTTTAAAGCTTCGATTAAAAAGTGATTCTAACCATTTAGTAAATCAATGAAGATTTTGGTAACTTTTTATCGCATTTTGATCGTCATCAAGCTAATTTTGCTTAAGTTTCAATATTATCCATACCTTGTTTTTATCTACACAACCCATTCATGGATCCATTTTCAAGATTCATAACCAAAAAATTTGGATCAACCAGAATGTGTTGCCAAGGACTCGCAAGTGTATATGCTGCAGAAACACTATATAACTATGCTGAGTTAATAATCTCTACAGCGCTAAAAAATGAACGGAATATTCGCAGAAGTATATAAATACCTGGAAGACAATATTAGACCCCAACTTAAACTATTGTTTGCCCTTATTTGGGAGCACGAGAAGGTGCGACAAGATTTCAGAGATGGAGTTATTATTAGCATTTTCAAAAAGAGAGAGGGCGAAGCTGACAGAAATAATTAGAAGGGTATATCCTTGCTAGCAATGGCCGGTAAGATATGTTCTAAAATCGTGACTTCCAAATTACTTCCCTATATTGATCAATTTATTCACATGAAGCTGGAGGATAGAGACGTGGCGATACACTATAGGGCCGATGGATATCTCTTCAATATGTTCCACTTTAAAGCCAAAACTAAAACCCGGATACACTATACCACAGAACTCATTTACGCAGATGATTGTGCCTTGATAGCAGATGATCCTGTTACTTTTCAACAATTTCTTAATACATATGTCTAGGCGTATGAAGCATTAGGCTTTAAAATTAATAGAAAATAAAACAACATTTATGACTGAACGTGGTAGTTTGTCCCTTCACACTAGTAACATTTATCCATCTGGCTCTTCACTTGAGTTTGTGGACTTTTTTTGATACTTTGGGTAGCCTCCTTTGGTACCTCTGGGGAGTCTCTCTTAATTCTATCATGACTTGTCCTTGAGCGAAAAGGTGGATGTGTATCGAGTTGTGATCGTGCCTTTGCTTACCTAAGGGTGTGAATCGTTGCTACCGTACAGGTGAACGTAAATAAAAAAATCAGACAATTCGTTATGAAAATGCTATTCATGAAACGTTGAAGAGCGCTAATGCTAGTCATGTTTTGGAATTCCAAACCGGTATTATAAGAATCGGTAACAAAATACAGAAGATTAAAAGAAACCGCTATAATTAATTTAAATAAAAATAACTGTATTGCTATGCCTTCGGTATATTTAAATTCAATATGGTTCCCGATTCTAAAGAATACAATTAAACACATTTAAATATTTGAATACATAATCAGTACAATAAACAATCACACAGTAAACATTACCTATATATATTTTTTGGTAGTATGTCACTGTCATGAAAATCTATTGTCAATGTAAGTATCGTTGACATATACAAAAAAATATATTTACTTTCATTCGTTACTTTATATATTACAAATTAATATAATTTATTTTTTAGTTTTGTTTTGAAAACGGGGGGAGAGTACCCTCCGAAACGTTAACGTTAAAAGTTTGTAAAATTTTTTATAACATTTTTATATCTTTAAAATTTTGTTCGTTAGGCAAATTTATTACAAAAAAGAATCACTGAGAAATTTGTCTCCGTTTGGATTTTTGTTTTTACTCAGTGATTCTTTCTTTAAATAAGAACAGGTATTTTTGATATTTTTTGAGTTTTAGATAGTGGCGAACCCAAATAAAGGAAAAAAAATGGGAGGTGATTGCCTCCAATAAAACCCAATGGAGATAACTGTTTCATCAGTATCTAGGGCCGTAATTTAGAAACATATCATATATCCTGGTCAGGAGAACAGGTATCAGAGAAGTATCATAGAAGAGCATACGCTTGCTGATCTTGAATGTTAAAAGAATAAACTCGAATTATATATATATATATATATATATATATATATATATATATATATATATATATATATATATATATATATTATATATATATATATATATATATATATATATATATATATATATATATATATATATATATATATATATATCCTCTTTGTGGATCAGACCTTGGCTTGGTAAAGGCGTTTCCGTAAGTCAATAAAGCTTTGAGCTATGCAGCCTGGAGCGTATGCTACTGGAAGGGTAACCCATCCAAAATCTGCCAATCCGCATTGGACCAGCCTGGCAGATTAAGGTCCAACCCCCAACAAGGCCCTCATTCCCAAAGCCAAGGCCAAGAGGCAACTACCTACGGCAGCGGGAAGACCTGCCCCAAGGCAGAGAGTGCTAAGAATCATCGAGTAAGATCAGGTTGCCAGTGGACTTTGGACATTGCAACTCTAAATATTCGGACAATGAAAACGGATGAACGACTGCAAGAACTGTTGATCGAGCTTAACAAACTTACATTGATGATCAACATTGATGATCAACATACAATCTGAAAACAACTGGACACGTACACTACACTCGAGGAACGGAGAATGGACGATGTGGTGGAATTGGATTCCTCATTAATAAAAGGTTGAAGAACAGTGTCGTAAAATTTGAAAGTATGTCACATAAACATAGACATTCACATCACAATCAGTTCAAAAGCTTCGGGTAGCACAGAGGGGAATGGAAAGATGTATGCTTGGCATTACAAAGCGGGACAGAAATACCTGCATATGGATCAGAGAACAAACGAGGGTGTGTGACATTATTGGAAGGGTGAAAGAATTGAAATGGAATTGGGCAGGCCCTATAGCGAGGCTATGCGACGACAGATGGACCAAAGCAATCCTGGAATGGATACCGCTTGATGACAAACACCCACGAAGAAGACCAAAAACACGATGGACGGATAACATCATCAAGTATATTGGACCCGAATGGCAGAGGAAAGCTCAGGACCACGCGAGTTGAAAGCATGCAGGGGAGGCCTTCATTGTGCAGTGGATAGATGATGACTAAATGATGATGATGATGATAACTAATTTCATTTTGTAACACTGACAAACAATGGAGACGAATAGAGATAAAGTTGTATTTCTCTATTTTGCATTACCGAAATAAATGCACTTTTCATCCCATTACGATGCACCACAAGAAATGCCTATTTTTCTACTTGGAAAGCGAGGGCATTGTAACAAACAAACGATTAAATATTGTATTTTTGGATAATTTGCATTGCATAAAAATATTATAATTAAATAATGAAGCGTTATTGTTTCTATTTAACTTAATTATTTTTGTTTCATTAATTATTATTCTATTGTGTTTTTTAACTTATTGTTGATTGTTTTGTGCCTCCTTAAGTAATACTAATTATTTTTAACTCAATATATGTATATATGTTTCTTTTTTTCATTGATCCAACTAAAAATACGTAACGTGTAAATAAAGTAATGATACTGGGGGCATAGCTTTCGATGTGGAAGGTCTATCGGCTTCCCCTTTAGAGCCGAGGTAAGCCCATTTGTAAAGTAGATGTTTCTAGTTTCAATTTCGAGCAAAAGTGCGCTATCAGGTTTTGTTTCAGGCTTGGGTACAATGCAACGAAAACTTTTGCAGGAACATGGCTATGGAAACAGTGTTTTTTCATGCACCCAGTTTTTCAGGTGGTTTAAAGTATTATCAGAAGGCCGAGACTCGATTGAAGATGAACCTCGCAACGGAAGGCCTTTAACTACAATACGTGATGGAAGTGTCCACAAAGTCCGAGATCTTGTGCATTCTGATAGACGGTTGACAGTCAGAACGTTTGGAGCTGCTTTTGATTCACAAAATCGTTCATCAGATTTTAATCAATTAATTGGGAATGAAGAAAATCTGCGAAAAAGTAGCACCGAAAAACCTTTTGCAGGATCAAAAGAATAATAGGAGGAAAACTATTCGTGTCTTTTTAGGCCGGATTGAAAATGACCTTCATTTTCGGAAACGTATCATTACTGGTAACGGAGCCAGTAATGGTACATTCACGAACGAAATTATCACGAAACACCAAGTGATTTTAGGGAATTCAAACTCGAACTGAAGACACATCAGCTGTTGGTTTACCTTCTCTTCAAAGGAGCTAATAGTGCTACCAGATCGAACGCTACGCCATCTATCTCATTACATTATTTACACACCTCGTATTTGTTTGGTTGACAAAAAAGAACTTGTTGAAAAATGTATAGTAATGTGATATACGTTCCAATGTAATCATTTTTTTAGTTATATACATATATATATATATATATATATATATATATATATATATATATATATATATATATATATATATATATATATATATATATATATATGCATCACAGAATATATGATAACATTACAACATTGCCACAACTGTGATATGTTAATGAATGGTTCATTACTCATTACTCATCACATTGCATGTTCATATTGTTAGTCTGGGTATTATAAACTATTTTCTTCTACACAATGCAGAAAGTAATTATAATTTATTTTTCCGAATAATTACAAATAATTATTATAATTACCTAATCAATCTTCATAGAAACAATTTGGGAAAAACGTCATTTTATAATTCTAGATGGTCATTATACAGGACACGAAAAAAATGTTAATATAGTAACGTTCTAGGAATTTGCGAGAGTATGAAATGTTGATAGTGAATGTTGGCATTCTTGAAAACATAGAACAAGTAAAGGTTACAATATTAATCTGCGCGAATCCAAGAATAATTGATTGATTCAGTGTTTCCACCTCTAGTTTGTTCTAAGTATTATGTACTTTTTATTATCGAACAATCTCCGACACAATTTCGTAGGTCACTGCAAAGTTTCTGCAATCGGGCAATTCCCATGTTTTCCAAGTTTCGTTATTTCCACAATTACATAATTTGATGTTATTAATGTCGATTTTCTCGCAAAATTTGTGCGTGTATTACCACAACAAAATAAATTACCTTAATAATCAAAGTATTGACATTGTTAGCTGTCAAAGAATGGTTACGCTAATGGATTACGCTAATTAACATTTGATTTTTATTTTTTGAGGCCAACCATTCATCAAATTCATCAAAGTATATATATATATATATATATATATATATATATATATATATATATATATATATATATATATATATATATATATATAGTATAATATATAATAGTCCATATAATACTCAAGATACAATCTTCCAATTCAGTCAATGATATAAAGAAAAATGTGATAACATTACTAAAATGTGATAACATAAAATATATTTAAAAAAGAACATAGATTTATTAATGATGTACTACAAACAGAGAAGAGAATTAAACAGATGCGAAAAGAACTAATACAACCAAACGTAATATAATAGTGTTTTGGTAGACATCTCTAGAAAATCAAATTTATCCAACCAGTTAATAGTCTGAAATCCGAACTGAACAATTTTTTTTACTAAATATTAACGGTTGGGTGTAACAACGGCACGATCAATCAAGTACTAAAGAAAAAAAAAAGAATTATAAAACTTAATAGAAAATACGTAATTTCATTTAAATTATATCAATATTTGTGAATATAATTTAGATTGATAATTTTATATAATTTTAAATAACCAAACTTTTTAAAGCCACAAGATGAGATATATAATATTACAAAAATGATAGATACAAGTTATGTATTAGATTACCTTGTTATATAAAAGGGGCCCCAAAAGAAAGTTATGTTTTTGATATAGCGACACAAATAAAAGAGAGACGTTCATCAATAAATCCCTTATTAATTATTGAAATACACATTTTAGGAAAATACTTTTTTTTAAATAATGTCATCCAAATATAATCCTTTGCGCTGACAGCACTCATGTAAACGAACAGCAAAATTCCTTAGGCTCGGCATACAATCTTCGGAATGGCTGTCATTTCGTGTCGGATATTTTCTTTTAACTATATCAAAGAACCGGGTTTATTCACGTAAACTTTCGATTTTAAATATCATACAGGAAAAAGTCCACAGAGCTCAAATCAGGACTACGTGGAGGCTAACTTCTGTCACCTCCCCTGAGGGTCAATTTGTTTGGGAAAAGTTCACGAACTAGTAGCACGGGCATGTTGGATGTGTGTGACGTTGCTCTGTCCTGTTAAAACCATGTTCTTTGATTATAACCAGCAAAGTTTTGCAGTTCAGGTACCATAAAATTGTCCAACATTTCCACATAACTCTCTGAATTAAAAAGAACAAAAAATAGAACCTGTATTACACGAAAGGCTATGTTCTCAGAAGAAAGTAGAAAACCCATCCAAGGACTAAGGCATATCGCATAGGGCCAAGAAGAATGGGAAATAATGAATTTACAAGAATAATGAATTTACATACAATATAAATCATACATTTATATTGTATGTAAAGCACAATCGCCCGACGTGTCGCAAAGAAATAATGGGGTTTAATAATAATATCAATAAAAATATAAATCAAAAAATAAAATACAAAATATAAATAAATGTATATTTATACTTATTTGACAAAAATAATACAGGCAATCTATTATTTCTTGTCTTATTATATTGTCGGTTCCTTGGTACCCACAAATATTTATATAAGAAGTTTAAAATAAAAGTAATAAATATAATTTATCATATTTTTCCAACTGCCAATATACTTTCTAACTTTATTTGACATTTTTAAATGTGCGAGCCACCAAATGATTTGAGGCTGCCCGATCATATTGTAATAGAAAAAGAACAGTTTCAGAATGGATAGATAATACTTCAATAAAAATAATAAGGAATAAGAGTTTGAAATAAACTTTCTGTAAGAAAGGCAATAAAAATACTCAATCATAAAAGCTTTTGCTTTTATTCTGTCATGCTAATCATCTAAAATCACCACGTATATTTAACAATTTTGTATTATTATTAAGAAATTTTTATGAAATTTGTGGAAAATCCTACAAAAAAATTGTTGTTACGTTATCAAAAATTTAAACTGCTTGGACGCATAACCGACACGTTATACAAGACAGAACGATTTCCCACTGAGCGAATCGACGCCGGCCTTGGAAAACCGCTTGCCGAAAAAAAGTCACGACCTACCTTGATCTTGACTTAGATCGAATACGCGGAAACTGCCGATTGCCTTTTGTTTCCGCGGCGATCGGTCGTTTCCGAGGGCACGCGCGTTTGTAGGACTTTCTTTTATCGGTTGGCCGTCGCAGTGCACCGACATTCGTTTAATTTGATGCGCTTGTAAAGGAAATTGCGGTTTACAGATCGAACTAGATCGAGTTTATGTTATTGAGAGGGTGGTTGATGTAAGGACGATACTTGAAATGTCAAGAACTGAGCGTCGATGATAATTGTTAATAGTTCGAACCAAGGTGATCAGAATCGTTTTTACTCTTACTGTACTTGAGAAAACAAGGATTTAAGATAATTTTTTATAATAGCAAAATATTTGATGATTTTTTTAAATTATTATTGTACATTTATTAATTCAGTGAATATAAATAAATCCACATTTTTTAACATAGTTTAGTTATCTGAATTGTGTGTAAATATGTAACTTATTAAATGCCAATTACAATAAGTTACATAAATGACTATATTCCATTTTTAAAGATATTCATATATCAGTTGTTGAATCTAAATTAAAATCATAATGCACTCATGAAAATAAGAAAAGAATAAAAGTCATCAATTGTTCAGAAAAATAAGAGAGTTGAAAAAACTTTGAACAGTACAAAGGTGTTGCACAATGATAAATATTTATCTTAAAGACCAAATAATGTCCTTAGGTTTTGAAAAGAATGTCGTTGAAATACCCCCCTTGGCTTTGTCTGGTGGAATGCATTCTGGAGACATAAGTTTCAATTACTTTATCAAACATATCGTGTGGTATATTTTCAATGGTGGCCTCAATGTATTGTTTAAGGTCAATAATTGTTCGGGGTTTATTTCTGTAAAGCAGATATTTAACATATCACCACAAAAAATAATTCAAAGGCTTGAGATCGTATGATCTTGGTAGCTAGTTGACATTACCATTTTTACCAAACTTTTTTTTAATAAATCGATTGTTTAGCGAGATATATGACAAGATGCACCGTCTTGTGGAAAGAAAAACATTATATATATATATATATATATATATAGATATATATATATATATATATATATATATATATATATATATATATATCCAAATTAAGCAAATCAGGTCAAATATATTCCTCTTTATTAACAGTAATACGATTTTTTAAAATTAGGCTGTTAGTCCTTCAGCCCAAAAACCGCACTAAACTGGTACTTTCTGAGCTTGAAGAGATATCTCCTGAATCACTTGAGGATTTTCATCGGTTAAAATCCTGTAGATCTATTTGTTCACAAACACAGAACCGGAAGTGCGCTTCGTCAGAAAAGATAATTTTTTAGAAGATTGAGTCTACCGCATGCATTCCATCAGACGAAGCCGAGGAGGACATTTTAAACTTCTGACGCTCTTATTGGACAACCCTTTATTATCGGTGTATTAGGTGATTGAAGACTTACGCAGGGTACGACACCTGCGACGTAGGTTTAACTCTCGCTCAAAATATGGATGTTTGTGTTTTAAATTCGGAATTGTTTTGTAAATTTGTATCAGTTGTGGTAGCACCAAAAACAGTGGCAATCAAAAGAAACGTTGGTTTAATCTGACGGCATGTTAGTACTCAATGATTGAAAGTTTACTGAAAAATTAATAGCAGAAAGAAAAGGTTTTGTAGGTGAATAGCAGAAAGAAAATATTTGCGATGATGGAAGATGCGTCTATCAGTTTAATAATTGACCATGTTGATATACGATCATAAGTCAATATTATGCTGATCTTACTGAAGGCCCGTGAAATAATAAGAAGGAAAAAAAACTGAAAAAATTCGAAATGTTTAAGGTACTTTATTTTATCAAGAATAAAGCCCAAAATTGCATTTCAATTACCATCCATAATGTTGGTTTCGATAATATTAGACAGTTTTCTGTCCAATATTCCACACAACATTCTGTTTAGTATTCTGTACAATATTTTGTACAGTATTTTGTACAGTTTTCCGTAATGTATTCCATACTAAATTACATATACCATGTATATCATGCAGTACGTTATTCCATATACAATTTTCAGATCTATCTTTCAGCAATTAGAACCTGGGAACAGTTTCGAAGGACTTCTTTTTTCTAACGACAAAGAGATAAACCCTGTTAATAAGTGACTAGCAGGAAAAAAAGGATTTTTTCCAAGATACTAAAGTCTTGCGTCATTTATACACCAAGTTTATTAACCATTCAGAAGGGATTGTTAAAAATAAAACTAATAAAAAATAAAATTTCTTCAAGTACATTATTTTTCTTCTATGTTAGGGGCAATAATTCATGAACTCCCCTCGTAATCTTTAAACTTTCCAAATAGTTGCACCAGGTAATGTTTGTGAAACTTTCTCTAAATCAATTATTAATTATAATGAGTGATAAACAATTCTAGTTTAACATGGCAAGTTAAATATTAAAAAAAAATTAAGAAATTTTCAAAATGTCATTTGTTTGAAATACCTCTACATATAACTATACTTAAAAAATGATTATTGTGCCGTTGTGAAAGTTGAAATATATATATATATATATATATATATATATATATATATATATATATATATATATATATATATATATATATATAGGAGCAATGGTTATTTGCTTGACCGGGAGCAAGCCCCACCCATCCCTTAGATTGGAGGGCACATGTTTCGTCTGTTGGTGGTTAGACTCATCAGGGTACCGACATATGTCTTTCTTGTCGGATGGCTTATATAAGCCATCAGACGAGAAGTCGGCGAAAATATGGGTTGTGTTTGATTGTGGAGGGGGACTCCCTATTCTTGGCCAGAGAGCATATGTTGGTACCCTGATGAGTCTAACCACCAATGACGAAAAATGTGCTCTCCAATGTAAGGGGCTTCCTCCAGGTCAAGCAACTAATCATTGTTCATTATGGCAGAGACGCAGTTTGTTGTGCGTTCCACATGAGTTTGTGGAACCCAAGGGTCGGGGGTGTATAACTCCTGACTATAGGTCTCGTTGGACTCAGTCCAAAAAGTCAAAAGCTCCACAGATTTATATATATATATATATATATATATATATATATATATATATATATATATATATATATATATATATATATATAATCAGGTACATTTTAAATAAAATATTGTTTTTCATCAAAAATTGTATTTCAGAGACGCAGTTTGTTGTGCGTTCCACATGAGTTTGTGGAACCCAAGGGTCGGGGGTGTATAACTCCTGACTATAGGTCTCGTTGGACTCAGTCCAAAAAGTCAAAAGCTCCACAGATTTATATATATATAATCAGGTACATTTTAAATAAAATATTGTTTTTCATCAAAAATTGTATTTCGTTAATTGTTACTTTTTAACTTGGCATGTATCATCTAACAACATTTCAATTTGTTTATCCCTTTCAAAAAGTCGATGTTTCGACAATGGTCTCTTCATTTGATGTGAATTTCTTTCCAACCACTATTTCTTCATCTTTGGGGAAAGAAGTCAGCCTGAGCCAAGTCCGGAGA
This sequence comes from Cosmopolites sordidus, assembly GCA_031761425.1. Lineage (NCBI taxonomy): Eukaryota > Metazoa > Arthropoda > Insecta > Coleoptera > Curculionidae > Cosmopolites > Cosmopolites sordidus. Next base: position 315,821 of record JARFXV010000746.1, on the reverse strand, counting down.
ATTGGATTCGTACAATTCGTACCGCGTCGCCGAATAAGGATTTTTTCAACTCAACGTAAAATTTGACCAATAATACTCTCCTGTGATCATTTTTCCTTTTCCCAAACAGCCGATGAAGATAACGTCTTGCGAATCCTAGAAACCAGTGGATGGAAGCGCTATCGCTTTCTTCGGGGTAGGTCCACCATGTAAAACACACTCTTTTGACTATTCCTTCATTTATGGTGTGTAGTGACGAATCCAATTTTCATCAGCAGCCATGAATGACTGCAGAAACTCCTTCGGATTGCACTTATACATGACTAAACATCCCTATGAAATGGTCGAATCCGTTTTTGATATACAGTGGTGATATGCAGAACACGCGGCAGCACGCTGACAGTTTTCTCATGCCCAAATATTCATACGCATCCATCCGACATGTTTATTATCTCACTAATCGCTCTAACCATCATTCTGCGATCGGCCAATATGAATCTTAGATTTTGTTGGCCATTTCCTCAGTAGTGACCTTAATTGTCATAGATCTTATCCTCGTTGATCAGATGCGGCACAGAAATAACATTTTTAAAAACTCAATAATTAATCTAAATAATTAGAAATACATTACTCTACATAAACATTTTTTTTTAAATAACGCCTGAACAGAACCAGAATATCAACCACACTTTACTGATTACTACTGTGTTTAAGGTTATTTCTTGTTGTAATTCTGAGAGCACAATATTCTATAGAGGGAAAACATAAACTTTGTTTTTCAAATAATGCAATAAATATAAATCACATTCCGATAATTCCGTCTAAAATGTTCCAATAGCTGGAGATGGCATGAAATTACTTTATACAGTGGTGTAAGCAGTTATCCCATCTTGATGAAACTAAACTTGCTAAACATGAATTGGTTACGGATTCATGGATACTAATGCTATAATGTTACTAATTGAGTGAAGGTAGTTCAGTAGTAGGTAGGTAGGTAGTAGCTTTAACCCTATTCACCAAAAGCGTGGGAAATTTAATATTGAAATTCACCCGTTTTTCTGCCACATCCTATATAATTAATATAAAATATTCCAGATATTTGTAACATTTTTTAAACATAATTAAACGAAAAGGGAATATTTGATTACCCCTCATCAAATAATTATGATTAAATCCCCATATATAGCATCCATCTCGGCTTTAATTTGCATTTGAAAGGCAATTCAAATGCAAGAATTTAATGGCGGCTCGATATACGATTTTTTCCATCTTTACAGAAACACTAGCATCGACTGATATAAATGACTCTTAAATGACAACTGAGCCTCTAAGATGGCTGATATTTTCAAGGTTATCTTTCCACGTATTCGCACTTATATTACCAGAACATTTTTTACGAGCAACGCATTCTTCATGTTGAGGATGGAAACTATTTAAACTACCCTCGAATGGATAAATGCACGACAGAAAAATCAGTAATAAAACCTCAGTTATATAGTTATCTTCATTTTCTTCAATTTTGTTGAAACATGATATCGTAAGTACCCATATGTACCCATAAACAACTTTTTCGTAAAGCAAAACAATAGTTCTATTCCAATCGAACGCTCATAATTTTCACTAATTAAACAAATTATTTTTTTAATTGGTGGTTGGGAAAAATAAGCAAACTTTTATATGCTTTTTTAAGAGATGTTCGGAAGGCAACATCATTATCTAAAACGGAAATATAACATTAATTTAATAATGTTTTTGACCGTCATTAATTATAATGTTAATGTGTTTGGGTAAATTCTAAAATAATCAATATTTCAAAGGTCTTTAAAGAGGCTTATTTTTAATAAAAATTGTTCATATAAAGAGTATACACTGACTTTATAACTGAATACGTAAATCCTGGATCCCCTTCACTTAAATTGAACCTTAAAAACTTTTCCGGCAATTAGAACTTTAAAAGCACTCATAACATGAAAGTAAATTTTCACAAGAACATGATTTCTAAAAGATTATCCAATAAAACTATCAGAACAGGAATGCATTCTAGAGACCCAATTTTAGAGAACATCAATATTTTCCAACAAAGCCCACTTAATGAATTCTGTAAACAAACATAACTGCAGAATTTGGGCCGATGAAAATACAGTGATTTAGGAGTTAGCTCTTTATCCTCAGAAACTCACTGTTTGGTGCGGTTTTTTGATTGAAGGAGTGATAGAACCATATTTTCTCAAGGCGATGATGGAAATCTTGTTATATTATTATATGTTGGTATATCTATAAATATGTTAATGGTATATCTTCGGCCTGAACTAATAAATGTGTATACGGGGGTTGCTATTTATGTATCCCGAATAATAAATAAAAACAATATTCATCATTGAAAATGATTTTATTGTTTTTCAAAATAGTCTTCGCAATGATCGATACACTTTTGCATACGTTTGAACCAGTTTTCATAGCACTTTTTTCATTCCGACTGAGGTATCTCGAAAACATGTATTTTGAACGCATCAACCGCTTCTTTTGGCTTCGAATATCATTGACCATGTAGTGTGTTCTTCACGAATGGGAACAACAATAAATCATTGGGTGCCAAATCACGACTCTACGGCAGATAAACCATTAATTCGATGTTTTGACCAGTCAAATATTGAGTTGTTCGGTCCGATGTGGGCTTGCGTTGTCATTGTGAAAAATGATCCTGCCTCGCTGGTTTTTATTTCTTCAAATACGTCTGGTAAACAAATGGTTAGTCCATTGAGAATTGACCGTTTTATGATTCTCTAGTGGCATTGTAATCATATGATCATTTATCCTCAAAAAACAGGCGAACCATTTGCTTCTAAGTGTTTCTTGCGCGAACAACTTTTGTTGGGTTTGGCTCATTTTGAAAGATCACCATACAGTCGACTGCTGTTTATTTTCGAGCTCATACGCATAGATCCAAGATTGTGTCACCTGTGTAGATAGTATACACGTCTTTTGACGCATCACGATTATATTTGTTGAGCATTTTCTTGTACCAATCGACAAGAGCCGTTTTTTGAACGATTGTCAAATTATGCGGTATCCAGCGCGCACAAATCTTTTTCACAGCTAAATATTCATGTAAAATCTTGTATTTGCTTGTTATATTAATGCCCAAGAATGCCTTAATCTCGTATGTCACATGACGATCTTTCTTTATTAGTTCTCGCGCAGTATCGATGTTTTCTGGTACAACAACCGATTTTGGACAACTTTCTTTAAATTAGTCCGTGAACAACCGACGGCCACGATTTAATTCACTAAACCAGTGATATATAGTGGTTCTAGATGGTGCTTGATTACCAAAAGTCGAACTGAGTTGATCGATACACTGTTGTTGAGATAACCCACGACGAAAGTCGTAGGAAATCATCGAACGAAAATTCGCACGAGTTAATTCCATTTTTCACTAAACAACACAAATAGCGTCGGTATGACAAAACGTTCGGAGTACGAATACAGTCAACATTGTCAAAGTTTACGATGTATATGTGAGATGGCGCCTAGCAACACCATTGTTATTGTCTGGATGATTGTGGATATATATATAAATATATATATATATATATATATATATATATATATATATATATATATATATATATATATATATATATATATATATATATATATTCAGTATATATAGAAATTAATATAATTTATTTTTTAGATTTGTTTTGAAAACCGAAGAAGAGTTCCCGAAACGTTAACGTTCAAAAGTTTGTATTTATTTTAGAATTTTTTTGTAATTTTTTAAATTTGTGTTCGTTAAACTAATTTTAAACAACTAATGTTAAACAAATTTATTACTGAAAAAGAATCTCTGAGAAATTTGTCTCCGTTTTGCTTTTTGTTTTTTACCCTGTGATTCTTTATTTATATAAGAACAGATATTTTTGATATTTTTTGAATTTTAAGTCGTGGCGAAAAACCCAAAAAAAAACACCAATTTCGGATACATTAGCAGCAATCCTCGTATAAACAATTATTTTTCAATAAGACGATGCGACTTGCTTCAGATCTCGAACTGGTAATGTCCACCTCCAAAATCATGGCCACCAAGATCATGCGATCTCTTGAATAATTTTTTGTGGGATTATGTTAAATCTCTGGTTTACAGAAATATACTCTGAACAGTTATAACCTTAAACAAAACATTTAAGAATAATCGAAAATGGGGTCTCCAGAATTAATGCCATCAGAAGAAGCCGAAGGTGACATTTGCATGATATTATTTTCAATACACAATGCCATTATTTCTTCTACAAGATAAAGATAAAGACATTTCCGGATTATCACTTGTAGTTATCATTGTGCCTCATTTTAAAGTTCTGCCACTCTTACTGGACAACCTTTTTTTCATTTTTATGTTACATCGTTCTTTCCACTTTTGCTAAAACAACATATTCCAATTACTGATCAAAAACACTATTTTTAATAAACCAATGTTACTAAATTATTACCAATACTGCCAACAGTTTTGTTAATAATTTACAATGTATAAATTTCATAAATATAATATAAATTAGCACTTTAATTTTGTGAAATGGTTCCGGCCATTTGATTGATAGTGTAATAATTTATAACTAATTGATTTATAATGTGTCGGAAAAATACCGGCCAAACATATATTTATTATATTTTTATAACATTGAAATTCCCTAGATAAATATTTGAATCAATGAAAGTTATATTTAGAGTCAATATACGGATATAGATCATATTATTATACCTGACTACTTCATTCTGTGAACAATTTATGATAAATAAGTAAATTTTACTCTACAATGAAGGTTTCAAATCATATTTAAAATAAAGTAAAACTATCAATTCAAAATAACAAAACTTTAAAAATATAAAATTTTTACGTATTTCATTAAAATGAATGTTAAGGTATATTGGACTTTTTAGTAAATGGAACTCTTTAACGAATATATGTATTTATGCAGTGATTTGCATAAAATATTTTACATAATTACCGATATGCCTATAAGGAAATTTTGAATATGATTTCCAACCTAGTAAAAAAATTTACGATATATATATATATATATATATATATATATATATATATATATATATATATATATATATATATATATATATATATATATATATGTATATATAAAAATTTACGATATATATATATATATATATATATATATATATATATATATATATATATATATATATATATGCAGTTTTTGATTTCTTCAGATTGAGTCCATTGAGATAACAGTAGTCAGAAGTTATATACCCCCGACAGTTGGGTTCCACAATCTCATGTAGAACGCTCAACAATTTGCGTCTCCGCCAAAATGAATATTCGTTAGTTGCTTGACTGGGAGGAAGCCCCACCCATCCCTCACATTGGAGGATACATGTTTCGTCTGTTGGTGGTTAGATTCATCAGGGTACCTGATAACAATATATTGGCGGCAAATCGAGCAAATCCATGCATGAGCCTTCAGGATTTATCGTCTAAACTGAATATTAAACAGGTCCTATAAACCAAGGTTATTACATTGAAGGAATGTGATGATAATAAAAGATTATACTATTGTTAATGTGCACAAGATAATTTTTTAAATGATAGATATTTCCTAAAGAAGATTAGGTTTAGTGATGAGGCAACATTCATCACTAATAGGGTTGTATCGTCTCAAAACTGTAGATACTGAGCCAGAGGCAATCCTCACTGGGTTATAAATTGTAAAGGCCAATATTCCCAGAAAGTCAATGTCTGGTGGGGGATTTTAGGAAACCGAATAACTGGTCCATTTTTCTTTAATTAATCACTGAATGCTGATCATTTAGCTAACTTTTTCGATGGGGAATTTTGCGATGCAATTGAAAATCTTCCTCTTAATGTGATGCAAAACATGTATTTGCAGCTAGATGGTGCATCCATCCACAATTCAAGGATTGTTCGTCAATGGTTGATCCAAAAATTTCCTATGCGTTGCATAGGAAGAAACAGTCCTTTTGAACTGTGGCCTCCGAAGTCTCCCGATATTACAACCCTCGATTTTAATTTTAGGTAAATGGTAAAAAATAAAGTTTAGACGAATAGCTAAACAGAATCGTGAAAGAATCAAAAATTTATTCGAATAGACGGAGGACTAGTTGAGAGAGATCACATTTGATTTGATTAATTATTTGAATTATGAAAATTATTGTTGTATACTTTTTCCTAAATTTAATCAATTACCAAACATTGTTTTCCCATAAAAATAAAATAATTATTCCATTGAAAGTGCTATTTATTTTACTGAAATATTTTAATACATGACACTATTAAATCGACAATGTGATAAGTTGTTACTTTCCATGGCACACTAATTATCAAATTAAAAAATAAACTTGCAATAATTGTGTGTATAGACCAAAATAATGAAAAAATTAAAAATACGAATTTTGTCATGAAACTAAATTATTTTGAAATCACGCCAACTCCCAAAAAATAATTAAAAAAAACAAAGTCATCGCAATTCTCAAATCCTGGAAAACTTATGACAACCCAGAAAGCTACAGACCAAAAGCACTCCTGAACGTCTGTTTCGAGATCTTAGAAAGAATCATATACTCGAAACTACTGCCTATAGTAAGGAACTCAATACCTGGAAGGAGGTATTATGACCAGGTCCTCGCACTCACATACTACATTGAGAACGGATTTCAACAACGACTTAAAATGTGTTCATTGATCTAAGATCTAACCTCAGCTTACCCCACGGTGTGGAGGGATGGCTTAAGCTGTATCAACTTGTCACCTGCAAAGATTTTCTACAACTGATAAACGAAATGCTGCGCGACAGACTTATCTAAGTACATGTAAATGAAAAAGCGAGCACCTTCTCCAGTTTAAAAAACAGTTTACATTAAATAACATTAAATAAATAGCAGCTTGTTGGCAACCGCCAACAAGCTGCTAGACTTCCACTGCAATAAACACTGGGTTTCACAATGGAGACAGTACAAACATCCATCTGGTACAGGACCCAACAACCAGGCCACCAGGGTTCACACTCCTTAGAAGACTGTGGTGCAACCTAAACAGGATCCGAACACGGCACGGAATCTGCAACCAGAATCTGACTCAATAATAATTATTAGTGCTAGTAATACCCAACGATTACTGTAAGACTTCTATGTGGAAAGATCATTCGAATATATATATATATATATATATATATATATATATATATATATATATATATATATATATATATATATATATATATATATATATATATATATATATATACATATATATATATATATATATATATATATATATATACATATATATATATATATATATATATATATATATATATATATATATATATATATATATATATATATATATATACATACATATATATATATATATATATATATATATATATATATATATATATATATATATATATATATATATATACATATATATATACATATATATATATATATATATATATATACATATATATATACATATATATATATACATATATATATATATATATATATATATATATATATATATATATATATATATATATATATATATATATATATATATATATATATATACTGATGGAATAAATAACATAGAAATTCCTGATGCTAACCACAAACAATAAAAAATTAAAGAATATAATATTATTCATGATCATTGCGATAACATATATGAGGCATTAAACATTTTAATAAATTATGTACTTATAATTTTAATATATTTAATTGTTATACCTTGTATATAGGAGATATAAATAACTAAATAGTTTAATAATATTCAACGCAAAACTGTTACATATTCTATTAATCCGGAAAATCACTTAAATAATAAATTTGTTCACCATCATTTTTTAAATGATACTATATTAGATAACAGAATCTAACACTTTTTATTATTTAAGAATCTGTTTGATTTTATCTTTAAACAGCCTTTTTTATATTAAATGTATCTATATTAAATTTAAACTTTCGGTCTTAGAAATGGTAACTAGACTTTACAACCGCTTCACACTCGCTTAATTAATGAGCTGTGTTCCAGGTCATAAGTATAACTATAAGTATAAGTATAAGTATAAGTTCATGTCTCGTCACCAATAATTATATATTTCAGAATGTTATCAGCCAAAGAAAACAACTCGTCAGTAACTTCAGTACGACAATGTTTTTCAAAACGATTCAGTATTTTCGGAAAAAGAGCAAAAGATGCACGGGATAAGCCTAAATTGTTCTTCAAAATTCATTGAATTGGTCCAAATCATATTCCAGTAATATGAACAATGGCTCTAATTTTTACTCGACAATGTCTCTAATCTTTGATGCCGGTAATGGTTTTTTTTTCATTGATTAATGTGTAAGATCTTCCTGTACGAGGTAGTTCCTGTCATCTGCTTCAAAAGCCTTTCTACAATCACTAGCCTCTCTCAGATGTCAGAACAGCTTCTCAATAATCACTACCTAGCCTTTGTACCACTTGTAAACATTTTTTTACATCGCCATAATACTTTCTTAACATTTTCAATACATCATCACAAGAAATATCATTTTTTAGACACAATTTGATACAAATTCTTTGCTCTACAATAGGCGCAATAATATAAAACCTCTGTCAGATGTCAAGGATAGTTATATCACCTTAAAAAACAATATCATATCTGAAGAATTTGATGCGAAAAATGAATAAATTTGTTCCGATTGCCAATAAAAGATAGAAAGAAATGATAGTAAATATAGGAAATTGATGTAAAAATAAAAATTAATCAGAACTTTTTTTAAGAGACTCCAGTTTAAAAACAGAATCGCCTTAAATGAAAAACATATATAAAGCCATTTAGAGTTTAATCTATATATCTAACTATAATTAAAATGGCAGCATAAGGACTAGTTTATATAAACATGAGACAACTGATCAATTAGACTGAATCATATCCTGGTGATGCTAACAAGGTTGGCGAAACGCAGGTCGAGGTGTTAAAAAAAAGATTTGGTGTTTAGTACTCTTCGAGTTTAGTGCTTCACACCGAAGGTTCCAATAAAATAATTGATGAGATAGTTGGTCAAAGAATAAAAAAAAATCTAATTTCCCAAACAGATAGCCAGTTTCAAAATCCTAAGAAAAACTTAATGCAATTCATGGTTCGACTTTCAAATGTTCCCCATATCGCAATAATAGGTATTAATTGTAACATAATAAACATTTATATTACGTATATTAATGGAGTAAATACCTAATGCAAATTTACTGATTTTTTCAATAAACACTAAATAAGTATGAATCACTTAGTGAATAAATAAATATATAAATTTAAGTAATAATGTATAAAATAAAACTAGCCATGGTCGTTGCGAGAACAAATATAAACAATCAAAATTTTATTTAACAGAATATAGAATATAGAATACTGATTTCTACTGATTTTTTCAATAAAGGCTAAATAATTATAAGTAATTAGATATATAAATATAAATATAAATAATTGCATATATAAATGTAAATAATTACAGGGAAAATAAAATAAGTGATGGTCCTTGCAACAAATATAAACAATCAAAAATTTATTCGACATACCCGGTATAGAGGAAATATTTTAAATAATTGATTACTGCAATAATAATAAACGCAAATCATTACGTGTTCTATCAATTCCGGAAGTTTCAAAAATTAACTTGCACAAAATAGAAGTGTGCTCTAAATACGTTGATATAATAGTTATTTATTAGATGTAATTTTTATTTTGATTATTCAATTTTGAAAACTATAAAATATACAAAAATTATGTACCAAATAATTCAATTATTCGAATTAAATTAGTTATTAGAATTACTATTATAAGATATCAAAGCCTGTTGAAAATCTAACAGGGTAGCAAATCCTTTGGGGTTTTTAGGGTAAATATAATTAATTTAATATGATAAATAAGTTTAATTAACTATATATTGATAATTTTTATATATGGTCTCATGCCATTTTTTTACCAGTTTCTTTATACCGGCTACGTAAAAATATTTGAAGCATATGAATGTAGAACCAATGCAAATGTCATTCAACACTCTTCTCATGAGTGAAAGTGTTTTCATTAAGAGGATTTCCTAAGGATCGGTTCAAGTTATAATCTGACAGTGCAAAGTTTACTGGCTGAGACTTAAGTGACTATGAATAAAGACTTAATAATTTCTTCCTGGTTAATGCCGTATATGACTTAATGATGCCATGGTGAAAGAAGACTAATGACACTAGACAAAGCCAAAGGAATCATCTGAACAACATTATTTTTAAAACAAGGCCCTTATATATATATATATATATATATATATATATATATATATATATATATATATATATATATATATATATATATATATATATATATATATATATATAAAATTCCCATAAGGATCAACATATTTAGAGCGGTTATTATTATCTATTTCAGATTTCCCGATATTGTCCTTGTTATTTTGGTTTGGTTTGGTTTGGGAGATTCAGAAAAAACTGTCGAAGGAAAATTTAAGAAAAGTAAGAAATTTTTGGAATTTGTGTTACGATTGTACAGATTAATTATTTTGGGCAGGTGAATTTAAACGTAGCCATAACAGCTTGGTTGACGATGATCGTTCGGAACGACCAAAACCTGCAATCCCTACCGATAACATCGAAAACTTCACCAAATGGTGCTAGACGACCGTCGAATTAAAGATTAAGAGAGATAGCAGAGACCATGGGCATCTCGAAAGAACGTGTTTGTCATATATTGACTGAAGATTTGGACATGTAAAAGCTAATCGCGCGTTGGGTGTCGTGATTGCTCACTCCAGAAACAAAACGGAAGCAGTTTAAGCGAAATAAGTTGTAGTTTTAACATCGATGAATAACTGTAGATGAAACTTGGATACACCGCTACACTCCAAAAAGCAAGGCACAGACGAAACAGCGAAGGGTGAATCGACTTCGAAAAAGGCGAAGGCTGTTTCCTCGGCTGGGAAAGTAATTGCGACTGTTTTTTGGGATAGTCATGGAGTTGTGTTAATCCACTATCTTGAAAAGAAAAAACAATCTCAAGGGCATACTACGCATTACTTCTCGACAAGCTGAAGACAGAAATTGCTGTAAAACGGTCGCATTTGAAGAAAAATTAAGTTTTGTTCCTCCAAGACAACGCACTGTTTTACACTCCAGTGATCGCCACGACAAAAATTCACGAATTGGGATACAAATTGATTGACAACCCACCCTATTCACCAGATCTGGCCCACAGAGAGTTTTTTTTAGTTTCGCTTAAGTTTCGCTCGGAGGCCAGAGATTTTCATCGAATGACGAGGCCATCATATTTCAAGGAAATTAACGACTATTCAGTTTTTCCGAAAATACTGAATCGTTTTGAAAAACATTGTCGTACTGAAGTTACTGACGAGTTGTTTTCTTTGGCTGATAACATTCTGAAATATATAATTATTGGTGACGAGACATGAACTTATATTTATACTTATACTTATACTTATACAGATCAAGATGACAACTACTATTTGGATGGATTAAAGAGATAGAAGCATCAGTGAGAATAGTATATAGAATTACGAGGAAACTATTTCATAAATAAAACTGAGGATTGAAAACTTTGGATGGAAAATTTTCAACTACCCTCATGGGCCTAAACAAATCGCCTTTATTGAATTTGCACAAGCAAGAAATAGCCTCTGAGTGGATTTCCTAAAAATATATAGATTTTATTGTATCTCATTACATTTATACACATTACATTTTACATTTATACCCATTCCAACATCGAACATATTTATTTCTGACGAAGCTATAGTGCTAACAAAACGCGTCAAAACTTAATAATAAAGTGGAAATTTTGACAAAAAAATTCATTAAACATTTCTTTATCTTCGTTTCTGATGATTTCGTATTCGTGTTTAGTATCATAATCTTCCTTAAATATTTCATTTCTGACGCATTTACTGGCAATTCGTGTTTATGTTGAATGAGCCAGGTTTCACATCCATATCAGATTGTTGGAACTCTTATTGCGTTTCCCAAATATTCAAAACATGATATCTGTTCTAATGTTGGATCTTCTATTTAAATGTTTAATCATCCTGATTGATTTATGATTGTATTTGATTTTTCTTGTATTTTGATCAAAAGGAAATCAATCTGAAATAGAATCAAATTTTCATATGCTATTGTTAATCTGGTTTTCTCCGGTCTTTTCCTTCTATTCTTTTTTTTAACTTGTCCATCATTATTGATGATGTGGCTGTATACAGGTTATCTAAACGAGCAGAGGATATTTATAACTTTAGAAAGAAATATTTATAACTTTAGAAAGGACATTATTTTATAAATGTGTTCCTACTGCAACTACTCATCAAATCCTTTTGAGGATTATGTCTTAATAGTGTAAACTGCCCTTAAGCTTAGTATATAAAAATGAAATACCACAATGAAGTGTGACTCTACCATGCCTTCCTAACCACTTATTACACGTAAGGCAAAACTTTTAGATGTAATACCTTAATAATGTTTATGCGTTCCGCAGTCGGTTCCTTGTGAAACATTTTGAGAATATTAGGATTTTAAATGATACACTTGTAGCTTAACTAATGCTATATTAGTTCAAGCTACACTTGAGAAAGCTCTAACGAGGCGAAACATATGTAGAGCAAAATCTCTAATAGACATATTAAAAAGCCACAGGTGTATGATTTAAAATCGTAATACTTTAATCTACATTACTTATATATTAAGTTGTTCCGTTTGTGTCGTCAGAGGTAGAAATCTCCACTCTGGAGCTTCATATCTTTACGTCTACCACACGTGTGTTTTGATAATTCAGTCACCGAACGTCTGCATGTCTAATGACCAAACTTTTGTTTTATGAGATACATTGCTCCTGAGTTCATGATTATTATTAATTTTTAAGATAATGCAATTTTGCGCAAGTAAGATTATGCACAAGTTTATTTGGTTTCAAGAACAACCACACAGCTTTAGTATCATATGTTCCGAAGAAAGGAAAAACGGTTATATTATTTTCAAACATACGTAGTAACACAGACTAAAAAGATTTAAAACACAAGGAGTGGAAAATGAAGGAGGAATTCAAAAGAATATGATTATTATGTACCGGTCGCAGATTACTTTCTAGATTTCAATGTAAAAAGTGTATTCAAGCACTTGCAAGCACTATATATTTAAGTTGTATGTATAATGTTCGTTTGGGATTGTATCGTAATATTGAAATGAAATCAGGTAAAGGCTAATGTTTATTTGTGTCAAACATGTTTTTACAGTTTAGGAAAGTCTTTCGTATTAACACAAATCTCTGAACGTCAGGTATACTGCGCCCTAATTTGTAACTAAGTCTATTGTGCCCGACGAAAGGTTAAAATTGTTTAGAAGAAAGCAAAATCAATTAGCACAGTGAAATAAATATCCCAAAATAATAAGGACCGTGTTATACAGTAAAGTCATTTTTATTTCACTTCCAAATTAGTTGGTTTCCGTAAAACTTTTTATTCATTAATTTGCTTTGTATAATTTTTAATTCAAACACTATTGATTTTAAACGCATTATTGTAAAATAAATAGTTATCTTGCAAAAGACAATAACCTTCTTTCACGTGTTAAAAATATTGTATTAATTTTTGTTTATCTAAAGATTAACATTGCGTTTCAGTGGCCTCTTTATATTTATATTATCTAAAGTATTTGTAACAAGTTAAATAGTTTGCTTTGTTACTTGCTTAATGAAAAAAGAAATACTGCATCTTATCTGTTTTGGCGTTTATTATTCTCCAGAGAGGATGTCCACACATTTAGAGTAATTTAAAAATGGTGTCAAAAATAACAAGATATCAAAGATGGAATTATACCTAATGTTTCTCAAATATAATTTCCTGTAATAATTGTTTAAAATACTAGCAGAAACCTCCTAAATCATTATTCAATAATTTTGATTTTTAATATTAACTTCATTACTTATTTTAATTGTATTTATATTATGCAGTTTATATGCATGGGAAGTGAAAGGACTGTTTTTTTTTCTAGGAATGTATAGTTTTTATTGAGAAATCATGTTTTCATTTTAATAATATATATTTCAGTTATTTGCTTTGTCATTTACCGTCATGGTAATTTCTTAAAATTTGAATATTGCGACGTAGAAATGTTAGAAATAATTATAAAGTAATAATAATAATAACAACAATATTAACAGCAATAATTGAATGATGAGAATGTGCATAAAAGAAGATTCTATTAAATATTAAAGTCTCGAGACCCACTAAATAGCCAAAAAGTTAAGTAAAATACATTGCGACCCCTTTACTATAAAATGTTAATTTGACGTTTATCAAAGTTTTAGATAATTCATTCTTCTTTCAGTATCTTCATTGATGAAGAATCGTTTTTATTTTTAAATGACTTATAAACTCCTAGGAGCGTATTCACGCTCCTATGAATCGTGAAAAAAATGAATCATCCATTTGTCTTTGTATTAAATAATGAATTGTCAATGACCTATGTATGTTTGATTGGGCCGTTATACTTATACCGAAATACCGCACACAGCCACAAATATCGAACAAAGACTGGTGAAACCCCTTGTTCTTATATTACTTTTACCAGTTCGAACTTGTGCCCTGGATTTGCATGCACTTGTAAAATGAGCCGCGCATGCGAGACGAATCATTCGTCCCGAGCTCGCTTAGGCAGGCTCATACAAGCTATGCACTTTGGTAATAAAAACAGAGGAACGAGACGAAGACTTTCATTGTTAATTACGTTTCTACGAAAACAAATACTACGATTTCTTCTCTCACCCAGTGTTAAATACTAAGATTTGTTCTCTCAGTCAGTATTAAATAAATTAATAATCGTTTTGATTGATTGCGCGGTTGGCTCTTGGTGAAACATAGTAACAATGATAATAATTAAAACACTTGGTATTTGTTTCACAATATATTCAAGATATTCTCTAACATGTTTCGGCCTCGCGACCATTCTCAAAGAGAGTTTATACATAACTCTCTTTGAGAATGGTCGCGAGGCCGAAACATGTTAGAGAATATCTTGAATATATTGTGAAACAAATACCAAGTGTTTTAAATTAATAATCGGTTTTAATAAAATATATTAATAATATTAAATAAAATTGACAAACTTGTGACACAATGAAATGCACTGTCGACATCTGGTGAAACTGTAAAGAAAAAGATCAGATTGCAGAATGAAACATATTTAAAATATGGATTACATTAATATGGAAAACTTTAAAGCCTTTAAACTTAGTCCGGCATCTGGAAACAAAACAAACCATTAGAATTTTTCAAGCGTAAATCACTCGTCTTGAAAAATCAACAAATTACTATCAACAAATCAAGCCGTAATGAGACCGCTTCACTTCAAGCATTCTATTTAATAGTATTGAGAATGGACAGGGAGCGAAAGCCCCAGACGATTACGGAAGAGCTCATTTTATCCATGTCATGATAAGACCACAAGAAGCAAAAAGTTGAAAACTATACCATTTTCAAATGACATAATATCGAGACGTATTAATAAAATGATCAATGATGTTCATGATCAAATAATTGAAATGGTTAAACCAAGTGAATTTTTTCGATTCGTCGATCAATTCGACGAGTTAACAGACGTGATGAACTTGGTGCAATTTTTGTGTTTTGTCCCATAAGAATGCGATGGGTTAATTAAAGAAAATATACTATTTTGCAAATCAATCCCTGGTTGTGCAACTGAGTAAAGTTTTTATTAACAAGAAAGATATAAGATAATTTAAGATAATTTAAAATATTTTATCAGAAGTCGTAATTACAGAATAAATAGCTTTCCACATGTGCGAAGAAATGGATGCCAAATACGACTCTCTGCTTTTCCATACTGAAGTCTGGTGGTTATCGCAAAAAAAAGATCTTAAAAAGCTTTTTTAAATTGCGAGATGAATTGAACACCTTTTTACAAATAAAAATAGCTCATTTTCAGAGTTTTTCAAGACCGTGTAACTTTATTACCGTTGTCTTACTTAAGTGATATATTTTCACATTTGAATTCCTTGAATACGAGTTGACAAGGCCGCAACAAAAATATTTCACTAATGACGGACAAAGGCAATACTTCCATCAAGAAGCTTGGCATTGGCATTATACACCTGAAAAAATGTAATTCTTCTGATTATCTTACCAAAAATATCTATATTCTCGCGAATTGAAAATTCAGTTACTGGAGTATTTTTATAATTACCTATTGAGATTCACGACCAACTTATTGAAATATCGGTCGACAAAAACAACAAAACTCTACAAATAGAATTTTTAACTCAAGATTTAGATACATTTTAGTTTGCACGACGATGTGAATACGGAAGCTTTTAAAGCGTCGATCCCCGAAAATTGTTACATATGCGAAATAAGCTTCTCGTCTATGGTGGCTTTAAAAAATAAATATAGAAATGGTGTGTGTGTGTTTGCATTGATAATCCATGTATAGAAAAACCTTTAAGTGTAAAAAAAATCACATCGCATTAAATTATTATTTCAAACAACTTGGGCTATTACTTTATTTAAGTTTATTTTATTATGTTGTTATTACCTGGTAATATTTAATTCTCTAGCACTTTTTTAAATTAAAAAAAGGACATTTTGTTTACGTGTCTTATTTATTGAACACATTGCGATCCCCCATATTTTATATATATATATATATATATATATATATATATATATATATATATATATATATATATATATATATATATACCAGGTGTCCCATTAAGGATGGATCGCAGCCGTATCTTGAAAACTATTTATACCACAGCTTTGGGGAAAAAAAATTATACTAAAAATGATCATGAGAAATTCACCAAAAATATTTTTAAGCTTCTAAAACGACCGCAAGAGGGCGTGACGTGCTAAACATTTTTAAAAATCATTTTTTTGTGTATTTTCAAGTGTTAACCGAGTAAAAAAAATTCTCAGTTATAATTAGCAAACTGTCTCCTACAACTTTGTTTTATGACATTTTGCCGTAACTTCGCGAATAAAGAAGTGGAGGGGAGTTTTACCTATTTAGATAAAAAGTCGTCTAATGTCCGTTTGCCTAAACCGATTTTCCTCAATTTGGATTCATTTAAAAGGCAATTGCTGGGACAATCAGATAATCTGGGAGATAAATTATTTAGTTTATAAATGAAATCGCGAGGTGGCGTTACATTCAACAATAGTTTTTGAAGTTTTGTTCAGTTTTTTCAAATGGAATAGTACAGCTTCTATTACATGACAAGAAAGGTAATTTAAAGAGGAATCGTCCAGTGGAAACCCGAAATCGATATCTCTGACATTTCAAGAGATATTTGATTTTATAAAAAAATCAGTTAGTTTTAATTTTTACCGTAATATTAAATTAAAAATTGGTCTTAATATTTAGGTCGCAATCGCAACCGCAACAATTTTATTTAAAAAATAAAATTATCTATTCAGTATCAATCATCATAAATGTTCTAATCCTGACCTTGTTAATATTTTCTAATTTAATTACATAAGCGGAAAAAATGCCTTTCCCCAATTGTTGCATTTTCGCTTTTGTGATGCTTAAATACTACTTGACAGAATATTGAAATCAGTCATTAATAAATATACCTACTCTTTCTTTTAAACTAAATGAATAGATGAACGAAATTATGCATTTTCGGGTTTCCAAATAAACGCATGCAATCCTTAGGTACATTACACAAAGAGTGTAAGAAGGGAACCATGGAAACAAACAAAAACAATCAAATTAACTTGTCAGTTTTGAAATGCATTACATTTTCAACATTGCATTTATTGATTATTAATAATTATTATAATAATATCTAACAATGCCTTTTACGAATAACGAGGCCTATGACATGTTGGCGGTGTATTTCCAATGTTTTGAAAATGCATGTATTGCAGAGCGGCAATATGCAAGTCAATATCCCGAAAGAAGGTATTATTCGAAGAAGGTGTTTTCACGTCTAGCAAGACGCTTACGAGAAACAGGAATTGTGCATCCAGATCCAGTCCGCACCAGGTTACGTTGGATTCGTAATGGAGATAATGTCGTAAATGTTCTGGCTTATGTTGAAACCAACCCCCATTTAAGTATCAGACAAATATCTGAAGAATTAGGTCTTAACAAGACATCCGTTCATCGAATCTTAAGAAATAACAAGCTGCACCCCTATCATGTTGTCTTACACCAAGCCCTTTTGGATAACGATTTCGACAGACGGTTAGACTATTGTCACTGGTTAAGAAGTATGTGTAGTGGAAATAAACAATTCTTAAAACGCATACTATGGATTGATGAAGCTACTTTTAGCAGTGATGGAGGCGTTAACTTACATAATATGCACTACTGGGCAGTTGCTAATCCACACTGGATGTTAGAAATCAACCACCAAAATAGATGGAGTGTGAACGTATGGTGTGGTGTTTTGGGAGACAAAATTATTGGTCCCTTTATTTTTAATGGACATTTGAATAGTGAAACATATTGAAAATTTTTTACAAAATGAACTGCCAGAACTAATGGAAGATGTTTCGTTGGAAACAAGAAGACAAATATGGTACCAGCATGATGCATGCCCTGCCCACTTCTCGCAGGTGGTTCGAAACTTCTTGGATGCTTCGTTTCCAAATCGTTGGATAGGACGGGGTAGTTTATTTTCGTGGCCGGCGCCACGATATATATATATATATATATATATATATATATATATATATATATATATATATATATATATATATATATATATATTGCGAAAAAGAATAACATGATTATGAAAAATGTTTATTTCTAATCAATTGCATTATTCAATTCATTTGCATTATAATAAAACTGACAAGGTGTATGAATGCTAAATGCGGCTAAATATATTAAACCATTATAATACCAATGTAACATATGCGAGCGAAATATGGATATTTGGAGCATCGAAAATTTAACTTTTCGGAGGTGTGAGAACAAAAGACATTGAGAAAGATTTTTGAAGGTAATCAGGTTGGATATATATGGGAGAGAAAAAATTAGGTAATCGTACGGAAATTTTGATAGTTATTAAATTGTAAAGATTGAGGTGATTGTGGCATGTTCAAATAATATAGTCAGGTAGAACACCCAAGAGTTTATTTGAGTGTAATTCGAAACGTAACGAAATTAAAGGGGAGCAAGTATGAGATGGAGAAGAATTTACAACGAATGAAAACTAAGAACTGCAAAAAAACAGAAAAAAGAACAGAATGAAGGAGAATTGTCAAACAAACCCAGGGCCTACTAGACATTTAATCATCATACGCATGATCTAATGCTGTATCTTAAAACTTCTTCGTGAATCCTTCTCGAACCCGTTTGATTTATAATTCAGAAAATGTTTTACAGTTTATTGATCATTAGAGATTAAGGGTATCATTTGGCAGCGGTTTATTAGAATTTGTAATTCAATATATTGAATTAATTTTAAAATCATTACTCAATTATTGAATTAATCGGTTATTAATCTCTTGAATCGTGGCATTAGTGATGATAGAGCTATACAGAAATCTACTCATCAACCACAGATCGACTTCCTGAAAATCAGTCACTGATAACCATGAGTCTTAGATGTATATCTTGAACGTCATTTGTACACCTTCAATGTCAAATTCTAGTCGGGAATTGTTAAACAAGATAGCTCTCATTATAATACACTGAATTTTGTTAGTTCAGTTGGAAGGAGATTTCTCAAAATGATATTATCTGAGCTATCTTCACTAATACAGTGAAAATAGTACTACTTATATACATAAAAAAAATACAAAAATAAGCAACAAAATCTACTTACCATTCGTCCAATACCAAATTCCCAAAACTTTTCTAGTTTCTTCAACATCCTGTCTCGTTGTCTGAAACAATATAATCCAATAAAAACCATAATGTTACATTCTCTATACGTGATAAAAATGCTTGCTATCTTGTTTTAACACATATTCACCAAGGCTGTAGTCATGTTTGAAAAGAAAAAAAATACATTTGATTTCCTTATAATTAAGTGATGGTCATACATAAAGAAACTTATTACAGATATAAATCATCGATTGCAATTAACGTAATGATAGGATTTGAGATAGTTTTTGTGTTAATGATTCAATTTTCCCTCAATTTTTATATTATCTGTTCCTGTTTTATTGTTTTATATGGAAATTACGTTTAATTTCACAATAAGAGTGTCAGAACTTTGAAACGTAATAGTGGCAACACTGTTTAAAATCTAAATGTCATTCATAGATTGCTGTGTTCAGTATAATGCGACCATGGAAAGATATATGATTTAACGGCGCGCAGAAATTATTCGTATCAATCATCAGTCATCAATTTGGGGAAAAATAATCTTTTTCGACGAAGCACAGTTCAGGCTTAACGTGTCTGTGAACAAACGTAACTGCAGAATTTGAGTTGATAAAAATCCTGAAGTGATTGAGGAGTTACCACTTCTCAATCTCTTCTTACCACATCCATTTCTTTTTGGACTGAAGGAGTGATAGGATTTTATTTTTTGAAGACGATGATGAAAATCGTAATCAGGTTCTTACGCCTTTGGATTGTTTTTGGGGTTATATTAAATCTCTGATTTACAGAAATAACTCAGAACGATTCTTGATACTGAATAAAACATTCAGGCCACCAAATATACCACGCGATATGTATGAAGGAGTTATCGAAAATTGGGTCTCCAGAATACATTCCATCAGACGAAGGCGATGGAACATTTGGAGATATTTGAACATTGTTTTCGAAACATAATGCCATTATTTGTTCTTTATGAAAAAAAAAATTATATTATATATATATATATATATATATATATATATATATATATATATATATATATATATATATATATATATATATATAGGGTGTTTTCACATTTGAGTCATTCCTTTTAACAGGTTGTAGAACTCGTAAAAATCACTAATTTTACCAAAAATAATTTATATAAAAGTTGCAGACTAACAAAAACTATAATGTTACATATTGCAAAATTGTTCAAAATTGTCACCATTTGTTCGGTTAGCATAAAATCTTGACACGAGTCAAAAATTATATCCCGGTGCCCACGAATAACATCGGAAGCGTTTTCGGTACGATGTTGTAGTTCTTCCACAGTATTTACTTCTCCATCATGATAAACTAACTTTTTTAAATAGCCCCACAGGAAATATGTCCATTCCGCCCTATCCATCTGTCAGGAAATTCATTATTTAAATGTTCAGTAACTTCTCGTCTAAAATGAGGCGAAGCTCCATCATGTAGAAACTATATATTCTGTCTAACATTTAAAGGAACATCTTGTAATAATTGTGGCAGATTGTTTTGAATAAAGTGTAAATAATTTTCACCTGTCAGTCGACCTAAAAGAAAGAAAGCATGCCCACAAGCATGGCATTTACCACGCCACCCCAAACATTTACTGAAAATCTGTGCTGAAAATGGGTTCGTTTTACAGCAAGCGGATTTTCTACTACCCAAACATGGTTATTGTGGAAATTATTTACTCCATTTCTTGTAAATATGACCTCATCGGTCGCCAAAATAAATTTAGTACAATTTTCATCTCTGTTGTACTCATGTAAAAGCCAGTGACAACTCTTTTAGGATAATATTCCGGTTGTAACGCTTGTACCCGTTGATAATGATAGGGATAAAAGTATTCTTGTCGTACAGTCTTCTAAACTTTACTATGACCAACTACAACTTGAGTTGCTATACACCTACTGCTTGTTGTTGGTTGATTTTCGACAATTTCTAAAATTTCTTTCGCAATCCATACCATTTAGCGTGGAGAAGGTCTTCCAGCGTAACCTCCTCATTGTATCTATAAGTACCCTATGTCGCGAAGTCTTGTAACTGAATTTGCAAACATCCGTGGAGCCGGATGATTTCTTAAAAGAAACCTTTCGTGTACAAACGATATGCTGCGGCTGCATTTTGTTGGCACTCCCGGTAAGTTCATATTATATCCTCTAGTACATTGTTTTAATAACCGTATGGCATTTTAATCACAGAAAGTACCCAAAAATTAAACACGCACTATTAAGGAATTATTACCACTGATCAAATCGAACATCGCACTTAAAAGAAATATCGTACAAGAATACAATATCAGCAGCAAACAAATATTTTATGTGTTTACAACGCAGTGGTCGAGAATAACAAATAGTCAAGTCTGTTTTCAAATTTACTATTAATAACATCTTTATTTTGCAACTTTTATAGAAATGATTTTTGGTAAAATTACTTATATTTACGAGTTCTACAACCTGTTAAAATAAATGACTCAACTTTGAAACTTTGAAAGGTGCGTATAGACCTGGTTGGATCACGCAAAGCATTCTGACTCATTTTCGAGTGTTCTTTCTGAGCATCCACACCTCTCTCATCCTTTCACCGTGGATTCTCCTTCTCTCCTCCGTCCACTTTGTTCCCGATCTCCTCGAAACTTCGCTCTCTGATGCAACGTTCCACATATGTAATTTGTTTCTGTACGTTCTTCTATCCTCAATCTCTGTCAGACCCTTTTGTGCCTTTGTACCTTTTGTGCCTTTTGTGTCTGTCAGACTCCTTGTATGTATGTAAGAATTCTGTTCGTGAGTCTTGTCGGTGGGAGTCTACTGATATGTTCCTAGAATTTCAACCTTCTTTTTCTTATGTCCGCCGCTAGGTTGGACATTCTCTCTGTGGTCTTTCGGGAAGATAATTTTGCGTTCTTATTTTAGTATATTTTCTATGCCGCTTTTTGTATGAAGTGTAAGTGTCTCGCATGCGTATAGTACCTCTGGTTTGATCACTGTGTTGTAGTGTCTTATTTTTGAGTGTGTGGATAGGCATTTTTTATTGTAGATATTGTGTGTCTTGCGGTATGCCCTCTTCATCTTCTGTAGTCGAGTCTTCTGTGCTATCTTCTCTTCTCCTGTGGGTTCGAGGATCTCGCCCAAGTATTTGAAGTGAGTGACCCTATTTATTTTGCCATATTTGGTGTTCAAATTTTGGACATCTAATATTGAGCAGAAGAATTCGTTTTTTTGAAAGAAGATTTGTAGGCCGACTTTCTCTCCACATTCCTTGAGGATTTGGATCTGTTTGGGTGCCCTTTTTTAATTTTCTGCGAGTATGGCTAGGTGGTCTACGAAGGCTAGGCATAATATTTCTATGTTGTTTTTGGATCGTGCGAGTCGTATTGGTTTCCATTGTCCTTGATTTTTCAGTTCTTTTTCCCATTCCTTTATGACTTTGTCGTTGACCAGGTTGAAGAGAAGTGGGAATAACCCATCTCCTTGGCGTACTCCAGGAAGGTTTCGGAAATTTCTCCCATAAATTTCACATTAGAGGTTGTGTAGATCAGGGTCTGCTTGATCAATCGTAGCGTTTTGGGGCCGAGTCCTTGTTCATCTAGGATATTGAATAAAGATTTTCGGTCGATGCAGTCGTATGCTTTCTTGAAGTCCACGAACGTGCAGATGATTGGGACGTTTCTGATAGTTTTCTATTTCAGTATTGTTTTTAAGTTAAATATTTGTTCAGTGCATGAGCGACCAGGGCGAAAACCTGCCTGGTACTCGCCAATTTTATGTTCTAATTGTTCTTGTATTCTCTGGAGAAGGCATGCTGAGAAGATTTTGTAAGTGACTTGTAGTAAGGAGATTCCTCTGTAGTTGTTCACATCTGTTCTGTCTCCCTTCTTATGCAGCGGGTGGATAAGAGCACATTTCCATTCGTCTGGTAATTTTTCTGTTTGCCAAATGTTCGTGATAATTTGCGTATGTTCCCGCAGTGAATTTGGTCCGAGGTTTTTCAACAGTTCCGCGGTGATACGATCTTCACCGGATTCTTTAGTTTGCATATCTGCCTGTGGATTTCTTCCTGTGTTGGTGGTGGTGGTTCTGAGTGAGTATAGATACAATTTTCCTTAGCGAATCTTGTGTCGCGTTCAGGGCAATTGAGGAGATCAGAGAAATAGTGTGCCAGCTCCGGACAATTCTCCTGATTGGTTAGCGCTAATCTCCCATTCCGCTTTTTGAAGCAAATATGTTGTGGTGTGCATCCACGGATTTCTCTTGCAAAAGTCCTATAAATGTCTCTCGTGTTATAATTGCGGAAATTCTCCTCTATAGAGTCTAGTTGTTCCTTCATGTACTTTCTCTTAGTTTGTCTGATAACCTTTGCGGTCTGTTTTCTAGTCATGTCAAAAAGCTGTTGACTTTCTGGGGATATTTTAGTGTTGTACTCCTGAAATGCTCGTTTACGTCGGTGCAATGCACTTTCACATTCCGAGTCCCACCAAGGGTGTTTTGTGTTCTTTTTCAATGGGATCAGTTCCTGTGCTTTTTGTGTAATTTTTTTGTGGAATTTTTTCCATGTATCTGCCTGTTCCTTTTCCCATTCCTCTATTATGTTGGATTCTTTGATCTTTTTTGTGTCAAATTTCTGTAGATGTGCTTTGTTGTGATGAATTCTCCTTGGGGTGAACTTGATTTTGATTCTGGTCTGAGTAAATGTTCGCGCCCCTGCGGACTTGGATATCTTGGATCTCTCTTTGTTGTGGGTATGAGATCGCAACGTGGTCTATCTGGAATTCTCCAATCTGTTGTATAGGCGATCTCCATGTCTTCTGTTTTCGTGGAGATTTTCTTAAGAATGTTGACATAATTTTAAGGTTGTTCTTTTGGTATAGTTCGATGAGTCCTGTGGCGTTCTTCTTGGTAAATTTATGACCGGGGAATTTGCCTATTGTTTTCTGATGGATTTTTTCTCTACCGATTTGTGCGTTCAAGTCGCCCAGTAAAATTTTGACGTCATCCTTTGGGACCTTTGCAATTACCTTCTCTAGTGTTGCCCATAATTTCTCTGTAGACTTGGGGTTTTTCTTGTTGTCTCCGTTTGTGGGGGCATGTACGTTGATCATGGTGTATTTTTTATTGGCGCACTGTATGTCCATTGTCATTAGTCTATTGTTTATAGGCGTGATTTCCTTAATAGAGTTAACTATCTCTTTATGTACCACAAAGGCCATGCCCAGAAGCGGAGCGCCCCTAGTGACTCGTTTGTCTGTCCTGCTTTTGAATATGCGATAGTTCCCATAGACTACGTGTCCTCATCCGTGATGCGTGTTTCTTGTAGGGCAAGTATCTTTTGCCTGTCAAGTTCTGAAGTTAGGTTGTGAAGTTTTCCTGGTTGGATCAACGTGTTGATGTTGAAGATGCCAATATATGTAGGTGTTTTTTGTGGAAATTTGGCGGAAAGCTCCAACTTATTTTGTTTTTTTTTGTTATTGTGTGGTTGTCACCTGGGGTATTATTGTTATTACTTGCACGAGTCATGGTTGCTTATAAGCTTATCGATCCAGTGTTTCCACTGGGAGTTTAGAACCAGGGATTGTTTGTTCCTGGAGCATGGTGTATAGCTGCAACCTCTGGGTGAACAGACGCCAACCAGGTTGCCGGTGGTTGCCACTACAGACGCGACCTGGGTTTTTTCTGCCCTGTTAGCCGTCTGTTCCCGAAATAAACGTTCGGTTTCAGCCATTGTTCGCTTCCTGCAAGGTGGACGAAGGGTTGGAGCTTTAGGAAGCCCACTATATATATACATATATATATATATATATATATATATATATATATATATATATATATATATATATATATATATATATATATATATATATATATATATATATATATATATATATATATATATATATATATATATATATATTATATATATATATATATATATATATATATATATATATATATATATATATATATATATATATATATATATATATATGAAAATTTTAGAAGTAGAGCTAAAGTGCTAAAGTAGAAGTAATTAAATGGATTGCTGCAATTTTAAAGAGGACAAGTTCAGCAAATATTACATAAAGTGAAATTCAAGATAGAGGCTCTTTCAGACATAAGGTTAACGTTTGGGTTGACCAGAGAGAAAAAATGTAGGAATACTGGAACAACTTGGTCTGACAAAAGGAAAAAAGCTCATCGCGAAAGAATGAAATCAGTATGTGCGCAAAGGAAGGCTAATAACCACAAACGCCTCTAAGTGTACTTCGCGTGGTCCACCAGGGCCCATACGTGAATAATAATAATAATAATATCGTATTAGTCAATATGTCTTTGTGTATCTTTATCATGTGAACGACATTGAACCATTCTTGTGTGTTCTCTATTTTTCTTCGGATTTCTTAACATTATTCTTGTTCTCTGTTCCACTTGTTCACAGAATCATATCTTTGGTCAACCTTTAACTATTTTTATTAATGACTGCCGGTCTGTTAGAAAAGGTAAAAAGATAGCACCAATAATATTTCTTCCATTTCTAAAGATGTGTATATCAGAGTCAGTTAATTAGAATATGGTTAAAGGAATTTTTAAAACTTCCCAGCCAAGATTTTTCAGCATCATCTGTGCGCTCGACCTAGTATTGTCATAGGGAAAGATGAGTCATATGACATTTGTCAACTTTGAAGATTATTATTTATAATGGAATAAAGATGAAAGAGTAGAATAAAGAAAATAGTATACGTTCTCCCTTGCCGTAACACACTTTAACTATGACCTTTTTCGACTATATTTTACAGTGACTAGTTACTGTGTCTATGATCTTTTGTGGATGATCCTGCTGTAGACACCAGGTTACAACAAAAATATTTGCGTGACAAAAATATATAAGTGATTCCACTACGAAAAATTCAGTTCGTTTTTAAACGAAAACGTTAAAATGATTGAAATAAGTAACGAAATTAGGGCACTTAAAGACATTATTTTAAAAAAGGCTTCAAAGCGACTGACCACGCTTGTGAGATTTGCGAAGTAGAAGGGGATACGTTATGATATTAGGGGATGCCTCAAATTGATGTTTAGGATATGATTTTATGGGATTCCGCTACAATATTTGATATATTCTTGCCTTCAAAAATTGTAAGTTTTTTTTCAATGTACTGATTTTCTTTTATGACTATAACCATACTTCCTTGATCAGACTACGTAAAGATTGTCATTTTCTATTGCTTTCTTATCCATTCCTTTGACAATTGTTAATTTTTCGTTCGCTACATTTTTGTTAGTAATAAAGAAGAATTATTAAGAAAATATTTAAAAACATTCAATCCACAAGAATTATATTAATTATATTATAATTAATTATATAATTAATTATATTATATTAATGTATCCAATATAGTTCCAAAATACTTTTTTTGTAAAATATATTTTCTGGTGTTTTCAAATTTCGTTTTAATAACAAATATTAATAGAAAATATAATGATTTTTTTTCTCTTAATTGACTTTTATCCAAATAGTGAATTAATAAATAATATATTAAGACAACTTTTTTGTAAATTATTATAATTCTAAATATAATAATTTTCCAAAACCATTTTTTGTAAATTCAAATTTTTATCCAAATTTGTTATGTTAAAAATACATATTATTAGGTGACTATATGTTTTTATATCAACTAACAAAGTAGACAGATCATTTGTATTTTGATCATTATGGTATTGTTTTCATGCTTTTG
Source organism: Cosmopolites sordidus (assembly GCA_031761425.1). Lineage (NCBI taxonomy): Eukaryota > Metazoa > Arthropoda > Insecta > Coleoptera > Curculionidae > Cosmopolites > Cosmopolites sordidus. The sequence continues at coordinate 288,180 of JARFXV010000746.1, read as the reverse complement.
TTGCACTGAACTAACGTAATTGTAATTAATTGCAATTCTAAAAAAAATTAATGATACTAGTAGTATATATACTGGAAATAGTATATTATAATTTTAAGAAAAAGGTTTTACAAAATTCAAAGAGATTTACCTTTTTAATCTTCTCGACGTGCGTTTCGCTAACCATTTTAGCATCATCAAGAGTTGACTCAATTAGATTCGATTAGGTTGAATCATAATTCGTTAATATGGTTAGCAAAACGCGTTCCGAGAAGTTTAGAAAAATTGTTTTTGTGTTTAGTGGTAAATCTCTTCGAGTTAGTGTTTTACAATGAAGGTTAAAATATATATAAAATATTAAAATATACATTTTATCAATAAAATAATTGATAAAATGTTTTGGGGGAAATTTTATTTTTAAGTTTACTGTAGTTTATACTTATTCAGGTTTTAAATATTAAGTTTCGCGAACCAGTAATACCATATTTTAGTGAACATATGATATATATATATATACAACTGCAGGCGCTATTTGCAGTTGAATTGGCTCACTCATGATCATAAACCATGCTGCTTCGTTTGGAGAAGAAATTTGAAGAATAAAATTTGAAGTTATGTGCTTATCCTAACGTTGGTATGTGGAAGGGGGTTAATTAATAGGTAAAAATCAAACACTTGCTATGAAAATCACATTTTTATCAAAACTAGGAGTTACTAAACTAGGCATAATTGAAGTAGGCTTGGAGTTACTTCAATGATAACAAAAGTCCAGAAAAGACGCTTGAGTTTGTTTAGGCTCCTGCTTAGAATTAAGTAGAGAAATATGGACTAAAAAGAGAAGAAGAATGAGACTGAGAAAAAGTTTTGGAAATGTTTATACTTGTGACCATCAAATACAACTTTGAAATGAATGTACAAGAACAACAAACATTGATAGAAGATGATCCATAACGTAGTCTAAAATTATTTTGTATTACCATCATATTACATATACGCTGTATTATATATTAATTTATTAAAATATATAATAGATCTATTTTGATGGGATGCGATGTGCTACACTTTCGTTTATATTCAATAGATATTGCTTATTATATTATTATTTATTTCCTTTACAGCATATCATATATCAGAATAGCAATTAATTTATTCATATTAACATATTGAGCAAATAGTCTAACAATGAATCATAAAGATTGTATCATCTTTATTGTATATCGAGACACAAAGAAATACCTAAGAAATATCTTAGAAAGATAAAGAGAAATTCGTAATTAAACAAAAATCTGTGATAATGCTACGATTTCCATTTAAAAAATGTTAGATAATTTTGTGAAATTTTGAAATTTTAACTGAATCAAAAAAATCTTTTTATTAAAATACAATCATATTACAAAACCATATATAGGTACAAAATCCTGATGTGTGATTTTAATATATATATTATATATAACACGATAAAACAATATATTGTAATTGTACTGTCCTTAACAATTTTAATGTTGGAAGTGACCACCGAATGGTACAAGCGAAAGTTAGGATTAACTGTTGAAGAGAACGCGAAAAAATGGTAAGGTTAAAGAAGGGCAGAGTGGATTCTGGGAAACTGCTGGAGAGAGGAAGCGATTTTGAGATTGCTTTGTTAAACCGGTTTGCTGTATTACAAGATCCGGAGGAGGCGGAAATATCAGTTCAATATGAAGAAATCGCCAACAATGTGCTTCAAACGGCTGCTTCAAAAGCACCAGGAGAAAAATATCTCAAACAGACAAAAATCTCCAGTGAGACCATTGATTTAAGGATAAACGGCGGACAATGAGAAATACAGGTAGTCCTTTTGGCATGGTCGAGTACACAACTCTTCATAACTATAAGAAAACGTATCAGAGAAAACACGCGCCGATTCAACATGCAGATAGCGCAAGAAACCCTGGAAGAAAACAAACGAACTAACAAGGCTAAACAGAAGCTGAGAAACAAAAGAACGCAAATATATGCCTTAAGACGTGAGGACGGCACAGAGTGCAGGGCGCATACGCAAATTTTAGAGGTTGTCAGAAAATTTTATTCCTACTTATATGAAGATCAGAACCAATCAAAGACAACAATACCCACGGCAGAACAAATACCAGATACCCTGGTGGAGGAAGTAACAAGTGCTATAGAATCGATGAAAAACGGCAAGGCTCCTGGAAAGGATAGTGTAACTGTCAAAATAATAAAAGCTGGTGGTCGGATGTTACATAAAACACTGGCAAAATTATATATATAAAAATTATATATATAAAAATGCCTCAATATTAAAATGCCTCAAAGAACAAAAAGTACCTGACTTCTGGAAAAATGCAGAAGTGATCATTTTACATAAAAAAGGAGCACATGAAGATTTAACGAACTACCGTCCAATAAGCCTCCTATCAGTAATGTACAAAGTTTTCACTAAGATAATTTCTAAATGAATATTAAAAAAACTGAATGAACTTCAGAAGTGGATTCAGTACAATGGATCACATCCATTTTGTACAGCAGGCCATAGAAAGGCACAATAAATACACCGTGCACTGTGCTTGACTTTTATTGACTACCAAAAAGAATTTGACTCCATCTCAAAGCATGCGATAATGGATGCACTGCTTAACCAAGGGGTAGATAAAGCATATGTAAACCTATTAGGATCGATATATAATGGAGCTCCAGCCACAATTCACCTTGATTATCCTCAAGTGAAAATTAATGTAGAACGAGGTGTACGGGGTCACGTAATATCGCCTATTCTGACGCAATATCGCCTTTTCTCGGCTGGCCTTGAAGAAGCATTCCGTAAACTGAATTGGGATCAGGATGGTGTAAATATCAATAGTGCAAACTTAAACTATCTTAGATTTGCAGATGAGATATCATCTGAACGATAGTTCTCCTTTAACAAGACTTAGAGGAACTGCAAAGGGCATATTCAATAACTTCGCTCAGCACAGAAGAATTTCAGTTTTAGGAAGGGATTTGGAGATTGTGGACAGCTTTATGTATCTTGGGCAGAGGATTTCAATGGAGGGTAGTATTGCCCGGGAGGTGGAAAGGCGTGTTAAATGTGGTTGGCAGGTATTTGGCAGGCTCAATAAAGTGTTTAAGAGCAGACTCCCACTTTGTCTGAAAGGAAAAGTCTTCGATCAGTGCGTTCTACCCGTTATGACATACGGAAGTGAAACCTGGACACTCACATCGCAATCAATTCAAAAACTTCGGGTAGTATAGAGGGGATTTGAAAGATGTATGCTTGGCATTACAAGACGAGACAGAAAGTCCTGCGCATGGGTCAGGAAACAAACTCGAAGTCTGTGACATCATTGAAAGAGTAAAGCAATTGAAATGGAGATGGGCAGGCCATATTGCGAGGCGATGGGACGACAGATGGCCCAAGGCAATCCTGGAGTGGATACCGCTTGATCGCAAACGTCCGCGAAGAAGACCGACAGCATGATGAATTGATGACATCGTTAAGAGTATTGGAGTGGTAGAGGAAATGGATCGACACGGGCTGATAATGATAATATGTATATGTATGTATATATATATATATATATATATATATATATATATATATATATATATATATATATACATATGATAATATGTATATGCATGTATATATATATATATATATATATATATATATATATATATATATATATATATATATATATATATATATATATATATATATATATATATATATATATACACATATATATATATATATATATATATATATATATATATATATATATATATATATATATATTGATATAAGAATTATATAGTCTACTACATTTTGAAGTTTCATTCTTCATATGAACATATGTGAGGTTTCTCGTCGATCTGTTAATTCATTCGTACAAAAACAGCAGTTCAAAGTACAAAAACAGCAGTTCGTACCAGTATATGTATATATATATATATATATATATATATATATATATATATATATATATATATATATATATATATATATATATATATATATTATTCACGTATTGGCCCTGGTCGACCACGCAAAGTACAGTTAGAGGCATTTGTTGTTGTTAGTCTTCCTTTGTGCCCATACTGATTTCATTCTTTCGCTATAAGCGATATATATATATATATATATATATATATATATATATATATATATATATATATATATATATATATATATATTGTTGGCCGATTTTGTTCACATATAATAATGAAATGAAAACTATGCGATGGAAAGCTCACCAGGCTTTTTAAAAGATTTATTTATATCAGTTCGTATCATAACAGTAAAAAGGCGATAGTATTATAATCTGAGACCCTGATTACTAAAGTTGAAATAAGTTGGGCTAAAATCTTCGAAGTACCAGATTCGTCCTACAATAATTCGAACTACTAAAATTGGACAACGCAGATCCCGCATTTTGTAATGCCACTAAATCAAAAACTGTACGGTGAAACACCAAGAATTGTTTCTCTACGCGCACTACAGAAATGACGAGCTTTTTCAAAGCACATCAAGCGTTTTCACTGGCGAATAGAAATTAAATCAAAATTGTTTTATTATCCGAAACTAAAATAGCATATTCATTTCTGAATTATGATTATTCTGATGATCTGTTCTGAATGGTATTAATAGGAAGCCAATATAGTTTATTTAGGAATTTATCAGTGGTCTGAGACTGTTTTGCTAAAAATTGAGCTTTTGATGTGCTTACAGTTACAGCCTAACGACCCGCTGCGTACTGATGAGATGATGTCCCATACTATTCCTGCAAAAGTAAAATTTTGCCTTTCATCGCGGAAACGTTTGACTCATCTATGCCCAGAAAAATTTTTGAATTGTTTACTTTGACAAATTTTTAACAATCACATGCATACATAAACTTAAGCAGGCAAAGAGTGTACTCGTTTTTGATTTCAAGATATATTACACAGTGAGAATGTAATCATGCAAAAGTCGTAGATTGAATTTCTGTGAAAAGGAATGAATTTGAGATGTCAAATTTTGAAAGTAAACTTACTTATTCTCTATATTTATCCGGAACAAATTTATTTATATATATATATATATATATATATATATATATATATATATATATATATATATATATATATATATATATATATTTAAAATATTAAATAAATATATAAAAACTCACCTATTTTTCGTGATAGAAATAGTATCCAAAGAATATCTATCGCACAAACAAAAAAATAAATTGAATCTATTATCCGAGGCTTTTCACTTTCAAAATAGTCAAAATATCGTCCAGTAATAACGTTAAAAAAAACTATTGTACGTTTAAAGTAAAAAACCTACAATTATCTGATATTATCAGACGTTAATATTAAAATTCGGATAAACGGAGCTTGTTTGCGAGCCTGACGATGTTTCTTGTGTGAGGTGCCATTGTTCCATGAGTTTTATATATTTTTTAATGCCGTCAAAATAATATCGAAGCTACAAGATACCGAGCGCTGGCCCCCACACGGGTTATAAAAAATTGCAGACTTTTTCGTTACATTAATATGAGAACGTGTTTAAATCAATCGGGAACCAGATATGTTCCCAAAAACATTTGGTAATGTGAAACTCAAGTCAAATATAATTATATTATTTATAGTTTTAGGATAATTTAATTATTGATACTGTCAGGCTAGCAGTTAAAATATGTTCATTTCTAACATTGTCATTTTTTTTATAAAGCAATTACAGTCAAAGCTCATCCTTATTCTCGGTTCCGTTATTCGCGTTTTCAGTATTCGCGGATTAAAACATTGCAGCCACTTCTTCTATTCGCGGCTGAAAATGTCTTTATTCGTGGATCCAAAACTAATGATACATATTGTATTTTTAGAATAATATGTATTTATTTACCAGTTACCTTTCAAAACAAATAAGTATCAAAGTATTTATAAACAAACAAGTCTTACTGTCTTAGTGTCAAGTCTTAGTCTCTCTAAGTGGTACTATAATCCGTGAGAAAGCTAAGCGTCTTTCCGTACATTTTGACGAACACTAGTGATAAACATACGGATGAAGAATTTCAAGCATCGGAAGGTTGATTCAATAAGTTCAAGGGCGACAATCACTGTATAACTTCAAAGTTGTTGGAGAGACTATATCTGCAGACACTTCAGCAGCAGCAACATATTCAGAAGAATTTTCAAAGTTAATTGCTGATGGTAGATACAAACCAATAACTGTTTAATACAGATGAAACTGCTCTATTTTGGCAAAAGATGTAAAATAAAACCTTTATATCCAAAATTGAATAGTCCGATAGATAAAGTTTCACTGCTGCTCTGTTTTAATACGTCAGGAAATTGTTTAGTTAAACCACTTATGATTTACAGATCGCTAAATCCTCGTGCTATCAAAAATCAAAACAAGGACGACTTACCAGTGCTTTGGACAAGAAAGCATCGGTTACAAGTGCCATTTTCTGTGACTGGTTCCGGGATTGTTTTGTTCCTGAAGTTGAAACTTATTTAAAGAAAAATCATTTAGGTTTCAAGACTGTTCTAGTTTTGGAAAATGCTCCAAGTCACCCTCGTGAGCTTGAAGCTATGCATCCAAAAATAAAGTTGATATTTTTGCCTCTTAACACGGCGGTCTTACTCCAACCTATGGATCAAGGAATAATCCAGGCTTTTAACCTCTATTTCACTAGACAAACCTTTAACATTATAATGGACGCCATGGAATATGATCCTGATATGAATGTTATGCAATGATGAAAAAATTTTAACATAGCAAAGTGTATTGGTAACATAAAAGAATCATTACAATAGCTGAAGTCATACATATTGAAATCATGCTGGAAAAAATTGTGGCCTGATCGGTAATGATAAAGAATCCGTACAAATTCAAACATTAACTGAAAACATTGCTCAAGTTGCAAATAGCACAGGACGAGATGATTTCGAACAGATAGAATCAAGTGATATTCAAGAATTGAATCGCAAGATGAAACTATGAGTGAAATCGACTTGGAGGAAATGCTTAATGAGGAAGTCTCAACGAGAACCGAAAATGTATCATTAAACTTAAAAAAACCTGAGTAAAGTAAAAGTAAAAATAAAGTTTGTAAAGTAAATAGTGAGTCAAAATAAAAAGTTTACGAATGGCAAATGAGCTTTATGATTTCTTTATAAAAAATGATCCGTCTATGGGAATAATTGAAAGACCTTTTAACTCGGTAAACAATAAAAAATTACTAAATTCTTTAAACCATTGCCTAAGCCTGATAATAATGTTTAATATTATTAAAAAAATTCTCTCAATATATATTGTTGTTTCTCTCAATATTGTGAAAATTTATCTCAATTCGCTGTAACATTTATAACCAACGTTTTTAAATAACAATACAGTTTTTAAATGTTAGCCTCTTTTGCTTGATGATAACATTATATATATTCAACTCGCAACAGTACATATGCGAATTCGATATTTTATTTGATAATTGCAATTTATGGAATGATTATATGAAACTTAGCAACAGGTTTTGGAATTTTATGAAATTTGATAAATCCAGTTCAAATGTTTGGTTATAAACTTTCAAACTATGTTAATTTTACTAATATATATAATAATATTGATTGATAATAATATTGATACATTCTTTTGTTGAATCTTTGGTATGAACCACCAAACTCAAAGAGATTTACCACTAAACACCTAATCGACGGGGATTTAGTGGTAAATCTCTTTGAGTTTACTTAAAGTAATATTGTTAATTCGTAAAATTTATTTGCCGATTAGCCACATTTTCGGTAACTTTTAATTGGATAATTAAATACTTTCAATAAAAACCCATATAAATATAAAATATACACCGACATTTAATAAAATAAAATCAACATCAAAATGAATGATGAATAATCCTAAAATGTAAAATAATATTTTGGAAAATGTTTTTGTGGTTCTAAAATTGCTTCAAAACTGATGATAGCTGTGTTTTCTTTATACAAATTAGTATTTTCTTTGTACAAATTAATTAACTCCGCGGAAATACTATTTTTAGGAACCAAAAATGGATGAAATTTCCACGTTTTACGAGGATTGTTCAGAGGATAACGAATATATAGGCCTGTTTCAGAGAGTCGTGTGGTGCATTAGCTAGTTCACTTCATTAGATCATTCAAGCATCAAATTTTAAACCACTGCCATTATTGGTTTTGTTTTGACAGTTGTTCAATTCAAAGCATGTCAGATTGTTTAAGAGATAATTAGTTTTGAAGTTCGAAGTGTAAGTAAAATAAAAAAAAATCTATTCGTAATGGGGTATTAAAGATGCACCCATAATAAATGCCCAAAATATACAACTATATCAAAAGTTGTTAAAAACGTGCATGGTTTGGGATTAAAAGGCTCTCAGAATATGTCTGGTGTAATGAGCGGCTTTAAACATTTTCAATACCTTATAAGCCTGCGATTTTGATACCACATCCGCCTTATTCGTTAGGTTAGAAATATTCGGCAAATAATGTTGCTGAACCAACTGTATCGAGGTAGCAGGGCATTATGTTGAAAAACATACGTATTTTGAAACCGAAATAAATTTTGTTTTTTTTTGCATTCTACGGACTTTTCTTCTCAATATAGTCTTCAAAATATAAAGTATAACGCAAAATGGGTATAGTAACTTAAAACTTTGATCAAACTTAGATTATTTTTGATATTATTAATTATTATTGATTTTATGAATTATTATTGATATTATGAATTACTTATAATATGATCTGAATAAAATTATATATTTTATACCATGTCATCAAAATTGACCGGGACTGAGTCATTTAAACTGCATCCGGTTTTTGAATTGGTAATTTGTTTTTTCTTAGATTGATACAACCGTATGTGACATTCATGTGAAGTTTAAGCGAGATATAAGAATTAGTGTGGGTTTGGAAGATGTTTGTTTGTGACACGAAAAATTACTCTGTCGACTTTTACTATGGACAAAATATTGAACAAAGAATTTGTATAAATTTTTGTGTTTCCAATGAAATTTCTGAAACAGATGAATTGTTGAAAATGTTGCAGATAGCCTATGAGGATTCTGCTATTTCAAGAACCAGAGTATTAAAGTGGCATAGAGCATTTAGTGAAGGCCGTGAGATCATTGAAAACTCGCCCCATGCCAGCTGGCTATCAACCTATGTTAACGACGATAACATCGAGAAAATTTAAAAAATCGGGCTTGAAAATCATCATGTTGGCGTTAGAGAGATAGCAGAAGATCGTGACATCCCTTATGGATCATCTCAACACATTTTGGTTGATATTCTGGGCATGAAACACGCCTTCTCAAACGCCTCTAATTGTGCGTAATTTTTTTGGCCAAACATATGACGAAAATGATCGCTCAAAAAGAATTCGCTGAAGGAACTGAAGGTCATTCTGGCCGAAGCATATTCCAAGTGCATGGATGATTGGATTAAGAGTTAACATGCATGTATCAAATCAAATTGAAGCTATTTTGAAGACGATAATAAAGATTTGTATTAAAATTTACTAGTCCCAGTCAATTTCGATCACTTGGTATAATTATTTATTGTTCATTTTCTACAATATTTTATATGAGAAGTAAATATGAGGGGATCGGCAAACTACCTCATCCAAGCTATAACTTCCGCGAGTTCGATGAGCAATCACACAATTTTTCCATTCATTAATTATTGTCTTCACTACTTATAGTCATTTATTAAATCTAACTGACAACAGCATATGTTCAAATCAGCCATTTTTTATTCCATTAAAATTCACAAAACAAAAATGTTTCCTAACAAAGTTAATTTTTTATATATATTTATTTAACGTATACATACAACAATGATTATTAATGTAATTAATTATTAATTACTTATGGTAACTTTTTAAATAAAATATTTTTGTTATAAAATAGTAACAATCTATTTATACAACATTATTTTATCTCCTTCAAACGAATCTCCTCTCACTACAGTACAATTATTCAATCGTTTTTGCTGATCTTCGAAACTATTTTTACACTTCACTTTTGGTATTTCTTTCAAAGCGTCCAGTGAACTTTCTTAAATGGTTTCAATGGATTCAAAACTGTATCTAAGAAGAGGTTTCTTCAATAGAGGAAATAGGAAATAATCACATGGAAATTTAGCCAATTATGGTGTTTATTAGCGAATTTGGGCGGATTATGATTAGCGGATTATTATTTAGCGAATATGATGTTTGTGGAATAGTATTTGATTTTTGGCCAATAATTATTGCAATGTGCAAAAACTATGAATTGTTTTGTTACAAATCTGGACAGTTTTTCACGAATTATCTCTAATACTCTAGTCGACGAATTCATACCAAGATCCAGTACAAGATCCTTGATTTTGATAAAATTTTCTTCATTGGTAAATATCAAAGGTTTTCCTGGGCTAAGTTCATCTTCAACTACTTGTTTACAACAACATTAAAGTCCTCATTCTACTTAGAAACCCATGTTCACCGCCGTAACACTTTTTTATTATATTTAATGGATCACCCCCAAATGTTGTTCTTTTGACAAAATGGAATATTCCATCGATACATTTTTCCATTTTAAAGATCGCCGATAAAAATTTTCAACAGTTAAAAAAGACGCTATAATCTCTAACTTAACAAGCGAAGTGGTATGAAACTTCTGTTAGATGTCAGGGATAGTCGTACCAACTAATTTATACTCAAACAAACGATTGTATGGATAAATAAAGCGCGCGAATTTGTAAAACAGAAATCATCTTACTTTTTGATCAATGCGGTATGATAAATTTATATTTTTGTCTATTTTAATACGCTTAGTCTAGGATTACATGAAATTTAAATATGAAACATTGCAAGAAAACCAACTCATTCCAAATATATAGCAAGTTATATAAATTCAGTGATTTTGTAATAACATTTCATAATTTGGCGTACTTTTTATTTTAAGAAATTAAGCTAATTTAGTAGCATTATTTCAGTTAAAACCTACACAAATATAACACTCAATATATACACTGATTAATGAAACATTTATAAAATTAAAATAAAATATTGAAAGAAAAATCAATGCTCTGAGAAAAAACTCACCTATCTTTTTTTAAGAAATGTTAGCCAAGGGAATTTCTGTCACACAAATAAAAAAATGAGTCTATCATCCGAGGCTCTCTGGTTACAAAATAACCAAAATAAAACGGAGCCCTTAATTTTTTCAATAAAAAAACTGTTGTTAGCTGAATAATATAAATAATTGGGATTATGCGTGTGGTATTAAAAAGTATCTCTAGGTTCCGATGCGCGTAGATCGTTTTCGAACGCGGCGATGTTTCTTGCGAACTACCATGGTGAGACGCGGTTCCCGCGTTTTGTAAAACCGCCAAAACAAAAACGGTAGTGAAGGAGGCCGAGCGGTGTCCCCCACGCGGATTGCAGCAATTGCAGACATTATACTGATAAGATGACGCGTTCAAATTCATCGCCTATGGAAATTCATTAAAACAATGTTGTTATACCAATTCGCAAAACAATGATTTGTTAAACTGAACAGCAGGTTCTTTAGAATATTTACGATTTTTTATTTTATGATAGCCGCTTTAATATTTTATTATTCAATTTTTTTTATATGATTAACTTCCGTTTGTGTACTTTAACTTTAATAATGGAGATACTGGAAAAGATTTAAATACTGGAGATTGTACAGCACAACTCAAAGGATTAGGATGGAATACCTCAGTACCTCATCTAAGCAGCAATAAATGTTGGCAAGTTATAAATATTCTGTAATAGATCATCATTACATAAAATTATGGATAGTAAACATTAATTTAAAAATATATAACATTTAAATATTTCATTTTGGAAGAAAACCAAATTGTTCCAAATGTAGAGCAAGTATGGCAATTTTTATTTTCTATTGAAGAATAAATATTGCCGTTATGTTCTAAAAATAATTTGATTCAAATATCCCCTTGCCTTCGTTTGGTGAAATGCATTTTGGAGACCCAATATTCGATTATTCTTTCAGATATATCGCGTGGTATACGTGGAAAATTTTCAGTGATTCGCCTGAGTTGAGTTCGCCAAGAATTGAACTTCAAGATAGACGAATTAGCTCACTAGCTTAAATTACCTTATTTGACTGATGTTGGGAAGGTTGTTGTTTTGACTGTCGGTAATCATTATTTTCGTTTTCTTCTCGTTTATTTCTAGTCCATAAACATTGCTTTGGCATCACCCATCTCAGAACTCTAGGCATGATATATTTACCATAAATGTAGAATATAACTAGTTATAGGATGCATCCTTGTCCGATTCGCTTACTAATTCAAAACTCATCCAATTTTCGATCATCTATTTCCACCAATGCTCTGTTTTAAAAGACAAATTAAACCAATCAATTAAATTATCTGATACTCTCATCTCCTGCAGAATTAACCATAATTTCTCCCAGTTTATAATGTCAAATCCCTTATGATAATCAAAGAAACTGACGTATACGGGATGGTTGACTTCGTTGGCTATTTTTATTATTTGTCGAATGTTGAATATCTATTCCCGTGTAACTCTTCCTGGAGCGAATGCGGGCTGCATAGGGGGAATTTGCCATGATAAGTATGAAGTTGGCATGTTGAATATGAGCGATGAGAAGGAGGTAATGGTCACATTTCCCTCTAGACCCTTTTTTATTTAGAGTTATAAATGTTAACATCGAACACAATCCAATGCCCCACACTTTCTGGCAGATTTAATAAAACATGTCTACCCCACTTCTCCCATTGCTTTAGTTACTTTCTATCCAAACCTGCGGCTTCTTTGTTTTTTCACAAACTGATTCAGCTAAAAGTGGGCTTTGTCGAAAATTTGTTTTCCCCAAAAGTTGACGTTTTAATTTCTACGCGCTGTTGAACTATGTATCTAGCCATTTTAAGTTGACACAATATACTGTATACAGCAGTCTATGAGCCACACTTACATTTCAAATAGAGTTGCGACTATTACGCTCCCAAGTTTTCAGAGTCTCATTGAAAAACTCTTACCGGTACCAAATTAAACTCGACACCAAATGACCAATGTGTGTAAAATTGATTTATTATTTTGGGGTCAAAAAATTGCAGTGTACCCATTGCCTTCAAAAGTAATTTAAAAATAAAAAGAACAACTTTCAATAAAACCTATAAAAATAGTTCGTCCAGGGATCTGTATGCATGCCTGTAACGGATTTGGCATGCTGTCGATTATATGATCAATTTGGGCTTGTGGAATTCTCGCCCATTCTTCACGAGTAGCATCTTTTAGTTCTCACACGGTAACACATTTTTTTGTTGAAGAGTTAGTTTGGGAACACGCAGAGGTCTTCTGCGATGTAAATTTATCGCTTTCAGTCTGCGTGTTATCGCTTGTCGTGAAACATTTACCCCTTGAAGTCTAATAAGCTCCTTTGATATACCACTTGTAGGTTCCAGATAATTTCTTCGAGTTATCATTGATAGCTGTCGGTCTTGTGCAACTGTTGTACGTCGTTTTCTACCACTTCTGGGGTGATTCTTTGCGTCATTTGTTTCTTGAATTATTTTAAGGATTTTTCTATACATTACATTGGGAAACATCTACAATTTCCGCGATATCACTTTGATTAAAGTCCTGTTGTAAAAAGCAATTACTCTTGATTTGTTAAAATGAGATATCATGTTTCTAGGATTGAAAGAATAATTCCACAATATATATCATTTTTATAAACAGTACATTGTATATATTGTAGAATTGTTCTTAGGATAGTTTAATAAATAAACCGAAACTTTAACAAAATATTAAAAAAATAATAATATTAAACCGTCAGGAATATATATATATATATATATATATATATATATATATATATATATATATATATATATATATATATATATATATATATATATATATATGTGTGTGTGTGTGTGTGTGTGTGTGTTTATCAAAATAAAAATACTACACTATTTTGTAAACTTTCATTGGTGATTAAACTAAAGTAATTATTTGTAGAGGAATACAGCTATAAATAAATTAATAGTAAAAAAAAACAAACTCACCTAGTTTTTAAAAATGAAATAATATTGATAAAAGAATTCCTTTCGCTCCAACAAAAACTAAAAAAGTTGTTAATTATCCGAGGCTTTTTAGTGTTAAAATTACCAAAATAAAGTCGAACCTTCTAATTTTTAAACAGAAAGTACTGGTGGATGAATAAAATCGAATTTTTTTGATTGTATTGTGTTCTTGTAAAATGATATTTTTCAGTATCCGATGCGCGTACATCGATTATGAGCGCGGCGATGTTTCTTGCGAACTACCATTGCTGGACGCGGTTTCAGTATTTTGTAAGGCCGCCAAAAGAAAAATGGTACTGTAGGAGATCGAACGTTATCCCCCACGCGAGCTGCAGTCTAATCCATTTAAAAAGCAGAACTTCATGTCAAGCGCATGTTAGTGACATCTAAAATGAACAGAAGGTTTTTACGAATCATTGTATAATCTATTTTAATCTTAAAGACATTTTCTGAGCTGGTTATCTTCAATAATCAATTTCAAGAAGAAAATCAGATAAATTTTGTTGCTTGTTTATGTTTCGTGATTGCAAAAAGACTATCAAAGTAAATGCTTTAAAAACATTGTTTTCATCACGTCGTAAAGAATTTTTCATATGCTACTAAGTTAAGAAGTATTCTTGTGATTCTGATAATCGTTCTAAAATACACCGAGTTCGTGCACTTTGTCAATATTCAGGCAACGGCGTGACGAACATCATCTTAGACCTCGTATTTTTTTAAAACGATATGAAAGTATCCGATAAGTTCGTGCTTTTTTTGTTGATGAAGCAATTCGTAGGATTGTTTGATAGGAGGATCACAATTTCTTGTGATAATGATGCATGCTTATCGTCCTGCTCTTCCTTTTAGAATGCGCTGCAACACTAGTTGTTTAGAATGAAATTATATTTTCGATAATAATGCGCGCTAGAGATACTTTGCAAATGTAGATTATTTAATTAATAACATAATATTACATACTCCCAGTACCATAATGCTATAATAACTTCGTTCAAGAAACATACTTTTTAATAAATTTAATGACAAAAAATGAAAATAAAATAATAACTTTATAATCCTGTATCTTGGTTACTATTAAGTTTTGGACTAAGGTACGTGGAGTCAAATCACAATATTTTTACCCAAAAAATCTGGAGTATATATATATATATATATATATATATATATATATATATATATATATATATATATATATATATATATATATATATATATATAAATTTTACAGAAAATAGAAAACAGCTTTTACTCTCTTTGTCGTCGAAAATATCAGCTGATTCATATAACACTTCTACTTCAGAGGCACAGCGAGTACGAAAACGCGTGTTCATTTTGAGCTAAATAGAAAATGAAAGAAACCGATAAATAAATGTTAAAAAAATTAAAAATCAAAGTTTTTAATAAAAACCCGCTATTTGTGCAAAAAGGTTATTTAAATAAAAAGCAAACAAAAAAACACTGACAACAACAGCACTGAGCGGTGTATCGAGTGGTGGGGGATCTGTAGTGGGAATAGTAAAATTTTGCCCCACTCAAAATCTTCCCATTAACTTGACCATTTATAAGGAAAAAACACTTTTAATTCACCCCTGGGTATCCCTTATCCAGTGCTTCTCTTGAGGATTAAAATGGGTATTGAAGTTAATTTCCAATATATGAGTTTACATTTTCTTAAATTATTGTACAAAACTATTGGGTTGTCCGAAGAGTTCATTGGGATTTTCCATTAGTCGCTATTTTAAAACCTGTAAACAAACATCTGTGTAATGTTAGTAATGTTTATTTACATATTATTATTTCCTGTGGCATTTGCAATATTTACGTTCAGATTTGCGTCGATTTGCTTTCAGTATATTAAGTTATTTGCGCTATTCAGTTGAGATATCTTATGAAGGGAATGGAAGTATACTCCACTTGGCACGTTTTAAAGCCAAATCAAAACCAAAGGAGGTTAGCATCGTAGAGCTACAGTATGCGGATGCCTGTGCGCGTCTACTGCATAGTATGTCGCCGTTGCAAATGGTGCTGGATTTATTTAGTGAGACCTGTGGTGCCTTTGGACTTAGAATTAATAAACGAAAAACGAATATACTACAACAAACGAATCAATTCTTCTATTGGAACCTTCGGTGTAAAACACTAAACTCGAAGAGATTTACCACCACACACCAAATTACTTTTTGAAAATTATTAATACACGTTTCGCTAACCATGTTAGCATCATCAGGAGATGAGTTAATCTGATTAAATCATCTCCTGATGATGCTAACATGGTTAGTGAAACGTGCGTCGAGAAGTTGAAAAAAGTAATTTGGTGTTTAAGGATAAATCTCTTCGAGTTTACAACAAACGACTCCAGTATAAGGGAGACGACTGATGTTGTGAATGCTCAACCATTGACAGAAGTAACATGCTTCCCGTATTTGGGAAGTACTTGAACGAGCCAACAGTTTGAGCATAGAATCCCAGATCATGAAAGCTCAGCTGAGATGGTTAGGTCATTGCCAGCAAATGCAGGACACTAGGATGTCCAAGCAGAACTTTTATGATGAATTAAAGAACAGGAAACAAACTCTAGGATGTCCAAAAAGAAGATATAAAGACTTAATAAAATCGTCTTTAAAGAAGTCGATGTCAAGTGTCTTCGAATGGAAAAAGATAGCAAACGACAGACTCAAGTGGCGTGAAAAGACATTCAGGGCTTTGCAGCTCCATGAGGAAGATAATTGCCAAAAGGCGTATGCAAAAAGCCAAACAGACTGGGTCGCCTGTACCAATTATGTATCCTCCTGACCTTAAATGCCCAACATGCGGAAGAATATGTAGATCTAAGCTGGTACTATACTGGTACTATAAAACCCATAATTCTTCAACAATGGGTCAACAAAACTAATAGCCATGGCTGAGATACCATACTGGTATCGGGTTGACAGCCATCATATTAAGTTTTTTTATTTCAAAAAGGATAAGAATGCCGTCCAAACAAACAATAAGATATGTGTGGTTTATGGTTTGCAGAGAAGGTTCTGTTGGAGAAACTATGGTGCAAAAATTATTTGATCGATGCAGGTCCTTCACAAACTGATGTCGAGGAAATATTGAGCATAATAGTCAAAGATCCACTCACCACAATCCACGAGATAACACATAAGTTCTGAAAAAAATGGGTATGTCTGCCGATACAATGTGTGTATCAAACAAAGTGTGCTCTCACGAACTTGCTGAGCAAAATATGCCAGACGAAAAAAAGAGAAAGAAAGCTCTTCGTGTGATTTTTTGTAGAAAAAATCGTAATGCTCCATTTCTGAAGCGGATGGTAACTATCTAACACCAAACCATTTACACTGATTTCTACTGTTCACACATAGGCTGCTGATGGCAACAACTGAAGAAAAACAGCTGGAATAAGCAAAAAGGAAAAGCGCCGTGTTTCATCATGATAATACACAACATTGTTGAACATTGTTGAACTTTAATTGAAATACTTTTGCTCCATCGACCTTACTCACCGAACATTACACCTTCAGACCATTATCTATTCTGCTCACTCCAAAATTGTTTAAATGAAAAATATTTATATAACGATAGAATAAAGATGAAAAACAACTTGTTAATATTTTTTTGCCAATAAATATGCAATTGTTTGATGAAAAGGCATTATGGACCTACCACTGCATTAACAAAAAATTGTAAATATTAATGGTAATTACAAAGTAGACTAAATAAATATTTGCGTTTGTCTTTCAATTAAAAAATCTTTAAAAACTCTCTGGACAACCTAATATATACAAATATTTCACCTACATTCTAAAACATTAACTGTTCTTGAAACTGTTTGCCCCGTAAAGTACCGATTTCAAATGGGCAAGCAATTCAAATTTAAACATATGCTTTTGCATTTCCAGCAGATATATCCTTTAATTAATAAGCAAATATGATTGTTGAGCTACATTAGCATCAAATACGTCAGAACTGTCTACTTTCTGTGTAAAAATATTTGAAAAATTAGAAAATAATGTAATTTTACCAAGCCGGAATGAAACACTTCCGCCAGATATGTAATAAGGCGGAAACAGAAAGATAAATCCGTGAAAATCTCGTTAACGATACAAGGCAGGTATATTTGCTTTTTCGAATTCAGAAAATTTAAAGCCCGACGGAAGAAATTCTCATACCGGTTCCCGACCTTAAACATTAGAACGATATGCAAACGAACGTTTTTTATCTTGCAAGGACTACCAATCTTTAGTGAACGTGTAAATTTTTAACACAACATTTATTTTCAAACAGTGATATAACATTTGTTATATGTCAAAAAATATTTAGTTTTTCGCATTTCTTTTTTAACACATCAGATCATATCCGTTTATTGATCAACGTATCCGTTTATCAACAATAATATTCAACTAAATCATTGCATTAGAAATTAACTACATCTTAAAAAATTAAGGAACTATAATGTAATATTAAGTACAGGTATAAAATTCGTATTGAAAATGTATATATTATTGTGATTTTTTAGTATATCCGAACTTTAAATTCAAATTAAACAAACAAGAAATTAGATGTCTTGAAACTATTTATTTTATGTAAAATAACATTCATTGGTATTAACGTTTGAAAAAAATTTCGAACAAATGTCCACCACGGCTACTGCTGAAAAAGTATTCAGTCAATCCAGTTTCCGACTACTTTTTCAGCAATTGCAGTTTTATGTCCACAACTGTCCCAGTTATGTTGGCTTCCAAGGTGTCAGTAGTTGCTGGTTTATCGGCATAGATTAAAAATTTAACATAACCCCAAAAAAAATAATCTAAAGATGTTAAATCACATCACCTTGCTGGCCAGTTCATAGGTCCGTTCTCAAAATATTTTTTCACCGTATTGTTGCCTCAATAAATCGATTTTTGAGTTGGCTGTATAACATGTGGAGGCGTCCTGTTAGAACCACATTTCCTCCAGAGCAATACCATTCAAATTCGGAATTAAATAATACACGTAGTTGAATAACAAAGGCCAAGTTCCTGCGAACGGCGATGAATTGATAAATTTGGATCTTCATCAACACTGCCGGCAACAGCGGCGATATTTTTCTTTCTTTCTTCAGAACGCGTAGTTTTTTATTTTGTTGTAATATCGGGCAGCATTTAGAATATGACGTTTATTTGGCGAATACATCACGAAATTTAAATTCACGAAGTGCTCTATAAGTTTGGCCACATACTACTGATTTTGATAATAAATTTGGACAATTTGCAAGCTCTGATGTTAAACATTCCATCACTCTAACCACTAACATAAGAAACATGTGCTCTCCAATGTAAAGGATGAGTGGAGCTCGCTCCCAGTCAAGCAATTTACAGAATGCTCATTTTGGCGGAGATATAGGTTGTTGTGTGTTCCACAAGAGATTGTGAAACTCAGCGGTTGGGATGTATAAATCCCGATTACTCATTGGACATTGGACATTGGAACCGAACAATATCTGCCAGAATCGAGGAACACAAAACAAGCATGCGGAATAAGCCAACAACATCGGCATTATTCCAAACCAACTAGAAACAGGCCACAAAATTAACATTAATGAATGCAATGAGATAGCCAACATAAACCATTTTCGGACACGCCTGATCAGAGAAGCTATATAGATCGAAAATCAAGAAAGTCTAAATAAGAGGGATAACGCTCTACACTTTCCGCCAATGTGGAAAAGCGTCCTTAGACCACCAGACCCAGAGAGCACGACATCCAGAGCACGACTGGAAACAAAAACTGGAAACAATCGCTACCGACTACGACCAAGGCCAGAAGAGATAAATATCACACGGCAAACCGATCTCTCTCATCGCAGTCCAATCAGAGCACTCGTACTGTACGGACGTGTTTTCAAGAGCTCCTATTGGTTAGCTACTCCAAACTGCCCAAACCGCTTGACGGCGTCACTAGTAACGTCACCAACGGTTTTTCTCAGTGGTATTGATTGTTTTTCTAAAAACAATTAATATTTTACCGCTTTTTAACGATTTTCTCTCATTTTTGCGAATTATTTCCGAAGATCACGCGGCAATCCTGCAGCAGGATTAGCCTTTGGGCGTAAGTAGGCATATTTTTCGGATCTTTGGGTCGCTATTTAGGTACATTTATGTTGTCTATCTAGAAATTCAATGTGCTCGGAAGATTGCTGGTGGAATTGTCAAATTAATATGGCTTCACGGGTATCGGTTCCGACCTTCGGGCCCGACGAGGTAATAGTTAGGCTCCAGGAGGAGCTTGAACTGTCGCGCCGCGACAATCATGGTCTCAACGAGACGATTTTCGAGCTCAAGGAGCTCATTAAAGATCTAAAAAATCAAATAGCCTTACTGGCGGCAAAGATCGATAAAGACCGCCCGCACCAACGCGCCGGTTGAAATTAATATCGAATCGGACACGGGAAATTTGATGGAGAGCGACTTCCCGCCACTCAACCTTCCGAAAGGTACTCTTTCCCCAAATAAAACGGTTACCGTTACCCCCAAATTAAATCAGGAAATTCTCTCCATCGGCGGAGAGTCGGATTTCGAAACGTACTCGGCAAAGAAAAGGCGACGCACAAAACAAACTAGACGATCCTCCGAAGAGGAAAAGAACCAAGATAAAGTACCCCGGAAAAGGACTGCCGGAGAGGCAGGTCCAAGCGGTGCCCCAATAGCGACTCGAGTAGCCAACATGGCAACTGAAGCGAAAGAGCCGGTCGCAAAGGCCGAAAAAGTACCACCGGTGGTACTTCGCAACAAAAATCATTATATGAAGGTAATGACCTTCATTACGAAAGAGAAAATAGGAACGGACAAGGCAATGAATCGCCCAGAAGGAATAAAGATTCAGCCAAAGACAGCCGACGATTACCGCAAGCTGATGGTGTTCCTCGAAAAATAAACCATCGCTTTTCACACCTTCTGCACGAAGTGTGAAAAGCAACTTTACGTACTACTCCGGAACATCGTGGAAACGGTTTCGGAACAACAAATCCGAGAAGAGCTCGTCGAGTTAAGTTTCACCCCCTCGAAAATCCAGAAGTGGAAAAACAAAAAGGGGAAACCACTTGCCTTAGTCTATGTGACCCTCCCCAAAGACCAAAAGGGGATCCATAACATCAAGTACCTGGTCCACCAGAAGATAAAGGTGGCAAGCATTAAATCCAACGAGGAGACCTCGCAGTGTTACAACTGCCAGGTCTTTGGTCACACGGTAAAGAAGTGCCACGTGCCCCCAAATGTATAAAGTGTGCGGCCCACCACTCTTCAAAAGAATGTAAAAAGCCGAAGAACGCTCCGGTTAAGTGTGCCAACTTTGCTGGTCCACACCCGGCTAACTCAAAAGACTGTCCCCAAAGAACCCCGAATATGGGCGAGGAAAAGAAAAATCAGACGACTGAATCATCTAAACCTCCGCTGCAAATTCCGCCCCTAACGTTCGTTTGGGGGTTACAAAACAATAGCAAAGCCTCGACTTCCGCGCTGGTCCCCAAATCCTCAGCCTGACTTTTTGTTAATGTATCGACGCGCGATACTATCTCAAAGACGTACTCAATCTAATCTAAGAGATTAGATTTAATAACTAACATAATAATGCTAACATAGCTGGCGGAACGCGTTTAAAAAAGTTAAAAAAAATATTTAATATTTAGTGGTAAATCCCTTTGACTTTAATTTTTCATACCAAAGGTTCCAATAGAAGAACTGATATAATTCGACGGAAAAACAGAAAGTGCAGTTCGGTCCCATGAAGAGATTCATTGGAACACTACTTTTGAGATTTGATCTCGAATATGGCGGCTGCTTAACCCATCCTCGGTTTACGGCTTATGTGCAAAAGTGTAAAAATTCTAAGCTCACTCTTTATAATTAATAATACATTAAACTTACCCGAATATATATCGAATGAAATAAGTATGTATAAGCAATCGCCATATATGTTATTAGATACTATTTTCATTTAAAATGATTTGCATTTGTATGAAGAGCAACGTATTTATATGTTCTCATTTAAAACCAAATAATATTTCATTCAGAAATGGGATAATTTTATTACAAATTTCCCAAGTCTCTAATAAAAACAAATACATGTTACGACAAAATAAGTTTAATATAAATAATACAAAACTAACAAAAACGTAAAGATTAAAATTGTTTGAATTTAGCAAACGTTAAAAATCATAATAATGTAAAAACATTAATAAATGAAGTCCACGAAATATCTATGTAAATAAACCATTTGCTAAACACATCAGTATTGCTCAGATAAAATTTGTTGTTGCTTTAAAGTTTAATGTCTTAGACTACGAATGTGGGTTAAGAGGAGCACTTTACGATTAAAAGAATGTTCCTATTTTAGCATAGTCTTTTGTTATCTTTATACCTATTCGTAGTAGCGATTATTACGAGTCGAAGTAGATTGCGAGTTAGTGTTAATAATTCAAATCATAAACTCATATACATTAGATCTCAAAAGTATTTTGACAAAGATAAAAATTGACTTAATTGAAAATGATCAAAAACTTTCACTTGAGAGCAAATAATTTTTACAATAACATATAACAAATAACTGAATAATACAAAAATTACACAGGTCGACACGATTTATGTAACTATGATGAAAATGTTCTTTTTGCGTTTCATTTAGGCAGTTATTAAAACACCTTTTCACAGAAATTGCCTAGCATGTCCCATTTTCAAGTAGCTGTTTCTCCATAAAGGAGAAGCAGCTACTCATGTCCTAATTGAAATTATTTGTACCTTACTTTGGACCGAACAATGTAGAAATTACCACAAGAGTGTAGAGGGAGTATTTCCATAGTATTATAGGAACATTTAAGGACAGTTTTATTGTTTTCTATAATTTGGTGTGTTTTTGTCTCGTTTACAGTACACTCAAAGGTTTAAGTCCATTTTATAAAAATCCAGCTAATAAGTTTTGTGATATATGCACATAATTTATTTTAAAGTCCCAAGCTAGATCTATATCGAGGAAGACAAAAAAGCCTATCTTTTATATTTTAAGTGTTAAATTGATTAATATAAAAGCTGTGTGAGTTGTCACGAAAATTTAGTGGAGTGGATGCATCGTAAGAAAAAATCTATGCCGTTTGTTAATCATATGGTATGGAGAGAACCTACTGACCGTGTATGTGATTGCTACTTTTGTATCACTAAAACAGAAAGGATTTCAAAAAGGCAAAGGGGCCAAATTTAGTATCCAAATTTGCCTTCTGCACTTCCTGCAGACAGGAATTACCGGTACCGATTGCGCCTTTAAACTTGGGCAGCATGTTTTCCGGTGATTCTAGTTTTTCATCAGGATCTGATCCACAACTTCCTGAGAACCCCAGTTGTAACCCAACATTTTTAAAAACTACCAGTGAACCTCACTTAATAACTGTGAGTGAATTAAATGAGTTTAAGTGTTTCACTTTTCAAAACAGAATGTAATATTTTTGGTTTTTTTATAAAATGGAAGGATTGCATGTGTCTGTTGTGATATGGTTGGTTTAATGAATGAGCTTAATATGGAACATGTACCTTCCGAGTGGCGTATTTTCATAGATTCATCGAAATACAGCCTAAAAGCAGTCTTGCTTCATAATGGAAACCAAAACCACTCTATACTTTTAGCCTATTCAGTGACAATGAAAGAAAGTTATTGCAACTTAGCAACCATACTAAATCGCGATAAATATGAACAATATTAGTGGGATATTTGTGGGGATTTAAAAGTTATAAGTATATTGCTAGAACTTCAAGGGGGTTTTACAAAGCATTGATGTTGATGTTGCTGTTTTTTGTGTCTATGGGACAGTGAGGCAACAAAATAACATTACAGTAAGACAGATTGGCCTCCTAGAACTTTTTTTGAATGTGGTACTTCAAACATAAAATATGTCCCCCTTGTTAACCTAAAAAAAGGTATTTCTTCCGCCTCTCCATATTAAGCTTGGATTAATGAAACACTTTGTCAAGCATTGGACAAAGAATGTAATGGTTTCAAGTACCAAGAAATATTTCCTAATTAAGTGAAGCAAAACTAAAAAAGGCAAATTTATTGGACCCCAAATAAGGAAGCTTCTAGGTGATTTCCAGTTTCAAGAAAAATTAAATGAAATAGAATTGGCAGCCTGAAAGTGTTTTATTTAAGTGTATTAAAAGGATTTCTGGGCAACAAGAAAGTTGAAAACTATAAAAACCTCATAGATGAAATCTTGAAAGTCAATGAAATGTTAGGGTGCTGCATATCCTTAGCATTTTTTACACTACAATTTAGATTTTAGAGAGGTTTTACTAAACGTTCCGTCAAATATTCGTTATTTAGAGATCATTCTATAAATGTAGGCCTTCCTCCTATTTAGAGACTGGATATCCGACTTAACCTTGGTTCCAAAATATAATTTATTTATACCACATGAATAGGTCATGAGAATATTCAATACTATGCTGGTATCAATCCATATTCCCAGAGGAAAAACTACAATCCTTAAAATTCACAAAATATAGAATAATACCTTGGAATCCTGGAATCCTAAGTCGTCTACCATTAGTTCTACTTTTGGGAATCATTAAAATAATTCAATATTCTATTGAATTAATAATTATCCCAAATCACAATTTGACATAATGCACGGATTTTGCTCATTTTGAAGCAACTTTGGAAGTGACAACAGAGCGTTATTTTGGAATTTTAAATAATGTGATAATTTTCGATAGGATTAGTTAACTTTCCTAAGATCGTAAAGATATTTTCTTCTAATGATTGGGTTAACAGAATTTAATTAGTGAATTTAGAATACAATTTGCATGTTGAATGATGGGTTAGGTTTAGGCTTCGCTTAGGACTTCTGAATGTATGGTAACAAGTCAAATCAAGCGTCGTTGATCTCCATGAATCGGGTATACTTTATCGAATATTTTGAACTCCCTTTGGTTTACCCAAATTGAGCCTATAGCTTCGACGGTGTATGTTTTAGTGATCACTTACATTTATGAACTTTTGCTTTTATCAATGGTTAAACTCTAAATTTTTATAAAAACTTATTGAAAAGGATCCATTTTCATTACAGAAAAACTAAGCAAACGATTAATATTAGAAGTGCTTGCATGGCGCGAAAAGAAAAGTAGAAAACAAGCCGTTAAGCTTGATGTTATTTATTAACGTCTATGAAATCGTCCTACTAAACTTTTATCAATTTATTAATTAATTCGTAAGATAAAAATTGTTTCATTACATATTTAAATACTAAAAATCAGACTACGAAATGTCAAATAATGGACAAAAAACACATTTTTTTCTTTAGTATTTACGGAGTCTAAATGTATAAAGCAAACATAACCGAACACTATTCAAATGGCTAAAATTTACATAACCCAGACAATATAAAGTCAAACGGTTCTCACTAATTAATGTATATATGGTATGTGCTGTGTGGTTCCTACAAAAGCATGTGCAACGAATTTTAACAAGTTAAAAGTAAAGTGAAAATTTTAATGATTGGTCTTTATCGATGTCTGTTCGAAATTGTGTCCATGGCGTTAACAATTTCAGTTAAAGTCTGTCACCCATAACCATATCATATATATAATTAATTATTTGTTCAGTAGTTGCTCTTATTGGGCGTCCAGAATGAGGATCATCATACAGGCTTATACGATCACCTTGAAACTTACTTGCCTACTTACAAACCATTATTTTCAAGGGGTACCCTCCCCTAATACATTTATCATTTCACTATCAATTTCCATTGTCTTTAAACCTATTTTTCAAAGAACTTAATCACTGCACGATTTTTAATATCTTCCATTTTAAAAAATAACATTGGTACGATTACTTTGAACTGCTGTTTTTGTACGAATGAATTGATAGATCGACGAGAAACCTCACATATGTTCATATGAAGCATGAAACTTCAAAATGTAGTAGACTATATAATTCTTTTTGGTCCGCGAACTTATCAATTAACCTAGTCTATATATGTATAGTCTAGTCTATATAAATATATATTTATATATATATATATATATATATATATATATATATATATATATATATATATATATATATATATATATATATATATTTATATATATATATATTTATATATATATATATATATATATATATATATATATATATATATATATATATATATATATATATATATATATATATATATATATATATATATATATATATATATATATATATATATATATATATATATATATATATATATATATAGCTTATGATCAAGTGGTATCCATCCCAGGATCATCGCGCTGTATGACCTGCCCATCTTTATATGTATGGTCCATGAAGTCCATGAAGATGGTTAGTCCAATAAATATCGGGATGATTGATTTATTTCTATCTAGGGGAAGGGGTGAACATGGTTTATTATAAGTGATATACCAGGTGGCTGATATCAGGTAACATAGGAAACATGTCTCTGATATTTTAGAGTGCGTAGATGGTGCAAGAAGTGAAAGTGTGTTTTAAGTTTGCGTCGAGAGTCAAGATGCAAAAATACATTGAGCAGCGATGTGCCATCAAATTTTGCTTGAAATTGAACAAATTCGCTTCGGAGCCTTTTCACATAATCCGTGAGGTTTACAAGGACGAAGCCATGTTCAGAAAACGTGTTTTTGAGTGGCATAAAAGATGGCTGTCCGATGAAATGATGATGGTGATGATGATGGCTGATGATGGCTGTCAGGCTGGATGAAATGATGATGATGGCTGTCCCCAGCCGATGAAAATGTGGCAAAAGTGCGAGAATTTCTGAACTGTGTTCGTCGGTTAAGTGTTCATTTGATGGAATAGGAGTTGAATTTACAGAAATCAACAGTGCATTCAACTGTAACCGATGATTTGCAAACGCGAATGATGTGCGCGAAGGTTTTGAATACCGTGTAATGATTTGTCGTGAACTATTGGAACGTTTGACGATCGATCCAAATGTTCTGAATAGAGTGATAACTGGTGACGAAACTTGGATCTTCGAATACAATTCGGAGACCAAAAGGCAAAGTTCTGAGTGGCGCACAAACGATGCTGACTGTCCTCTTTAATACACAAGGTGTGCTCCACAAGGAGTTTGTGCCCGCTGGTCAAACAGTGAATGGCAAATTTTGTCATTCACTGTTGGACACTGATGCAGAAGTGCTCGAACGTTTGACGATGAGGGAAAAACCGCGTCTGAAGGGAGATCGCCGATTCGTGGATGCTCCACCATGACAACGCGCCCATTCGTGGATGCTCCACCATGACACGCGCCAGCGCTTCGCTAATTACGAGGCAGACACTGACCAAATACAGTCTGGCTACACTACCCCATCCACCTTATAGTCCAGATGTGGCTCCCTAAGACTTTTGTTTGTTCACTCGGATCAAGAGGAGTCTGAAAGGACATCGTTTCGGGACGATTGAGGGAGGCCAAAAGCTTCGACGGAGTACTGGAGTAGCCTTGAAATTGCGGACTTTCGGGAGATGTATGAAGACTGAAAAAAGCGCTGGCAGTGGTATATTGATGCAAGAGGCTTATATTTAAGAAATTATTAAGTTACTTTGCATATTTCTTCAATAAATATTTTTTATGACTTCAATCACGATTTTTATTGGACCAATCCTGTAAGTGAAAGTACATTTAAACAACAATTCTTCACGTTCTTCATTTTAACGAAAAAAGTTCCTTACAATAAGGATCAAAAACCTAAAGATTCCCGAAAAAAGAATCACCAATCACCAAAAGCTATGATAAGAATTAACATTTTAAGTGAATAATGTATGTGTTAAATATACCTATATGCTTATTTGGCAAATGTTAATTAGTTATTGCTTAACAAACAAATTACAACAAAATTAATCAATATAGTTAACATAATTTTTTAAAAATTAAGAATCACGTCATTCATCAACCAACTCATCAATTGGCAATATCAGCGACAACGTCGCAAACAATAGTATTTGAAAATTACGATAAATTTACCAAAAATATATTCCGTGCGCGAATATCACGATATGAATCGTATTTACGGAGAAGCTTTCCAGAATTCCGAAGGGGATAGGCGCATTTAGGGTCAACGATATCCAGAAGATCGCTTTCAGCTTGGCAAAGATTTGTCCAAATTTTTTAAAGACCTTTAAATACGGCTAATGTGATTCCCAGATTTTAAGAATTGGGCGGCATCGGGAAATCGGTCCTAAAGTCGAAGAACAAATTTCTTGTTGAAGAGAATTCTATCAAAAATACTCGAAGTTGGAGTTTTCCATTGGATTGAACATTCAATACTAAAATTACAATTACACTACCCTTATCATGCACAAAGAGAACAATCACGGTTACCCGCTGATTTTTCACGCAGACACAAATAATGAGAACAGTTTATTGTTTATTACAAAGCTTCCTTCATCAAAAATGATATGGTAGATGATAAACAGCTAATATAATAAAACAATGAATTATGTGTTTTCTTAATGTGACGTCAATCGCTTAAAAAGTGTTATAGCGTGAAAAATCAATGCTAGTAATTTCACATGACTTTGACATTAAACGGGAATAATGTGCAAGTTTTCCTTTTTGTAACAAAACTAGCCAAATGTCAGTATACATTTGGCTAGTTTGGATTAACGTTTGGAATAAATGACTATAAAATTGTTACATTTTATTTTCAAATAAAACCTTTAGACGCCAATGCATCAAAAACTGAATTCTTTAGATCGAAATAAACACAACAAATGAAATAACAATTAGCTAGTTTGCCAACTGCTGAGAAAATTTCCTATCTTTTCTGAAAACTTTTGACCTGTTTTCCACGGAAATGTCCAGATTGGATACATGCATACATAATAGACTTGTGTCTAAATTTCCACTAGATTAAAAAAATTGTACATCAAATATTTTGTTAAAAAGCTGTATTTCGACTTATCACAATATAATTTAATAGGCATTTATTTCATATTCATTAATAGGCATTAAAGATGTATTATAATAGAAATTATAAAATCATAAACGTACTTAGTCAAAAATATTTTTATTATATTAATAAGTTTATTATTTATGCATCAAGGAATTTCCATAATAATGTATATCAATAAAAGTAATAACAAAAAAAATTCTCCAAATTATTAATTCAAAAATGTATTTAGTCAAAAATATTTGTTTATTGTTGATATATCAAGGAATTTCCAGAATAAGGTTTATCAACAAAAGTATTAAAAATACTTTATGACTTCTTTAGAATATTATTTATTTGAATAATCTCATTATTTTATTAAAACCAACATAACAGTACAAAATAAAATTGTTTCCTCATTTTGTCATCGAATCTAAATTAATTTTAATCTAAATTAAAATAGTAACTTTCATTGTAATCCCTAAATATACAGTTGACATTTAATTTCAATTATAAGTCCATTCTGTTATTGAAAAATGTATTATATGCATTTTTAGCTAAAATTTTAATGTCAAGATTCTGAAGATATTTCTCTGGATTTCTACTTTGCCATAATGTTCGATGACTCCAATTACCATCCGTCCTTTATTTTTACAGATCATTTCATAACTCCAAACTCAACTTCAACAATTTTCATCATTTAGCCCATAAGCCTTCCTTTTCTTCCTCTCTCATGAACTATTTTTGCAAATTAATTAAATTAATGGTCCTGAAATTATATATTTGTCAAAGGGCCTTGAATCAAATCATTGCCTATTCAGCATTCAATGTGACCTTAAAACTGATTAATCAAAACTATGGATTCTTTTGTTGAGTGTAATAATAAAACTAGGATGCCTTTCTCTATAATGATTCATCTCGATCTGGCTCTCGTCTGGGCTATATTCATCCTCGCCTTCTTATTAAATTATTCGCATATGACATCCTAATTTTCTGCTCGGATTCATAACTCAGAGAATGTGAAAGGGTTCTGCAAGTTTATTTAATTTCATCCTTCAACAGTCCTTCACTTCTGAATTAGAAACGCTCTCAAGCAAATAAGCCGTATCACAGCTGTATAATCGTGTACAACTAAGCTTGATCGACTTAGCAGAAACCTCCTGAAACTGTTCAGACCAGTACACTCAGCAGAGCCATGGGAACTTTTAGGTCCAACCAAATCAAGAATCTCCAATTTCTCGCTTCTATCGAACCTATGAAATACAGAAAATCCAAATGTTTACTAAGAATAACAGTACACTTTAAATCTCAATATATTTCTTATGTCAAGGAAACTACGACTATGACTTTATAACCAATGGCTACTCTTGAAGATTTTGCCACCTGATAAAATGCCTTGACCTTTGTTTTCCTGACAGTTTTAATCATTTTTCCTATCACAAACCCTCCTTGGTTTTTATATGCTCCATCGATAAACATTTCGCTCAACAAATATTACAAAAATGTCATTTCTTTAACGGTCTCTAGATTACGACTACATCTTGCTCGTCAGTCATCCTAACTTGGCTCATTCTTTGATATCTAGCATATAAAACTTTCTGAATTTCTTATATTTCCAATTATATATAATCATATATTCCATTTGGCTATTCAGCCAGTGAAGAAAAACCCTTTTCTACATAGATTAACTACAGACATGCAACATTTTATCTCTGACGCAATTGATAGCTTAGTCCAGCTCGAATAAAATATTTTAGAGGATGGCAATAAATTGTACCTGATCACAAAAGATGTCTTCTCCCCTAGACTATTCCCCATCCATAGATGTATGCAAATTAATATTGACAGATTCATGATAGGACACACATCTCCATATCATTGTATCTCTATATAAATGCCTCCGATCCATCCCTTTCTGCTATCGGTAAATATGTTCAGCTCAGTTGGTAAACGCTTCATTTTCTTATGGCGATGGTCTTACTATATGATTTAATTTATCTTGTTTACCAATCTAGTCATTCTAAATAATTTCAACGTCTTTCTACTTATTATATAAATTGTGAAAACAATGTAATGAAACTAGTTGGGTAGCGTTCGATCTTGTAGTATACAGTACTATACCATTGGAGTGCAGACAGGCCAACATACCTGTCATTTGGTCGTCAGTAACAATTCTTTTTGTGAACCGAATTTTTCGAGTGCGTTCTGAAAATGAGTGATAATAATTTCGAGCAAGGGTACGCTATCAAGTTTTGTTTCCGACGAAAACTTTTACCAAACTTCAAACAAAAAGTGATAAAAATATTCACAGAATTGGAGATCTTGTGCCTTTTAATTGTCGGTTGACGGTTGACGGTTGATTGCAGAACAATTAAATTTGACTCACACAACTATTCATCAGATTTTGACAGTGGTTTCTAAAAAGTTCACAGGATTAAAAGAACAACAGAAGGGAAACATGAAAAGTGTAATTACTGGTGATGAGTCTTGAATTTTCGAATACGACCGAGAAACGAATGGCCAGAGTCAGGAATGGCATACTCTAACCTCACTACGACCAAAAAATTAAAATAAGCAAATGAAAAATCAAAACCATGCTAAATTGCTTTTTTAATAGCCAGGGTATCGCCCATAAGGAATGTGTGCCTCAATGCCAACAAGGGTTTTATCCCAGAAGTTTATTCGAAAATGGGTCATTCGTGTAAGGCCGAACATTAAGAACACCTAGGTGCTACGAGGGTGAATCAAATATAAACCGGAATTTTAGCCAATCACGAGCGGGCTATCAGAGTAGGTCGTTGCTCGGTAATACATTAGGAACGGGGGAAATGATCGGTAAGCTGTTTCACTCAGTTTTTTTATCAGTACAACAATGAGTGAGCAACAGGTTCCACCGCCCGTTGCTCATCGGGTTATAATAAAGTTTTTAACCAAGGAAAACGTTAAACCATCCAAAATATTAATTCGGTTGAAGATTCAGTATGGGGACGATACCCTGTCTAAGACGCAAGTGTTTGGTTGGGCCAAGAAGTTTAATAGTGGACGAAAAAGTGTAATAAATGTAGTGTCACTGCTGACAACATTGTTGCAGTTCGCGACCTGATCGAAGGTGGCCGGTAGTTCACTATTCATGAAATCGCTTTAACGGTGGGTATTAGCTTTGGAAGTGCCCATCAATCATCAGAAATCATCTTAGCTTCCATAAAATGTGTGCCCGATGGGTTTGATTTTGACGAAGGAAAAACTGGAGAATATACATTAGGAAACTCTTGAATACTCTCCATATAGCCCAGATTTGTCACGCTGTGATTATTTTTTGTTGGCGCCCTGGAAAGTGGCACTTAAAGGGGTACGATTCGACAACGATCAAGATGTTGGTCAAACGCAAAGTTTTTACGAGCAAGGAATTCACAAGCTTCCAAACCGCTGGAAAAAATATATAGAGTGTGGAGGAGACAATGTTGAAAAATAATCAAAAGTTTTTGCTTAATTTTATAAATAATAATTATGTATAAAACAATTCTGGTTTATATTTGATTCACCCCCGTACATCACGACAATACGATTTTCTACACACGATTCTAATGAACGTATTTTTGGAAATATAAATATTATTATGGCTTCAGAGGCACTTCATTCATTAGACTTGAATTCTTTTGATTATTTTATTATTTTTTCAGTAAGATTACGTTTTTCTCGTCATGTTACGTTAGGTAATTTAATTCGTCTTGTCCTCAGATCTAGTCATTCTAAATAACCTATCTAAAAATCTCAACTTTTGTGTACTTATTACACTCTAGTGTTTTATCAAATATTGACCATATTCATTATCTCAACATGCCCATTCATCTATTTTGTTTATATCTCTTTTTATCTATATCTCAATTTGATTGACCTGTCTTGTCCCTGTCCCTTTTGCAGATATACAATAATTCTTTTATTCTTTCAAAGTACATCATTATTTATCAAATGGGCCCTTAGATCATATCTTACTTTGGAAATAATGCCGCGAGCTTTAATAAAAACCGTCGACTTGATTTTTACCTAGAAGGATCAAGTTTCTACGAAGAAACTGATGATAAGTGGGACTAAATCTACAGAGAAACCATAGTTCGAGAAGCTTATAAACAAGTCCCCATATATAACTTTATCAAAGACTTTCGTGAGATCGTAGTCGAGTAGAGTCGCAGTAGAGCCGTGGGAAGCAAATAAATAATTTTCCCTCCTTTGAAACAAAAACTGTTATAAATATTTTTATTTTCTTTTTCGAATAAATAAATAGTTAGTTAGTCCAGATTTAAAAATAAATTTGAGAAACACTTTTATTTATCTAAAGTTGACATCAGAATGAATTATGATTTGCCTTAAAATAAATACAAAAATTAATTGTAATAACAGGATACATGTTTTCAATGAAAATAATCAGAAAAATACATTGTAGTTGTTTGTAGTAACTATTTTTATCACTTTTTAAAAGTGTTTTGTTATTACATCTCAACCTTGTAATGTATTTGAATTGTAAACAGATATTTAAAAATTATTCAATAGGCATGTTAAAAAAAAATAGAATAAACAGTAATAGATTTAGTATATGTTAGTGAAAATGTGTACACATTTATTATTATATGCACATTATTAATCAAACTGAATTAATACATACTATGTTGGGATTGCATACATGACACTAAATTATAAACCTGGTGGAATACTTTGAATTACTAGAGCTTCTTTTTTCAAAAATGTCTTTTTTATTAACACATTTTGGTAAAAAATCATTAGATGGTTTTGAGAAAATTTAAATTCATTCTGCCAAAATGGAGCAAAAACTCATGCGAATCTTAGCTAACCGTTTGAAAATATTCAATAGATATCCAACGATTTTGATCAAATGACTCATAATCAGGGATAATGCCTGGTTTTATTGTTATACAAGGGTAGAGTAAAAAATTAAATACTTTTTAAATAACATGTTTTTTTAATCGAAAATCGAATAATTTTTCAACGTAGTCTCCTTTTAACGCGATATCAATGATTTTCCAACATTTTATGCTTTCCAAAAAAATACGACCTCTCATACTTTATAAAATATCATTTTATCTTTCGATTTGATGTATTTCATACTATTAATATTTCGTGAATGTATTTCCAGCCAACCATTTCCTATTGTTTACAAAGAGAAGCAAGTCAGAGGGGGCCAAGTTCGGAAAATAGGGTTATCAAGTCGTATAAATGATCTATTTATTTTTTCAATTTCGCTCATACAACGGCGACAGAGTAGACTTTTTTCTTCGCCAAACGAGGACTTTTTTATCAACTCTTTGTTCAATTTGATCAATAATACCGATGTGTTCGACCTATGTCCGCCTTTTCCTTTTCTAAATAGTCGAAGAATATAATGCCTATCCACTGTTTTGACTGTTCCTTCATTTCTGGTGTGTAGTGATGAATCCAAGTCCACCAATAGTCACATACATGTCTGAGAAATAGCCAGTTGATTTCGTATTTGGTTCTCAGTGAGCAAACGCGACACCCATCGCGGCGGTAACTTGCTAAAATGTTCATTTAGTATGCTCCGCACGCGTTCGTACGATATATTTATCATCTCAACAAACTCTTAACAGCAGAGTTACCATAATAGAGAGTTTAATACAGAGTTACCATAATTCGGAGGTACCATTTAAATTCAATTAAAACTACAACCAAATTAGATACCTTGATACTATTTATTTTATGTGTAATAACATTCAATGGCATTAATGTTTGAAAACAACCCCAAAGAAAATAATCTAAAGGCGTTCAATGACATGACCTTGGTGGCCGATTAACAGGTTCTTTTCTTGAAATAATTTCCTCACCGTATTGTTCCCATAATAAACATGTGAAGTCATCCTCTTGAAATACATCTCTTGCAGATAAATATCATTCAAATTCGGTATTAAATAATCATTGATCATCGTTCTGTAACGATCTCCTTTACCGGTAACGTACTTTCCAACTTGCTTTTTAAATGAATATGGTTCAATGATACCACCGACGTATAATCATACAATTCCTGCGAACGACGACGAATTAATAAGTTTGGATCTTGATCAACACTGTCAGCAACTGCGACGATATTTTTTCGGAGCGTACAGTTTTTTATCTTGTTTGATTTCATATCGAGCAATGAAAAATTCGTTCGTAATTTGTCGATAATTCTGTGACTACATAATACATAATTGGGCGAAATATACACCATAAAACAGTCTATAATTTTGGCGCAAAGAACACTGATTTAATAATAAATTTCAACAATTTGCAAACGTTCCATGATATTTGACGAACTATATTGAATAATTTTCACGTAGACTCATAGTACGTTTGATAGCGACCCCTAGCGGAAGTTCATATACACTAAAAAAATGATGCATTATTTCTTGAACCTTTCTTTTGTTTACGCGATGGTTTTTCCACCCATAAAGTTGTGTTTAATCAACATACAAAATTTGCTTTTTCCATGATTATGAGCGTGATGTTTTGGGTGTGGTATTATGAGGGGTTTACGGATACATCTCCATTGGTTCTGGAGAGAAGAGTCACTGAGGATGTGTATATCGAGAAAGTTTTAAATCATGTTGTGCGTCTATTCTGAGGTGCAGTTGGCTACGGATTTGTTTTCATGGATGATAACGCACCTCCTTATCAAACAGCAGAAGTTAAAAAAATTTTGAAGAAGAGGGAATAACCAAGATGGGATGCCCAGCAAATTTCCGTGACATGAATGTCATTGAACATGCTTGGGACATTCTGAAAATACGCATCAAGAAAAGAAACAATCTCCTTCTTACCCTGCGAGAACTAAAAGATGCTGCTCGTGAAGAATGGAAGGGAATTTTACAAGCCCAAATTGATTATTTAATCGACAGCATGCCAAATCGCCTACAGGCACGCATACAGACCCATGGAGGAACTACTGCTTAGTAGTTTATTTAAAGTTGTTTTTTTAATTTTTAAATTACTTTTGAAGGCAATTACACTAAGTACAATAATGTTAACAGCACAGTAAGTTAATTTTTTGACTCCAAAATAATAAATCAATTTTTCACACATTGGTTATTTGGTATCAAGTTTTATTTGGCACCAGTAAAAGTTGTAATAAAATGATGATTACATAAAGGAGTAAAAGAAAAACGTAATATCAATAAAAAAGTGAAATATTTGAATATTCCAAACATTTAGACATATGTGTATATAATATACTAGCTAAACCCGGTCACACTTCGCTGTGGCTCAGTCTGATATGAAATGAATATGAAAGTAAATAAAAGTATTCTATCGAACACAGATTCACCGAGGAAACACATTATTTAATTAAATACCCTGCTTTGCGTTGCAGTGTCTATGATGTGGAATGAAAGAAAAGAAGAAAAAAAATATTTTTCACATAAAATCGGTTTTTATTGTAAAGTTAATGGATGGACTTCATTTTTTGTTTGTCTGTTTTCTGCATAAACATAAAGATCAGACGGTCTACCGACTTTGGAGCATGCGACGTATAATTGCTCATGAGAGAAGCATTCATGTTCTAAATTCAACAGCACACTTGCAAAGATTGTCTATTAATAGTATGAAAACGCTTGGGATATGCCGCACTGAATTAAGCTCGGTGGGCGTCTGTGATCTGACAGGTTTCATTTTACCAAACAATACGCGGATATTCAAATGTAACGTTGTGTCAAAATTTCAAGTCAAAAATTACAATGTACCAATTGCATTCAAAAGTAATTTAAAAATTAAAAGAACTATCAATAAACTAGTAAGCAGTAATTCTTTCATGGGTCTGTATGCATGCCTGTAGTCGATATGGCATGCTGTCGATTAAATGATCAATTTGGGCTTGTGGAATTCCCTCCCATTCTTCACGAGCAGCATCTTTTAATTCTCGCGGGGTGAGGGGGCGTGTTTCGTTTCTTGGTGCGAGTTTTCAGAATGTTCCAAGCATGTTCAATGACATTCATGTCAGTGAAATTTGCTGGCCACCCTAACTTGGTTATTCCCTGAGAAAATTTTGTACTGCTGCTGTTCGATGAGAAGGTGCGTTATTATCCAGGAAAACAAATCCGTCACCAATTGCACCTCGGAACAGACGCACAACAGGATTTAAAACTTCCTCGATATACACAGCACCAGTAACTCTTCTCTCCAGGACCAGTAGAGATGTGTCCGTGTACCCCTCATAATACGACCCCAAAACATCAAACTCTCATCTTCAAATAGGATGCGTGGTTGAGCTGTTTCTAGTCGGGCTTGTTTACCTGGAGCTCTCCAAACCAATGTTCTTCGTGAACCAGAAACCAAGCCAATTCTCGTCTCATCGATGAACATCACGCTATTCCAGTTAGGACTATGATCGACCATTTCTCGAGCCTATTGCAATCTTACTTTTTTTTGTTTGAAGGGTTAATTTGGAAACACGTAAATGTTTTCTACGATGCTTTTAAGAAGAATTTACTGCTTTCAGTCTGCGTGTTTTCGTTTGTCGTGAAACATTTACCCCTTCAAGCCTTTCAAGCTTCCTTAATATACCACTTGTAGATTCCAGACGATGTATTCGAGCTATCATTGATATCTGCCGGTCTTGTGCAGCTGTTGTACATAGTTTTCTACCACTTCTGGGGCGATCATTTACGTCATTTGTTTCTTGGGATTTTTTATGGATTTTCGATACAGTACTTTGGGAAACATCTATAAATATCACTTTGATTAAAGCCCTGTTGTAACAAAGTAATTACTCTTGATCTGTTAAAATGAGATATCATGTTTATGTATTTTTAAAATGGTTGATTGAAACTTGAAAAAAAAACTGAAATAATGTGTATGTACCAATATCAACGGAATGGGCAAAAATCGAAAAACCTGTATTATCTGCCAAACAATACATTTGTTATTTTCATTTATAAACGGTCTAAATTAAATAACGATCACAAGTTTTACAGTATCATAGGCGTAAATATATTATTTGTATATATTCCAAACTTTTGGACATACGTGTATGTATTTATTTGATTTAGTTGTCTAATTCATTTATTCATCCCAGCTATATGCAATATATTTCGTCAGTATTCAAACTGCGTCAAAAAATATGAAAAAAAAGAATGTATAAGAAGAAATACACAGTATATCGGAAAGATAACAATACTTCTTAAATTAAGAAAAAACAATTAGTTATTTTGCTAAAAGTATTTGTTTTTGTTCAAAATACATCCCTTCCGCATCAATACACCGCTGGGTAGGTTCTGATACGTTCAACCAACGCTAGCATAGATATTTTATATCATTTTTCGGAATCGCCTCAATGCACTCGTCAGGGCTTCTTGGAACTGTGTAACATTATCATAAAATGTTCTTTTCATGGCCAGCTTGAGTTTCGGGAACATAAAATAGTCATATAGATACAGATCAGGCAAATACGGAGGAAAAACTAGCACACACACTTGTTTTTTGCCAAAAATTCACAAAAAGCGATGGTCCTGGGGAATGTGCTTTAGCGTGCAACAAAACCAACTTCTCAGCGCTCGATATTCGGTCCTCACTTGAATGATTCTCTCCCACAAACGCTCCATAACACCCAGATAATGTTCACCAAAGAATCGTAATAACAAATCAACATTGTCTTTTCTTGTGACTTCTGGAAACACTATTTTTTTCGATTTCGGTAAGCCTGTGAACTTCCATGTAGCACTTTGGCGCTTTGTTTGTCGATCGTACTTGAAGCGCCAAGTCTCATCATCAGTTACAATTGATTTCAATAATGTGCAGTTTCGTTTGGCCGTTTTAATAAGGCCCTTGCAATGTTCAACGCAAGCAATTTCTTGGTCCTCATTTGGGGCGTAGGAACAAACCAAGTTCAGACTGTTTGTTTAAGTCACTGGCGAATTTTCGTGAATCATATATTCGGTCATATTTAATTCCTCCGCTTTCTATCTCACAGTCGAATTCGTATCGTCGGCGATCATTTCACGCATTTTTTCTACCAACTCAACCCGATTTTTGTTTTTTTAGCCGGCCTGGCTTTGGGTTTTCTTCCAAAGCTTCACAGCTGTCCTGCAATCGCTTATACTACTCAAACACACGTGTACGGAATAAGCAATCATCACCATAAACGATTTTGGTTAATTCATATGTTTCTGCAAGAGTTGCAGCGAGCTTAAAACATAATTTACTATTAGATCTTTGTTCCATCCTTGTTCCATCTTTGTTCCATCCTGTTTTTGTGATACGAGGTAACAAAAGGTACGGTCACTTAAGTGCTATAACTTATTAATCTGTTAATCAATTCTAATTATGGTGGTCTCGTTTTATAGAGGAGGTATTCAGCTTTCAGATTATATATAATTTCAATAGATAATGCTACAGTTCCGTTATTTCTCTGTTATGTACTGTGTAAATATTTAAAACTACGAAATCCCGAGACATATTTTAAAAATAAATTATAAAGCTCGATATATTTACGTACCAAACAAATTTGTAAATTTTTAGATTCATTTTATTCTTTATATTTTTGATTCATATACTATTTAAAATTATTGATTGATTTGTCTGTTACTTTGTGATAGTTCATATTTTAAAACGGAATAAAACAATTTTTTACTTTGCTATCTATCACTTTTATTTTTAAACTAAATTTGTGTAACTATAGTTTCGTAAAACGATTTTACATTCTCAAACACTACTTTAAAACTAAGAGTTAGTTTTAAGTAGTGTTTGAGTCACTCACATCACAATCAATTTATAGACTTCGGGTAGCACAGA
The DNA here is from genome assembly GCA_031761425.1 of Cosmopolites sordidus. Classification (NCBI taxonomy): domain Eukaryota; kingdom Metazoa; phylum Arthropoda; class Insecta; order Coleoptera; family Curculionidae; genus Cosmopolites; species Cosmopolites sordidus. The sequence goes on along the minus strand of JARFXV010000746.1, from coordinate 248,392 downwards.
GGGGAATGCAAATCTGTATGGTTTGCAATACAAAACGGGACAGAAAAATCTGCACATGGATCAGAGAATAGACGAAAGTATATGACATCATTGCAAAGATGAATGAATTGAAACTGAGGTGGGAAGGTCATATAGCGAGGGGATGTGACGACAGATGGACCAAAGCAATCCTGGAATGGATACTGTTTTGTCATAAGCATCCATGAAGAAGGCCTAAAGCACGATGGATCGACTATCGGGACACTCTATATATTATTAGTATTAGAATTACTATATTCTCGGGTAGAAGCGCGTTTTATATTTGTAAAATTGTAAAATCTCGAAGTTTTCCTTCTGTGACTTTTCTAGTTGTGAACCCTGGGGTGTAGGCAGATTGAAACCTCGGGGGAGCAAATCAACTACATTCTCTTGATAATGGCTTCAAACTGGAAACCGAAACGTTTTTACAAATCTAAAACAAGGTTCTTCCCGAGAACCTAGTAACTATAATATTACCGACCGCGGAAACATTTCCGAACATCTTGAAAAGCTATGACAAAAATTATCATTTTAACCAAATAGATATAAAAGCCTATTGGTAAATAATTGCTTATTATTCAACATTATTAGATTATTTAATACAAATAACGAATTAGCCATAGATCAGCCAACAAATCCAACACTTGGGACTAATTGCGGTGATCATTACGACAAAGGATGTTAGAGGCAAAAAATTACTACAATATGTCAGTGTGTGTATATTTTATTTAATTTTATTTAAAAGCAAAATTGTATTCTGTACGCAAATATCACGATATGCTTCTTAGTTTCGGAAAAGCTGATGAAAACCAGCTTAGAAGTATACTAGTACTCAAATGGTGGAGATTTTGAACATTTCATTTAATAAATCAGGTGTTTCTTAATGTAACGTAAATCTTTTATATGTTATGATGTGAAAAAATACTACTAGTAATTTCAACTTTAACATTAAACGACAATAATATGTAAGTTTTCCTTTTTTTTTGCAACAAAATCAACCAAATTTATACTAAAACGTATGGAGTAAATGTTAAAAAAAAATTACTATTACTATTACAGTTACATTTTATAAATTCCGCTTCACCCCAAATGGACTATCCAAATAAACACGACAATGCGACTTTGTCAGTTTTTAATAAAATTTCAAACATTTCTAAACCGTTTTCTGCGGAAATTGTTACATTTTGGATACATGTTTTAAGAACTGTAAATTGCTTATATATTAGAAAAATACCTAATATATAAGCAATTTACGAATTTAATTACCAAACAAAAACTAAAAACTTACCAAAATTAACGAAGAGAAACAAAAACCCTAAAGTAAACCAAAAATAGTAACCCAACAGTAATCGCAACAAAAACTTAGCAATGAATCAATGAATGTGAATATTCATATAACATAATAAGTTAATATAAAGAATCCCAAAACACAACTGATATATTAAGGTATTAATATGTTTAATACCATACTTATCAGCCACTTCTGAACTATGTATTTTAAACTTCTATATAAGTACGTCAATTTTTACAATTCATCTTTGTCGAACATTTAATAAATGAACTGAATAAAAGTTTTTTATGTAGAGAAAAAATAATATAGTATTTATGAATTAAACTATAAAGCTGCTATTAAAATATTAGAAAATATGAGTAAAGAGAATTTTTTCATAATAATGTACTGAAATGTCTCATCACACCCTTCATATGATGCTAAAAAGCATTAATAATGACATTATTAAACGTCATAATTATATTTATAGTTTCTTTTATTTTGCTTATTCCTTTTAGATACATCTTGTAAGTATTTTATTGGTAGACTAGGGTTTAACAAAAGTATTTACCTTTAATAAATAAAGAATTATACTTCTCAGAGGTCTAAACCAATTTCAATTTTTTGTTCCCACAAATAAACATTACTTCCTCAGTATTAAAGTGATTTGACTGCGAAATATTCAGCCCACCGTTTTTTAACAATGACCTTAATACGAGTGATTATTTTAAAAAAGGCTCCAAAGCGACTGACACCGCTCGTAAGATTTGCCAAGCAGAGAAAAAAGGTGTCGCATCAATCCGCACCGCTTAGTCCTTGTTCAAAAAGTTCCTAGAGGGATCGTCCACGGTCTCTTAATACCGACGTTTTAAAAGCAGCTATGGCTACTGATCCTAGAACAAGCACAAAGAAACTTTCAGGGAAATTAAGAGTATCCTACAATACTGTTGTAATAATGTAGGATGGTGCCATAAAGTGAATAATTATGCACGTCAAAAACACAAATTCATTTGGTTCATCGTAGTACTTATTGGTACCAGTAGCACTTCAAATTTATGAAAAAAATACACTTGGTTTTAAAGTAAATGGAAATATTATTCTACTCTCAAAAATATTTAAAAACAAGGACATTTATTCCGTGCTCCAAGCAACAATTTGCCCATTCCTGATGCACAAGTTGGCAGCCCGACTGATGACGGTTTTAGGACAGAAACCGGTCTCGGAAGACGCTGGCTGACGTTTGATGACAACTGAAAGAATGGACAAATTTTTTGCGTAGAATACGGAAGATTTCCTTTTATTGGAATATTATTCTTATTGAGAGAAATTACAGAATGTCGTGCAATGTTCAAGGAAAAGTTTATTCGAAAGTAATAATAGTATAAAAAATTATTGCATTAAAAAAATTGTGTTATTTATATATCAGTACATACTCATTAAAAATATATTACTCTATAGCAATCTGAAAAAGATAATTATTATCTCATATTCTAGCAATTACTATTTTCGAGCAATATACAGTTATAATAATATGTTGTAGAAATTGCTTAAAAAACGCTAATTTTTTTTTCTTCGTTGACCAACAAAGCTTTCATCTTAAATTAAAACAGACATATTTTAACCAATAAACAATTGAGAATGGATTTGAAAGTAGACAGCATTATTCAGTGTGTTAATTAACTTGATTAAGTTGCAATACTTTCAAAATAATATAATCCTAATCAATTATTGCATATGGGATGATATGCATCCCATATTTTTAGACGTGCTTTATTCTATTGAAAACTGTTTAAGGGAACAATAATTAATATTATTAAAACGAAAATCCTCATTCTTCTAGGCAAACAAATTTTCAAACATAGATTTTCTATCAATGTGTGGCCGGCAATTGTCAATGTTATTGCTGCACGATGGAGCGCCAGCCCTTTTTAGGCATACAGTGAAGGAGTTTTAAGACATAATTTTTTCTAATAAGTAGGTAGCTCGTGGAGAGCCAGTTGCGTAGCCGCCTAGGTCACCAGATCTTAACTCTTGTGATTTCTTTTTTTGGGGTCACATGAAAAGCATAGTTTTTAAGACTCCAGTAAATACAAAGGAAGAACTTATTGTTCACATAGAATAGGTCGATGAGAATATTAGGGGAAGACATTTATAACTATTACGCGCATGCACCGACCTTGGGTACATCGCGCCCAACATTGCGTGGAACGGATCAGCGACTATTTTGACCCTTTTCTTTAAGTTGAAGGTGCAGAACCCGAATGAATCTTTTCGAAACTAATATGATAAGTTTTCATATTTCAGTATTTTAAAAAACAGGACAGGACAGGGCCGGGCTGGGCAGGACAGGACAGGGCAGGACAGGAACGGACGGGACGGGACGGAACGGTACAGGACGGGCATTCATTCATTGTATCCGACAGGCATTAAAAAATATGGGCGGCAGCCAAAAGTCAGTCCTGAAGTTAAAGAACAAATTTTACATCTTGTTGAAGACGACTCTAAAAGAAGTTCTCAAAGGATTGCCAGACAACTTGGAGTTTTATATTCGTATTTGGGAAGACTTGTTTATGCTGTACTAGTCTTGCATGGACTCAAATGGTGGACATTTTGAACGTTTAATTCAATAAGACAATTAATCATGTGTTTCTTAATGTGGCGTGAACAGTTTAAAACGTATTATGGTGTGAAAAATTGATGCTAGTCATTTCAACTTTGACATTAAACGATAATAATGCGCAAATTTCCATTTTTTTTGTAACAAAATAAACCAAATGTATGCTGAAACGTATGGAATTAGTGACTATGAAGATATTAAAAATATTAAATAAAAATGTTATTTAACTTTTTTATTTTCAAATATCTTAAGAAGCCAAAGAAACTAAAAACTGAATTCCATTCGATCATAATAAAAACGACAGTGAGATATTATCAATTGTTAAGAAGATTTTAAGTTCTGACTTGTTTTTTATGAAAATGATTGCATTTTTGATACATTTAAGGAAACTGTTTGTTCTTGAAAATCAAATAAAGAATCGATGGTTAAATGCATGAAAGTACTTTACTTTTTTACTTTAAATTCAAATAAATCAATAACCAAATTAGGAGCCTTGAAACTATTTATATTTTATATGAAATAACATTCAATGGTTTTAATGTTTGAAAACAATTTCGGAGAAATGTACGCCTCAGCTACTCCTGACAAAGCGTATTCTGTCCATCCAATTTTCAACCACCTTTTCAAGCAATTGGGGTTTTATGTCCGCAATTATAAGTTATGTTGACTTCCAAAGGACTCATAATTGCTCGGCATAATCGGCATATATCAAAAAATTATCATAAACCCAAAGAAAATAATCTAACGGTGTTAAACCACATGAATTATCAACAGATTCTGAAAGCATTTCACGCTGCTCGATATTGAAATAAAAACAAGAATACAAAACTCTGTGTTCCGAACAAAATATCGCCGCCGTTGCTAACAGAGTTAGCTAAGCTAACAGAGTCATACAGAGTCTAACAAAGTCATACAGTTAACGCAATAACCGATTTATTGAGGCAACAATTCGTTGAGAAAATTATTTCGACCAATTATTTCCAACTTATTGCAGTTGGACTCTTCACTCGAAGCGAACAACACTTATATGATGATTTGCCTACTATTGACTTGCGGGCAAACTCTGTTCGTTTGACAGAGACCCCTATGGGAAGTTCGGACACACTAAAAAATCATCCTGTGTATATCCTATCCTCATCAATTCTCGTTACAAAAAAATATAGTACTGTGAGAACGTTTTTAGGCTGTTTTGGATCAATTACCAAATCATATATTCATCCATGTGGTCTGTATACGTCTATGTATTTAAGTTCTGTGGATACACTTTTGTTCGTTTCTGTTGACTTGGACTTACCCTTTGCCTTTTTGTTTATAGCTCATCAAGAAATACCGTATTTCATAACTATTGCTTCCAAAAAGCTTTAATTTAATAATAGAGCCTTGCTTTGCGTTTGTACTCATTAATTTTTTTCATAAACACAGCCTTTGCTGATACGTAACTGTTGAGTTACCATACAAACATCTGCGCGCAATTCTTGAAAACCAGATTAACCCCAACTTCCAATTTCACTTTTTACTTAAAATGGTTATGCCTATTATATTACCGCAAAATACTTTATAATGGTGCATTATTCAAATACATTTTTCATTGTAGAATGTGTTCTTTTGAAGGCTTTGCAAAATAAATGAAGTGGTGTAGATAGTCAATAAATAAGCTTTCATCTATCCATCCAGAGTCTGATACAGATCCAAGCATGCTAGGGTTGCTACCTTTTAGTAACAGAGCATACATCCGCTCTCTTTTAAATATATAAAAATGGAAGAATATATTGCCAGCCGCACTAAATGCACAAATAATTCTAGTTGTAGACCTTCTTTTGGCACTTGTTGCCTTGCCCACTTCGCTGCCAATATTTTCGAATTTCTTTGAACAGTTGATATACCTGCCTCATCAACGTTAAATAATTTATCAGGTTGAATTTGATATTTATTTTGTATGACCTTCAAATTATCATAGAATATTTTAACGTCGGCTCCATTAAAGGCATTGATACGATTCAACGAAGTTCCTTCAGGTGTCCTCACAGATATTCTGGAATGTCTTTTCATAAAATTATAATACCTGCCTTTTCCGGCTAGCTGTTTTACTCGGACAAAATTATGAGGAAGGGTTTTCAGCTCTGCAAATTGGAAAGCTATTTGGCGAACTTTTTTTATCGATAACCCATAAAATAGTTTGCTGCATTTTATAATATAGTCTTCGAGTTCTAACTCTTGCGTGTTTGAAAATAACGATTTTCTACTAGTTCTGGGTTGTTTTATAACAGTCCTCTTCAAATAGTCGAAAATTGTAATTTTAGACACTGAATAAGCCTCTGCTGTTTTGCCAAGACTCGTTCTTTTGGTATTGACATCCTCAATAGGTTTTTGGAGATCATCTACTTTATGGTTTTTTTCCGTTTTTCCGATGTATTTACGAGGCATCTAAAACAATTATAAGAAAAAAATTAATGAAACGACGAACTAACGAAAAAAGGCCGAACATTCGAGATTATACAACATGGTCTGTTAGCCATTACCTGGCAGGATCGAAAAAATTAAAATAACAAACACTATTTTAGGTTATATTACATTTACCGTTAGCGTTACTGTCATTAGAATCATCTAATTGTGAGTATTCTGGTATGTAAACGTTATATTACTACAGTTGATAGAAATCAAGCTACATCAAGTTACATTTACGAAAAAATTATACCGAAAACACACAAAAAATTAAAATATTCATACCTTGACTAGTGCGTGCGTCTGTTTCTCCCGTGTTATTGTCTAGCACTATAGGTGACTTGATAAGGTGTCTGAAAACAAAATACTGTTATCTCTTTCTAACATAAGAGAACTTTTGTGTTCGGGATTACATGCGTTCGTGTTTCCACCACTCTCCCCTACTTCAATTTGCAATTTGTAGTAAGTATGAATTAATTTTACTACACCATATTAGTTGGACATTCATAATGAAATACGGAGTGTTCCCTTTAGACTTACCATTATTGAATTAATGAATTATTATTTTAAAGTCTAGGGCCTCAAGAAGATCTTGTTTTTTAATAATATTGATAACCAGAAAATACCAGAAATCAATTACTTATTTTACGTTCTAAGTAGCCTAAATTTTATTAATCCTTTTTAATATTGTTCGTTTCAATGTCAAATTAATACAAAAATGTTATCGCACTTCCATTTTGAATTGTTCTTAAAAAAGAATAAATTAAAAATCAAAACGTTAAGTCATTGTTAACGTAATATGCAATGAAAATTCGTAATAAAGGCTAAAAACACAAAAAGTCAATATTCACTCAATTAAAGTGACCGAAGTTGGTGATAACAGGATTAAAATTCAAGTACGTTCAGGATGTCTGATTAGACTATGTGATATCAAGATGACGTTACCTTATTGTTATTATATTTGAAGAATATCTGACATGCAAAATATTGATGATTTTTTCGTTTCCGGTTATTCAAGACTACCTAAGGTAATATTTGGATTTTGACAAGACAGAAAATATGTTTATGAAAATAAGTGCGTCTTTACTGTTTATAAACAAGTAATCAAATTTGGAGTGGTAGCTTTAGCCGTAAATGAATTGTTTGAAACAACCCAGTCTGATCCAAATCTGATCGATCTCCTCAATAACAGTATATATCTTAATTATAACTGTTTTACAGTACTAATTTGAAAAAAGTATATTATACTTCTACTTTTTCTACTTTAGTCTTCTAGTAAAATACTCCTTCTATCAAATATCGTGAGCGATTTTAAAACGGACTATGACTAATGTTATTACACCATCACATTCATATTGAGATCCCCTGATTTGATATAGTAACTATACCTATAAGTAATGCCATTGATAATGTACATTTTATTTTAAGAGTTAATACAGTTTTAATCTACAATATAATATCCATTGTTAATGACAATCTTTGTCCATCTTTATGACACACTTTCTATTCCATTTTTATAAAATAGGCGCAATTTTGAAATAAAATATTCTTCAATCTTGCAAGAGTGCAGTCTTGAAAGCTGTCGCGGAAGAAATTTTATTCCATTTATAAGAAAATGCTCCATAAAAATGAAAATATGGTAATCTGAAGTGCAGCATCTGGAGAATTCGGTGGGTGAGGAATTGTCCCTAACTCTTTGATTTCTTCTTGGATAACTGGTTTTTTGAATAAAAAATTATTATCTATTACTATTACATATTATTAAATTTTAAAACTTTACCATAAATAATATTGATAATGGATAAGGTATTAAATGTAATGTAAAATAAAATCACGTGACGATTGGCTGCCATGTTTGTGACGTCATTATGTAAACGTGTTTTCACGTAAGTACTGCCAACGGTTTTTAGTTGTGTATATACTGTCAAAATTATTGAAGTTTAGTGCAAAAAAAATTGTTGGTTACTAATCTAATTAAAAGGAACGGAAGCTGAATATCGGATGGGCTCGGAATGTATACCGAACTTTAGTTAGCGCTTTTTTGGAATAGCGGTTAGCAAAGGATTTGATCTGTCATTTCGCCTCATTAAAATTAAGAGTTTTAACCGAACTAATAGCAGCCATTTTAAAAAGCGGTATTTAATATTTGAGTTATTTGACGTTTATGGCTACATGACGTCTGTATTGATATATTTATAAAATACATTAATAAAAAGTAAATATTGGTTTTCAAAAATATTTAAAAATGTAAAATATTGAATAAGCAAAAGATATTTTCTAGTTTTCCAATTATTTTTTGAACGAAAAAAAATATAAATTATAATTAGAAAAACAAAACACACACATACTGTTTAAATCACTAATTTTATTTTATTTTAATAAAAAAAATACCCTGTTTGATATACATAATATAACTTCCTAGAACTAGGATTATATGGATAATATTTTACAGTAAATTATAATATGTAATCTATAACTAAATTATATATATATTAATAATCAATACAGAATAAAAATTATATACATGTAAATTATATATATATATATATATATATATATATATATATATATATATATATATATATATATATATATATATATATATATATATATTTGTTTTTATAATAGTTGGATTATTTTCGTTGAAGTTTGCAATACTTTTAAAACCAAACGGATTCTTCAAACCACCACACTAAACTCTATTAACAATATTTTCAAAAAAAATCCATCCATAATACATTGTTGCTTTAATTAAGGTTTTCAGTATTTTTAAAATGATGACGATTTTTCGCATTACATGTTTTACAAACCACCATATTAGATTCTTAATTTAATAATACTTGCAAATATAAATAAATCCAGCTGCTAACTAACTCTAATGCATGACCAGCTAGAGATTTTCCAAATAAGAGAAGGCACCTAAACAATTTTGTGTGTATAACTCTCCTGTTAAGGCCTATCCCTAGAAAACCATTATCTACAACAACATATCCTGGAACTGCTGTCAAGCTACCATCAGTCTTCAATGCCTATAATAAATTTCTAATCTATGTTTAACCACACCCTATCAAATGAATATGTTCAATCAATAGATGAAATGTACCAAAATCCTGAAAAACATTAAATATTTTAACTGTTATGTTATATTTAGAATAAAAATATACAATTTTTTTTACTTTTTGTTTGGATGGTAGGTTTGCTTTTCTAATTTTCTTTTTTTTTGCATACTCCTTCAGACGTTTGATTAGATTCAATGCCTTCTCATTTGTAATAGTCCTTAATTTAACTAGTTGATGTTCATCCAACTAATCACAACAAATTTCTATACTCTCCGACCATCTACAAATTAGATTATCCTGTAATACTTTCAAAGTATGACTGTTCATAATTTTGTTCGAGTGTTGTTCACGAATTTTGTTCTTGTCTAGCTGGGTCTTCTTCAATATTATCATTCGTATCCTACAAAATAGATGATGCTGTAGGACTTTCCCATTGTTGTTACCCTGTTGTTGCTACATGCATATTCTTTGCGGACACGGAGGGATATTCCTTCCTACAAATTTGGCACGTTAATTTGTTTTCCCTTCATGAATTAAATAATATAAATAAAAGTTATAAAAACGAATACAAGAAACAAAAGGAACCCTAATCTAATTTCAATCTTTCATTATGAACTTACATTTAAGCCTCCATATTTTTATATAAAAGTATATGAGTAACGTCGAAAACAGCACTGAAAGGCTAAATAACAATTAAAAGCAAGCACATTTTTCAAATCACTAGCAAACCAACAAATGCAGTCAAATATATAAGGCAAACATATAGAGCAATGAGTAGGATGGATAAATTGTTTTATTTGCTCGGGACTCCGATTCTTTCCAAACGTCTTTTCGGAAACGGCGCGAAAGCAAATTTCGGTGGAACTTCCGAATTGTTCCGATCCGACCCGACATTGGCGTTCCTTTTAATGTTTCCTATTCCATTGTGAGGTCACACGCGCTCGGTTTTTTCGGGAACTGTCAGAGCGTCATCGGTACTAGGTTTAAAAATTTATTTTTAATTTAATATAACTTTTTAATTATAAGAAATATATATAGTTTTGTTATAAAACTTCAATCAATCAATGATCCTTTATGACAAAAAAAAAATTTCAAAACCTCAATTGTGACACTAGATCTTGTATTGTCATGATGGAGAATAACACTTTTTTGATTAATTAGTCTGGGACGTTTTCAAATCAAGGTCATGCTTATGTTGTCAAAATAAGCACAACAATATTGACAATAATCATTTCATTAGGATTCAGATTCTCATAACGAATCATGTCTGTAAAATCTCATCATACTAGCAGTAACTTTTATGAGGGTGAGGACCTAGTTTTGGAGTGGGCAAAGGTGGTTGGACTGAGTTTCATGGTGCATTGCTTTTCATCGCTTTTCATCTCGTATAACTTTTCATAGGCAATTTGTTGAAGTAAAGCCTCCGCCTAACCAGGATATCCAGAATATCCGCCTAACCAGGATAAAAGTGCACTGCAGATGATTACACATTGAAGTTTGTTTTCAATTGAAAATTTATAACACCCACATTTCTTCCTGTTTTTCAGTTGTTTGAAACACCAAATTAAGGCTCATGAAGTTTAGATTTTTCGGATCAGCATCAGTTTTAACCAACAATAGATCTTATCAAATTCAGATCTTCCAGATTTTATATCTTTGAAAAGATTGAAATCATTATCTTTAGATTTTGAAACCAATTTAAACCATTTTTACACCAACGTTGCTTCAAGTGCAACGTGCAACCAAGTGTCGTTACTAGGATAAACATTTGAGGCATTGTTACGCTTTGAAACTCATAAAGCAAAACATGTCCTATATGGAACTTATCACACTCATTTTTTCTTGACTCTTATCAGCTCATTTTCTTCAAAATTTAGCAATAGGCACCCTAAATATCAATATAATTAATTAGAAAATAGGTTGTGTTATATTAGATTAAATTATTGTCAGTTGACGGAAATGGTTTTAAAATTTGAAAAAACGGACATTACTTATAGGTACACCAGTTAGCTTTCAGTTGAATTTATGTTAACCGAAATTAAATCTGACATCCTCACTCAATAGATTTCCTATGCATGTTTTAAGTCCTACCTAGTTCTTTTTGAAGTTGTGCCAATTTAGTAATTAATTCCAAAAACGAAACTCACTTTGAACTATTACTGTCTATATTTTTATTAAGTGCTAAAAAGTCCCCACCACTACTGAGTGAAGATTTGTACGGAATTTTACAGACTACGTTTCAAGAATTAAAGAAATAATCAATATCATCATATAATAATTACTTAATATAAAAAAATTACATCGAATGAAATAAAAATGAATCATTAGTTTTTATATAATATTCAATCGTTTATACTATTGCAAAAAAACAAAACAATCACAGTATAAAGGGTTTGAGGATTATAAAAGCAACTACAGCGAACAAGTGGCGGTAAAGAGGGACTGAAGGACTATTTAATTTTTCTCTTTCAACTAGACTGCAGGAATTAAATTGTGAGTATGAACATGACCAACATATTTATGACTTTAAAACAGGCAAGTTTTTTGTTAAATCAATTTGCTCACACTAGCGTTAAGCTATACCAATTTTTCACGAACATATACTAATATTCTTTGACCACATTGAACGCAGGGACGGTAATAACTTGGAAAAAATGGTAGTACAGGGATGGATGGAGGGTTCTAGATCACGCGATAAGCCTCCAAAAAGATGGACAGGCTATCATATCTTCAGTGCGCAGCCAAGAAAGCCAGAGGTAGGAAAAATGCAGCATATATTGAGTAACCTATACTTAAATAAAAAACTAGCATGTGCTCCTTAGAAGAAAATCTCAAATAGGAACAAACATTTGACATATAATGTGACCTTTAAACCTGTCTGGACCTACGGAATTCATCTATGGAGTATCGCATCTTAATCTAATGCTATTCTCAAAAGATTTGAGACAAAAACACTGCGTGCAATTGTTGATGCTCCCTACTTTGTTCGAAATAAAAATATATGTCATGATCTAAATATTCCTACAGTATACAAAAAAATCAAGAAATACAGTACACGCTATTTACAACGACTTGAGAAACGCTCCAATCCACTAGCTTTAAGTCTCCTGGAAAACAGAGAAGGAATCAGAAGACTAAAATTTATTAAACCATTGGATTTATTACAATTTTTAAATTATAATTGGTATTATAGTTTTTTAAATAAGTGATATTAACAAAATGTTATAAATTCATGAACATTTAATTGTGTCATATAGAGTTGAATTTATTAGAATATACCTCTCTCAAGCAATTTATGCCTTAGGTCATATGTTATTATTGTTTGTATAAAAACAGATTGCAGAGTATACTTTAAACAAATGAATATGAGTATATATAAAGTAACAAACTTGATATCTAAATACCCAATTCATTCCAAAATAGCCCCACCAGATATGTTGAAATATAAGATGGTTGTTAACTATTTATTTTCGCAAATGAGTAAAATTTCAAATTGACCAATACAACTAAACTAAAAAACTCTGGACATTATCTAGATTTCTCCCTTTGTATTAAACTATAGACATATAGCTTTTTGATTGCCCTCCAACTCTGCATATTAAAATGTCACATGTTAATTTTAAAATATGTGAGAAAAATTGAAATCAACTGCATCACTGTTTCGAACTATAACTTTTAATAACTAATTTGTCCACGAGGAATTTTGATCAAGGTATGTATTATGATTCCTTCAAAATATTAAATTAATATTATTCTAAGCCACAAGGTATAATTTCAAGTTTTAATCAATCTATTATATTTACTTTTTAGCCATTGAACAAACAAAACTGTCCTTCCTAAAATACCATAAATGCAAATAAAATAATATCTATCGGATTTGAATAAAACAATAATATTGTTTGCACGTCCGTGTTTATTAAAGTAGGTCATTCGATCCTCCTGGCATTGCCTCCATATTATAATATACAACCATTTTAACTTTTCCGAAATCTCAATAAAGACCTACACCTTGATCTCGCTCAGTCCATGCTAAACAACACGAAATGTATACCCGTGACCGTTTTTCAGATAAATGTCAATGATACATTTCTCCTACGCTAAAATTATAATATCAATTGATTAAATTTTTCTTTCAAATTAATATCGATATAGTAAATTGTAATAAATTGTCGATTGTTTAATTTCAAGTTAAATTTTTACTTAACTGCAAAAAAAATTGCAGTTTTTGTTTTAACATATTTGGCCACATTTTCCTTTAGCTTAAATTAGGTCTCCTAGAAGCTTACTAATTATTATCTTTAAAATAGTCCAACAAATAAAAAAAAACATTCTAAAAAAACAAAAAAATATTTTTTTAATGATTGATTGGCATAATATTTCAAAAATTTTCTAATGTGGCACAAGGCCTGTCAAAATTAATTATTGCAATATAAACTGTCTAACTTATTTTGTTCAAATATTAGTAATTTCTATTTATAGTTGCATGTATTCAAAAATGGGGAACATCAGACCAGATCAGATGCAACAGTACCGAAAATAGTCCTTATCAACGAGAATGTTGATTGGTTATGTTATGGGCAGTGTTGAAAAGATTTTATATAGCGAACTGTGTATTGAAAAAGTATCTGCTCATTAAGTATCTAGAATAGTAAACGCCGACAAAGCGTACAGAGCGATGATTTGTCAAACGATAAGAATTCAAAGTCAAATAAAAGAATTTTCAAAGTTAATTGCTAAGAGTGGTTATAAACAAGTGGTTTGAATTTTGGCAAAGAATGCCAAACAAAGAGTTATACTGCTGCTCTATTCTAATGCATCATGAGATTGTTTAATTAAGCCACTTATGCTTTACAGATCGCTAAATCCTCGCTTGGAAAAATAATACAAGGATAACCTACTTGTGTTTTGGCGTTCAAACAAGAGAGCGTTAGTTACATGTATCATTTTCTGTGACTGGTTCAGGAATTGTTTTATTCCTGGAGTGGAAAAGTATTTAACAAAAAATAATGTAGATTTCAAGACAGTTCAAGTTTTTGACAATGCTCTAGATCACCCTCGTGAGCTTGAAGCTATGCATCCAAATATAAAGGTGATATATTGAGTTACCAACTCTTCGTGGTACGTCAGAAACTTCGACAATCACCGCGACTTCAACATCGCTTCCTCCAAAGACTGCTCAACATTGAAAAATGACTTACACCCCAAATTTTATTCCCGAAATGTCCGATTGTACAAAACCCTCTCCCCAATCTAACTCCCCTATCCTCTTTTTTACGCCCTTTTTTCTCCCCTTTGCTTTCTGTACACGCTTCGCTTCTAAAAATTAACTTCCAGAGGCCCTCACGGCTTCTTGTCTTTACATTTTTTTTTAATCAGTCATAAATAAATACTAAAAAATTAAAGACCGAATTTGAAAAATTAATCTGACTGAAGCTCACATTTCAAGGGTAATTTACGAATCTAAATAATTAAGTATCATGTAGAAATGAAATATTTCTATTATTTAATGAAATAGAATAAATGAATGAATAAAATGTCGTAGAGATTATCGAAACGCATATATACACACTTTTTGCTATACAATAGTTTATGGACCGGAAGAGTTACTGGCCTGTACTTTTTCGCAAATGATGTTAAGTAATCATCATTATCATCAATATTTGATGTAATAATCATCATTATTTGATGACTAGCCATCAAAGAACTAAATTATATAGCATATGGATCTGTACTGTATGCATTTCCACCAAGATTGTTAAAGCAAGTTAGCGAATTTATTCTCTCCTACAAAGAGCCTTTCCGGCAGATTTAAAAAGCCGGACATGTCACTCATTTAATACAAATTTTAGTCCAATAAAAAGTGTTTAAAATTGAAAAAAAGGTTCCTAATAATAACGAAAACAGTCAATTTTATGCTTTGAAAGAATGTTGTATCCTTCAATACCCCAACCAGTGGTAACAACAAGTACTGGTTTATCCACATTTATGTCTAAGATAAGTGAGTATGAATGAATAACTAAATAAAATAAGAATTTTTTTTTAAAAGAAAGCGCAATTCCAATAATTAGTATCATAGTGTAAGAATCTTTTTTGAATGATTATTAACAGCGTAGCATACAAGTTTGTATTTAAAGTGAAAAAAGTATTTTTAATATATAATTTAGCATATATAGTAGAATTTGTTTTCGTATTGATATCAGGAAAACAGAATAGATGCGATATCGAAAGGGATACGCCATATAAAACGGGAAAATATGTAAATGTGTTCAATTCCAACAATAAAATTAGTACAATTTTTAAATAAAAATCTCTTTTGCAATGAAGCACGTTTCTTTTTAATGAAATAAAATGCCGTAGAGATTATCGAAACGCATACACATTTCTAACAAATACAATTACATCACTTTTTGCTATAATTTATGGACCGCAACAGTTATTGGCCTGTATATTTTCGCAAATAGTGTTGACAATCTCAGTATTTTCAAAGAACTAAATTATATAGCATATGGATCTATACAGTACATATTTCCATCAAGATTGTTGAAACAAGTTAGTGAAGCTGTTCTCCGCTTCAAAGAGCATTTCCGACAGATTTAAAAAGTACCACATGTCATTTATTATAAATTAGAGTAAAATATCAACTGTTTTAAAATTGATAAAAAGGCTCCTAAAAGGACGAAAAAAAAAATGCTTTGAAAAAATGTTGTATCTCCAACATTCCATTGATTTATCCACATTTATGTCTGCAATTTCGATGTTAATGGACTTGTTTGCGCTTGTGCTACGCCAATATTGTAGACTAATAATTTAGAAACGCTGTTGTGTACGGAATTATCTCTTTAGGTAGATGTAGGAAACGAAGTATACTCAACTAAAAATCAATAAAAACTATGAAATTATGAATAACTAACAACAAGTAGTACTTCCTGGAACACTCAATACATGCTGCTACTTTCAAGGCTGAGTAAAGAAGCTCTTCCTGAAAAATTGTCATTTGTAACCAAGAATGAATCACTTACTACAATATAAATATAATCCAAATATAAATTTAAGCATTGAACTTTCTTAAACGTAACTTACCAGTAAAATTATTTAATTGATATAATTAATTAATGTATTTTTAGTTATTTATTTATAAAATAACACCAAATCATGTTTCTACGTTACAACAATCATTTTCATTATATTGCGTAGATTTACTTATAAGCTACTTCTACAAATATTTCGTTGTCTCTATTGTTTTTTATGATAAACAGTTTTTAATCTTTACTGTGCCTAAAGTACCTTTTCAAATGATAGAAGGTAATTGATAAAACAATTTATAATTTATCTTATATCTCTGTTTATTTTAAATACAAAGTACATACGAGATCTGATAAAAAAGAAAACCAGATTTCAATTTTTGTCACTCATAACTTTAATATTCTTTGCGCAGCGCTGTGATAATTAAATTCCTTTCCTGAAGTGGGTTTTGGAAAGAGCTAGAATATAGGCCTCTACGAATGTTATGACTTCTTCGTTCGGCTTTAAACTTATACTACTTAGCTATTTTCTGAAGGTTAGAAACAAAAAATATTCGAAAGAACCAAATTTAGTGATACTAAACTGAGACTGTAGATATTCCAACAATTCACACTTCAATTAGATTAATTTGACCATACCAAGGCACATTTGTGAACACGTGTTCACCTCTCCCAACATATTTGCCACGTAGGTACGAATTTTCTGATCAGTTATATTTTTTTTAAACAATCAATAAATCAATCTCAGTCAATTATTAAGTGTTTGAGAACTCTTCTGAGATGAAGCATTATTCTGGTGATGTACAAAGTTTAGTTCAATGTAGTTCGTTTTTACTTCTTTTCCAACTTTTCGTGACCAAACCCACATCGAAATTAATCAAAAATGAAGCTTTCAATAACCTAAAAACATTGCTATAATGTTATCGGCAGTTCCGTCTTTTCCATAAGGACACGTGGAGCACGAGCCCAGGACCCTCGCCCTGATCGGCGCCACGAAATGCCGTCGTCATCGTTTAACTTGAATGTAATATTGTTGTAGTCATCTTGACTTCAGGTTGCGGTTGCGTGCGGCAATAGATTTATATCAACTTACCGTCAAGTTGTTAATGAAGGTAGATGCGAAACTATGTCACCTAGCTATCATCTACTTTAGCACTGCACGCGCTGATGCTCTTAACGTTCTGCGTAATGGTTACAATCATATTTTTAAAGCGTTAACATCAATTGTCGGAAACACCGATCAACTAGGAGAAACAACAGACGAAGCTTATAGCCTTGCCAAAAAAAAATGGAAAAACTGAAGACTATTGTCCTAACGGAGATATGGAATGACCTTTTGGGAATTATCAAAAACCAGCATAAGCTTACAGAATAATACCATGACAACGGACGTTGCAACAAAACTTTGTGCATCTCTTGCCGTTTATATTAACAGCGCACGCAGTAATTTCGATCAGTACTAATCGGCTGCCAAAGAAAAAAATCCAAATGCTGACTATAAAGAAAACTCTCAAAGAAAAATAATTCGCAGCCCACAATCACTTTTTTGGAAGGACCATCCGAGACTGTGCAGTTCAATGGCAAAGAAAAATTTCATATAAAATAATTTTTTCACATAATCGACATAACGAATACTTATTTAAAGTAACGTTCGGAATCATACAAGGAAGTTAACAAACGTTTTAGTTTTCTTTCCCAGTTAAAAACAATCGATTCTTACTAGTTGACAAATAAATGCAAATAATTTGCAGAATTCCATCATGAACACATTAACGCTAATGAGCTCAAATCAGAATGTTTTCATTTAAAGCAGTACTTGAAAAACCTTCCAAATGAATCGGCAGACTTGAGTATATCAGCCTTACATACTCCAATAAAGGCAGATAAATTAGAAGACATTTTCCGGAATGTGGAAGTTGAAACAAGGATATTTCTTTGCCTAATGGTTACCAATTGCGGTAAAGTGCAATTTTCACAGCTAAAAAGAATAAAAAATGAATTACGACTGATTATGTTACAAGCACGACATACTAATTTATCAATCATGAGAATCAAAAGTGAAATCCTGCAAAAATTGGACTTTGAGGACATAATCGAAGAGTTTGCACAACAAAAATATCGAAAGAAAATATTAATATCAACGTAAGTCCAATTCCCAAAACAGTAATCATTTCACTTATATTTGCTTCGCATAAGGCTAACCATAATAACCAATAAAGTCACTAGATAAAAGTACATTCTCATGTTTTCATTCACATTCTTTTTTTGGCTTTCTAAAAGGGCCTTAAACTATGTGTGTCCATGGGCCCCTGCATGGCCTAAGACGACTTTGTTTATCGGTAGAAAAAACAACAAAATTTTTGATGCAGGCTCTAATTTCTTGCTGCGGTACCATCTGCATCTTCACTAAAAACTTTTTATTAATATTACTTGTGAAAATCAAATTTATCAAAATGAATTACATTATTGTAACTAAAATATAAATAACTAATAAATTAAAATTAGCAAATTTAATTTTTCTGTCATTGTATCATCAAGTGTTAATAAGTAATAATGTTTACAATTTTTACCTATGGAGGAGGTGCTCAATATATAGCATATACCGTTTTAAACTTTTTGGAAAACCTTGATATTTCAATAAAGGATTGTCGCGGGTAGAGCGACGACAATGCAGTAAATATGGCTGGGAAATATTCTAATCTTCATGCAAGAATAAAAGAAAAATGTGAATTTACTATTTTTGTCCCATGTGCTGCACATTCACTGAATTTAGTAGGTGTTCAGGTGGTGGGATGTGTTTCAACATATACTCATCAAACATTTTTCAATTTTTTCTCGAGTTCAAACAATCGATAGAAACTTTTGACAGAATGTTTAAGTGCAAATAATGCTCTAAAGTCCCTCTCTGAAACCATAGGAATAACTATAACGTCATGCTCAAAAAATCAATTAAAGACTGAAATCAAATTAGGACTAGTTGTAGTGAAATTGTTAAGAAAAAGTAATATGTGCGTGGGTACAATAATTACTAATAGAAGAATTCCAATGAAGAAAGGAAGAAGAGCGATAACTCAAATCAGCTAACATGTGCCTCAATTCTGCAAAGATCAAAAATATAATTTCATGCCCTATTATCTTCTTATTAATAATATTAATTTAATATACTGTCGTTCAACATTATACTAATGTTAGTAGTAAGAATATCACTAGATGATGTTTCGTTTATAGCTTACGAAAATTGATATGAGTAAATATGAGAATAGAGACAAATTATAAATATAAGCCGACCGTGAGTTCTGGTTGATTCTCCCGAGGCGACACACGTGGATCGTTATACAGTATTGTTATATATAGTACTATTTACAATATTTATATATAAAATATATCTTAGAGCAAGTTCACGAAAACGTTCATCTTGCACACGAAAACACAATCTTGCAAAAAAAAGGAAATACAATTGGTTGGAAGAAAATCGCTGGGTAGTATATTAATAAAAAAACATTTCCTCGAGTGCAGAACCGATTCAATTAAATGAGGTTGCCTCTTACATCTAGAGCTGCAATATATTTTCGCTGGGATTTTCCATTATTGCTCATTTAACGCTTGTAAACCATAATCTGTGTGGATTAGGCATGTTCATTTACATATTATTAATTAATGTACACATGTAAATGTTTACATTCAAATTCAGTTACTCTTAGTTAGTCACGTCTTACATTTACGCCACATTATGCTTTTTTATTTCAAAAAAGGCAGGACTACTATCCAAACAAAATTCTAGATTTATACCGTTTACCGAGAGGGTTCTGTTGAGGAGACTATTGTATAAAAGTGGTTTCGTCGGTTCATGGCCGGACATTTTAACCTAGAACTTTGGCAGAATTAGTAAACAGGAGGGGCGTCGTGTTTCATTATGACAATGTGTGACCACACATTTCAATCAGAACCCAGCAAAAATGTTGAGTTTTAATTGGAATATTGTACTCAATCCAGATTAATCACCAGACATTTATTTCGCATTTATTCCGCTCCCTCCAAAATTGTTAAATTGGAAATCTTTTAAAATGGAAGAAAAGGTGAATATCAATATGTTGATATTTTTGGTAAATAATAATGGTAGTGATATAATAAACAAAATAAGTATTAATAACATAAACTATTTTCTCTTCATTTTTCTCTTAAAAGAATCTCTTCGAATTTTCCGGACAACCCAATAATACACTCTGTCATAGAAAAAAAAGAAATTTTCTGGCCTTCTACCCATTATATGACAACAACTCATTATTGTGTTTCATCTACCAGCCAGGTAGTTAGGATAGCGAAAAACATACTATTCCACTTCTTGATGATAACATTAGTCTGTTATGTTGCTTCTAATGAAGACAAAAGGCGACCTAGTAAAATAAGCCCTACACAATAGACTCTAATATTTGCTGTACATGACGTTAAACATCAAACTGGGCCATCTGGGGCTTTTGTATTCTTCATGTACATCTAAATAAAATCGGGGATTGCTATTTATGAATCGGGAATAATAAATAAAAACAAATATTTATCATTGAAAATGGTTTTATTGTTTTTCAAAATATTCTCCGTGATGATCGATTCCAATAGAACCAAATTGCATAACACGTTTTCCATTCCGATTGAGGTATGTCTAATTCATGTATTTTGAACGCATCAACTGCTTCTTCTGGCAACGAAAATCGTTAACCACGTAGTTTATTCTTCACGGATAGGAACAAAAAGACATCATTGAGTACCAAATCAAAACTGTACGGTGGACCCCATCAATATAGTGTTTTGACCGGCCAAATATTGAGTTGTTCGGTCCGATGTGTGACAGCCCGCGTTGTCATGGTGAAGAATGATTCTGCGTCGCCGGTTGTTTTTCTTATTTCTTCACAGATTTCTGACAAACAAATAGTTGTGTACCATTCAAAATTGATCTTCTATGATTCTCTAGTGGTCTTTTAGTCAATTACATGCCAATTTTTCCTAAAAACACAGGGCGAACATCTTTTGTTGACTCATTTTAAAAGACCCGTACAGTCGACTGCAATTTACTTTCGGGCTCATGCACATATTTTCACTGCTAAATGTCCATGTAAAATCTTGTGTATGCTTGTCATTCTAATGCCCAGGGATGCCTCAATCTCACAATTGATTTTGGACGACCTTCTTTAAATTCACCCGTGAGCGAACAATGGCTACGATTGAATTCACTAAACTAGTGATAACTGTGGTTTAGATGGTGCTTCATTTCCTAAAGTCGAAGTAAGTTGATTGGTGCAGTGTTGTTGAAATAACGCACGTCAAAAGTCGTAGTAAATCATGGCAGAAAATTTCTCACGAATTAATTACTTGTTTTGTTTTGTTTTGACTGAGATGAAATTTTCAAGTCACTAAAGAACACAAACAGCGTCCGTATGATAAGACGTTCTGAGTATGTATACAGTCAACAATATCAAATTTTCAGATGTATATATCAGATGGCGCCTAGAAACATCACTGTTCTGAATTCTAGATACCCTCGTTGGAATGCCCGAGGAAACCCTCGTAACAATACTCGTCGTACTATGTAATCGTTTTCTACCTCTTTGCAATCGTCCCAGTTGGCCATCAATGATTAGAAGTAAGTTGAGATGATGCTGATACTGTTGCCAGCCATGTGAAAGACAGTAAACTAGTCAACTGAAACTTAGCCACTCATCAGCCTAAATTTCAGGCGTCTCTTTTGAACATCGTGTGTGCGCCTTCGATGTCTTATGCCTATTGTTTTTCGATTTTCGTAATTGTCAAATCACGTTAACATCTCTTAGGGTAATTCCATTATATTAAAAACAGTTTTAATTATGAAACATCGGTAGCTTTATTAAGTCACAATAAACGATGTGACGAAGAAGGACCAAAGCAATCATGTTTTTGATACCGCTTAATCTAAACATTCACGAAGGTGAATTAGATGCGTATAGACCCGGTTGAATCCCGCAAAGCATTCTGACTCATTTTCGAATGTTCTTTCTGATCCTCCACACCTCTCTCATCCTTTCTCCGTAAATTCTCTTTCTCTCCTCCGTCCACCTTGTCCCCGATCTTCTCTAAACTTCGGTCTCTGGTGCAACATTCCACATATGTATTTTGTTTCTGTACGTTCTTCTATCCTCAATCTCCGTCGGGTCCATTTGTGCCTTTCCCAAATCAGCTCTGACTTGTGCGATCCATGGTACTGTTGACTTGACTCCTTGTATATATGTAAAAATTCTGTTGGTGAGTCTTGTGGGTTTGGTTTCAACCTTCTTTTTTTTATGTCCGCCTCTACGTTGGGCATTCTCTCTGTGGTCTTTCTAGAATGTAGTCTGTATCCTTCCTCTGTCAGTTTTGGGCCGAGAATTTTCGTCATAATTTTGCGTTCTTCTTGTATGTTTTATTTATATATATATATATATATATATATATATATATATATATATATATATATATATATATATATATATATATATATATATAATCAATTCACTTTAATACACCTGGTATAAGATATTCTCCAAAAATAGATAAAATTCCAGCTAAAACATTGAAAAAATATTTATTTAAAACATTACTTGAAAAGTATAAATTGATATAAAGCGGGTCATCTATTATTATACTGATAACATCGAAGTATATAAATCTCATAATCTGATAAACAGAATTTTATAATTTTTGTGAAAAATATAGACGGGATACCATATTTAAAAGAATCCCCACATTAGATAATGAGACACATAGGCTTTCAGTATCATAGATCGCCAGCATTTCTTATTTATATTCCATGACATGTAATGCAAATGCACCTTTAGGGTGTCGTCCAAAAAATGGAACAAGCTAACAAAGTTTTGTTTCAATTTGATAAAAGTGTAATATGAAAGTTATCTATTTAATTCTGCTTCAAACATCTTATTTTTGATTTGTTTGCTTTTTCAAATTGCATCAATAGTTAGATCAAGCAGCAAACAAACCAGTAACTTTCAAGCTTGTACGGGTTGAATTAGTAGATTTAAAGTTCAATATACATCACACAATTTACGATTGTTAAATTACGTTTACGATTATAAACGAAGCACCATCGGCGAATAAAACCACCGATGCTGCTAAAACCTTTGCAGAAAAGAAATGAAAAAGATGTATAGATGAGTACAGAATCCTACAAAAATAGCTAAGCAAACCATGATAACTGGTTTTTTGGTTAATCGTACTAATTATCAATATACAATAAATAACTGAGTTATTAAATACAGATCGTACGACAATGTTTCGTTCGATTACTAGGAGGAAAACTGCATCCATATTCTTTAAGAACTCATCAGTTAAGCTCGCATGTCCTCCCTTCGAAGTAATCATAGAGTCATAGACATAGACTAGCCTTCGGGCTCCTACTTACTTATTTACTTACGGTTTGCGAGCTTATTGTTGACCCAGGAAGTTGTCGGAAAATGATGACTTTTTGCAAAGGGGGGCGTTTTTTTCAATTGACGTTCAAATAAACTTTATAGAGGTTAGTTTTGACTACTTCCGTCTCATCGGAAAATCGAGAGAGACCTGCCAAAATGCCATTTGAGCCGATCAGTTTTCGATTGGTCGACCCGAAATTGGCCTGGTAGGGTTTTGGCGGCCACTGAAGTAGAGAGCGGTCTTACACAAGCCAAGAATCGAAATGCGTTTTTCTTGTGTGCTGCAGCTGCGGTGCTTGCTGGCCGGAACAAGGGACGAGATAACGGTTTTTTGTCCCGGGGTTTGTGTGCCAAAAATTTTCGGAATATTCCGGATGAAGAGATTTTCGCTAAGCGAAGTTTATAAAACAAACTTCGTGTATGCGGTGATATAAATTTGGAAGACTAGACTAACAGCAGTCTCGCGCAGAGCGTTTAGTGCCAAACGTAGGATTTTGTTTTGAATTACTTAAGGTTTGCTCGTCAATAAACCAGCTTGCCATGGTTTGATAGATCAGAGCCTTTGAGCAAGTTTGCGCTTTCTACATATTAAAGGACACTTAAGGTTTAAGGGGGCATTAAAGCTTTAGAGGAGGTTGGCATCTCCCGTATCCGGCGAGTCGGAGATCGAAATGCAGGGTCGCTTGTTGCGGTTATAACTTGGATGGGTGAGCTTCGAAGAAAAAACCAGACTGGTGTACTATATTTCAATAGGCAAGAATGTAAAATTCTAATCTAGACGTTGTACCTCAGTCATGCCAATTCGAGCCTGGGTAAGGCCGGATGCCTTCTGAAAGATATTCTACTGTTAATCATAGACCAGTCGCAGGACTTGCTTTTCGAGAGACTTAATAGAGCAGAAATCAAGGGTTGACAGCCCGAAATAGTTTATTTTATCTAGGGATTAATCGATAGCTGATGACTATTATTAGGAGCATACCTTAAAGTTTCAGATCTTTTAGGGTTAGAGACACATCAGCAACTAAGTCTATTTAGTTACTAAACCTACAGCTTATCGTGTACAGCTACAACGTAACGTGGGTTCCGAACCACGTTCATCAGCTACCGACAACCCCCGTGAGCAACCTCCCTCAGACTACCAACCCTTGGTTTTGTGCTTAACCATAAGTCTATCGGGAAACCTACTAACTGGCGAGTGACCAACGTAAAACACCTCTCTCAGAAGGCATCCGGCCTTACCCAGCCTCGAACTGGCGTGACTGAAAGGTAATTGCTTGTCAGATTTTACACTCTTACCTAGAAACATTCAAAAATATTTAAACAAAGTCACAAACATCCATGCCGAGTACGGGACTCGAACCTGACAGTTTAACTGTGAATGCATCTTTTGTTGTATTGTTCGGAAAAAAATGGAACAACATACTCATAACGTTTTGTTTCATTTTGGTAAAAGTGCTATATATACTTTTAAAGAGTTCATATTGTGTACGATCGTCAATAAATGACTCGGAAGAACATTGTTGAGTAATTTACAAGATATCGTGATGATTCTTTGCAATGATCGCTGAGTGTCTAGTCTCGTCGAGTAGTTTAGTGATATTGTTAAATCCACTATACATTTTATTTTTAATAAAAAAAAATTTCTAGGTTATTATGATTTCTTGACAAGAAGTATAGAGGTGATCAACTATGCCCCATATTTGTCTAATTTGGCTACAGACGACTTGTGGTTATTCGCAAAATTTAAGCTATTAACGAAAAAAAAAGCGTTACAATAAGATTTTGGATATATAACAGTATTCGACGATGCATTTGATAGCTATTCTCTGAAATCAGTACCTGTGGTTTAAAAAATGAACTATGGTTTCGACCGTAGAGCTTTAAATCAAAGACTTTTAAATCAAAAATAATAACAATTATCAGCAAAGTATGGGTATTTAATTCCGCTTCAAACATCTTCGTTTTTCTTTGGACTTTTTCAGACTATATACTGTCTAATCTTGAACATAAATCTAAAATTTGATGAGATCCTGCTATAAAAATTGGAAATAAACAGCCTCAAATTCACCTTAAGAAGAAGTTCACTAAAGTGGCTCAATAATTCGAGGAAATAAGTGAAATTATTCCAATTGACACATTGAGTTGAAACAACCAGTAATTTTCAAGCTTCTGCTAGTTGATGAAAACAAAGCAATATCTGCAAACTGAACTTTACCTGGAAAGAAATGAAAAAGAAGAATAGATGAGTATAGGATGCAATATAAAGGGCTAAGCAAGATAACACATAAGGATATAACATATATTATAAGTATATAAGCAAGATAACACAGTTTATAAATAAATTTAACTAAGGTAACCTATACTTGATGGAAATTAATTTTAAATAAATAAACAAAGATTAATATCTAAAATTTCCACTATATTTCAAATTATATGTAACACAATTGTTTCGACACAGCGCCTTTTTCAAATATGAACTGTATATAGGGCTAAAGTGCTTGTTGAAGCTTCAATAATAAATTTAACTGAGGTAACCAATAC
The DNA here is from genome assembly GCA_031761425.1 of Cosmopolites sordidus. Taxonomy (NCBI): domain Eukaryota; kingdom Metazoa; phylum Arthropoda; class Insecta; order Coleoptera; family Curculionidae; genus Cosmopolites; species Cosmopolites sordidus. Next base: position 221,990 of record JARFXV010000746.1, on the reverse strand, counting down.
TTGAAGAAAATGCATTTTAAATAAATTTTGAAATGCATTTTAAAGAAAGATTAATATCTAAAATGTCCACTATATTTAAAATTGTATATATAATAATTGTTTCGACACACAGTGCTTTTTTCAAATACGAACTATATTAAATTGTTTAATGCAATTAAAAAAAACACTGTGTGTCAAAAAAATTGTAATACCAGGTGTCCAGAAATATCGTTCATATTTAATTACTTGTTTGCCCCTAGGTGGTGCAGAACGCGCTGGTCGAGTTAACTTTACATCGAAGCTTGGTTCAAGGAAAATTAGTTGCCACGTAGCGTTTCACCGAACAACAACGTGCTTTCTGTGTTCGCGCGTATTATCAAAATCACAATTTGCTTATTACGCCTCGTCGTTTTTATAGGGCCGAGTATAATTTACACAACATAAACGAGGCACCAAGCTCTAAATTTACCGTATATGTGTCGTCCAAGGTCAAACAGAGATGCAAACAACATTCAACGTGTGCGAGAGTCGGTTATAGAAAATCCGTCCCAATCCGTACGGAAGAAAAGTAGCCAGGTACACATTAAGAAATCTTCACTGCATGTTATTTTAAAATAAGATATTCGTCTTTATCCTTATAAAATTCAAATTGTGCAAGAAATGAAAGAAATTGATTTTATTATGCGCTCAACATTTGTCAATGAAATGTTGGAAATAGTTAACAACTGTGACAATGTTTTCTTCAGTGACCAGACTAACTTTTATTGAAACTACCATGTATACAAGCAAAACTGCAGGTACTGGGCGGAGGAAAATCCCAATGAAAAACACGAATAGCCCAAAAAGTTGTTGTATGGGCTGCAATGTTAGCTAGAGGCATAATTGGCAAATACTTCTTTGAAAATGCCAGAAGTAAAGCGGTCAATGTTAATTCATCTAGGTATTGTGAGATGATACGATGTTTTTTCCACCAGTCACTGCAAGAATTTAAAAGATATAATAAGAACAGTTGGTTTTAGCAAGACGGCGCTACGTGTCATACTTCACATGATTCTTTGGAGGCTTTATTACAGGAATTATTTTCAGGAAAAATGATATTCCGTAGAGGTGAGAAAAATTGGCCCCCCAAGAAGCCCAAAGTTAACTCCATTTGGTTTTTTTCTTTATGTTAAATGCAAAGTTATCAAATGCAATTATGGCAAAAGCAAACTTTATGAAAATAACCACGTATCATATTGCAACTAAAGGAGAATATTGTTCATGAGATATCCAGACATCTGTGCGGTAGAGTGATAGCACATTTTCGATTATGCCTTCAAGAATATCAGCGGCCATCTCCACAGTATTATTTTTGATAAATAAATTTCCAAACACTTCCAAACACTATAATAATAAAATTATTATACCTTATATCGACTTCTATGTGATGTATATTGCCAATCAATTTTTTACTCTTTTAATATGCATTTGTTGATTGATATAAAGATTTTATAAAATCATACTTCTAGAGTTGTATTTCATTTTAATAAAATTCTTCCATAAATTTTTTTCTTGAATTTTTAGCACACAAAGACTTAACATTTATTTTGCTTAATAATATCTATTTAAATTGTAACAAAGTTAAAAAAAACACTTATCCATTAACAAAATTTCCCAAATAATGTTGAAGTTCACACTCAGTTGCAATTTTATAAAAACTAATTGCACAACATGCAATTTGCTAACATGATTAGTAAATATTTAAATTATTTTTTTCTGAACCGCTTATAGTAATTCATATATGTGATAATTTATATGCCAGATAGTCAATTGTTATTTTTGTCGCTTTTTTTTTGGAATTAACAGTAATGCAACAATAACTCGTAATACCAGGTACAACAAAATTGGATGACCAGCAAATTTTTTACCAACTCTTTATTCACCAATATTAAATAGATATTTGACCAACATACTGAAAGTTACCAATAATAACGCGGAAGTGAATCCTACAAAATTATATATCGCGAAATAATATATTTTTCTAAAAAAAATATTGTAACAACACACTATTAATGTTGTTTATTTATGTGCTATTTCTTTTTACACACCACTTCAAAATCTCATATTGAACTTTATTTCATTCGAAAATTAAATGTCAGGAAGCCTCTTCAAGGTAATATTAGCTTTATATATATATATATATATATATATATATATATATATATATATATATATATATATATATATATATATATATATTTGCAGCTCCTCTGGGTCTTGTAAAAAGAGAACCTCTATCTGCAAATCTAAGATGCAAATCCGAATCCACAATCCGGAATACTTCTTCATGGTAGATCGAGAAAAGAATAGGAGATATTGCGTCACCTTGCAGTACTCCTTGCTCTACATTAATTCCAACTTCAAGATCATCAAGGTGAATTGTCGATGTAGCTCCATTATATATCGATTCTAATAGATTTACATATGCTTTGTCTACCCCCTGACTAAACAATGCATCCATTATGGCCTGCTTTGAAATTTAGTAAAATGCTTTTTGGTAGTCGATAAAACATGACTTGGTGTATTCGTTCTGCCTTCTTATAGCATGTACGTCATTCAGTTTTCTTAATATTCTTTTAGATATTATCTTGATAAAAATTTTGTACAATACTAATAAGAGGCTTATTGTAGGGTAATTCTTTAAATCTTCCTGTGCTCCTTTTTATGTAAAAGGATCACTTCAGCATTTTTCCATAAATTAGGTACTTTTTGTCCGACCACCAGCTTTTAGCATTTCTACAGTTACACTGTCCTTTCCTGGAGCCTTACCGTTTTTCATTGCGCTTATAGCATTTATCACTTTCTCCACTAGCATATCTAACATTCTTCCGTGGGTATTGTCGTGGGTAACTATGAGTAAAATTTTTTGACAACTTCTAACATTTCCGTACGCGCCCTGCACATTGTGCCATCCTCATGCATTATGGCATAAAGTTGTGTTCTTTTCTTCTTCAGCTTCTGGCTAGCCTGTTTCCCTGTTTTTTTCCCAGTGTTTCTTGTACTAGCTGCAAGTTGAACCGGGGCGTCTCCTCTCTGACACGTTTTCTTATAGTTTTGTAGAGCTCAGCGTACTCGACCATGTCAAAAGGTCGTCCCACATTTCCCATTGTTTGCCTTTTTTTGATTAAATCAATGGTCTCAGTAGAGATTTTTGTCTGTTTGAGACATTTTTCTTTTGATACCATTAAAGTAGCCGTTTAAAGCACATTATTGGTGATTTTTTCATATTGGAATTTCCATCTTTTCCTGGTCTTGTAACGCAGCAAAGTGGTTCAATAAAACATTCTCAAAATCGCTGTCCTTCTCCAGCAATTTCCCAGAATCCACTTTACTCTTCTTTAACCCTCGCATCCTTTCTCGCTCTCTTCCCTGTTCACTTCCAACATTAAAATTGTTAAGGACAGTACTATTGCAAAATATTGTTTTATCGTCGGTCATGTTGTAATCTATTTGACTTGTGACTTCAGATGGATTTTTCCATGTCCATTTTCTGCTGATATTTTTCTTATCGAACGAATTCATAATATAAAGTTCTTGTCCTTCAGCAAAATCAATCAATCTGTCACCTCTATTGTCCCGTTCACCAGTTCCATATGTGCCAGTTTCATTTTCAGCATTTCTTGCTGTTCCAATTCTGGCATTAAAATCACACATCAGGATTTTGTACCTACATTTCTCCTTGTATAAAAGCTGGGTCACATTATCATAAAATTCCTCAATTTCGTCATCCCCATAGCTTATAGTTGGTGCATAAGCTTGGACTATTTGAAGCCTAGTCGGTCAGACTTGGACTATTTGGCTAGTCGGTCAGATATACTTTCAAATTTTACTACACTGTCCTTCAGTTTTCGATTGATGAGAAACCCAATTCTACCACATCCTCCATTTTCCGTACTCCGAGGGTAGAGTAAGTGACCAGTTGAATCCAGTTGGATTAGCTCTTCGCCCTTTCTTCGTGTTTCACATAACCTAATAATATCCCAATGTATATTATCAAGTTCAATTAACAGTTCTTGCAGGTGGACGCCCGTTCTCATTATGCATATATTAAGGGTAGCAATGCAAAAATCCAATGGCACTCTCTGCCTTGAGGCAGGCCTTCCCGCTGCCGTACGTAGTTGCCCCTTGACCTCCGGGAAATGTGGGCCGGTTTTGAAATTGTACTGCCATGGACAGTAATTTGAACGCTGGTCCAATGCGGGTTGGTAGATTTTGGATTATCTTAGTCTGAGGCTTCTTTGGTCTGTCTGCCACAGGTGACACTCCCAGAAGCATAGAGAAGCATAGGCTTCAAACGGCATAGCTTCATTGACCTACTCAAACCCCTTTACCACGTCAAGGTATAGATATATATATATATATATATATATATATATATATATATATATATATATATATATATATATATATATATATATATATATATATATAATTATTTCACCATTTCAGCCATTGTCAATCCACTGAAAGCTTCCCCAGCCTATATCCAACTTGCGCGGTCCTGAACTTTCCTCTGCCATTCAGATCCAATACACTTGGTGATGCCATCTGTTCATCGTGTTTTCGGTCTACTTCATAGGCGTTTATGACCAAGCGATATGCATTCCAGGATTGCTTTGGTCGATCTATCTTCGCATCGGCTCGCTATATAGCCTGCCCACTTCCATTTCAATTCTTTCACCCTTCCAACAATGTCACATACCTTCGTTTGTTCTCTGATCGACATGCAGGTCTTTCTATCCCGCTTTGTAATGCCAAGTGTACACCTTTCCATTCCCCTCTCTGTCACCCGAAGCTTTTGTACTGATTGTGTCCATGTTTCACTTCCGTAGGTCAAAACAGGCAGCACGCACTAATTTAAAACCTTGCGCTTGAGACAAAGTGAGAATTTGTTCTTAAACATTGATTTGCCAAATTCCTACCAACCACACTTAACACGCCGTTCTACTTCCTTGGCAGTATCACCCTCCATTGAAATCCTTTACCCTAGATACTTGGGACTATTTGGGATACTTGGGTTACTTGAAACTAGGAAATAACTATTTCTTATTCATGACAGACATTCACTAACAGGTTTAATGAAAATCTGCCCCAAAGCGGGGTTGCAGGGGCGTAAAATATACAAATATGTTTTATAAATTTTATATATTTAACTGTTAGTCAAAATTGGCAGAAATATTCCTTATACTATACAGACATTCCATTTGCTTCCAAGATGGGTGGCGGAGTAATATAATTAATATAATATATAATAAACTCGTAAGTTTTACAGACTACAGGAATTCTCCTTATGCTACTTGAAAATTGATCAAGAACTGTTAATGCAAAAATAGATTTCTAAATGAGGTAGAAATAGAGATAAAACAATTAACTTACGTATGATTATTTATATTAATATTAAGAAAAGGAAGAAAACTGTATGTCTACTTTTTAATGGTATTAACCGTGAAATTTTTAATAATTTTTTTAGCTTTTTTTGAAGTTATTTTTGCAAATTATTATCACAAAAATCAAAATGTAATAAAAATGTCAATAATTATTATGAGAAAAATCAAAATGTAATAAAATCTGGATGCTGGACGAATGTGACAATTACTTTAAATTCATATGTGAAAATATTTTTTTTAAAGTCGTACTATCTTTAATAATACAATTAAAAAATTATATTTGTCGGTTATGACTATATTCAATTAAGGTATTATATATTTATATTTTTGGTGAAATTATTATTTCCTATTAATTTATTTCACATTTGAAGTTAATAAATAATACGCAAACTTTTTATTCTGAATATTCGTTTAGTGCTGATTAGAGTAAATTATTTTCCGAGAACATCGTTTGTGTCTCCTGTACAGAAAATAGTCTCTGCCGGTGGATTATTTATTCCTTTTAAAATTGTGACGATTCACCTAGAGTTGTAGCCGACTTATGGGTGGGGTAACTAGTCATTTGGCTGGCGACTTTAGACAGATTTTACCTGTTATATCACGAGGAACACGTTCAGATGAAGTCAAAGCCTGTCTTAAGTGATCATGTTTATTGCCTTATATTAAACTCTTATTCTTGAGAATTAATATGCGTGTTCATCTTCAAGATGATTTAGTAATAGAAGAGTTTTCAAAACTGCTAATTGATATAGGTGATGAAAAGATTCCAGAAAAAGAAGGTAAAGTAAATATTTTGAGTAGTCTTTATGACATCGTGGGAGATTTTATAACCCTGACTGACAAAATATATTCAACATTGATCAGGCTGGAGTAAATTGAACTTCATGGTTAAGGAAAAGAGCTATTCTCCCTCAAACAAATGACTATGCCAATAACATTAAGAACTTTCTATTAAAAAAACTGCTAACTGAACATGTGAAGTATGAATCTGCGGACACGGTAATGGAGGTGGAAGATGCTGTCCATTATCCAATAGAGTTTTCACAGACGCTTAATCCGCCAGGAATACCACCTCATGTCCTTTACCTCAAGATTGACACACCAATAATGCTATAGCGCACAAAACCCTCCAAAGCTGTGCAATGGTACCAGGCTTCAGGTGAAAGCTGTACATACAAAAGTAATAGAAGCCCTGCTTTTTACTGAAAAATATGAAGTAGAAACCATATTGCTTCCAAGAATTCCTCTATTTCCATCCGACTACCACTTTGAATTAAAACGTCTGCAATTTAGAATTCGCTTTACCATGACTATCAATAAAGCACAAGGACAGAGATTGAAAGTGGCTCGATTTAAAAAATGACTGTGAAGAGTGAGTTCTCCTGATAACCTGGTCATTCTTCAGTCACATAAGAAAACCAAAAACGTCGTTTATAAATAAGTTTTGAGTATTTAATTTAACAATTTTAATCGTTTCAATAAATATTGTTAGCAATAAAGACGACTAAAGTATATAAACAAAAACTCAGTCGATTAGATATGTTTTAAGCTTTTAATATTGAAGACTAAAATGATTGATAGTAAATTATCTTCAATTGTTCATCCAAAGAATATTGAGATATTTATTTTTACTATCACCGCAAAATGATACATTTAAAATTTTTATAATATTTATTGACTCTATAACTGGAACAGGTTATATGTATTTAATGAAAATGTACTAAGTAATAAGTTTGCTATAAATCTAAAATTACAAACGCCATACTTCAAATCTTCAAATTGTTATTAATGGAAAATAAATAAATAGAAAGTATTCAAGAATTTTTTAATTGGAAAAATAACCTAATGATTTTAGGTGTAATCAATTTTATCTTTGTTAAAATAAAAACAAGCTTACATTGAACGAAAACGTTTTAAATTTTGTGGATTCATAGTTCATTATTAGTCTATTTCCGCCGAAGAATTGGTTGTCGGGACAAATCTTATACATATATATATATATATACATATATACATATATATATATATATATATATATATATATATATATATATATATATATATATAAACATATATATATATATATATATATATATATATATATATATATATATATATATATATATATATATATATATATAGATCATCATCATCATCAGCCCGTGTTCATCCACGGCAAGATAAAGGCCTCTTCAGCATGTTTCCAACTTTCACGGTCCTGGGTTTTCCTCCGCCACTCGGGTCCAATATACTTAATGATGTCATCAGTCCATCGTGTTATCATTCTTCTTCGTGGACGGTATTCACTCCATGATTGCCTTGGTTCATCTGTCGTCTCATCGCCTCGCTATATGGCCTGCCCATCTCCATTTCAATTGCTTCAGTCTTCCAATGATGTTACACACTTTCGTTTGTTCCCTGATCCATGTGCAGGGCTTTCTGTCTCGTCTTGTGTTCCATTATCATCTGTGCTACACGAAGTTTCTGAATTGATTGCGATATAAGAGTCCGGATTTCATTTCCATATGTCATAACGGGTAGAACGCACTGATCGAAGACTCTTCTTTTCAGGCAAAGTGAGAGTCTGCCTTTAAACACTATGCTGAGCCTGCCAAATGCCTACCAGCCACATTTAACACGTCGTTCCACCTCCCGGGCGGTATCCCCCTTCATTGAAATCTTCTGCCCAAGATATATAAAGTGATCTCCAAATCCCTTCCTAAAACTGAAATTCTTCTATTCTGAGCGAATTTATTGAACATAACCTGACTCTTTTTCAGGTATATTTTCAAGCCAAATGGTTCGCTAGCTCTTTGCAGTTCTTATATGCGTCCTTGCAGCTCGTCTGGACCTTGTGAAAGGAGAACGATATTATCTGCAAATCTAAGATGATTTAAGTTTGCACTATTGATCTTTACACCATCCTGTTCCCAACCCAGTTTACGGAATATTTCTTCAAGGGCTGCCGAGAAAAGAATAGGCGATATTGCGCCACCCTGCCGTATCCCTCGTTCTACATTAATTCCCACTTCAAGATCATTAAGATGGATTGTCGCTGTAGCTCTATCATATATCGATCCTAATAAATTTACATGTGATTTGTCTACTCCCTGGCTCAGCAATGCATCCATTATGGCCTGCCTTGAGATTAAGTCAAATGTTTTTTCGTAGTCGATATGAGGCCAAGCATACTGGCATGGTGTATTCATTGTGCCCTTTTATAGCCTGCTGAATGACCTGGATGTGATCCATTGTACTGAATCCACTTCTGAATCCTGCTTGCTTCCTTGGTTGTGCGTCATTAAGTTTTTTTAATATTCTTTTAAATATTATATTAGTGAAAACTTTGTATATTACTGATAGGAAGCATATCTACCCGGTAGTTCTTTAAATCCTTCTGTGCTCTTTTTTTATGTAAAAGGATCAGTTCTGCATTAATCCATAAGTCAAATACTTTTTATTCTTTGAGGCATTTTGCGTATTATTTTACTAGTGTTTTATGTAACGCCCGACAATCAGCTTTTAGCATTTCGACAGTTACACTATCCTTTCCTGGGGCATTGCCGTTTTTATCGATTCTATAGCATTTGTTACTTTCTCCACTAGGATATCTGGCATTTGTTCTTCCGTGGCTATTGATGTCTTTGATTGGTTCTGATCTCCATATAACTGGGAATAAAATTTTCTGACAACCTCTAACATTTGCGTACGCGCCCTGCACACTGTGCCATCCATTAAAGCATACATTTGCGCTCTTTTCTTTATCAGCTTCTGCTTAGCCTTGTTAATTCCTTTGTTTACTTCCAGGATTTTTTCTCTTTTGGTTTCTCTGATTCGTTTTCTTATAGTTTTGCAGAGCTCAGCGTACTCGACCCTGCCAAAAGGACTCTCTGCATTTCTCATTGTCCGTCGTTTCTTCATTAAATCAATGCTCTCTTTTTCTTCTGGTGCTATTGAAGCAGCCGTTTGAGGCACATTGTTGATGATTTCTACTGATATTTCTATCTCCTTCGGATTTTGTAACACAGCAAAACGGTTCGACAAAGCAATCTCAAAATCGCTGGCCCTCTCCAGCAATTTGCCAGAATCCACTATGGCCTTCTTTGACCTTACCATTCTTTCGCGCTCTCTTCGACAGTTAATCCTAACTTTTGCTCGTACCATTCGTACTTCCAACATTAAAATTGTTAAGAACAGTACAATTGGTAAGTACTGTTTTATCGTTGGTCATGATGTTGTCAATTTCATTTGTGAGCCCAGATGGACTTTTCAATGGCAATTTTCTGCTGATATTTTTCTTATAGTACGAATCCATAATATAAAGTTCTTGTTCTTCAGCAAAATCACTAATCTGTCATCTCTTGTCTCACTCACCAGTTCCATATGGGCCAATTGCATTTTCGTCAGTTCTTGTTGTTCCAATTCTGGCATTCAAATCACCCATCAGAATTTTGTACCTACATTTTTCCTTGGATAAAAGCTGGGCTACATGAACATACAATTCCTCAATTTCCTCATTCACCCTATGGCTTATAGTTGTGCATAAATTGTTGTGGACGAATTGAAGCCTAAACTTTTTATTGAGCTGAATGACGCATTGGGCTAGTCGGTCAGATATACTTTAAAATTTTACTACACTGTCCTTCAGTTTTCGATTGATGAGGAATCCAATTCCACCACATCGGCCATTCTTGGTACCCCGAGTGTAAAGTACGTGACCAGTTGAATTCAGTTGTATTAGCTGTTCGTCCTTTCTTCGTGTTTCACAAAGCCCAATAATATCCCAATTTATGTTATCAAGTTCGATCAATCGTTCTTGAAGGCGGGCATTCCTTTTCATTGTTCATATAATCAGAGTAGCAATGTCAAAAGTCCAATGGCAGCCTGATCTAACCCGGTGATTCTTAGCACCATCTGCCATGGGGCAGGTCTTCCCGCTGCCGTAGGTAGTTGGCCCTTGGCCTCCGGGGATTGAGGGCCGTGTTTGAAGTTGTACTTTCATATTGAAGGCATGGACCGTAATCTGCCACGCGCTGGTCCAATGCGGGTTGGCAGATTTTGGATCATGTTATTCTGAGGCCTCTGCCTTGACCTGTCCACCAGCCTCTGCCTTGACCTACCCTCCCAGGAGTATAGACTCCAGACGGCCTACTTTACCATATCAAGGTCTGATGCACAAAGGGGGATATGTATGTTAGGATTGTAAGGAGAGTTGAAGTTTTAAGCCTATATTTCATAAAGTTTAGAGTTTTTTTATTTTTTAGTTGTTTTTTTAGTTTTTAGTTGTTTTTTATTTTTAAACAAATTAGAGTTTTTTATTTTATAATTTAATGCCACTATAACCCCCTCACTCCAAAACCATCCCTTTGTGAATGGATTTTTGAAAAGTACACTTTTAACAGCTGTCTCAGTTGGACTCTTCAGTCGAAGCGGACAACACTTGAAAATGCCAAATGACATTTTGGCGAAACGTCGTGACTCTTCACATAGTTCAGATACATATCCTTTGTCGTAATTACCGATTTTTCAAATCTTAGACATGGAAAATCGTTTTTTTCCAAAGATTTGCTCGTACTTCCTTAAACGTTATTTACGTGGGTCCATTTGAAAAAAACCTTCAGATTTGTGGCCAAACAATTCATGATTTTTGCATCACGATAATGCACAAGGGCACACTCAAATAATTGTTCATTAATTTTATGCTAAAAATCTGACAAATACCGTTTCGCAAACACCATATTTACCAGATATGGCAACGTGTAACATATTTCTGTGTTTTATTCCAAAATGTTGGAATAAGTGTATTGTAGTGAGGATAACAGGATTACTTTGAAGATGATAAAATAAACTTTAAAAAATTATAAAGGTCATATAACAAGAGACACATAACCCCCTCACTCCAAAACCATCCCTTTGTGAATGGATTTTTGAAAAGTACACTTTTAACAGCTGTCTCAGTTGGACTCTTCAGTCGAAGCGGACAACACTTGAAAATGCCAAATGACATTTTGGCGAAACGTCGTGACTCTTCACATAGTTCAGATACATATCCTTTGTCGTAATTACCGATTTTTCAAATCTTAGACATGGAAAATCGTTTTTTTTCCAAAGATTTGCTCGTACTTCCTTAAACGTTATTTACGTGGGTCCATTTGAAAAAAACCTTCAGATTTGTGGCCAAACAATTCATGATTTTTGCATCACGATAATGCACAAGGGCACACTCAAATAATTATTCATTAATTTTATGCTAAAAATCTGACAAATACCGTTTCGCAAACACCATATTTACCAGATATGGCAACGTGTAACATATTTCTGTGTTTTATTCCAAAATGTTGGAATAAGTGTATTGTAGTGAGGATAACAGGATTACTTTGAAGATGATAAAATAAACTTTAAAGAATTATAAAGGTCATATAACAAGAGACACAAACTTAAAAGGATCCATTAAATGACAACATTTTTTAATGCTAAATAATGTATTAGTACATAAAGGGTACAAGAAATTTAAAAACTACAAACAAACAAACTAAGGGTTGAGAAACTTGAAGACGCTTAAATCCCATATTGCAATTTTAAGGCCCCATATTGGTCCCACAATACAACCAAGAATCGTGAGTTTATATAATAGTCGATCCTTAGCTCCAGCTTTTAAGTGAACTGGCTTGCCATCGTCAACTGTAAATTTCTTCTGTTTGCTTTTTAATCTGTTGGGAGTAGTTATGTTAAATCGTAAATCAATATCATTAGCGTTAACTAACTTATAAAAAACTGATCTAGTACCACCTGACGAAGCATTTCGTAACTGATTTTTTAATGTACCTAAGCTTCGACTGTATAACAAAACATTTTGATTCATCTTATTGCAGATTATATTGCAACAAATAATTAGATTTGACACAGCTTTGACACCTAACGTATGACATTGATTTACCCATAAATATTGTCACATTTACTGTGGCAAAATTATAACCCTTTGTACCAATTATTATGAATATTCTACTGAAAATATGTTGTCCACGGGCGTAGCCAGGATTTAGTTTTGGGGGGGGGGTTTAGTTCGTCCACGAGTTCGGATATATATTCAATTCAAATGTAATAATTTAACTCTCTTCACTCCTCGTATTTTTTCGGTATAACATTAGGTAATATTTGGCTTATTTCGGGGGGGGGGGGGGGTGTAAACCCCCAAAACCCCCCTTTGCTACGCCCGTGATGTTGTCCCTTGCTACTTAAATTATTAGGATTATTAGAGATCTACTGTATAAAAAACAAGGCAAAAACAGAGTTGAATATAAGAATGATAAATATTGCCCGTTAATAAATGAACCAACTGATGCAAAACTCTTTATAAAAATCTGTTTTTATATTAGCATTAGGGAGTTAATAAAATTTAATATAATAGAAATAATGATTATTTTTTAAAATTTTATCAATAAATTATTTTTCAAATAGCAAACCATAGAAATCATAATATTATTTTTTGTCCACATTTGTTTTCATATATTTTTGTTAATATTTTTATTATTTCAAGTTCAATTATTTTTTGCAGTCAAATTGTATTGAACTTTTCAAGAGTATTTATTACACTCTATTTTTTAATGTGTTTAAACTTCTAATACAGGTCAAATAAACTGTGATTTTGCACGCCAGTAGTGTCAAAATCATGGAACATTTAAGATCAAAGCAGAGCTTGCAAATTCTCGAAATTTATTATCAAAATTATTGCTGTGCGCCAAACTTAGCCAAACAATAGAGCATTTCGTGGGTTGTATGATTCACTTATAACTGAGTGGTGTATTCGCTAAAACAAAACAAAAAGCTGTTCGGAAAAAAATATCGCAGCTGTTGCTGGCAGTGTTGATGAAGATCTAAATTTATGACTGTTCGCAGAAAGTTGGGCTTTGATATTTGATTATGTGGAAAATGTTTTCGTAAAGATCTGGTCCGGAAACCTTACAAGATTCAGCTTGTTCGAGAACTCAAACCGCAAGGCCATCGTTTGTGTCGTACATTCGGCGAATGGGCTCAAAATCAATTGCAACTTGATCCAGAATTTAACCGAAAAATTTGGTTCAACGACGCTCAGCAGCTCATTTTTGCTCAAGCGCATTTGCAAAAATAGTTGAGTTAATAAACAAAATTGTAGCATTGGAGTAAAAATAATCTGCAAAACAATCCAACAATTACTGTTGCATCCTGAAAAATTCACCGTATTGTGCAGATTATACGCCGATGGCATCATATCAGTGATAAATGAGTATTTACTTCCGAATTGTAATTGTATTAATCTAGAGATGTGTTTTCAACAGGATGGCTCCACATATCATACAGTTAATGCGATAATCGATTTATTGAAGGAACAATTCGGAACCGACCTGTGGATTATTTTCTTTGGGGTTATAATAAATCTTTGGTACATGGTGATAAGTCAGCAATTATTGATGCCTTGAAAGGCAACATAACTTGGACAATTGCGCACATAAGACTGTACTTGCTTGAAAAAGTGGTCGGAAATTGGATTGACTGAATGCACTTTATCAGAAGTAACGGCGGCGGACGTTTGTCCGAAATTATTTCCAAACATTAATGCCATTGAATGCAACTTTACATAAAATAAATAGTTTCAAGGGATTTAATTCGTTTGTTATTTTATTTGAATTTAAAATTCGGACGTAATAAATAATTTTAATTAACATTTTAAACAATATGTATATAAACATATTTGGTAAATATTACTTTTATATTTCTTAACGAATATATTACAAATAAACTAAACTCTGATGTGTAAAGGGTACCACTATTACCCGTTCATATTTCACATAAGAAACCATATGAATCAAAACTGTTCAATATTTTATCAGCCGACGAAGCTTCTTTCACCAGGAGTGGAATGGTGAACATAAACATTTAATTTTAATAAAACTATTATTCTGAAACGTATGAAATAGATGGCTATAAAAATATTAAGTAGGTTATTTTCAAATAATATCTTAAAAGGCCAATGAAACAAAAAATTGAATTCTGATTGATCGAAATAAACAAGACAATGAGACGTTGCTATTCTTAAGAAAATTAAAATAAAGTTATGTCCTGTTTTCTCAGAAGTGGTTGCATTTTAGTTGCATGTTTAAACAAAACTTTTTGTCCAAAAAATATTTAGTCTTTTTGGTTAAATTTACAAGGTTGGTTTATTTACAACCTATCAACAACCTAAGTACTTTAAGTATAAGTATATATAATAAATAAGTATATAAAAAAGGCAGTAAAGAGAAAAAAACAACACACCAATAAACCTAATAAATATAACCTACAAAGTCCTTACTAGAATAAGAATACTAGACCAAGCAGGTCAACAATAAATATTATACATATTATTAAACGAATCGTATAGAAATCATGGGAATATTATAAAGAGTGTATTTTGTTTCTGAAGATTTTAGAAATGCTTCAGATCAAAATTCATAAAGGAACTGAAAACATTAGGTAACCTAAGAAATTGACAGAGTTATTAGAAATGACATTAAAGAACTCCAAGGGCAAATTATTATTTCAAAGAATGATTACAAATGAATACAACACAAATGAAGAAGTAATACAGGCACACCCAATATCACCAACGATATTTAACCTGATACAGCAAGCTATTTTAAGGAAGGCAAAATTGGATATTAAATATGTTATAACAAATGAAATCCAACTAATTACCTATACAGATGGCCTCGCTGTAATGGCCTAATCCAAAGAAAAATTAATA
This sequence comes from Cosmopolites sordidus, assembly GCA_031761425.1. Taxonomy (NCBI): domain Eukaryota; kingdom Metazoa; phylum Arthropoda; class Insecta; order Coleoptera; family Curculionidae; genus Cosmopolites; species Cosmopolites sordidus. The sequence goes on along the minus strand of JARFXV010000746.1, from coordinate 206,825 downwards.
AAGGCGGTAGAGCGATTACACCAAGAAGTCAAAGAATTCGGATTAAAAATGAATGAAGATGAAACAAAATATATGAGAGTGGGAAAAGAAATTCAGAATAGGAGTATACGTACCCAATATCAGAGTAATTATGAGGTAATCATATAGTTAACAGAATCATAATTTTGAGACATCATTAAGGTTTACTTATTTAGAAACAACAATAGTCCAAAACTAATTCAAAAACTTATTCAAAAGAGACTGCTAATACCAAAGTTCGACCCTACGAAAATACAACCAACCCTAACACAAGAGCTTGATAAACAACCAGCACAGAACTGGCAAGAATGGAAATAAAAAATTATTAAAACAGTCTTAAAATTGGTCCTTTTACAAAAACGTAGAAAACATCCGTGGTGGAATCAAGTTTGCGAGCAAGAGTATTAAGCCGAAGTAAAGCTTTCAAAGATTGGAACAGTCAAAAAACAGCAATAAACTATAACATCTTTTTAGAAGTAAGAAAATAAACATCGAAGCTAATTAGACAAACTAAAAGAAAATATGAAAACCATGATCAACTTAATGAAATAGAAACATATTTCCGAAAAAATAACACCCGAAACTTTTAAAAAACTTTTAAAACTAAATTAACAGCCTATCAACCCCAAAGTCTTTGCTTCCAAAAGGAAACGGACAATTAGCTTTAAATAACTGAGACAATTGCAAAGAACTTATTTGAAGGCGAAATATTTTGAACAACTACTAAACTGTCCTGAGCCCTTAAACAAATTACCAACACTAAACCCTAAACAAACAAACTCAGATTAATTACCACCGAATGAAGATGAAATAATTAGGCAAATCAAGGGGCTTAAAAATAACAAAGCTTCTGGTGAAGATGCTGCAAAATTCTACAAGAAGTTTGGCGAACCGAACGGATTCCCAAAGATTGAAAAGATGCTCTAATCCATCCACTGCACAAGAAAGGAGATAGAACGGATGTAAACAACTACAGAGGGATATCTCTTCTCCCAGTTTGTTACAAGATTCTATCTCAATGTCTACTAGACAAAGCGCAGGGACAGTTAGAACTTAAAATTGGTGAATATCAAGCAGGTTTTCGACTGGACAGATCCTGCCCTGAATAGATCCTGAATCTAAAGTTGATCCAAAGACATTAAAAACTGTACAACAAAAATTCTCGTCTGTACATTTGTAGATTTCAAAAAAGCATATGATTCTATTGACCGTAACTCTTTATTCCAAATCTTGAAAGAACAAGGACTAGATCTGAAAATGCTGGCAATTATTAAAGCAACATTAACTTAACACAAGGTCAAAAGTTAAACTCATGGGTGACATCTCAAAGCCCTTCGAAATTAAAACTGGTGTGAGACAAGGAGATGGACTCTCGCCAGTCTTATTTAACTGTGTTCTAGAAAAAGTAATACAGGAGTGGCGTGAAAAAAAGTCGGCCCTGAATATTGACTAGTCAATTAAACTGGGGAGAACCAACATCAAAAATTGATTGCCTGGCATTTGCTGATGATCTAGCAATTTTGGCTCAAGAAATATTAACGGCACAAAAATAGATTGAAAGCCTAAAAGAAACAGCAGAAAAGGTAGGACTCCAAATTTCCTTTGAAAAGACACAATACATGGCCTGCAACAAACTAAGAACACCATTTCTAAAAACAAAATATGATAACATCAGACGAGTCTCTCAATTCAAATATTTGGGTGAAATAATCATGGAAAATGGGTTGGAAAAAGCGGCCGATAAGGGTAGATGTCAAAAAATGGAAACGGCATGAGACTTACATAAAATATTTACAACAAAAAATGCCTATCTAAACACACAAAACTGAGACATTACAACACACTTATTAAGCCAGAATGTCTATATGCTGCAGAAACGCTCATTTTGAATAGAAAGAGGGACATCGAGGACATTGAAAAGAAGGAAAGAAAAATCATAAGAAAAATCCTAGGCCCCAAACAAATAAATAGCACAACATACCGACTTCGAGAAAACCAAGAAATCAAACAATACACAGATATACATAGCGATATGAGAAAAAGGCTGAAGTTTTACGGACACATAAGAAGAAGAAGAAGGAGCAAAGGAGTCCCACCATAACCCTCTCCACCGTCTGACCCTGAACGGATGAATCCGAGTAGGCTCAAATTTTATGAAAATAGGAGTAGAGCTAAAGTAGAAATAATTGAATGCTGCAATTAAAGAGGACCTAAGATCAGCAAATATTACAGAAAGTGAAATTCAGGATAGAGGCTGTTTCAAACACAAGGTTAACGTTTGGAAGGTTGGCCTGAGAGAAACATGTAGGAAGACTGGAACAATTTGGTCCGACGATAGGAAAAAAGCTCATAGCGAAAGAATGAAATTAGTATGGGCGCAAAGGAAGGCTAACAACCACAAACATCTCTAACTGTAGTTCGCGTGGTCCACCAGGGCTCATACGTGAATAATAATAATAATATAATATATATATTATAATAATAATATAATAATATATATATATATATATATATATATATATATATATATATATATATATATATATATATATATATATATATATGTATATATATATATATATATATATATATATATATATATATATATATATATATATATATATATATATATATTCGGAAAGGTTTCCGTGGTCGGTAGTGTTAGAATTACTAGGTCCTCGGGGAGAAACGCGTTCTTAATTTGTAGCCGAAGAAACCCGCCAAGACATTGCCAGAATCCTTCGCCGTTCCAAGTCTCCAAGATCTAAGTATTGTCTGAATGATTGGGGCGTGTTCATATATTTTTTCTTTATTTGGGTTTTTCGCCACGATCTAAAATTCAAAAAATATCAAAAATATCTACTCTTATGTAAATAAAGAATCACTGGGTAAAAACAAAAAACCAGACGGAGACAAATTTCTCAGTGATTCTTTTTTTGTAATAAATTTGCCTAACGAATATAATTTTAAAAATATAAAAATGTTCTAAAAAAATAGTTTTTTATTTTATACTTTTATGGTTAACCTTTCGGGAAGTATTCTCCTCCCGTTTGCAAAACGAATCTAAAAATAAATTATATTAATTTGTATAAATTATGAAAAGATAAAAAGTAAAGTTTTAGGTTTAAAGGCGCATCAGCAACTGAGAGGGCCATTTAGCAACTGGACCTACAGCTTAACGTGGGTTGCGAACCACGGTCATCAGTTACCCCCGTCAGCACCCCCCTCGGGCAATCAACCTTTGGTTTTGTGCTTAACCCAAAGTATCTCGACAAGCCTACCGACTGGCGAGTAACCAACGTAGAAAACCTCTCAGAAGGCGTCCGGCCTTACCCTGCGACGAACTGGCGTGACTGAGGGGTGATTTCTTGTCAGATTTTACACTCTTACCTAGAAACATTCACAAGAATTTTAGAAAAACTTTTTTGCCTAGTACGGTATTCGAATCCGATCCACATTAACTGCCGTCACGTAAAGCTGACGCCTTAGACACCACAGCTAACGTGGCTCCTATGAAAAAATAGGAAGTAAATATTTTTTGTTTATATCAGTTATACTTACATTGACAATTAATTTTTAATGACAGTGGCATACTACCAAAAAAATATATATAGGTGAGGTTTACTGTATGATTGTGATTGTATATTGAAATACTTAAATGTTTTTAATTGTATTTTTTAGAATCGGGAACCATATTGAATTTAAATCTACCGAAGACATAACAATACAGTTATTTTTATTTAAATGAATTATAGCCGTTTTTAATACCATTTTAGAATTATTCCAATTGATTTTATGACCCGATTCTCATGCGTGTTGACAAATTCTAGATTTATTAAAATCGCCCTTTCTAAGAAGGTTTTTATTCTAACATCTAACGGTCTAGATGTCTCATCTATATAAAATTTACCACATTCGCAGGGAATTTTATAAAACACTTTTAGGTATTTTGTTGTGTGTAGTTTGGTTTAGTTTTTGTTAATATAGATCTAAGAGTATTTTTTGTTTTAAATGTCGTTTTTATGTTGTATTTATTTCCTACTCTTTTAATTGTGTCAGAAATACTGCGGATATAAGGAATTGTGAGGTTAATTGTTTGAGAGTTATTATTATTTTTATTAATAATTTGTCTGTTTTGTAAAGTAAAAGTAAAGTGTTTGGGTTAGAGGCGCATCAGCAACTAGGCTATTTAGCGACTGGACCTACAGCTTAACGTGGGTTCCGAACCACGGTCATCAGCTTCCGACAAACCTAGGCCAGCACCCCCCTCGGGCTATAAACCCTTTGTTATGTGCCTACCCATAAGTCTATCAGGAAACCTACCGACTGGCGAGTGACCAACGTAGAACACTTCTCAGAAGGCATCCGGCCTTACCCAGCCTTTAACTGGCGTGACTGAGGGGTAATTCGTAGTCGGATTTTACACTCTTGCCTAGAAACAATCACAAACATTTAGGAAAGATGAACGGACAGAAGAAAGAAAAATAACCATCCGAGCGCTGGAATCGAACCAGCTATCGCTCCAGCGCGGATTCGGCAAAGCAGGCGCTCTTACCGCCGCACCAACGCGACCGGCAAGGTCTGTTTTGTCTGGTATCAAAAGTTTTAAACTATCTATAAAATATTTTGTGTAATTGTTTTTTATTAAAATGTCTTTGATGTGATTTGTTTCTTTTTGTAGTGTATCACTGTCGGTACAAACAAGTTTTGCTTTGTCATATAAACTTTTAATTACTCCTATTTTGACTGATTTTGAGTGATTGGAAAAGAAATTGAGATACCTATCTGTGTTTGTCGGTTTTCTGTAAACTATAGTTTTTAATGTGTTGTTTTGTTTTAATATTAAATTGTCGAGGAATGGCAATTTATTCTCCTTCTCCATCTTTAAAGTAAACTTAATTGACTCTTGTGGAATATTATCTCCCAGTGGTCTAACGAAACTGGATATATTTTTTTCGATATATTTTTTTTCTGTTGTAAATATCGTTTCAATATTACGGGATCTGAATATGTGGTAAATTTTATCGAACTCCCTTGCCGTATGGCAGAAGAACTTTGGGATTTTGGGACAATTCTGTATTGGATTGGTGGATATGACCTGTTGCCTGAACTTTATCAATACGCGCTTTAATTTGATGCATGTCATAGCCGTTTTGAATTAGAGCCATTTCTAGAGAATTATGTTTTGTTTGTCTATGTTCCTTGTCCGATAATCTTCGCATCCAGAAATCTAATAACTAAAGTTTTGGCCGAATTTAATTGGGATGGATGATGATGTGAATTCGCATTTAGATAACGGTTTATGTGGGTAGATTTGCGATAGACTGAATAGGAGAAGCTTTGGTTTGATTTTTTTGATATTAGAACGTCAAGACAAGGAAGGGTAGAATTGTTTTCAGTCTTTAATGTAAATTTGACCTAGGGGTGTATACTGTTCAAATGCGAAAGGAACAGATTTAAAGATTATATTCCGAGTGGCCAAATGACGAAGGTGTCATCTACATATCTAAACCAGCAAGCAGCTTTCAACGGACTTCTGTTAATGGCTTGAGTTTCAAAATGTTCCAAACAAATATTGGCTATGATCGGAGAAAGAGGGGAGCCCATAGAAGCTCCACGAATCTGTTTAAAGAATTTATTTTTGAAGATGAAATATATGTTCAACATGCAATGTTGAATGAGACTAAGAATATCCGTTGATATGTGCTGTTTGTTTTTCAGAATGTCTAGGGTTTCTGGAAGGGGGATATTTGTAAATAGTTAGACAATATCAAAAGTAACAAAATTGTACGTGCTCATAATCATTTTCATATTGGAGAAAGGATATTCACACAAGTGGCTCGAACTAAATAACGCTTTCACTTTTAAAGCAACGCTACCTAAAACTGGATATTTGTCTTTACTTACTAAAGGCCAGATACATTTTGTATTTTTCTCCAAGGATTTTAAGGTTAAATTATTTTGAAGCGTAATAACTTCCATGTCTGTTGTAGCCCTATCCTCGCCAAAATGCTGCATAACACATCTAGCAAATTACTCAATATTAATTTTTATGAAGGGTGAGTCAACAAATCCCACCACTAGTGCAATGACGTTAAAATTTTTAAAACGTGATTTAAAGGCATGCTTCAAGTTCGATATTATTTGCTCATGATATTTACTGTCGTAAAGTGCATCTGATTTTGAGATATCTTTTCTAAGAGAACATGGAAGTGCTTGATGTCGCGGTTAATTAGATTTTCTTCCCAAAACTTAACATTTTTGGTGAACGCTTTTATATCAGAAATCATTTCCGTTCTTTCTTTGTCCTGTCCCCTGAATTGTTTGTATTTCCCTTGAAGCTGTAAATTAAGTTCATTCAATCTCTCTGTAGTGTTCACCAAAAATCGCGTTGCTTAAAAAATTCAAATAGAGCAGATAGGAGATCATTATAACGTTTGAGTACTTCCTCTACTCAACCATCGGACTTCAGAGTGAAGAAGTAAATCCCCATATTGACAGTCCATTTCATCGGTCAGTTCTTTGAATAAGCTTCTCTGTAACGAATGAGCTCTAACCTTGTTCACAATTGTTACTACCATTTTCATAACGTCGTTTAGTTTCAAAAACTTCTCGCATAACGCTTGTTGGTGGATAATGCAGTGATAAGAGAGGAATTGCGGAAAAGTATCATCCTTTCGACATAATGCCATAAGACCTTTTTTGGAACCCACCACAGCTAGAGCTCCATCTGTTGTCAAACCTACCATTTTAAATATTGGAATTTTCTCAGGCGAAGTATGATTTTTCAAATAAGAAAACAGGTCCTATCCAGTAGTATGTCCTTTTAGTAGTACAATCTTCAAAAGTTTTTCTTTAATCATAGAAATCCTTATAAATCATCCTGACGAAAACAGCCATCTGGTAGGTATCAACCACATCTGTGGATTCATCAAGTTGCAGGGGAAAATAACTACTATTATCCAAGTCACTTGTTAACTGTCAAAAACATCACTACTCATTACTTCTACTCGTCTCTTCACTGCATTGACAGGAAGTTGCATTGTTTTATGGCAGACACTATCTCGTTTTTTTTTAAAGTTGGCGGATAATGAATCAGCAGCTTTTAAAAATGCATGTTTATCCTTCTTCATAAGGCTTCTTATTTTGTACCGTTATCTTTAACACGCGATAGGAAGCTTCAATTGCAGTTTTATTTTTGTCCAATATTTTTAAAAATGTTGATTGTTATCCAATGAACTGATTTTTCAATTCTCTCAACTTTTCCTTTCTAGCGGTAGAATGTAAATGATATAATTTTTCAAAAGTCGAATGAACACTTTTATGGTGCCTTTCAATATTTCCCTTTTTAGCAACGGATACAGAAGCATTACACAACAAACACACACTTTTGTTTTTAATGTCTGTATTGTTCTTCCCACTCAGAATGGAAATGGTATGTCTTAACTTTTGACTACTGCTTGCCATAATTGTAATTGTAATTGTAACGTAACAGATCGCGATATCGTCGCACGTTACACATATAGACCATATATGTAACCCGTTAGAAGCAGCCGAGATCCTTCCTGAATGAGCGATTGGTCGCTAATCGCTACAATTTTCTCGGCGGTTTCGCGAATTCTAGGGTGGTGATAACGTCACCAAAGGCAACTGTTTAAAAACAATTATTCCTGAACACTATATACAATTCTTTATCTTGTGAAAACAGTCTTAAACAATTCACCTAATTATAAGTGTGTTTTTCCAAAACTTCTTTTATAAATGCTATAGTCTCTAAATACTAACTCTGAACCTTAAAATTATCAACCAACCTGATGTTGTTTCCAGGAATGTAAATATTTCATTGATCGAGCTATTAATTTATAGAGCATGTGAGAAAGGTTAACGAACTTTCATACCTAATATAGAAGGAAATAGCTAACAATTTATTACATTATCCTGAAAGATAAATGTAGTGTTTCGATGACAAAGGGCCTTAATACATTTGCATAAAAATATTATTAAAGATTTTTACAACCAGTGTTGTAAATGGCAGCCATTGAAACATAACTATTGCGAGCTGGGATATTATCCTGGTGAAACAAAAACAGCCTCTGCACAATTTTCCACATCTTTTTTCTGTTATTATTACACGAAGCTTGTGTTAAAGATTTTGCAAAATATTGACTTCGATAATCAATAAAATAATCGCTCCAAAGTCACTAAAATTTTCACGTTATGATCTTTGTTGCCGGAAAAAATAACCAAAAGCTTTCGTAGATCTTGTGCCGCAATTCCATACTTTTTAATTTTTTTCTCTCGATCAAAGTGAGGAACTCAGTTGTTATCCGCAGTTACATATATTTTCAGAAATATTTCCGGATTAGCGATACGTGATCTGCAATAGGAAAATAAGCGGAACAATTTAAAGAAGAATTTACGAAATAACAATTAGAACAGTAATTTCATATGTAACACAGTTCATGAATCATACTAGTGAAATTGAAGAACTAAGAAGGAAAATTAAAGGGAGGAATTAAAACGTAGGAGAAGGAAATGTTAAAAGCTAACTAACTATAAAATATGAAAGGTCTTTTAAAGAAAAGAGATCACTTAAAAAGAGAAGAGAGCATAAAATTAAAACATAGGGGAAATACGCACATAATAACATATACGTATAAAATGACCTAGGTGGCATAATTCGAATTTAGCGGTCTCTAGCGCACAACTGACAACCGCATCACGTGACCGGAATGGCTTTTACTAACCTGTCAAAACATGAACGGCCTCTCTCATTCGTCGCAGTGTCATGGGCGATGACAAGCGTTTATACGTTACCAGTTTTTTTACAAGTTGTTTTGTATAAATGGAAAGTTTTTCAGTATTGGAACTATGTGTGTAGCTTTATTTTATCCCTATAGGATTTGTTGTTGCCCTCAAATAACGTCTTCCAAAAAAATCTTCTTTATGTTTATTATTGAATTTTGTTTTTGGATGAAAAAACATACATACATACACAATGGACACAGTGTCATAGGTATATCATTTTGTCCATAAGAGTTCAATCAACGAGTTCAACTTAATTTAGAGGTTCATTTCTTTCAGTTCACTTCTGGAGTGCAGACTCAATGCAGACAGCTATAGTGGCAGTTCGAAATAATGAAATGGGCAGGTTCTTAGCATCAAAAATATTTGGTATCTCTCAAGCAACACTCCGAAGGCATGCTTTGGGTAATAACAAAATTTTGAAGTTCAATTCAAAAGGTCTTGGATATTGAAAACTTACCTTTACATCTGATATAGAAGGTTAGATAAGGCAGATAGAGGTAGATAGAGAAAAAGATAAGGCAATTAATTCAACATTTGAAATTCCTTGAATCTCGTTTGTCTGGATTGACGCAAACATTAGCGCAAGAACTGGCTTTTTAGTTGACTGAAAAAAATGGTTTTGCTCATAGAGTTAATCCACAAAAACAAAAGGTGGACAAGAATAGTTGGAAGAATTTCTGAGACAAAATAAAGATATATTTCTGCGCAAACCTGAAGCTATTTCAGCTGTTCGTTCTCAGGCTGTTAATCGGTCTCACGTCCAAAATATTTTTAGCTGCTGGAAAGCTGCTGGACTATGTAGATTTTAGGCCACATTGAATTTTTAATGCTGTTGAATCAGGCCTATCTGTTATACAAAAGCCCCAAAAGATATTGGCCATTACTGAAAGGAAGCATATTGGCGTTATAACTATTGCTCACCGTGGAACAACCACCACTGTTGTTTGCTGTGTTAATGTCATTGATGCGTTTGTTCCGCCGATGATGAAAAATGAGCCTAAAGCAAAGAGGAGGCGAAACGTCACTAAAAAGTTATTTCAGGGCGACAGTGAAGAAGAAAATTTTTCTAATAACTTCCAAGATGATGAAGAGAACCGTTCATGCATATATTGCAATGATCGTTTTTACGATCTAAGTCTGGAGAAAACTGGTTGTGGTGTTTAAATTATTCGAATTAGGCGCACGTTTCTTGCGCTGACATTTCTAAAACAATCAAGCATTTCATTTGTGAACTTCAATCAATGAATTCGTCAATGATTGTATAGTTTTTACGTGTATGTCACAACATATGGACTAAATGGATTTTGGCTGGTCTCAGTTAAACTAAGAATATATTTTCAATAAATAAAGAACCAAAGATGATTGGTGTAGTAAATGACTGTGTTGTGTATTATCCATAAAAAAGTTATGAGCCAAAAATAGAACCATATGTCATTTTGTCATAATATATATTTAAATGTACATAAATATATATAAATATATAATATATATATATATATATATATATATATATATATATATATATATATATATATATATATATATATATATATACATTAAAGGAATTCTAGATAATAAAGAAATATAAATATCTACATGGTCGAAAATGTTAAATGAAAGATAGATGTAATGTGGTTATAAAACATTGATAATATACAGGCGTCAATAATTCTAAGTGTATTTTAATGTCATCTTATATCAAACCAATTGAATAAAAAAGTAAATTATCAATATTAGCCATTGATAGACAGAAATAAGGAGTTTTCCAATAAGAGCGTCAGAATTTTAAAACATAATAGCTAGAGCACTGTTTGAATTGTAAATATCACTTATAAACTATCAGTATAGTGTGTACTATACAGTATATTGTGTCAATTCGCCATAGAGAGATATATAATTCAAGGAGTAGAGTTGTTCAAGATGGAAGGTGATCTCCACTTTGGGGAAAAAATAACATTTTTAAGGAAGTGCACTTAATGGGTTTGTGAACAAATAAATCTTCAGGATTTGAGTCGATGAAAATCCTCAAGTAATTCTAGAGTTACCAATTCATCCTAAGAAAGTCACTGTTTGGTGCGGATTTTAGCAAATCGTGTTACTGTTAATGATGAAGAATATATTTCGCCTTCCTTTCAATAAGAAGGTGCAACTTATGAGAAATGATTCCTGGGTGCGTTATTTCACGAAATGGTAATGTCAACTGGCCGTTAACAAAACCATTACAATTTAATACAATGGCCTTGACATTGTTGACTGGTTCATTACAAGAATATCTTCGATCTCTAGAGTTATTTTAGGCTGTTAACTTGCATTTAGTGCGAATATCTCATTACCCTCGACATCTGCAGGTCGTCCAGAATATGGGCATCGCCAAGATTAAAATTATTTTCACGAAACTTTTATCACTTGCGGCACGTGATAATCCTCAACGTCATCCCTACCGTACATAACAAAAATCTTCTTTTGGATCTGCGAAACATTCTTGTCTTTTCAGAAATAAAAAAACATTATATATTGAATATGCTTCTTATTTCCTTAACAAAACATGGTAGTTTTTCCCAAGTACTCTTTAAAATTTCGTCTGTCGAACAATATCAAAACATTATACGTGTGAAGTAGATAATATTTCGGTTTTGCGATACCTTGCCATTTATCGCCAAAAACGAGACGAACTGTTGCATCAACCCAATAAAACCCGTTTCTTTTGACTTTTTGAAAATTAAGAACTTTATCTAATATTAAATCTTTATTAAGATATGTATTATTTTATTATTTCAAATTTCTTAAAGGTAGAATAAAAATAATTTCATTTTAAGAGATATTTTGTTACAAACAATTACATTAAAAAATACTACAACTCTAGTTTATCTAATTTTACTAATGACCTTAATGGGTAATGTAATCAGTCTTTTATCTCCCTCATGATTAACATTTATTACAGTTAATTGGAATAAAGCAACTTATACGAAATTTTATTAATTTAATTTTATTTAATACTGACATGACAACACGTTCAATGACTATGACACGTTCAATATTTAATGATTTTCATGTTAATCAATACTAGTTGAAATCATATCTAATCTACTGATGATAATTCCAACAGATTAGTGAATTTATGGCATGTTAGAATATACTTACAAACACATAATTTGGACAAGTTTGAAACTTTAAAATTTCATTCTAAATAGACATATTTGTCAACTACCTTAACAGTTTACCTTCTCTCAAACTTGAATTTCAATCCTTTCTGGTTCGTCCCAAAATTTTTCCGACAAGCTTAGATCATAATTCTTCAGGAAAAGAACTCTTTCTATTTGAATTGTGTATCCTGCAAAATTTTTAAATTGTTTTAGACATCTTTTAGTTGTGTTCATTAAAAATTAATATAAATAGATAATAAAATAGAATAATATACATTCTACTAGTTCTAGTTATATTTGTTAAAAAGAATATTAAAATATTAAAATACCATTACAACATTAGTAGTCTGTAGTTTTTGAATTTTGATATTTGAAAAATTAAAAAGTGTTATCAATAAATTTCAGTTAATTTGACTTTTGGCGTATGTAATTTCAAGTTTATACATTTGATTCACTAAATAAAGGGCAACTATTTAAAAACAATTATTCGTGCTTCTAGCAGACAATTTCTTATCTTTTTGAAAACAGTTTGCTAACTAAACAATTAATTTCGGTTTAAGTTTGCTTTTCCAAAATTTCTTTTATAAATGGCATAGTCTCTAAGAAAGAACTAACTCTGAAGTGAAAGTTATTATACAACCGGATGTTGCTTCCAAGAACGCAAATATTTCACTGAATATCGAGTGTATTTTCAGTATATGAGTAATTTATACAATAAGTGAGAAAGGTTAAAGAATAATCATCCATAACATAGAATGAAATACATAAGCATAACATCATAATGCATAACATCTCAGAAGAGTAATATATTAGTGTGTCGATGATAAAAGGCTTCAATATATTTTCAAGAAGATATTAATAACTAATTTTAAAACTGAGGTGTGAATGGCATTATTATAAGCTGGGGCATTATCCTGGTGAAACAAAGAAAGCATCTACACAATTATCCCTATGACTTTTGGTCAAAAATTCCACATTAAATAATCAACAAAAATAACCCCTCCCAAAGTCAGAAATTGTTGTCATGGTCCTGGTGCCGGAAAAAAGCAACCAAAACATTTCATAGTCATTGGACGCAGTTCCAAAATTTGAATTTTTATTCTAAATCATAGAGAGGGATCCAGTTGTCAGCTGCGCTTATAAGTATTTTCAGAAACATTTCTAGATCAGTATTCCGTGATCTACGAGGGTCGATCCAAAAGTAAGTTTCCCTTCATTTTTTCAAATAGACAACTATGTTTATTTTCATTAAAATTTACATCGTCGGAAAGATGAAACTTTCCTCTATTTTTCGACATAATCGCCATTTCGATCAACACATTTTTGTAGCCGGTGCTCCAACTTTTGTATGCCCATGTCGTACACCTCCGCCGCCAAACCCTTAAGAAAGCGCTGCACCTCTTGTTTCACTTCCTCGTCGTTCCGGAAGCGTTTGCCACTCAGGTGTTCTTTTAACTTGGGGAACAAGTGATAGTCGCTGGGCGCGAGGTCCGGACTGTAAGGTGGGTGGGGCATGACAGTCCATCCAAACTGCTCCAAAAGTTCCTGGGTTTTGCGGGAAGTGTGAGGTCGGGCGTTATCGTGAAGCAGCGTTACACCTGTTGTCAGGCGTCCTCTCCTGCGGTTCTGGATAGCACGCCTGAGTTTAGTGAGTGTCTCACAATACCTGTCCGAGTTTATTGTTGTCCCGGGTGTCAGGAACTCGATCAGCAGTATCCCCTTGCGATCCCAAAAGACAGTGGCCATGATTTTGCCAGCAGAAGGAGTTTGCTTGAACTTCTTTGTGACTGGTGACCCTGAGTGACGCCACTGTTTAGACTTTTCTTTGGTTTCGGGGGTGAAATGAAAAACCCACGTTTCGTCACCGGTCACGATGGAGTCCAAAAATTCTTCCTTATCGTCTTGACACTTTTGAAGAAACTGTCGAGCACAATCGAGGCGTTTCTCCTTGTGTTCTGCTGTCAGCATGCGCGGTACCCATCGAGCGCAACACTTGTGATACCCCAACTTTTCAGTCAAAATTCTTTCCACTGTACCGTAAGAACTCCCAGGAATCCTATCAACGAGTTCACGGATGGTGATTCTCCGGTTTTGAAGCATTTCGCGTTCGATCTTCTCGACAATCGACTCCGAAACTGCAGGTCTTCCACTCCGCTCTTCGTCGTGAACCTCCTTCCGTCCGTCACTAAATTCCCTGCACCAATGTCGGACCATTTGAACGGACATACACTTGTCGCCGTAAACTTGTGTCAACTTTCGATGAATTTCCACAGGTGGAATTCCTGTCGCATGCAAAAACCGAATAACCGATCGAATTTCGCACCTGGCGGGATCAACAATAAGAGGCTCCATCGCGAACGGCTGCTGAGCCAAGACTGAGCGGCGTAGCGCAGCGCTCGCGGGCGGAAAAGGGAGTGGGGGATCTGCCGTGCACAGCGGTGTTGTCGAATTTCGCCTAGCAGCTTCCAACGCTGCTGCAGCTCTTTGGGAAACTTACTTTTGGATCAACCCTCGTACAATAGGAGAATAATCGAAACGATACAAAGAATAAATTATAAGTCCACGATCAGGACAGCAATTTCCTATGTAGCACATATCATAAATTTTACTAGTGAAATTGATCAACTAAGAATAGTGTAGAGAAGGAAAAGCCAAAAGCTATTTACCCACAAAATATGAAAGACCACATTAAAAAAAAATAAATAGTTCATAAAATTAAAACATACATTTTATATTGAGAAAGGTATATAAAAGAAATTCTAGGTAATCAAGAAATAAAAATATTCACTTGATCGAAACTGTCAAATAAAAGATAGAACTACTGTGGTTATAAAATATTTATAAAATGCAGACATCAATAACTCTGAAAGTCTTGTAATGTCATCTTATGTCAAATCAATTGAGTCAAGAACTTAATTATCAATATTATCCATTGATGGATAGAAATAAAGAGTTTCTCAATAAGTGTGTCAAAACTTTGAGAAGTAATAGAGGCAACACTGTGTGAAATAGAAATATCACTCATAAACTGCCTTGTGCAGTACATTGTATCAATCAACCATGGAAAGATACACCATTCAGGACGTAAAGAATAACTACAAGATTTGGACTGATAAAAATCGTCAAGCGATTTAGGAGTTACCTATTCATTCTCAGAAAGTCATTGTTTGGTGCGGTTTTTGGGGAGTTGTCATGATAGGACCTTGTTTTCTTGAAGACATTGATGAAAATCGTTTTACTCTTAACGGTGAACTTATAAATGTAGATATAAATAATGTTATTTTTTCATCAATATGGTGCGACTTCTGGCCGTACTGCACTTTGATCTTAGCCAAAAGGCAGAAAAGCGATTTTGAGTCTCTGTTTTACCTTTCGAGCGCGCAGACGTGTTTTACGGTTCCGATCGTGCGAATTAAAGTAGTGACAAAAAGTGGCAGTGAAGAAACGATACTAGCCCCGTGCCGTGCTTGAATTCCATTAAACGCGATTCAGTATAAAACTTAAACCTACTTGCGAGGGCTTGTCCAAGCGTGGTGGCCGGCGGGGGTCACCTGCCATCATTATAACGCCACAGAGTCATAACTTAGCTTATCAACCGGCCTCTTGCGTAAAAATCAATACTAATGCATCGGCCATGATTAATTAAACAAAAAGATTTGAAACGCGAGACTGAAACAAGAGCCATGCTAAAAAGTTAAAAAAACTTTATGAAGAATTCTTAAATAAGTTTCATAAAACCTCTGAATGGAAAGAAGTAAAGAGCCGCAAAACTAAGAAAAGTCGGAGCCGGAGATTATAAGAAACGTTAAACAAAAATTACTCACAGAATACAAGCATATCAATCCTAATAATCAATTCCAGATTTTAGAAAATGTATCAGATGACTTTGACATAAATAAACAAGAAACGAGTACGACTTTATCGCCAAAAATTAAATCTCCACCTATATTTTTATCAGCGATTGTAAAAGCTGATTTACTAGTTAAAATTTTAAACAGCTATGAAGGATTGAATGCTAAATATTCCCTTAAATTAATAAACGATAAAATTAACGGTCGAAAATAAATCATCTTATAAAGTAGCATGTCAAATACTGAAAGAAAAGGGCGTAAAGCATTACACATCCATGCCAAGATATAAAAGAAGCTTTCGAGTGGTTATTAAAGGCTTCCATTACATCATCACAGGGCTATATTCAACCATAATGTTATAAATGTATATAATGTAAAAAGTGGTAAGGACAAGAAACCTCCAAATATGTTCTTCCTGGAACTGGAAGCAAATGATAATAACAAAGATAAGTATCAAATAACGAATTTGCAACATTATAAAGTAAAAATGTACGACAAAAGAGACAGATAGCATAGTGCGGTAGATGCTTGAAATGGGCACACACTCGAAACTATTTTACTCAACAGCAAAAATGCAATAAATGTGGCGGTCTACATAGTAGTAAAAAATGCGCAATAAGTACAAGAAAAGATCTTCGGTGTGCATCCTGGCGAAAATCACCCCACCAATTATAAGGGTTGTAAGATATATAAAGAACTTGAACAAAGAAACTTTCCCTCTCTTAGACCTAAAATGCAACAAGGCCAACAATCCAACAAATAATATCCATATTACCTATAATAAAGTACTTCATTCGCTTCAGTCGCTAATAGATTCAAATGATCTAATAGCAATCTTGAAGTTGTATCTGCAAACCCTAGTCAATCGGAAGATAGGATTAACAGACTAGAGAAATTAGTCGAGCAAATGGTGCAACGAATGGACACAATGAGGAATATTGTGTCCAAATTGCTTGATAAATTCAATTAACGTTCATGAACTTAAAAATAGCTCTTTGAAATGCTAATAACCTAGTTAACCATGGCCTCGAAATATCAGTTTTCCTTAGAGAACATAACATTGGCATATTGATCTCTGAATTGCATTATACGGATCATTCTACTACAATATTAACAGTCAGTTCGAACATCATCAATGTACATAAACCAGCCGTACTCACTAATAAAAAAAACGAACAGGGATTTGCTTAAACACTTGCTTAGTTAAATTCAGAATCAGAATTGCTCAGTAATAGCAAAACATGCAATTGCAAAAAAGACGACTATGGAAAAAGTGGATGATAACTAGAGCACCAGAAGACAGGATAAGATTTAACAGAGCAATGAAAGAGGTGAAAGAATTCGTCAATAATGAAAAGAATGAGGCAATTCAAAGTTACCTCGAAGATCTTACCCCCAAGCTACTGATTACTCTTTGTGGAACGCGAGTAACGAAGTAAAAATAAATAAAACACAAGAGAGTGTACCACCAATCAGAAAACAGGATAGAACCTGGCCGAGAACAGATATTGATAAGGCTGAAACTGTTGCAATACATTTAGCTAATGGTTTTCAACCACTTTCATTGAAAACTTGATGAGAAGAAGAGGAAGAAATAATCTCAAACCTTGAAACACTATTCCAAATGGCACTTCCCATTAAAGCCATAAAAATTAGTGAAGTTAAGGTTATAATTCATAGAAACCTCAACCCAAAGAAAAGTCCAGGATTTGACCTTCTAACTGGGCAAGTCGTTAAATAATTACCGGAAAAAGCATTAGTTGCCCTTACACAAATTTATAATACAATACTTATTCGTCACAGTGGAAAATAGGAAAAATCATATTGATTATTAAACCGACTGAAGAATCATCATCATATGAACCCATTACACTTTTGCCTGTATTGTCAAAGCTTTTTGAGAAGTTGTTTTTAAAGAGACTGAAGTCATTGCTTGAAGAACTAAATATCATTCCAGAACACCAGTTCGGGATTTTGCAAAAGACATTCAACAATCGAACGCACAGGCTAATAAAAATTATTAATAATGCTTTTGAAGATAAAAAGTACTGCTCGGCTGCATTCTTGGATATTACACAAGCCTTCGATAGAGTATGGCACTCAGGTCTACTACACAAACTTAAATCAAAACTTCCTATACCACACTATCAGGTATTTTTATTCTACTTGACGAACAGATAATTCGCTCTTAAATATAAAGGAGAAATAACTAACATATATCCAATAAAATTCAGAGTACACTTCAAGGTAGTATTTTGGGTCCCATACTTTTTCAAATCTTCACTGTTGACCTACCAACTACACCGAAACATGATACCACGGTTATGGCAATAAGCAAGGTACCAAGATATGCTTCTAGAAATCTTCAGGAAGCTTTTGATAAAATAGAAGATTGAGTAAAAAAATGGCGTTTAAAAAACAACGAGACAAAATCTCAGCCAGTCACTTTCACCTTAAGGAATGAATCATGCCCGAGTGTAACACTTAATGTCAGGCAGACTCAACTCTCCCAGGCAGATCGTATAAAATATCTTGGAATGAGACTCAACTGAAACTCAACCTATCCAATATAGAAATACTTCAAAGATTTCAGTCCAAAACCCTGAGAATAATTACTGATGCTTCTTGGTTTGTGATAAATCAAACTTTACACCGCGATCTAAAAATACAGCCTATGATATGCCTAAAGAAGTACCAACCGCGACTTGAAGTACACCCCAACTCCCCTGCTGTCAGTTTCCTGGATAATAGCCAAAAGACGCCTAGAGTGATTGATAAGCTATAGCATTTAAGATATCAAGATACTATTCTAGTTATATATGAACCTAAATTCCTGTACATGTTAGGCCTATAATATAAGCGCCCTAACCGCTGATGCGTGGCAACTTGCTGTCTTGTCCTAAGTGTTGTAATGGTTGCTTAATACATTTCTGAACTACTTGCGACAAACGTATCTTCCTTTGCGTCTTCGAAACGTTCTGCCTTTTTTGGAAATAAAAAAAGCATTTTATGTTGAAAATGTTTCTTATTTTCTGTACTTTTTAATGCTTAATAAAATATTAAAAACATATTTTTTTAATGAGACAATTTTTTTTCCAAGTACGCACTGAAATTGTTTCTGACAATCCAGATCAAAACTTTATAGGTGTGAAGTAGATAACATTTTGGTTTTACGATGCATTGCCATTTATATATCGCCAAAGAAATGGCCGAAATATGTTAACAGAATATCGTTTGACTTGTCACACATCTCGTCATAAAATTGGCTGGCCGTTAACTCATACGACACCAATGCATTGGCATTGCTGATCATTCCAAATTGACGTCATCGCCGTGACACTGTTGACTAGTTGATCCCAAGAATTTCTCCGATCTCTCGAGTTGTTCTATGCTCATCACTTTAACGTAGTGCCAATATATCGTTGCCATTAAACTTGACCGTCGCCTATAATGTTGCGCATCGCTAAGATTAAAATTGTTTTTGCAAAACTTTCTGGCCCACTTACGTCACGTGAAATCGGAGACATTCTTGGGATCAACTAGTCAACAGTGTCACGGCGATGACGTTAATTTGGAATGATCAGCAATGCCGATGTATTGGTGTCGAATGAGTTAACGGCCAGCCAATTTTTTGACGAGATGTGTGACGCCACCTTCGCCATACATAACACATACAATATCTTCTTTTGTGTCTGAGAAACGTTCTTGCCTTTTCGGAAATAAAAGAACATCTATGTTGAAAATCCTTTTTATTTTCTGTCTTTTTATTTTATATTTCCTAAGTATTCGTTAAAATTCCTGGTGTCAAATAAGATCAAAACTTTACACGTGAGAAGTAGATAACATTTTGCCATTGTCATCCATATACCGTAAAAAACGGGAAGTAATATGCAAACAGAATATATTTACCCTGAATTGATAAATGTGGATATAAATAATGTTTCCTCTTAACACGACGATTCTCGACTCTCGTTCCAAGATGAATTAATCGCTTTGACTCTGTTGATTAGTTGATTTCAAGAATTTCTCCGATCTCTCGAGTGGTTCTATACCGATTACTTTCAATTAACGCTAAAATTTGTTTGTAAATTGTTTTCACTAAACTTTCAGACCCACTTACGGTACGTGGAATCATCAACGGCACCTTCGCCGTACAATGCACATATATATCTTCTATTGTACCTGCAAAATGTTCTGGCTTTTTCGGAAAAAAAACCTTGTATGTTGAAAATGCTTCTTATTTTCTGCCATTTTTAATGGCTAACAAAATATTTAAAATACAACGAAATTCATTCATCAAATACAACACAATTATAACAATACCAAGGAATTGCTGAAATGCATTGTGTCAAACAACATCAAAGCTTTACACGTGCAAAGTAGATAATATTTTGGTTTTGCCATCTACCGCCAAAAACGAGACGAACTTTTGCATCAACCCAATAGAACCTAACTAAATACAAGGCACTTTTTAAAAACAAATATTTTGCTTATCTTTAAATATAAAGATACATACTTACTTATCTTTATGAAAGTCCTTAACAATCCGCTTCGTTATAAGTTTGGTTTTCCAAAACTCATTTTATGAATGCCTTAGTCCCTAATAAGAAATAACTCTGATCTGAAAGTTGTCAAACAACCAGATATTGTTTCCAAATACTAGAATGTTTCACTGAATATCGAGCTGTTAATTTATAAAGTATGTGAGAAGCGTTAACAAATTATTATCTCTAAAATAGAGGGAAATACCTAAAGTTTTCAATATAATATCTTAACAGATTAATATATTGATGTGTAGATGATGATGGGCTTCAATACATTTGGAAAAAATATTATTAAAAATAGTGAATGTATCATGACGAGCGGGGACATTATTCTGGTGAGGCAAAGATAGCCTTTGCACATTTATCCCCATTTTTTTCTGTTATAATTACAATTATGTTGTAATAATTACAATGAATTTTGGTCAAATATTCCACATAATATTAACTTCAATAACCAACAAAAATAACCACTTCAAAATCACAAAAAAATGCTGCCATAATCTTGGTGACGAAAAAGTAACCAAAACCTTTCATTTTACTCCAATTAAATATTCCTGCATGGTTTAGGCCGATGAACATCCTAATACAGATGTTTTCTATTCATCCTCAGAAAATCACTGTTTGGTGCGGTTTTTGGGCTGAAGGAGTGATACAACCTTGTTTATTGAAGCCGATGGTGAAATCGTGTTACTTGTTAACGGTAAACACTAAAGGAATAAACTAACAGAATATTTTTGGCTTGAACAGATAAATGTGGATATAAATGTTTTCTTTCAACAAGACGGTGCAACTAATCACACATCTCGCCACACAATCGGTTTATAGCAAGAAAAGAAAAAATGATAATGTCGTAATAAAACATAGGCTTTGCTAATGATTTCAAGTTGATATAATTGCCTTGACAATGTTGATTGGTTTATTCCAAGAACTTTTCCCATATCTCATGTTGTTCCATACCGATCACTTTCAATTAGTGCTAATATTGCCGGTCGTCCAGAATGTGGTGCATCGCTAATATTCAAATTATGTTCACCAAACTTTCTGACCCACTTACGGCACTTTTGCTGTACAAAGCACATATCTTCTTTTGTGCCTTCAAAACGTTATTGACTTTTCGGAGATATAAAAGCATTATATGTTGAAAATGCTTCTTATTTTTTGTCATTTTTTAATGCCTAACAAAATATCGAAAACACAACCCGCTAACACATTTTTCCCAAATACTCGCTGAAATTCCTACTGTCAAACAACATCATATCATCAACATAAAATATATAACATTTCAGTTTTACGATACATTGCCCCCTACAGCGAAAAACAGGACGAACTTTTGCATCAACCCAATAAAACCCATTTCTTTTGACTTTTTTACAATTAAGAACAACATAATATTCAGGGTTTTATGTAATATAAAATAATTATTAAGATATGGATTATTTGAAATTTCTTAGAAGTAGAATAAAAAATAATTCCATTTTAATAGATATTTTATTACAAATTATTACATTAAAAAATGCTACAACTCTAGAAGTGTATCTAACTTTTGCTAATAACCTTAACAAGTAATGTAATCAGTCCTTTATCTCCTTCATGATTCATATTTATTACAATTAATTGGAGTAAAGCAACGTACACGAAATTTTAATATTTTAATTTTAATTAATACTGACATGACGACACGTTCAAAGCCTTTTTACTAAAGTAATATATCTAATATATTCATTATAGTTAATGATTTTTGTATTACCCAGTACTAATTAAAATGATAACTGGGTTATTAATAATAATTCCAACAGATTACTGACTTTGGGACATGTTATAATATACTTACAATCACAAAATATGGACACATTTGAAACTTCTAAATATATGACCTTATAATAGTGATTTCTTGAGAAAATGAATATGATTTAATGGCAAATACAGAAACAAAAAATATTTGGAAGCTTCAAAATTTAATACTAAGTAGGTATAATCATCAACTGCTTTTTGAGTTTACCTTCTCTCAAACTTAAATTTGAATGTGTCTTTGCCCAAAGCCAGTGATCCTACCGATACACTGTAGTTTTCGTTTTGTACTGTTTTAATATTAAAACGTTGCATGATAGCGCTTAAGATACCAAAAGAGACCAACTGTACCAGTTTATACCCCATGCAACTCCTTCTGCCCCCTCCGAATGGAAGAAAATGATCGGGTTTGAAGAATTTACCATTTTTGACGAAACGTCCTGGGTGGAACTTTTCTGGTTCGTCCCATAATTTTTCCGACATGCTTAGATCGTAATTGTTCAGGAAAAGAACTGTCCCTTTTTCAATTTTATATCCTGTAAAATCATAAGTTGTTTTGATGTTAGAAAAATTAAAAATTATTGTCAATTAATTTTACTTGTGGCGAACGTAATTTCATGTATATTTGATTCACTAAATAAAGGATAACTTTTTAAAAATAATTATTCAGGTCTACCATATACAATTCTTTACCATTTTGAAAATAGGCCTAAACAATCCACTTCGTTATAAGTTTGGTTTTCCAAAACTTTTATAAATGCCATAGTCACTAAGAACTAACTCTAAATCGAAAGTTATCAAAAAACCGGAGTTGTTTCCAAGAACGCAAATGTTTCACTCATTATCGAACTGTAAATTTATACACTATGTGAGAAAAGTTAACGAACTATCATCCCTAATATAGAAGGAAATAGCTAACATGTTTACACACGATGTCTTAAGAGATTAATATATTTGTGTGTTGATGATAAAGAGTTTCAACACCTTTACAAAAAATATTCATAATAAATTATTAAAAATAGTATTATGAATGGCAACGAATGAATCGTAACTATTGTGAGCTGAGGCATTATCCTGGTGAAACAAAAAAAAACCTGCATAATTATCACCAGCTTGTTTTTTGTTATTATTCACGAATTATTAGCAAAAGATTCCACATAATATTGACTTTAATATTTAAGAAAAATATCCGCTTCAAATTCGCTGAATCTTTTACTCTGAATCAAAGTGAAATACCCTGTTGCCATCCACACTTACAAATATTTTCAGAAACATCAAACCAACAGAACAAACCAAAGAAGAATTTAGAAAACAGCGTTGAGGACAGTTATTTCATATGCAGCGTAGATCATGAACAACACTAATGAAATTTAACAACAAAGAAGAGTGTAGAGACAGAACATAAGGAAGGTCTGGGTATTAAAAACTAGGAGAAGGAGACTACCAAACGCTAATTAAAAGTAAAATAAGAAAGATCTCATTTAAAAAGAGGAAAGGACATACAACTAGGGAAAACAAAGAAATTAAATTATTCACATGATAGAGATCAGATCGAAGATGTCAAATGGAAGATAGAGATCAGTTGGTTTAAAAAATCTTCATAAAAGGCAAAAATATTAAAATCCCTAACATAAATTAGACTACAATGTGCCATGATAATTGGAAAAAAACTTGTGTAGTGGTATTACAGTTATGCAGTAGTTGATAAAATATATTTCAATAAATTTTGATATTTACCATTAATTGAACTTGTTTGATTGGCGACTCTTGGAACTATTGGAGAAGCAATAAGTCTAATAGCTTCAAATATAACTCCTTCAGTATAAGGCATGTTATTCCTATCGCAGATGCTAACTGGTCTTTCTGAACCAACCACATCATCAATTTCTTTCTGGATTATTTTCTGAACTTCAGGTTCTTTAACTAAATATCCAAATAATTTTACTAAAAAATTTCCCACTGCTGAATGACCACCTTCAATAAAAATATTCAGTTTATAGTTAGAAAATCATTAAGTGGGGATGATAAGCTTACCGATAATGTCCTCCAATGCAAAGAGGGCCATTTCCCAATCCAAAGCGGATTTTTCCTCATTTTTCTCATTCTCTATTTTTACATGACTAATTAAACTTTCTAAATAGTCATTGGGTTCAGTTTTTACGTCAAAATGTTCGTACTTTTCTTTGATGATTTCCATATGGATAAATTTTCTAATATCGTTAGTAACATCATTCATTTTCTAAACAAGGAAAATGTCTTAGAGAGAATTTTTCATAGATTCATGCAACAAACTTACTTGCATCTTTTTCTGATGGAATGGCATTAAAAATGGTAGAAAATCGGCAGCATAACCTTGATTAACTTCGTAGAAAATTTCATCAAAGTTCTGCACCATTTTTGAGAATTTCTGGTCATTAGAAGTGAAATTTTCGGTACAAAAGTGATTTATAAATATGTTTGCGCATGTATTCAACAAAATCGGCTTCAGATGTACTGGCCCTTCTTGATCTATGTCTTTTACTAGCTCCTGAGACTCTCTGGAAATAAGTGTGTCCAGAGCAATGAACTTATTGGTAAAAGCTCTTGGGAAAGTGTAAGCTTTCAACATATCTCTTCGAACTTTCTGAGTGCTGGACCAATCACAAAAAGCCAAAGCTGAAACAAACACAAATAAAATATGTCTCTTCGAGTATCGAAATAATATTCAATATACACAAAATATTTTATTCACAAATCTTGAGTATAACATTTTGAAGAAGGGAGTAATTTTGTTTATAAAAAGAGATAATTGGTTTTAGCATTTTTTATGAACATACTCTAAATTAAAAACCAATGCTAACAAGTTATTTTTTTCTTAATCCGATTCCCTTTTACAGCTAAGTGCCGGGAGATTTTTTTTTTGAATTTGCCTATTTTCATTCAAGACCCATCTAAATTCGACCACAATCGACGTCACTTTAACTTTAGTTGTGTTTAACTGAAACTTGATATGATATGGCTAGCTCTGGCCATTAGTTTACATCCAAAACTTCGGAAGAAAAAACCAAAGGTAGAAGAACTGGAAAAACATACCCTGATATTTTACGAATGACCCAAATCGTAAGCTTTAAAGCAAGATATAAATTTGTAGTAGAAAGATAAACAAAATGTTCTCTAAAAATAAATGTTCTCTATAAATATAAACATGCATCAGACACGAAGTGGCAGTCAGGAAGAAAAAAACTAAATCTTCTACTTTTACGAGCCATCCCCTATTCGCATATCAACCTACCCGTTGTCGACTCAAATCGAGAAAGTGTTTCCGGCACACATAGAGAGAATCTTTCCAACACACCATAATAAACTAGATTAGAAACGAAGTAAGATAGAAATGCCAATCTTCCAGACTGATTTATATCAGTTTCCCCCAGAGCACACTGAAGAATAGGTGATATGGAAGTCCTTAAATAAACTACGCTCCGGAGTTACAAGATCCAAAAGTAATATGAACAGTTGGAGGGTTTCAGACGAATAGGTGTTGTGTGATTGTGGACATGAGCAGACTACTTTCCATCTCATACAATGCAAGCTATGCCCAAACACTTACACCGTAGAGGAGCTCATGAAGGCTACCCCAAACCCGCTAGACGTAGCGAGCTTCTGGTCTAAAACTTGTTAGTACCTATGATCTGTGTAGCTTTCTATATTATGTCTTATACAATTTTATTTTTACAAATTTTAACTACGGGTCTTGTGCTGTTCATATGGTTTCGATGCTTCTAATACGATTAAATCAATAAATAAATGTTATAAATGTTAGAAACTGTCATTTATGTTTAGAGCCATATTTTAGTATTATGTCATAAAACACATTTCAACGTTTGGCAATTAATTTTTCAAATATTTTACAAAAATATGTTTATTTGGTAATAATCGTGCACTTCCTGAAGATTATGGTCCACATAATTGAAATACTGTTCCTCGCACTGTTGGAAATATTAAAGATTTTTACTCTTCACTATACCAAACCATAAATAAGATATCCAAATGCCAGATATTAAGAAAATATTTTCACTGAATTGCTAGAATTAAACATTTCTACAATGACAACTTATTTTATTTACTTATTGTCTTACTCTATTTTTTGAATAGACTTTGATTTACAACCTTACAAGATTGCTTAGATGCAAAAGCTGAGGCTGCTTGATGATTGTAAGCGGCGTGAGTTTGATGAATGGACAACTGGAAATTGATCTATGTTTTGGAAAAACGCATTCTTTTGAAATGAAGCTTTTCTTTGATTCTTAAGTTTGTAAATAATCTAAATTATCATATTTTGTCTCACAGCAATAATTCAAGAAACACAATGATTCAAGAAAATTATTTGCACCTCAAAGGAAACATTGTGTGTTTTGTTTCATTCACGATCAACACTTTATCCAAAATGAAGAAGGGAGTCATCTTTGACAGTATCTGTGTCACTACTAACTCGAACCACGTTTCTGGGACATAATCATAAATACATGTCTCATCGCCTGTAATTATGCATTTCAGAATGTCATCATCCGAAGGAAGCATCTTTTCAACAACTTTGACACAACGCCGTTTTTTTTAAACTTCAGTGTGTTCGGAAGAAAATGAAAAGACACACATCGATCCAAAAAATAAATCAGAAATATCTGCAATATCAGTACTCAGTACAAGATCTTCGATTGTTCGTAACCATCATTAAAATCCTACCATCCGTCATCCATCATTAAAATCCTTGTAACAACAACCGCCGCAACACTTTCTTGACGTTTTTAATGTATCAGCAACAATAAATTTCGTTTTATATAGAGAATTTAATCCAAATTCCTTGCTAGATAAATGTAACCATTTAAAAAAAATCGTCTAGAGAAATTACAATAGACGCTATAATTTCTAACTTAATAAGCGAAATGATATGAAATTTTGACCAGATGTCAAAGACAGTCATACCAAGTTAAAACACAAGTGACTATATTGATATGAAAAGCGCATGAGTTTCTAAAAGAAAAGCCATCTTACTTTTTGATTATAGTAGTACATAAATACAATATAAATATTAATTCGGAGTTAATTAAAACATATGTATATCCCAATTACCACCTCGACACCTACGAGTAAAGGAGAACCAGAAATTATCTTATGTTATGTTATTCCAATCTGCAACAATGCACTAGCAATCTGAATATATAGCAATATTTAAATGTTTAAATTATTAAAAATTTCACATTTAAAGTTTCTTAAAAAGTATATAATCTATATAAAAGTTTATATAGGTTTTAATGGAAAACAACTGGACTAAAAAACTAATTAATAAATTTTTTGTTTTCGTACTTACAGTTTTCCTTATTTCCAGAAAATAGCCTTTGATAACGTTCAAAATTTGGTCTGTAATCAAAATGATGGCCTTTGGTAACCAAAGCTTCTCTGATATTCTTCTGTCCGTTCACCACAACACACTTGACGAAACCTAGTTGCAGTTTAAACACACTGCCAAATTTTTTTCCAAGATCGGCAAATGCTTGATATGGTACATCGTATCCAGATAACAAATGCATGTGACCAATGATTGGAAGTTTCCTCGGACATGGTGGTTCTTGAACCTGAACATCTTCAGGTTTTCCATCGGTGGTTTTATAAGTGTAATCATAGCACACCAAAAAAACTATAACAATTATCAACACAAATATAAGAAAAACGGTGAATAAAGGCAACATTTTTTGTATTTTAAAGGTTTTAAATGATTGAGTCAAAAAATTGGAGAGGAGCTAGAAGGAGACAACAGTTGGTTTTGTTGTTGTGCGTGAGGCACTGGTGTGTTGTCTGAAGATCACTGGGTACTACTACTGTTTATATACGCTGCGATATTAGCATTAGATGATGTTAACATTCATTTATTCGAAATGATTTAAATAGTTCAGTATTTTGGACCGTTTATTTTTTAAATGGGCACTTGTGATGACGCTAGTTGATAAAACTCAAGAAATATATTTGAACTATCAAATATTATTAATGAATTTAAGAGATTAAACGATCAGAAGTTGTATAAATGTTTAAATTATTTAAATTTAAATAACTATTTAATAGTGTGTTGTTCCAATTAAAGCAAATGTTATATATATATATATATATATATATATATATATATATATATATATATATATATATATATATATATATATATATATATATATATATATATATATATAGTTATACTATATAGTTATACTTTTAGCTTAAGCATAGCATCATACCTAAATAATATAGATTTATGTCAATAAATGGATTTTATCAGAAAACCAGTACAAACCCCCTATAATCACTATAAACCTTACCTGTTTTCTGGCATTTATTTACAGCTCAATAGGTCGATGCGAAGTTTGATTTAGTTAATGCGAACATCAGGTTGATGCAATATACATTGATTTTTTACCATCTGACAGACGGTCTTGGCTTAGATGTAATGTATCGACTTTAGGCACAATCTTAGTATCATTCTTCTGATCATATCTCTTACATAAACTTATGAAATCCACTTTGACTATATTATTGATGGATCGACTCTGGAGGATTGTAGACTTGTTAGGGACCTTGGTATCGTATGGCTCGATATCGTTCGATCATCATGTTCATCAGATTACAAGTTCGGCGCTGAGGGCTCTTGGGTTTATAATAAGATCCACTAGACACTTTGGTAACAAAGTGTATTAGGTTTTGTTTGACACATTTGTCAAGTCTAAGCTCATATATGTGTCTCCGATATGATCGCATATTTTTACCGGTCAAAAGATTGGTGGGTGTACAGAGGCGTTTCTTGAAATTCCTGATGTTCAAGGAGTATAGTATATGTAGTATATAGGATGTACACATCCCAAATATTTATATTTATGCTTTGTAACTATGACATTGACTGAGTTGAGTTTTGAATAGATTTTCAGAATCCATGTGTCAATATTCGCAGACATGGAATGTTTTATGTCCAAAGACCAAATCCTAATCTTGCCACTAAGGGTCCACTGTTTAATGCCTGTTGTTGTTTCAATATAATATGAGCAAAGTGTTCATATTAGACTTCGAAAGAAAAAAGAGGTTGTATGATACTGTTTAAGACGGTTTAAAGTGGTGTGTTAGGGGTTTGTTCTTCTATAGATAGTATCGCCATTTTTTACAGCTATTTTTTTTTGTAGTTTCTTAGTTTTTGCTTTAATTTTATTAAGTCTTTTAATAATGTTTACATAGGAATTAAATATTGTTTAATGTTTACTATAATACTTACTAATTATATTTACTATAATGTTTATTATAACGTATCGTTGCCAATTATATTTCAATTATTCACTATACCTATGTATTATATATCATCAGGGTAAAGAATACGCAAAAGTAGCTTACTGCCAAATCAGATATGTACAGTCGATAGCCCATAAATCTTGTAATTATTTTTCTTCAGAAAGTTTACACATAAAGCAGTTCTATAAATAAATATATTGTCGCAAAGGACCATTAAGATTCTTATAGCCTCCTTTCAAAATTGACAAAGAGTCGCCACTAAGTCACATTAATTCGACGCTGAATATGACCGAGTATCTTTTCAGAGGTATTCTACGTTGGTGGTAACCAGGGGTGTTAACCAGGGTTAATAGGGAGGTGCTGACAGTGCTTTGGAACTCACGTTAAGTTATAGATCCGTTTATTAAATAGTATCAATTGCTGAGGCATTGTATACTCCTTTAATTCTAAATCCATCGTTCTTTCTGGCTTTGAAAATCTGAGTACGTACGTACCTATCATGATGCTGTATTCTAGTAAAAAATAGTATATATTATTGTGATAAACGTTGGAATATATCTGATAAAAAATGGAAGCATATTGCAGACTAGTTTAATTAAAGTAGGCGAATTGGTAAGCGAAGGCAGTTTCCGCTATTCTCTTCGAAATTAAATTTTAGTATTTTTTGTTTCATACCTAGGCACAGATCGACAGAAACTTTTGCAAAACTTTAAAAGGCGTGTGGAAAAAGTGTTTTGTCAAGGGCACTAGTTTTCAGATAGTTTAGGGTTTTCTCAAAAGGCCGGAACTCGGTTGAAGATAACGCAACGGAAGGAAATTTGCAAGAATGAATGAAAATATCCACATAATCCAGGATATTTTGAGTTCTGATTGTCAATTGATGTCCAAAATAATAGTTCGTCATATTGTGACCAATGAATGGGGGATAAAAAAATTCGTGGTTCTGAAGAATCGTTCGCAGGATCAAAAGGACAGAGAAGAAAACCATGTCATGGCTTTTTAGGGCAGATTGAAAATTACCTTCATTTTGTGAAACGTGTCGTTGATGACGGGTCTTGGATTCTTTAATGCGATTCGCAAACAAAGCGCCAGAGCCGGACACCACACAGGCACCAGAGCTAGGCACACTCGAAGCTCACCACGACATTCAGAATGAACAAATTAGAGATTAAAAGCATGTTAATTTACTTTTTTGATAGCCAGGGGATCGTCCGTAAGGAAATTGTACGTAACTTGTCAATACATTGACATACACAAAAAAATATATTTACTTACTATCTTTTCATAATTTATAGAAATTAATATACTTTATTTTTAGATTAGTTTTGAAAACGGGAGAAGAATACTTTCCGAAACGTTAACGTTAAAAGTTTGTATATTGTTTTAGGATATTTTTATAATTTTAAAACTTTGTTCGTTAGGCAAATTTATTACAAAAAAGAATCTCATTAATTATTCCAGGTTGTTCTCACTTCGTACACTGCCTTTGTAGGTCTGTTAAGAAATAACAATGTCTGTTAAGGATAATCCCTTTGTGAGCCTGACGTTCTCGACCCGTCCGAACTGCCTAAGTTGTGTCTTTATTAAACTTTGGTTTATTGACTTCATTTGTAGGTTCTATCTATGTATTTCATTTCTAATTTAGTCTCTTGTTTTATTCCAAATCTTACATAAGAATCGCATTTCCATTACATTAATTGATATTTTATATGTTTCGGTCAATGTCCATATCTCACTGTTATATATCATCGTTGATCTTGTTATTTTTTTTACAATTCTGTTTTTATATTCTTCGGTATTTCTCTTTTTATTAAAATGTTTTCCCATCTTATTAATCTTTTTCCTGTTTTTTTCCTATTCTCTCATGCATTTCTGTTTTTATTTCACCATAACTTTCAATTAACGTTCCTATATTTCTATAATGTTTAATCTATTTTATTTATTTGTCTTTCAGTCTTATATATTTTCTTCTCTCTTGAAATAATCATATTTTTATTTTATTTTTATTTACGGTACTATAAATGATAAAAATAATCAAGAAATTCTATTTGCATTTGAATAAAGAATTAATGAGTAGGTCTACCAGGATTATTATAACATTTAATAACTCTGCAAGGCATTAACCGAATCAGATGATTAATATTCTCTTCTGGCCAGGTATCCCAAGCGCGTTATAAAGTTGCTTCAAGTTTGTTGAAAGTTGCTGGTGGTCAGAGTAATCGCTACGAGTTCGATCAATGTTATCCCATTCATATTTTATCGGTAATAAATCTTGGGAACCGAGTGTCGTAATAAATCTGGAAAGTTGAGTGTCACTTTTTCAAATTCTTCTAAAAATAATTTCATTTTCGATCCCTACATTTCATTGATTGTAGAACGTATTCCATTTTTTCCCCCGTTTATTGTTATTTTAAAGTTCCATTCTGCAGCTTCAAAACGAACCTACTGTGAATGTAACCTGAATAATCAGTTGTAGGCACGACGCCGTTCGAAAACTAACATTTGAGGCGCTGTCATTTTTTCACGTTTTATAGTAGAAAATACTGCTGCGAAAACTCAGAAGAAGATGTGCGACTTTGAAAGATAATGCTGTTTCATACTGTACTTATAAGAAGTAGTTTCAGAAATACGAACCAGAAATTTTTACATAAATAATGCGGAACGTCCATCATCATCAGAAGTGCTACAATACTACGTTCACAAATCTTCTTCACCAGTCGTCCCTATCGCTGGCCAGACGTTGCCAGTTACTTGCAACAATATTTCTCCCATCTTCCGCCACACCATCTGCTTTAGCTTTCCTACCTGCTCAGACATAAATATTTTTTTGGGTGGGTAATTATTCGGCTCTTTTATTATGTGTCAGGCCCATCGCAAGCGTCCGATTTTAATATTGGTAACAATATCCCTGCTATTTAATATTTATATATATATTTATTGTAAAGTTCAAAATTATATTGCCGACGCCAGATACTACTATCGTTAACTATATATTTTCCTCAATATCTTCCTTTAAAATATTGGTAAACAATTTTCATCGGTTTTAGTCACCGTCCATGTTTCTGACCCATAAGTCAGAACCGGAAAAATCATTGTTCTGTATATTTGTACTTTCGTCGTGTAGGACACGTTATGGATACGAAGATGTTTACTAAGTTCAAAATAACATCGATTAGCAATAACAATTTTTCTTTTCGCTTCAGCTGAAGTATTATTTGTGAAAGTAAATATTGACCTCAAATAGGTGAAGTTTTCTCCCACCTTAGAGTCATTAGTAATGAGTTTGATGCTGTTTCCGATAGTTGTTGCATTCCTGCCGAGCTGAGGAGGTATAAACTTAGTATTTTTCCTGATTAATAGTGAGCCCTATATGATTAACAGCCCGATAAATAGTGGGAAATTCTCTTTGGTATTGTGTACCGTACGTGTAATCAGATTTACATCATCAGCATACACCGTGATTTGGGTGGATTTATAGAAATAATTTCGAGCTTCTAATATCAAATTCAGAATAACTCACCACTTTTTCTAAGGCGATGTTAAACAGGAGACTTTGAGCTTGTAAATTTTGTATGTACTTCCGACAACCATATTTCTTGATGTTGCAAAATCAATAACCCTAACCCCGTTGTTGTTGGATGTTTCATAAAGACTTTTTTTTCCAATATATTGTTTATAATAGTCCTATGATTCCAGCAATTCCTAACAGGAAATTTTGACACCCCAAGCTATTTCTAAACCTTTACACAAGCTAGAGATTAAGAATTGTTGGATTCACAATAAAGTAATAGCTGAGAATAACGCTGATGATTTGTTATTGTTGCTCTCCAGATTCAAGAGAAAGAACTTCCTACATAAGATTATGACCTGTGATAAACAGTCGATCATCTACCATAATCCAAAGAGACGAACATCGTAATTTAAGTCTGGTGAGCCATCAAACAGTTCCGCAAAACCAAATATCTAAGCCAAAACACTAAAGGGTGAGATCAACTGGGCCTCGTGAACTAGGAGTTGCTGCTGTCTGACAGTATGGTATTTGTTTCGTGTTAGTGACGATCTGGAGGAAAAAGGCTTTATAAGAGCAATGGAAGAAGGGTGTCATTTTACTCGATAGGATGTCATTTTACACATCAAAAATAATAATCATTGACTTGGACTGCATAAGTTCGTTGGATTTTTATCTCTTCTTATGCCTGATAATCCCTATACCTAGTTGCTAGCCACCTCACATCTCTTGAGCAAGTGAGAAAAAGCCTCAATGACTTATCACTGCAAAACCCCCAACTTTCTTTCAGTCTGCTATTTAACAGTTAGGCTGCTAAGTTAACAGAAAGGTGGCAAAAGTATATTGAAAATGAAGAAGATTATTTCAAACATTAAGTTTGTATTACTTTTTGTTTATAAAACTAGTCAAAAATGGCGAGAATTAAATTAATGACAACATATCCCGAATTTTTTAAAAATATAGAAATTAGTGCGCTTTATAACGGTAAAGATTACTAATGTTTTAATTTTTATAAAAAAAAATGTAAACAAACTGAAAGGAAACTACCTAGTTTTGACCTCAAATTCAAATTATATTTGATGTTAAATTAGACTCTTTTAAAAAACCAGTTTGGCACAGTTTAGGCCATTTGAATCAATGACTTAGTTCTAGATCAATGAATAGGAAATATATTAATGGAAACAAAAATAACAATTCTTCAATGTCAATTATTACATTTGGACTAACATTAACAAAATCTATTATATAAAAATGCCGTCAAAGATTTAATTAATAAATAATTATAAATTAAACAAAATGTTAATAACAAACGATACCAATCGATACAAACACTAAACTCAAAGAGATTTACCACTAAACATCAAATCAATTGCTTTTAAGTCTTTGGAACGATTTTCGGCAACCATGTCAACATCATCAGGAGATGATCCAATAATAATCATCAGAAATGAAGACCCTCGTTGAACAATTAAAAACAAGTGATTTGATGTATAGTTGTAAATCTCTTTAAGTTAAACATTAAATATATTTTTATTTTACTGGAATATTCAATAATTGCCATTTATAATACATTTTTATGATAAAGTTGTCCTTTTATCGAACTTATTTGATGGAAATCTCACCTTATTAAGACTAGCTCATACATTTTTGCAATATCTGAAATACATAAAAAAGTTATTCATTGCCTCTAAAAAAGCTTCAGTAGTTTATTATGAAACTTTTAATTACAAGCCAGTATAACACATATTCAAATATACTGGTTGTCTCATACTTATCCACCATAGGGCAGCTGGTGATAGTAGAGGTAAAAATAAGAGGACTTAGTCAATAAATATGTTGGCAAATGTCAGTTATTAAAAAGATACAGGGTGTTGAAAGTGAAACTAAATTTTTGAAAAATTGAGGTTATTTAAAACGGGTTGAAGATATCAGGTTCAAAATCGGGGTAGTTTTCAAAGGTGAAAAATCCTATTTTTTAAAATTTGGTACTAGTTTGAGCCTAGTTCTATGGGGACGCTTGCTACCGACTTTGTGAAGAATTAACTCGCTCATATTTTTTTACTCTATTAAGCTGAGAATATTTTGACTTCAAAATAGAGAAGACTCATAATTCTCACGTAAAAACGGTACTCTTGGTCAATATCGAGATCTCCCGCCATTTACGAGATATTCGTGTACGAATATTCCATTACACATTTTGTCGATTGCTAAAAAATCTGCAATTCACAAAGTGTGTCTTGAATACGAACGTCAAAAGTACAACGGACTTTATTTAAATTAACAATTTTTTGAAAGTTACTCCAATAGGTGTTGAAAGTGTTCACCGTTTACCGCAATACACTTTCGCAGGCTCTTTGTTAAGTGACGCTTCACATTTGAGAAGCTATTTTCTTCATTTCTAATAACATTGGGCGCTTTTTGAATTTTTTGTAAAAGTTTGTCTCATGTATTGATTTCATCATGGTAAACTAAAGAATAAGACCACAAATAAAAGTCTAAAAACGGATTAATGTCTGGGCCAAGAAAATTCACCTGGACGCAGTGGTGAATTTTCTTGGCCACCATCCATCGATGTGAAAAACATGGATTCAAATGAATTCGCACTGCAACAGTAAAATGTGGTGGCGCTCAATCTTGCATGGACCACATGCATTGTCTTAAGTTTAGAGGTATACCGTCCAAAAGGTCTAATAAATCATTTTCTAAAAACTGTATATATTGATCTCTATTCAGTCTTTCCAGAAACTCAAATAAGCCGATTAAAAAATTGTTGATAATGTCGCACCTAATGTTAATTGAAAATTCACTGGAAATGTCGCTGCCTTGGTAGGTGTGGATTTTCCAGGGCGTAGTAATGATTATTTCGCCTGTTAAAAATTCTGCGTCTGGTAAAAGTTGCCTCGTCAGTAAACAATATCTTTTTCAGGGACATGGGGTCATTTTTTTATGTAGTAAATATTGACAAAATTCTGATCTAGGCGGCAAATCATGTGGCAATACATTTTGAACAGGCGAAAAATGGTTAGGGAAACAATTTTTCTTTATAGAGAACTCTTGAAACGGTAGATATGCTAATTTCGATAGATGCCTCCAAACATCTAGTGCTTAGTTCAGGATTTTTCGCAATACTAACCAAAATGTCCTTTTCTTGTTCTACCGCTATACGTTTCGGTCGACCACCAGGGTTGTTTTAATAAGACGAACCTGTTTCGCCTAACTTATTAAAAATTCTTTGAAAAATTTGTCTGGGATTATTGTGGTTGGGTAGAGCTCTTCATACCTTCTAACTGCAGCGCGACTATTGTAATTTACTTGTGCATAAACGCAGAACATATCACTTAGGCTACCTAACCTAACCTAACCTACGTTTAATAGGAGAGATAGAAAAAAATACAGTTGTCATGGAGACGTAATAATTTGTACACAACATTCAAGGCACACTTTGTGAATTGCACATTTTTCAGCCATCGACAAGATGTACAATGGAATTTCGAACCGAATATCTCGCAAACGGCGTGAGATATCGCTATTGACCAAGAGTACCTTTTTTACGCGGAAATTATGACTCTTCTCTATTTCAGTCAAAGTCAAAATATTCCCAGCTTTAAAGGGTACAAAAATATGAGCGAGTTAATTTCTCACAAAATGTGTAGGAAACACCTTCTAAGTAAATTCGGATTTGTCGCCTTTGAAAACACAACTATCTCGATTTTGAACTTCATATTTTCAGCCATTTTTAAATTATCTCAATTTTTTGAAAATTTAGTTTCACTTTCAACATACTGTATCTTTTTAATAACTAACGTTTGCCAACACATTTATTGACTAAATCATCTTATTTTGATCTCTACTATCATATATGTATGTTTGCAGATTTTTTATTATTTCTTTGGACTGCTTCCAACGAGTCAACAGCAGTCAGGAGTTATACACCCCCGACTGTTGGGTTCTACAAAACACAAAACAATCTGCGTCTCCACCAAAATAAGCATTCTGTTAGTTGCTTGACCTGGAGGAAGCCCCACCCATCCTTCACATTGGAGAGCACATGTTTCATCTGTTGGTGGTTGGACTCATCAGGGTACCGACATATGCTCTCTCTCATCAACCCACATTTTGGCCGAGTTCTCGTCGGATGGCTTATGCGTGCAGTTTTTTTATTTTTTTGGACTGCGTCCAATGAGACGACAGTAGTTAGGAGTTATAAACCCCCCACCGTTGGGTTCCACAAACTCATGTGGAACAACCTGCGTGTCTGCCAAAATGAGCATTCTGTTAGTTGCTTGACCACCCAAGCCCAAAATATTATTTTATCCACCTTTTTTACGTAAAAAAGGTATTCCTTGTAAATGTGGCTTCGAGTTACCGTTTTCTAGATATCAGCGTTCAAATTGTTCATTGCACAGTTTTAAATTGCGCTTTTGAAACATAACATTTGTGTTTGCTTTCCTTTTTTTGTCTTAGTTATAGAATGCTATCTAAATATTCGGGTAACTGAGTTTGAAGAAAATTAAGATATAGTTTGCCGTTTAAATTACATAATCACCATAATCATTACATAATCACCAATAGCAAAACGGGGCAAAACTAGGTATCCTATTTCAGATTTTAAAAAATATACAGTTCCCGTCTAGGGTCTTCCCCCTCCACCCTTTAACTTTTGAACTGAAAAACATAAAACAACGAAAGTGGGCATACATAAATTAAAGCGTAACAAAAATTTTGTAGTTAATAGACAGTGATATAATTGTTAAAATGGCGTTGTGGTCCCATTTTGATAATTATATATAAATTGCAACAGTGAGGTAGTAATATCTCATTTGAAATCTGTTTCAAATATCCATTCAAACGTTGTTTTATTTTGACATCTGTTATTTGATTTTTGAAAAAATCAATTAAATTTAATATTAGCATACCATCAAACTTTTTAAACAGGGTGTGCCTGTAAAAGATAAATATAATTTTTTTTGTGAAAAAAATCGCACAGAAAGTCAATCAGTCAAGATGTGTATATTCGAAGTTATTTTGAGCAAACATTTACGTTGTTTACAAACGTTGTTTTTATTTTGACATCTGTCATTTGTTTTTTTTTTAAATCGATCAAATTTAATATTAGTATGTCATCAAACTTTTTAAACAGAGTATCCCTATAAAAGATAATTATTAGTTTTTTCTGATAAAAATCGCACAGAAAGTCAGTCAGTCAAGATGTGCATATTCGAAGTTATTTTGAGCATAGATTTACGTTGTTTACAAACGTTGTTTTTATTTTGACATTTATTATTTGATTTTTGAAAAAATCGATTAAATTTAATATTAGTATGTCATCAAACTTTTTAAACAGGGTGTCCCTGTGTTCCTTTTTTTCTGATAGAAATCTCACAGAAAGTCAGTTGGTCAAGATGTGTATATTCGAAGTTATTTTGAGCTTATATTTAGAAATGAAATTCTAATTTAACAATTTTTTTTCCAAACTAACAAAATGATAAAAGTAAAATGTAATACCAGATGTATTTCAAGAATGTTCTGAAAAGATCAAAATGGGCACCACCACCTTGCTGACAGTACAACATCCTGTTATAAAACTCTTCTCCGGCCGATTCAAATATTTCCGCAAGAATTAACCTACATTGTTCCGAAATTATCTGCTTCAAAACCTCTACATTATCGGGTTGCGTAACGTATACCTTAAATTTTAAATAACCCGATAAAAAGAAATCTAGCGGCATTAGATCTGAAGAACGAAACATTTTACTTTACTGTATCCCATCGCCCAATCCATTTATGAGAATACTGTTCATTCAGATAAACTATTACTGCACCATCACAATGTGAAGGAGCACCATTCTATTGAAAACTCACTTCCAGATCTCGAAATTCATAAGGATTTTCTTCTAGACTATCTAAAATTAGCGGTTCAATAGCATTCTAAAACAGGTCCAAATACAACTCTCCAGTTAAATTTCGATTTAAAAAAATAGGTCCAACTATTTGATTTCCCAAACATCTCTACCACATTTTGTATGGTTCTCGTGAAAAAAATGTAGATTCGAGTCACTCTAGGACCTTTTATTCTCGAGTATTCCCCTTGACATTCAGATAGAAGGAAGATTCATCACTAAAACAAATTGTTTTTGAATATTCAGGTTCTTGGGCTATTCTTCCAGATATCATTTCACAAAATTCAAGTCTGCGATCGGAATCATCTTCTGTGAGCTAGTGAGTCATTTGTAATTTGTTGGGGAGAATTTTTGTTTCTTTAAAACTCTTTGCACAGTTTTCGGAGATACTTCAAAGACAAGTGCCGTTTGAGATGTAGATAATCCTACACAATCTACATCTCAAACTGCACTTGCCTTTGAAGTCTTGTCACGGCTGTTTTAACAACAATATATATTTGTTGGTTGTTTGAAATTCCTGGGCAACCAGTTTTTTTTTTATCATGAATACTACCCGCTGCCTGAGACTTCTGCATTAGCTGTCGCAAGTACGCTCTAGAAACAGAGCGATCGGCATACCTCTTATTGAAGATTTTTTCACTTACATGTAGATTTCTTCCAACCTCGCCAATAATTACAATCGCATTAACTTTTTCTTCTAAAGTACGTACCATTTTACTCGAACGTGAAAAAATTAAAACATATTTCTAAATTTAAATACAAAATAAATTCGAATATTAAAAAAGGTAAGTTTTTGTGCCACTTTTATCAGAAAAAAAAATATCGTTTACAGGGAGACCCTGTGAATTTCAAACTGAGTGTTCAAAATTTTTGATGACATCATTAAATTTAATCGTTTTTTTTTTCAAAAATGAAATGGCAGATGTCAAAATAAAACGTTTCAAATAGATATTTGAAACAGCTTTAAAATGAGGTATTACTACCAGACTATTGCCATTTAAAAATAATTATCAAAATTGCGCCACAACGCCATCTTTGAAAACTATATCACTGCCTATTAACTATAAAAAATGTTTTTGCGCCTTAATTTATGTATGCAACTTTCGTTATTTTATGAACTTCAGTCCAGAAGTTGTAGGGGGAAGGGGGAGGAGTCTTTATAGCACAACTAAATAGTTATTATCAAGCTTGTAAATTTAAGTACAGCTACCGGAGGTTTTTGATAATTACTTTTGGAAAATAGTGTTAAATGGTATTCATTTTTATATTCACAAACCAATCCTTTTTTTTACATCTTTCATGACCTTAGTTAGTGTTTGTTATCAGAGTGCCTCTATTTCTAGTCAAATATTGCCTTTATATTGATTTAGTATTTGAGAGTTATTAATGGAAACTTTTTATTTAAGATAACCCAAAAAAAAGAATCAGGGGCAGTAAGATCTGAAGGTCTTGAGGAACATTTCAGATTTCTATATTTAGAGGGTAATTGTAATAGAAATTTCACTTCTCTGTAAAAGTGCTGTTGACCGATACGGAAAAGGTATACACATTTACACAGCATCTAGAGAAAGTCTTTCAACCATTCCCATCGCAACAAACATTAGATGAAAAAGTGGTAATAAAACAAAGACTAGAAGCACCACTTGAAATGTCAGTTACCTAAACTATTTACTATAAGGAAAGTAAATGGAATGATTAAAAATAACCTAAACCCCAACTAAGCACTAGGCGACGACCTCATCACCGGAAAGCTCATAAAAGAGCTACCTAGAAAGGGAAATGTCCTGCTAGCAATCATATTTAATGTAGTTCTACGCCTCGGCTACTTCCCTGCATAATGAAAAATAATCCAAATCACCCTTACGCCTAAACCCGGAAAACATCCCAATAACGTTACCTCTTTGTTAGCTTAGGTGTTATCTAAGCTAATAACCTTCTACCGGAACATCAATTTGGGTTCAGACATAAACACGGTTCAGGTCAGGAAGATACCTACAACAACATCTAAACAAAATTCAAGACTACGCAAAAAAACTGGAGATTAAAAATAAACGAACAGAAGTCAGTACAAGTAACGTTAGCCAAGCGTAGAGGTAACGCCTAAATTCTAACGATAAATGGACGAATGATTCTTACATCAGACACCGTAAAGTACCTAGGGTTACATTTGGACAGGGGACTCACATGGAGAGCACACATTCTGACTAATAGAAAGCAACTGGGACTCAAGTTTAGTAAATACTACTGGCTTCTAGAACGACCATTCAAACTGACATTAAAAAACAAACTTCTGATATACAAAGTGGTCCTTAAAGCCATATGGACCTATGAGGTATAATTGTCGGGAAATGCTGCCAAATCGTACCTGGAAATTATTGAAAGATTGCAGGCTAAAGTATTATGCACCATTTAAAACGCGCCTTGGTTTATACCAAACAACGAAATTAGAAACGATTTAGAAATAAACAAGAGGTGTCAAAGAGGAAATTCGTGAATTCAGCGCACGCTATTTAAAAAGATTGGACACTCGCCTACATTTCCTAGCAGTGACTATTAGATAATAGTAAACAAACGCAAAAATTAAAAAGACAGAATAAATCTGAAAACAACGAGTGAAATAATAGCTCATCATATATACGGTAAGGTTGCTTAAGTCGTACCACGTTTTAAGTAGTACCCCGGTATTATCTCGTTTAAAATTTGTAAAAAGCACCATCTAGTGCCGTAAGCCCGAGCTATTTAGTCCTACGAGTAAACAAAAACAAGTGGGTGGCTGGCGGGCTAAATATAGGTAAAAATAATTAAAAAGTAGTTTTTTTCATAGATATTTACTGGTTTATTAATATTTTTTATCATCTGCTGAATACGGCGAAGAGAATGTATAATAGTTGAAAGCAGGAGGATATGGACGAAGCTTTACTGAAACATTGGAATGATGAAATTGGATTTAATGAAGCATGTAGAAGATATAATATGCCGAAGCCTACACTGCGACGACATCTGAAAGATTTGAATAAAACAACAAAATAGGTAGACCTAACGGAAGAGGGATTAGGACAGCATTTGATAAATTTGATAAATCGAGTCCAATTTCTTTGGATTAACTACTACTGAATTTGGAAAGCTTGCCTTCGAGCTTGCTGAAAAATTTCAATTACCTTATCGCTTTAATAAGGAGACAAAATAGCCGGAAAAAAGTGGTATTACAGGTTTACGAAAGACCATCCTTCTTTGTCCTTGCGTATTCCAGAACCAACATCGATGGCTATAAGTAAAGGGTTCAATAAAGAGCATGTTAATGATTTTTTAAATAAATATGAAGAAATACTGGATAAATACAAGTTTACTGCCGAACAAATATATAATATGGATGAAACTACATTATCCACCGTTCACAAACCTTTTAAAGTTATTGCTCAAAGGGCAAACACCAAGTGGGTGTAATCACAAGCGGAGAGAGGGTAACTAACTAACAACGACAGAAAAAAATGTTGATTATAAGTTGATCTTAGATTGAGTAGTTTGTAGTTTTTATTTTTTAATATCATCTCTTGTTATTAAGTATTTTTCTATATAGCTTATGATGTCTTCACTGAAGTCTTATTCTAAGTACCACTTAGGCTTTAGGTGACATAATTAGGCGACCAAACGCTTTAATCGTACAGAAGGTACTTATTTGAAAAACGTTAAAACACCTGTTTTGTTAGTAGATGCAGAAGATTTTGTTTCATTTAAATTGTACTAAACATTATAGTACTATTGCCTTTTAGTGCTTATAGTGCTACCTCCTATTTTTAGTACTGGTTGCAAGTGGAAACTAAACAAAGCAAAAAAATAAAATTCACAAATCTATTTAGATAATAATGGGCCTCATCGAAAATCTCTATAAATCATGGATTTATATGGAGATCTTATTTAAATATAGGCTGTGAGGACTGTTATTTTAGTCACAGTTGAGGAGAGTCATTTCCATACACTTTCACTTACACGTTAGATATTTCCAATGGATCCTGCACTTCGTGATCCTGCTCTTCGTATGATCATCAATAAATTTAGCCTACAAAAATTTAGCTACCAATTTGTGTATTGTGCGCGTGAAATGAGCATCTTAAACGTTAAAAATTCGTCGAATTTGACGCTGAGTTGAAATAATAGTTCTTTCATTTTCAAAGTAATTTGTTAAAATGTTATGTTCACTGGGCAAGTAAATACCGCTCCATTTTGAATACTCTCAAGTTTTTAGCTTATTCTGAAACAAAAATCGAACAACAAATGTTAAAACGAAAAATGCGATATTTTTTAATGAGAATATTTTTTTGCGCCTCTCTAATTAATATTTGAACGCAAAATTCAACATACATTTATAGACATAGTTACAAGATACTTAATGATTGATTTATATATTTGTAATTTAATACGTGAAAGATACTTTCACTGCACATACACATACTTTTAAATAAGTGATTTTTACGAATATTAAAACCTCATTTGCAATAATCATTTGCCCCTAGCTTATTTATCAAAATTAAATTATAATTTGTTTTATAACAGTCATATTAGTTGTGTAATGTGTGCAGTCATTATTTGTCTATAGAATCAGATAAATATTGGGTTGTCCGGAAATTTAGTAGGTATTTTCCATAAAGTGCTTTTTAACGCCTGTAAAGAAAAATGTGTGTTGGATTAGAAATATTTATTTACATATTATTAACACCTGCAGAATTTACAACATTTATCAGTAGCTGGTCGTGAGGGAGTGCGTTGGGGTGAGGGAGTGCGTTGGGGCGCCGCTCCTCCAGCATTTATCACAGTAAACAATTTTTCTTTCCTTTAACTCATTTTAAGATATTGTTAAAAATTAAAATCCCAAATGTAGAAAAACGTCTATCGATCGAAAATTTCATCCTCTCGCCACAATTGTTACATCGCTGGTCGGACGTTTACCTCCAGCGGCCGTACGTCACGTCATATTATCTCGTCGTTAGCGTTACATGTTTTGTTAGTTGCCAGAATTCGGGGGTTGAACTGCTTTGTAAAACATGCGATTTGGACGTAGATTCCCTGCGACCGAGCGTATCGGTAATTAGTTTTAAACACTGATTTGACGTGTACGGAGCGTTTGATATGTCTCGCGTCGCGTATTTTGTTCGCCTTGTGAATACTTGTTTTGATTTGGGATTTGCTATGTGTGTACACAATGAGTAGTACTTTTTAAATAAAAATAATCAACCTTTAATTGCAAATATGAAGGTGTCTGATTTAAAACAGTTAATAATGGTGGTGTTAATAATGGCGAGGTGCTATTTACCGACAAAAATGTGTACAATAACCCTTTTTTGTCATAAAACTTGATATTTTTTGAACTTTTTAAACTTCTCGTAAACCTTTCGAATTTTCTCTGTTGATTTGCAGTTCCAATAGACTGTTAGTACCTACTTATTCATTCCTTTATCTACGCAACAAGCAACAACCCATCCTTCAATGCCCTTGTAAGTAGTAGTAATACAAAATTTTATTGTTTTCCTGGTCCACCTCCTGTATAGGGTTTCAATAGCATGAAAAGTAACAAGAAGGAAGAGGAAAGCAAAAACAAATCTTCAGCAGCATTATTTTCTTCTACACCCTCCCACATTAAAAACCCACCAGCCGCCACTGACATTTACATTCAGATTAACGTTGATTTTTTTTTGTCAAGTTAATTCAAATTGTCCATCGATAACTTTCATTTACGCCACATTATACTTATTTATTTAAAAGAAGAGAAGAACGCTGTCCAAACAAAATGTGTCCCCTTAGCGGAGAGAGTTTTATTAGGAAGTTTATGGTGCAAAAATGATTTGGTCTATATAGTGGCTGACATTTTGGCATGAACGACCGGTATCACTCTGGTTGAATTTCAAGCATTGATGTCGAAAAAAATAAAGGTCATAACAGCCAAAAATCCATCCGTCAGATAGCAAGTTAAATATTCACAAATCGACCGTTTTTAATTATCTAAAAAAAATGGGTACGTCTGTCGATGCGATGTGAGGAT
This sequence comes from Cosmopolites sordidus, assembly GCA_031761425.1. Classification (NCBI taxonomy): domain Eukaryota; kingdom Metazoa; phylum Arthropoda; class Insecta; order Coleoptera; family Curculionidae; genus Cosmopolites; species Cosmopolites sordidus. The sequence continues at coordinate 161,935 of JARFXV010000746.1, read as the reverse complement.
CCACCACCAACGAAATCTTCTGGATCCAATATCTTCGTGCGATCTTTTGCTGAAAAAAAACATTTCTGAGGCTCCAATTGTGAAAGGGAGGATAACAAAATGGTGGTGAAAATGGAGAATGGTGATAAAAAGTGGGTTGTATACAATAACTTGCAACAAAAAAATCATGGGGGTTGCCATTGCCATGGGTTTTTTATAAAGCGAAAGCCGGCCTTCATCCAAAGAAAATTATGCTTTACATTTGGTACATTGCAAGAAACTCATACACTTTGCGTTTCTTCCAGACAAGTAAACTATCAACACCTGTTTGTACTGTTCACAATGAAATCTGCTGAAGGCAGCAACTGAAAAAAAACGGTCAAAATTAGCAAACAGGAAAACCTAACAATGTACGACCACACGTTAAAATTAGAGCCCAGGAAAAATGTTTGAGCTTCAATTCGGATGTTTTGCTTCGTCAGCCTTATTCGCTGAACATTGCACCCTGCAACTACTCTACTATCTCTTCCACTTTCAAAGATTGTTTAAATAGGAATTCTTGTAAAAAGAAAGAAAAGGTAAAAACCTACATGTTGATATTTTTTACAATAAACATGCTATTTTTTGGCAAAAAGGCATCATGAACTAACGAATACATTTGCAGAAAGTTGTAAATAATAATGGTAATTACATAATGAACTAAATAAATATTTACATAAATTATTCGCGATTATTTTCCTGCAACGCAATATTTTTGTGAATATAAAAAATATTTAAAAGATTTAGTTTACCAATAATCATAAAATTCAATGCAGTAAAATTATTTTTGGATAAGCATCTTAAAAAGATTTTTCGGAATATTGTTTTCCTTTAGAAAATTATTCCCAGTTTCAGTCAACAGCGTTAACGTCTCGTTAATTTCCTTTTAAACAAATTACCAAGAAAACAGAATTTTCCAAAATACACCCTTACATTATTAAAAGGGTTTAATAATGGGAACAACCCCTACATTTACTCCTTCAGAATAAAATCAGCAATTTTATTTCTTAATCAATACGTAGTAATGTGCAAATTCTCCAGACTAACAATCTTAATTCCAAACAAAAAACTCAATTGTAATTTTTCTTATGAACTTTAGTTATTTCAACAAGGTTTTCTATATAGAGCAGAGGCGCCAAACTTTTTTGTGTTGTAGACCACGTGCCAATTGTTTCTATTTTGGCTAGACCCCCTGCCTTTCTAACATTGAATTTTAACAAATTCATCAATTTCAAATGTGTTTTTGACATCTGGCACAGTGCTACTCACTTTGATTGGTTTAACTACAGAGTGAAAAACTTAAAAAAAAACACGTTAAGTTTTTAATATTTGGCTTCAATTTACTTAAATTTAGCCTTAAATCTTCTAGGTCAGTGATTTCCGATCTATTTTTTTTTTCTGCAAGAAGATTTGCAACCGCGCTGCAACTCTTTTCCACAAGGTATAAGGCTGGAAAAGCTATCAAAAACTGTCTCGCGATAGTTCATAATACATGATAAGTAACAGGTGTGTCTCTCTGAAGCCAAAATTGCTAATTGCTAATTGCTGAACTGTACCTTAAGTTCTTCGTTAGTGCTTATTCCGAACAGTTCTTATTGTAATATGACATCCGTTTCTTCAATATCATCCTATTCATTGATAATCCACTGTGGTCAAAACATCATATAGTCACACATATAGTCAACATATAGTCAGCACAGTCAAAACATCCTCAAACCAACTTTTAAACTTCAAAGTCTGTATGAAGGACATTTAAATGTTGAACGTATGGTAAGTTAAAACGTCATCATCCTGGCAGTTTGTCTGTGACAAATTGGAAAACTGAAAAAATTCGCGCCGTCTAATGTTTTGCTTCATTAGTTTAATTCTGACAAGAAAAACTGAAATGATGGACTTTGTTTTTATATATTTGACTGTCACCTTGTAACTGCAACCTTATTAAATTTACTAAACAAGTCTGTTAAACAATGTCTGATTTCCACTTAATTAAATTGCCTTTTAAAATTGGATCCTTAACATCTAAAAACTCTAAAACTGTCTCAAAAAGTGATAAAAATCTTGTCAAACGTAAGTCTTTTGACAGCCAGCGAACTTCAGTATAAAGGAGTAATTGACAAAAGTTCTCGTCATTTTCTTCACACAACTGCGATAATAAACTAGAATTCACGCGTTGCTCCAAATTCTGATTACTGCATTAATGAAAAAAGGTCGATTGCATCAAAAGATTGATGCAATCGACCACTCAGATTTTGAGCAACTAAATATCTATGGATGATGCAGTGTATTGCAAACACCTCAGGTACATTTACTTTTAACTGGCTTATAAAAACAAAATAGCACCGCTGATAGCTCGCTTTTAGAACACGAACATATGTCAATAATAATGTTTCATTACCACGTAAAGTTTACTCGTCGGTTGTATAGAGAAATAGGCCGTTGCAGATAATTACACAAGAAGCTTTCAATTCATTTCATCAATACGTCTTTGATCTGTGTTATTGCTCAAAGGATTTTTTTTGATTACATCATATGCAGGTTTGTGTAGAACAATTTTTAAAACCTTTAATGGATGGCAGAATTAATTGTTCCCCGATAGTATGCAGTTTTCCAGATTTCCAGATTTTGATAAGTAGAGAGATATAATAAGATGCCCGCAAACCATCATCGTCTCTTTGTGGCGTCGAAGCCAATATAATATCTACCCTGGGTCTCTTCTGAAGTTTTTATTTAAGTATTTGAAAGTATTTCAAATCTTTACCTGTTTTATCAAGGTGACAACTACTCAGATGATCCTTCAGCTCGGATGGTTTCATAGCGTCATTGCTTAAAACTTTGTTGCGTAACAGGCGTAATTGTTGCGTAATAGACAATCGTTTGTCCAACAATAATGGAATAAAGCCAAACTTTAAATAAACAACTGTCTACATTTCTTTTTAAATTCGGTCATGTTTAGTATCAATTATCTGTGGACAAAAATTTAACTGTTCAATTATGATGAGACATTGATCAAAATTGATTCCCGGTGTAAAACTTTATTTTAATCTTTAGATATCTTTTGTAGGCATTAGAGAGAAATGATGTACCATAAAATCTTGTTTTTAAAGATAGACGTGTATATAATACCGGTTGCTAAACTTTGAAAAAGAAAACTATTAACGAATAATTGTGGACGACTTGAATATTGAAGTACTATTACCTCAAGTCATCGGCCTCTGTATACAATCGGAGGAACTACAAAAATAAAAAATAATTTACTAACTTTTCTCCGGCACTCCCAAACAAGATGACATTGATTGACTTTAACTTGTACGTATCTAACTACGTATTTATATTTTTTTAAATATTTGCTTAACACTTTTCTTTTCAAAATCCCGATAACAAATGAACAGTGTTTGTCTTTGCCATTCGTATTTATAATTGACATTAAATAAATCCGGAGCTCTAGGAATGTCGTATTATATTTGTGTGCTTCGTCAGTAATCCATATTGGTGAGTGTAAGTCATTATAGCCATTATTTTTATAACTATCTACAAATCTGTTAAAAGCTTAATTTATTGAAACAGTGGCATTCTTTTTATTTCAAAGAGTCTGAATCTAAGAAGCAATGCAGGCAGTACAGTATTGAGTTTTTACAATGTGGGTTTACGCACTCTCCTATGAACCAATCATTACCTACGGGTTTAATTTGCCAAAAAGTTTTTTCGACTGAAGCCATAAAGCCTTCTAAGCTACAAGAGTATTTGATTAAAATGCATTCTGATAAAAAGGACCAAGATTTATCCTATGTTCAAGGACTGGAAAATAAATATTTAAAACAGCCAACTATATGGAACCTTTTTGTGTCGTCTTTTAAACAAGAAGATGATTGTCTACGAGCTTCATATAATATTTCATTGGTAATCGCAAAAGCAGGAAAAGAACACACAATTGGCGAAGAATTAATCTTGTTGGCAGTCAAAGAAGTAATAAAATCTGACTGCAGATACCATCAAATATCAACAGGAAAATTTCTCTGGCTAATAATTCATTTCAAAGATGAATAGATGAAATGGCTAAAGACGTTGAAATATCATTATGCGATTACTTAGACCTTGCGAAAGCAAATTTTTCATCTAACTCGATGAATCAACTGTACCAAATAACGAAGCACTACTCTTATCATACGTTCGATTCATAAATGATGAAAAAATGTGTCAAGAGTTATTATTTGCTAAAAATTTAGAAACCGATACAAAAGGAGAAGGAGAATCGATATTTAATACCATGAACCAGTTTTTCAAGAGAAATAAATTCCAATTCGTAATATTTCGCAGCTACTACTGATGGTGCTCCAGCAATCACGGGGCGTCATAAGAGTTTTATAGCGCATTTGAAACAAGCAGTACCAAATATACTAGCTGTATATTGTGTTATTCATCGTCAGCATTGGGTTGCAAATCATCTGAATGAATATCTGCCTACGTCACTCCATTACGTTATTAGAGCAGTCAATAAGATTAGAAGCAATTCATTGAACGACAGATTATTTGGTAAACTTTGTAGTGAAAGTGATGAAGATTATAATCGCTTGCTGCTACATACAGAAGTCCGTTGGTCCTCAAAACATATTTGTCTGAATCCTTTTTTCAATCTATTTGACTCAATATTGGACTTCCTTGTCAACAGGGACGAAAAACTGCGCGAAAACGTATCCATAAATGGATACAAAAACAATATCTAAAAAGGCTTATTTGACAGATCTGTTTAAAATATTTAATGAAGTCTATTTACAATTACAAGGAGATGTGTTGAAAAAAGGTCATAGCTGCTTTTGTAGGAAAAGTTGTTCTGTTCAAACAAAATCTAGGTAGAGGTGAATACAGCGGCTTTCCCATATTCTCAGCAGTATCTACAAAACAGGAAGATTTACTTATTTACTGCCAACACTTAGACGTCCTTCAAGCTGATTTTACGGAGCGATTCCAGGACATTTTAAACATAAATGTATCAAGTTGGGTTTTAGATCCTTTCGCAAATGCAAAAAAAGGAACTCCTGGATTCTGAGCAATAGTACAGAAATTTGTAATTGTATTTCCTTCATCGTATTTGGCTCTGCGTGGATTCAGTGCAGTAACTAATTTACTGTTTAAGAAAAGAAATAGACTGCACATCACTGAGCGCGGCGATTTGCGACTGATTATAAGCCGACGAAATTAGAAGTCAATGATATTAACACATTTTTAAAACTTCAACAGCCTCAATCATCTCATTAATGTTTTTATGTTTTTATTTTGTGTTTATTTTTAAATTTTAAATAAATAATTCTTTACTATATTTGATGGTATTTTAAATTAATTTATACTTTATGATTCTTAATAGATAGATAGACAAATAATATAGGTCTAGAAAATGTGTAACAATATTTTTATAATTAGTATAAGAAACTATTATAGAAGAGGAGGCCTGGAAGATTGGATTTTTTTTGTAAAGGGGCGGTGAATAAACCCTTGGTTATGTGCCTACCCATAAGTCTATCAGGAAACCTACCGACTGGCGCATGACCAACGTAGAACACTTCTCAGAAGGCATCCGGCCTTACCCAGCCTTTAACTGACGTGACTGAGGGGTAATTTGTAGTCGGATTTTACACTCTTGCCTAGAAACAATCACAAACATTTAGGAAGTAAACAGACAGAAGAAAGAAAGAAAAACCACCATCCGAGTGCTGGAATCGAACCAACTACCGCTCCGATGCGGTTTCGGCACAGCAACGGCAGGCCGCTGCTCTTACCGTCCGCACCAACGGCAACCGGCAATCTTACTAAAATCTAAACCTACTCCTTTGAAATACAAATCTCATAAATTTGATATTAAAAAATAGTAAAAATATTATGAAATTAATAAAAATGTATAGTTACAAGAGTTAGACATTTGAGTGATATTATTTTCAAAACAAAAATGGTAACTACTGAAACTTTAAAATTGAATTTAAAACGAATTATCATTTTATTTAAAAAATTCAAAATCAAATTATTTCTTCCATAAAATATTATGTATTAATTATGTATAAAATTGTTGAATTCAATTACATTACTGTATTAAGTCGTATTTTTTATTGTATATCTTAGAATTCCCTGAGTGTAAGAATAATACATTTTGTTGAAATGTCAACAACTATAGAATGCAAAATCTAATGCATTTCCTGTTAACTGTCTTAGGTCAGGGTACATCATCCATATTTAATCTTTAGTCTAATTTGGTATTTATACAGTACAATTTTCAGGAAGTAAGGTGCATCTCGAGTTTTGTGCATAGTTTGATGTCGAATATATTGCCAGTTTTGGTAGTAGTCGATAGTTATTTCTTTTTAAAAATTTTTGGTCTGAAAGAAATGTTTGATTTTAAGATTGAAAAAAATGGATACAATATACATAATTATATTTGTATAGAATGAAAAAACTGTAGAATTATTCATCGATGATAAATTTCCTTTGATTATTACTAACATTTTCTAATTACGTGAAAGGTATTACATGATATTTAGCACTTAATACGTTGATGCCTTACACCAGAAAATATTTAAAATTAATTATATACTTGGTTTATCTCTAGATATGGGACAGTTACCAAGGGAATAGATCCAAACAATAATTTGTCAAATATATGAAACTATATGTACACAACATATATACACTATATGAAACGAAATCTAGATTTAAAATAATTAGAAAATCTAAAAAAATGTACTGTGTTTAGGCTCATTGCTTTCACTTCAAGTTAAAAAAATGATTCGTTCAAAAGAGAGTTGATCGCTTACACTAATTCGCCAAAAAAATAATATAATATATTATGCCATGAATTGTAAACATATATATCAACATAAATATTAATTAATTTCATATCAACTGCTTTTGATGTATTGTCGTGGTAACGTAACACGTTTTTCTTCTTTTTCTAAATTGAATTCTTTCTAAATTTAAGATCTAAAGATTCTGGCTAGTATTCGCCAGTATACTTCTGTATTATGTTATATTTCTATCAAAATATTCCGACAGAATCTTACTGATCACTTCAATATTTATTGTCTTTTTTGAAACTGATAGACTGTGTTTAGCTCATTACTTTCAAGTGAAACTTATTCCTTCACAAGAGAGATGGTAGTTTACTTACTATGCTAACTGACAAAAAAAAAAATATATATATATATATATATATATATATATATATATATATATATATACACACATATATTTATATATATATATATATATATATATATATATATATATATATATATATATATATATATATATATATATATATATATATATACATATATATATATATATATATATACATATATATACATATATATATATATATATATATATATATATATATATATATATATATATATATATATATATATATATATATATATATATATATATATATTCATACAAAAGCGGAATAAATTAAATTAATATAGGTAAGGGCTCAAGAGCCAACTTCGAAACATGATTTAAGTAAATGAATAATATATTATAAGCTGATCAATTTTGGAATGTTTGTTTGAATATATTCGATTTTGCAGATGAAAATTCTTAATTACATTATGACATGTAACCAAATACTGCAACTATTTTAATAAATCAAGTGTTTAAAATAATAATATGGAACACAAAGGTGGAGATGGTATAACAACTCAGAGGGCAAAAAATTATACGATATGATAGAATAAGTAAGTGTTAAAACAGAGATTAAGAAAAAAAAGGAACTAGACATGACTAAACATATCTAAGTAATAAGACCCTAAAAAACTATCAAATATCTAAAGAACAAAGCAGAATAAATAAAAAAAGGGAAAGGAAGTAAAACAAAAAACATGAAAACAAGAAATGCAAAACTATTATATCGTACTCTTAAGAATATACGGAAGAATAAATACAATGGGATCAATATTATTAAAAATAAAGAAGGTAATCACAGACGACAACCAAATTATCGAGACTAGAGAAATGGAAAAATGGAGAAAAGGTTAAGATAACGTATATAGCCAGCTATAAACGATAACCAAAAAATATTTAGTGTAAAACATGACAGGAAAAACATTGTCGCATAATAGTAATGTTGATAATAGTTTTGTTGATCTTATAAGAGCTTTTAATTGAACATCCAGAAAAAATTCATGGCGGATATATATATATATATATATATATATATATATATATATATATATATATATATATATATATATATATATATATATATGTATGTATTTTCTTCTTTCTTTTCCAGTTCATGTCTCGTACGCATAGTAATCGTGGGACTTAGTATTGTTTTGTAGACTCTTACTTCTGCTGCTCTTATAATATTTTTTCTTTTTAAAATTTTCGAAAACATTCCTACGGCTTTGCTTCCTTTCGCTAGTCGTTTCTCTATTTCTTTTTCTTCATCCGCTTCTCATGTTAGTGTTACTCCTAGATATTTAGTTTGATGAACTTTCTCTATCGTATGTTTCCTATTTTCTGAACAATGAATGACTAAATTAGAATACTGTCCTCTGGTACTATCTTTCATTACCATATATTTAGTCTTGTTTTCATTAATTGTTAGGCCATATTTTATTGCTTTTTTTCAACATCTTGTATATCCTAACTATTACTTCCTTGGATCTCGTTATCAATACAATGTCGTCGGCATATACTAAGCATTGGTATCTGGTGTTATATATATTTTTGCTGATAGTGAGGTTGAAGCTGTAGAATTCCTTATTTTGTCTTCTGATTGCTTGATTTATTGTACAGTTAATCTATTGACATTAAAAAAACGTGATATGGATGCAAACAATCCACTAAGACGTAAACGGTCAAGCATTTCTACTTTTACCTTAAGCTGCAACATATATTTTTCCGTCCGTCGAAATTATTGCGATGAATGACAAGTTGAAGCAATAAAATGAAAGATTCGGCACCGATAGTGCGAAGGCGACTTTTATCAAAAACCATAGCGTCACGCGTCTGAAAATACCTGACCCTTCCTTAAGTAATTAATACTTTATCCAGTGCCTTGGATGTAGGAGAAAGTTTTAAACAACGAAGATGCTGCCGGTGTCTTCCCCGAATTCATCGGATCCAGTATATAAATAAACTTTCTGTTGGGATATTTTTAACAAATGCATTTGTACATTATTTTTATTATAAATCTTATAAATCGAAATAAAAGATTATCAAAACAAACAGTATAAAATGCTAAAATTCGCTTTAGAACTTTCGTTTCAATTCGTTTTAAAACTTTCTCGAAATATGACATTAAAGTATAAATTGTTCCTGTGTGTATAAAATGCTAAAATTCGCTTTAGAACTTTCGTTTCAATTCGTTTTAAAACTTTCTCGAAATATGACATTAAAGTATAAATTGTTCCTTAACGTGGTAACTGCTCCTAAAAACACAATCGATATATTTTTCATTTATCTGCATTCTAAAAAGTTCTTTCAATTTTTTTGCCAAAAACGGTATAGGTGACCGTTTGGCCCATATACATGTATGAATTTATTTAGTGAACCATTTGAATTTTTCCATAAACTATTTTGCGTATGTATTATATTGTCCTTAAATTCTATTTCCTACTTTTTAAAAATCGCATGAACTCTTTTTCTTATTTTGTGTTCTTGGAATTTGTTGTATACATTTAGACGACCAGATAAAAAGTCTCCTTTCCTAATTATTAATGTTACTATATTGTTATTAGTTTTGATGTGATTACTAAAATATTATTAAATATTAATAACATTCTTAAATGAGACCTTTTTCCGTATCAACAATGTATATATATATATATATATATATATATATATATATATATATATATATATATATATATATATATATATATATATATATATATCTATATATATATATATATATATATATATATATATATATATATATATATATATATATATATATATATATATATGTATATATATATATATATATATATATATATATATATATATATATATATATATATATATGTATATATATATATATATATATATATATATATATATATATATATATATATATATATATATATTTTTTTTTTTTTTTTCTATTATTATTATTATTATTCACGTATGGGCCCTGGTGGACCACGCGAAGTACAATTAAAGGCGTTTGTTGTTGTTAGCCTTCCTTTGCGCCCATACTATTTTCATTCTTTCGCTATGAGCTTTTTTCCTTTCGTCAGACCAAGTTGTTCCAGTCTTCCTACATTTTTCTCTCTGACCAACCTTCCAAACGTTAACCTTGTGTCTGAAACAGCCTCTATCCTGAATTTCACTTTGTGTAATATTTGCTGATCTAAGGTCCTCTTTAATTGCAGCAATCCATTTAATTTTTTCTACTTTAGCTTTACTCCAATTTTCATAAAATTCGACTATTTGTCTAGTTAACCTACTCGGATTCATCCGTTTTATGTGTCCGTAAAACTTAAGTCTTCTTTTTCTCATATCGCTATGTATATCTGTGTATTGTTTGATTTCTTGGTTTTCTCGAAGTCGGTATGTCGGTGCTATTTATTTGCTTGGGGGCCTAGAATTTTGCATTTTTTGTTGTAAATATTTTGTGTAAGTCTCAATGCCGTTTCCATTTTTTGACATCTACCCTTATTGACCGCTTTTTCCAACCCATTTTCTATGATTATTTCACCCAAATATTTGAATTGAGAGACTCGTCTGATGTTACCATATTTTGTTTTTAGAAATGGCGTTCTTAGTCTGTTGCAGGTCATGTATTGTGTCTTTTCAAAGGAAATTTGGAGTCCTACATTGTCTGCTGTTTCTGTTAGGATTTCAATCTGTTTCTGTGCCGTTAATACATCTTGAGCTAAAATTGCTAGATCATCAGCAAATGCCAGACAATCAATTTTGATGTTGGTTCTCCCCAGTTTAATGGGCTGGTCAATATTCAGGGCCGACTTTTTTTCACGCCACTCCTGTATTACTTTTTCTAGAACACAGTTAAATAAGAGTGGCGAGAGTCCATCCCCTTGTCTCACTCCAGTTTTAATTTCGAAGGACTCTGAGATCTCACCCATGAATTTAACTTTTGACCTTGTGTTATTTAACGTTGCTTTAATAATTGCCAGCGTTTTCAGATCTAGTTCTTGTTCTTTCAAGATTCGGAATAAAGATTCGCGGTCAATAGAATCATATGCTTTTTTGAAATCCACAAATGTACAGACCAGATTTTTATTGTACAGTTTTTGATGTCTTAGGATCAACTTTAGATTCAGGATCTGTTCAGGACAGGATCTGCCCGGTCGAAAACCTGCTTGATATTCACCAATGTTAGGTTCTAACTGTCCCTGTGCTCTGTCTAGTAGACATTGAGATAGAATCTTGTAACAAACTGGGAGAAGAGATATACCTCTATAGTTGTTTACATCCGTTCTATCTCCTTTCTTATGTAGTGGATGGATTAGAGCATCTTTCCAATCTTCCGGAATCCGTTCGGTTCGCCAAACTTTTTGTAGAATTTTGGTTATTTCCTTGATTGTACCTGGACCAGCGGATTTCAAAAGTTCAGCAGTGATTCCATCTTCACCAGAAGCTTTATCATTTTTAAGCCGCTTGATTTGCCTAATTATTTCATCTTCATTCGGGGGTAATGAATCTGGGTTTGTTTGTTTAGGGTTTAGTGTTGCTAATTTGTTTAAGGGCTCAGGACAGTTTAGTAGTTGTTCAAAATATTTCGCAAGTTCTTTGCAATTGTCTTGGTTATTTATAGCTAATTGTCCATTTTCCTTTTGGAAGCAAAGACTTTGCGGTTAATAGCCTGTTAATTTAGTTTTAAATGTTTTGTAAAAGTTTCGGGTGTTATTTTTTTGGAAATCTTTTTCTATTTCATTAAGTTGATTGTTTTCATATTTTCTTTTAGTTTGTCTAATTAGCTTCGATGTTTCTTTTCTTACTTCCAAAAAGATGTTATAGTTTATTGCTGTTTTTTGACTGTTCCAATCTTTGAATGCTTTACTTCGGCTTAATACTGCTTGCTTGCAAACTTCATCCCACCACGGATGTTTTCTACGTTTTTGTAAAGGGACCAACTTTAAGGCCGTTTTAATAATTTTTTGTTTCAATTCTTGCCAGTTCTGTGCTGGTTGTTTATCAAGCTTTTCTGTTAGGGCTGGTTTTATTTTCGTTGGGTCAAACTTTGGTATTAGCAGCCTCTTTTGAATAAGTTTTCGAGGTTTTAAGCTAAGTTTGATTCTAGTCAAGTAGTTATCAGTGTCTATATTTGCTCCTTTCCTGATTTGAACATTCAAAATCTCTTTATAATTGGGGTACGAAATGGCAACATGGTCAATTTGAAATTCACCCATGTACGTGTTTGGGCATCTCCAGGTCTTTTGTTTTATTATTGTCTTCTTAAAATGGGTTGACATTATTTTTAGATTAAACTGCGAACATAGTTCAATCAATCTTCTACCATTATGGTTAGTCCATCTATGAGCGGGAAAAATGGCGGATTTTTTTGCTTTGGCGGAGGATTTTTACATGGTTAGAGGAAATTTTAGAGATAGTCTTTTCTAGAATTTCCCAGGACTTATTATTATATATATATATATATATATATATATATATATATATATATATATATATATATATATATATATATATATGTTTCTATATCATTCCGGGTGTCGATCCGTTGAATCTGTGAAGAGTCACGACGTTCGCCAAAATCGCCTTTGGCATTTTCAAGTGTTGTCCACCTCGACTGAAGAGTCCAACTGACGTGCATGTGTCGTTATGCTCGCTTTTATAGCCGGACGGCGACTGCGCAAATTATAACGGGGTAGTTCGGGACTATTTGCGGCGCTCGGCAACGCTGTCGGGCGTCCGTTTATTGATTTTTCTACCTCGCCGCCACGTTGCCGCGTTTCTTCTTTTTCAGAAGGGATTTCCATACTTTTGGAATGTTGCGAGCCTCGTTTCGCGTATTTAGCTCACCTCTTTCTTCTATTTCAAGGGCTTTTCTGATTGTTCGGACCTTGTAGTTTTCAATATTCGCTATTTCTTTGGCTCCTTCAAAATTGATTTTATGTCCTGTTTGTAGATGATGCTGGAACAGAGCGGAAGTGGTTTGTTTATTTTTAAGTCGTTTTTAAGTTCTTGTAGTCTGGCCGATATTCGTCTGTTTGTTGGTCCTATGTATGCTCTGTTGCAGTCGGCACAAGATATACTATATACTCCATGGTTTTTCAGTCTAACTTTGTCCCTGCGGTTTTTTAGGATGTTTATATATATATATATATATATATATATATATATATATATATATATATATATATATATATATATATATATATGAGCATTTTGTTGGCTGCTCGACTGGTGACGAGCCCCACCCATCCCTTCAATCCTCTTCAGGGCCCGTCAAGAATTGGAATACCCTATCCACGCGGGATGGCGCATATATGCAGTGTTAGATTTCTTTGGACTGCGTCTAATGATACAACAGCATTTTCCTTTTCCTCTTTTAAATCTTTCTTGCTCTTTTGCTAATTGCTCTTTATCAGGTATATCAGTCAAAACAGTAGCCTTATGACGTATTTGAGCAGTGACGGTTTTATCCGAGCCAACTCTTGGAAACGGTACAACAATTTCAGGTGAGAATACATCAGATTTATGAATGTGATTGTGAGAATACATTAGATTTATATGGCTGAAGGATTAGGTATTTCGTTTATTGGACTTGTACAGGCTAATCTATTTTATGTGCACCTTAGATGAACATGGCCGAGGAGATGGCGATCTCAGTTGCTGAAAAGGGGTTTTCAATTTTAGATAAAGCTATTGGGCGATCTGTAAGATTGCTTGGAGCATAATCAGATTCAGTGAACATTTTTCGATTGAGAGGTAATACGCCTGCTAATGTAAATGTTCCACAGATTAATACAAATTTTCGTCAGTGATCCAGCTGCTTGGATTAGTTTGCCTTTGCAATCTGGTGGGCCATCACGAATAAAGTGTTCCTTGTAATTTTTTCTATATGCATAAGCATTGGTGGAATATAAACATTGATAGAATATGAGAGCCAGTTACTAAAATCGCCACCACAAGAGTAACATTAGTTCCCCTTTCTCATACCATGAAACATCTGAGCAAGCATAAGCAACTAGCCACATAGTTCTCCTGATCCTGTTTGAAAACTTGTCGAGTAGGTATATCGGCAAAACTAACTTCAGCGGGATCGTTTTTATATCGTGCAATAAACTCTTTAAGAACATTTCTGCAAATGTCGTGGTTTCTAGTAGCTTGACTAAGCTTTTTCTCGCCCCTGATTACTTCGGGCACAGCGAGCTTTATAATATCCAAAGGTATCGTCTCTCGGTCAGTCTCGTGTGACTTAATTACTGACATAATAAAGTTTTTAAGCAAGCTTATCTTAATGATATTGCTGTAGTGATGACTGTTTTAAAACGAAAACTAAAGTATCACTTTTTTCTACTTTTGCAAGGTCAAAGTGTCTCGTTCATTTATTCGCCCGCCTAAAGTGACGGATGACGCGTCGTTGCCGAGCTTTTTTAAAGTAAGATATCTTTAGTGGAACATCTTACCCGACAGACTTTTTAAGCCCCGCTCTACCTTAATGGTTTCGGGTGGTATCACTATTAGTGGAAGAACTAACGTATCTACTTCGAACAGTTGTTAAATGCAAGGCTATCGCGATATCATTCTTGAACCTGTTATGGTACCATTTGCACAAAAGAGTTGGTCCCCCAGTTTCGGCTGGTTCATGACAATAAGCGTCGATATACTGGAATGAAATGAAATAGAACAGAGTGATGTTGATAATTTAATATTGAGTGTACCCGGAAGATGCACGACAGTAATATATAACCGAAAAGGTCATACATTTTTTTCTAAGAAACACAAAATTGATTAACACTCTTTGTTAGTTTAGCAAATTTTATAAAACTAGTACTCGGGGTTTTGAAATAACTTCTTCACTTTACTACTAGTACTGCTCTCCTGGAGGTTAAGTCGACCTTTGGACCCAGACTTATATTCTCTTTTTTGTTTCCAAACGCCGTAACCCGGTACGAGTTTGGAGGGTTTTAGGTACCATCCTTTTGGCACAGATTTTTGACCGATGTGCGGGGTCATTTTTGTGCAACCGCATGCAATGGAGCTGCCGTTGCTCTTATTAGCGGATTGTCCGAAATGGACGCCGTTGCTTGAAATTTATCCAAAAAATTGGATAGGTATGTCTAAAGCATTAGAATTTCCATTTCCCAATAAATTTGCGCATTCTTTATAAATCATTCGGCATTGGTTATTGTGCGAAGCATACGCGATTGAAACGACTGAAGTCGTTTAATCGTTAAAGTTCAAAGATATGGAAACCAGGCTTGGAGTCTCCAGACAATCAACTATTTTGAGGCGTTCAACATATGTTTTTGGAGCATGGACATGATCGCCCTCACGTCGTAAGCAGACGTATAAAAAGCGGTATTATCAGAAGAAATGCAAATTGTCCATGCATAATTTTTAGAAAGTTCGCTATGTAGATATTGAAGATTATGGGGGTAAGAGGAAAACCTTGCGGTACACCCGCTTCTATTTGCTAGACGTTAGACAGAACGCCATCAACGAGCATTTGGAAAGTGCATCCAGTCAAAATGATGCTAATAATGTAAGTAGATCAGTGGGGATACCAAATTTATGCATTTTAACTATGAGTCTGAGATACCAGATTCTGTCAAAAGCTTTGGAGAGATCTAAAAACACAGCTCCTGTGTGGCGTCTTTTGGCGAACTCTCGCCTGACGTCCGTAGCCAGCCTCACCGTCTGATGTACAGCGGTGTGACCTTTGCGGAAGCCAAACTGTTCATCCCGCGAAATATTCTTCTCGGCGAGAAGAATTCCTCTTTCAGTGACAATTGTTGATTTGTAGTTAATGTTTTATTTCTAGTCCCTTAGATTATTTTGATATGTGTATTTAGACAAGTAGATACTTTACAAGTAGTACAAGTAGAATACTTTAGAAGAGATACTTTACAAGCAGAAACTTTCTCCGCCTCTGAACATTATAGAAGGTCACCAATGGAGAACAAATTTTATGCACCGAGTGAAAAGCTCTTTATCCTGGAGAAAATGCATAAAGGCCACAACAACAAGATGATAGTGAAAAAAGAAAAAGAATCCATTACAATGAATTATGCAACATACTTTTATGCATCTTTTTTACATTCAGTCAATTGATCGACTATGGTTTATAGTCACTGTATGTCTTTGGGTTTATAGTTTTCTGGGTTAGGGATGGACACGTAACCGATCAGACAACTGTCGCTTAGTGACAAGCGCATAGCTTAATACCACAATCATTCATTCGTTATATTCATTCATATATTTTATATTTACAAAATTTATTGTACTGTTTTTTTAATGGATTTATTTTAACTAATAAAAAAAATATATAATTAAACCCCATCAAAATATTTTCCACTTTAATTCAATAGAATTTCGAGGCAAGCTAATAAAACCCAATCGATTTATGAAACCATTTCTGAACTTGTGTATCATCAGGGACGTGTTGCATCGTTCGGAATAAGTAGTAATTCGATGACATTAAACCTGGCGAATAGCTAGGATGTATACAAAGTTCTCATTTCAATTACAATTGTGATTTCTTCATGAAGTGACGTCTTGTGATAACAAGTTCTCGGGCCATACATGTGACAGTTATATTTCCTTTTTTTGTTTCAGTCCTATTCTATCTAAATATTTAAAAATAGAGCCTTGGGGACAAAGTTTAACGATTTTGACAATCCGACAAATTCTAAATTTAATAATACATTTCTTGTCCTGCAGCAAAATCAACTTATATGGCACCCCTGTTGTCCCGGTCACTACTAGCATATGAGAGTTGCACTTTCACAGTTCTTGCTTTTTTAATTCTAGCATTACAGTCGCCCACCAGAATGTTGTATCTACAATTCTCCTTGTCTAGATGCTGGGCCACATCATCATAAAATTCCTCAATATCCTCATCCTTATAGCTTATAGGTGGTGCATAAGCTTGGACAATTTGAAGCTTAAACTTTTTATTCAGCTGAATGACGCATATCTTTACTCAGATATACTTTCAAATTTTACGACACTGTCCTTCAGATTTCGGTTGATGAGGAATTCAAGTCAATTTCAACGTCCATTCTCCATACCTCTAGTTTAAATTATGTAACCTGTTGTTCTCCCTTTCTTCGTAATACACAGATTCTGACATATCCCAATAATGTATATTGTCAAGTTCTATTAACAGGTCTTATAGTCGGACATCCCTTTTAATTGTTCGAATATTTAGCGTTGCAACGTCCAAAGTTCAAAGACAGCCTGATTTAACCTGGCGATTATTAGTACCCTCTGGCTTAAGGCAGATCCTTCCACGCTGTAGGTAGGTACTCATTGGCCTCCGGGGAATGAGGGCTATGTTTGAAGCTGTCCTGGCATGTTGAAGTGATGTATAAAAATATCCGGAGAGATTTGACACAGCTATCGGTAGAACTGTTTCGAGGATGATTGTTAATTAACATTTCCTTACGATTTCCGACCAGAAGCCGGAAGATGCAGTTCGTGACGTCCTATAATATTTCAAGAACGACTAGGACCTCATACTCGCGCATATCTCTGATCCTCAAACCAGATCCAGTTTATCAAAACTTAAACTTCAACTTATACCAATGGCTCGTTTCTTTTCAAATTTGGATAAATACTTTAAATAACTTGGAGCTGAAACTAATGGCAATGAAACGTGTGGCAATTAATAGAACCACAAAATTACTACTGAGTAGCATATGAAAATTACCCCACAACATGAGAAAAACATTTTTTGTTGAAAAAACTGGCGTTTAAAGCAGTTTACACCGTTTTTTTTGCAGTTACATTGCTAATTTTCGCAATTGCAAATCGAGAATTGTACCTACACCTTATGTCAGAAAAATAACGGAACTTTTTAAATTACAAAAAAGTAATTAGTTATTTTCCCAAATTGTTTTTTTTTATTCAAACTACATCCCTTCCGCGTCAATGCTCCGCTGGACACGTTCAAACAATGCTAGCTTAATTTTTTTATGTCGTTTTTCGGAATCACCTCAATTACCCTCATCGCGGCTTCTTAGACTTGTTTTATACTGTCATTCCTTTCATAACCAGTTGGAGTATCGCGAACAGAAAATAGTCATACAGAGATAAATCAGGCGAACACGGCGGATGTTGAAATACACTGACTTATTTTTTTGCCAATTTATTGATCCTCTTTTTAAGCGCAAGAAATAAATCGAGCACAGATTTTCCGTTTGTTTAAATTCTTAATAAAAATTTTCTGAATCATATATTTGGTCGTATTTAATTCCTTTGGTATCCATCTCACAATCGAATTCGCATCGTAGGCGATCATTTCACGCACTTTTTCCACCAACTCATCGCTATTTTTCTTTTTTGGCTGGCTTGGCTTTGGATTGTCTGCCAAATCGACACGACCGTCCCGAAATCGCTAATACCACTCAAACACACATGTACGGGATAAGCAATCATCAACATAAACTTTTTTCATCAATTCAAATGTTTCTGTAAAAGTTTTACCGAGCTTGAAACAAAATGTAATATTAGCTCTTTGTTCTCGTTTGTGACGGGGTGACAAAAGTACTATAACTTGACAACCCGTTGATCAATTCTATAATGGCGGTCTCGTTTTAGAGAAGAAATATACAGTTTTCATATTATGTATTGTTTCGATAGATAACGCTAATAGTTTTCTTTAAATTCAAAAGTTCCGTTATTTTTCCAATATACTGCGTATGTTGCTCAATCACACATTATTATATACCAGTTTAACTAGAGAATGAACCATTCTCGGAGTAACCAAATTGGTCTGCCAATTTTTTAGAATGCTAGTTCGGCAGGGGATTTTGTGCAGTGGCACATTATACCGGTTGGACAAAAAATTAACCATTCTCGGAGTAACCATATCGTCCTGCCAATTGTTTAGAAGGCTTACTCGGCAGAGGAAATCCTCGTTATCCAAAATAAATGTCTTTCATCCTACTGCTGCATAATAAAAAAGAATGATATAAATATTATAATTTCCGTATATTTGAATGGTAAAATCGTTTAAATTGCCAATTGGAAATTGGTATTAACACGAATATCTCTTGCATCCAATACATCATACATTCATCCATGAACAAATAGTATTTTTTTAATGTTATTAATAATGTTTTTAATATAATTAATAATGTTTTTCGTTTTTGTTTTGACGGTTACGCGCCAAACACAAATTGCGGGGGAAGCAGAGTGATGTCAAACGCTTGACAGGTTTATTAAGTTTAGTAGCGATGGTTCGTTTCAAGGGACCACAGCACGCATTTTGCGTGCGAGCGTTTTGTAAAAACAACCATTACTACAATATTGCTCGGCATCTGTATAGGACACATTTTAATTTAGCGACCATGAGAAATGTACCAAGTACGAATTTAATCAAACATTGGGTGCGCAAATTTGAAGAGACTGGAAATGCAATGCCGGATAAATCTATTAGGCGCAAAAGGATATCAAGAACGAGCACGAAAGTTGACCGTGTTCGCTAGTCTGTTAAAGATAATCCAAGACAGTCTCTACGACTCCGCGCAGCTTCTCTACATTTACACAGATCCACGATTCATCGCATTATTCGCAAAGATTTACATTTCTAACCCTACAAAATTGTTATTGTGCAAGAGATGAATTCCGATGATCCAGCTAAACGAGTCGAATTTTGCAGAACAATGAAAAATCGTTTTAGGAGCTTCAATTACATATGGTTTTCTGAGAATCGAATTTCCACATCAAAGGCCACGTAAATAAACCAAATTGCAGATATTGGGCTACCGACAATCCGCTGGAACTGCACCAGAAACCGTTAGACTCGCCTAAGGTTGTCGTTTAGGCGCCATATCTAGCGAAGGACTTATCAGCCCCTACATTTTTGAGAATAATCGTGGTAACGCTCAGACTGTTAATTCCGATCGTTTTGTCATATAATCTTGTCGTTTTGTCATATGGTCTTGTTTAGCTCCAGAAATGCAAAACCAAAATGGCTACAACTGCAACACATTTTTCCAACAAGATTGAGCAATTTCCCACGTTACGAATGATTCTCTAACAGCTCTTTACGATTTATTCCCTGAAAGATTGATTAGTCGCCGAGGGGACATCAACTGGCCACCGAGGAGTCCAGATTTAACACCTGCTGATTTTTACCTATGGGGCTACTTAAAAAGTAAGGTTTCCAACCCATTCCCACCCTACTTAAATGTTTTAAAGCAAATAATAAGAGACGAAGTCCACGGGATTCCAAAAGCGAAAAGCGATTCCAGTTCCAGGTTTTCCATTCCATTTACGGATGGTTGTATTTTATAAATAAAAATTCAAAAACTACTCTGTAATTTAACAGCAATTATACAAGTTTGAATTAATTCTGATATTTTATTTTTTAAGTCTCAAAAACAAAAAACATTCTGAGACACCCTTTAGATTATTTACCCATACATATTTTATTCATAAATGTTTACTTCAATATAAAGGATGATTTTTTTTGTGTTCGAACTTCCAATAGAAGTCGCTGTCGAACGAACTGTCAGTTTGCGCGCTTCTAGTGTCAAAATTATTCAGTATAGTCTGGCAAATCATCATGAAACGTATATAATCAGAACAACGTTTTCAGATTGTCTAAATTTATTATCAAAATCACTGTTCTGTGCGCCAAACTTATAAAGCGCTTCGGGAATTTTATAAGGAATATAATACCCCAACCGAGCGATGTATTCGACAAATTCCGAATGCATTTTACACTGGTTTATAATAAAACAAAAACAAGCCAAATTAAATTAATTTATTAATAAATTTTAAATAAAATTACATGAATTAATAATTAGTCGCCGTTCGGAAATTGAACTTTGTAATTCGACTTGGGCGTGGGCAATTTTGCGTAAAGATCTTGGTGCTTTACAAGATCCAGCTTGTCCAAGAACTCAAGCCGCCAGACCATCATATGCGGCGTATGTTTGGTAAATGGGTTAAAAATCAATTGCCACTTGTCCCATATTTAACCACAAAATTTTGTTCAGAGAAGCTCATTTTTGGCTAAATGGTTCCATTAATAAACAAAAGTGCCTCATTTGGAGTAAAAATAATTGGTAAAAAAAATGGTGCGGATTGTACGCCAGTGGCATCACTGGGCCATATTTCAATAAAAATCAAGGTGGAAAACATGTTACCGTTAATGGGTATGGTTGATTATTTAATTCCGAATTTGAATGGTATTTATCTGGAGGAGATATGGTTCCAACAAGGTGACTCCAGATGACCTACAGTCAATGCAATAACCGATTTATTAAAGGAACCATTCGGTGAGAAAATGATTTCCATTATCGGACATGTTAATTGGCCACCAAGGTCATGTAATTTAACGACTTTGGAAAATTTTCTTTGGAATTATGTTAAATCTTTGATCTATACCGATAAACCTGCAACAATTGATGCCTCGTACGGCAACACAACTCGGACAATAGCGGATATAAGACCCCAATTGGTTGAAATAGAAATAGAGATTGAATGAACAGAATGCGCTTTATCAGAAGTAGTCGCGGCGGACTACTTCTGATAAAGGTGTTTCGGTGTTTAATACATTAATGCCATTGAATGTTATTTAACATAATACAAATAGTTTTAAGGTATCTAATTTGCTTCTTGTTTTCATTTAACTTAATTTTACTTAAATTTCGGACGCACTAGAAAAATCAGCCTATATTTACAATGTGTAATTTTCTTAACGAAAAACAAAACTTTAGTTGTGGAACATCCATTTCAGCTCTTTTGATCTTTTGATCTTTTGATGAGATTCAATGAGAAATTTAAGTAACCACTAATTAAATTTAGAAGAACATGATTCCGCGATAAGCTAGTTTTTTGATTGACTATTTCAAAGTAACAAATGGTACATCTACTTCGAGGTACAGAAAATTAATTTTTTTACTATACATCGACGTTGGAAACTGCTTTGATTATTCATAAAATTCTACTTTCATTTTACAGTTTTCCCGTATTTCAAAAATTATAAAGTAGTCTTCATATTATAGAGAATGTCGTATTAACAATTAACTATAATCTTTAAGATCAAACTGAATAAATCTACTATTAATACTGGGTTGATGCAAAAGTTCGGCCCGTTTTTGGCGCTAGATGGCATTGAAATCGCAAACAAAAAAGTGTCATCTACTTCACACGTGTAAAGTTTTCATGTTGGTTTTCAAGAGAAATTTCAGCGAGTACTTTTGTTTTTAATAACTTTTTTGTAATACTTTAAATTTTGACAAGTATCAAAAATGGTAGAAAATGAAAATTTCGACATTATACTTCATTTTCGACATGTAATTTTTCATTTCCGAAATTGCAAGGATGTTCCGCAAATGCAAAAGAGGATATGTGCTATGTATAGCGAGGATGCCAATGACGATTTCACATGTCGTAAGTGGTTCAAAGTTTCCTGAAAACAATTTTAATCTTATCGATGCACAACGACCGGCAGAGCCTGATGCTAATAAAATATTGGCACTACTTGAAAGTGATCGACGATCGGAACAACTCGAAAGAACGGATAAATTATTTAAATCAATCAGTCAACAATGTCAAGGCGATTATGTCAACTTGGAATGGTTAACAAGGCCGATGTATGGGTACTGTAAAAGTTAAGGGATAAATGTTTCATAGACCGAATTTCTACTTGCAATTCTCTATTGAAGCTATATGAAATCAATCTGTTTTTAGATCGGATGGTTACGGGTCACAAAAAAATGGTTGTATATAATAATGTTACGCGTAAGAAATCATGGTATAAGCGCCTTTAATCAGCGCAAAAGCTAGATTACATCCGAAGAATGTTATGCTAGGTATTTGGTGGGATTGGAAGCGAATTGTTTATTATGAGCTACTATCTGAAAACCAGAACATTAATTTGAAGAAATACTGTGCAAAACTAAGTTAATTACAGCATGCAATCGACCAGAAGCCGCCTAAATTAGCTAACAGAAAGGACATTGAGTTCCATCGAAAATTCTAGACTACACGCCACTCTTTGGTCTATACTCTCTTGGCCTCCTTGGCCCCCTTTGCCCACGAAAACGCTAACCACGAATCACCTAAATCAGTTCTTTAGCCGGAAACCTCGGCGTTTTTATGAGCTCGGGATTATACAGCTATCGGAAAGATTGAGAAAAGTCATCGAACAGAAGGCTATATACTATTTTATATCAACTAAATATCATGTTTATAAAATTTTTCTCATTTGAATCAATTAAATAAATCTTGTTCATTTTTATTCGTTTTATTATTTCATATAAAATATTTAATGATAATCAAAAACAATGAAAATATATAATTTAATTATTAAGCATAATAAAAATGTATACACCTGGTAATCCTATTGTTTATTGTTTGTCTTCAGTCGAATTAGAAATGCTGATGTTGTTCGTTTACACATCGGCCATTTTGAATACATCTCTAAGGGTTGACTGAAAGAAATTCAGCCTTTCTTCAGATTACGACAACTTCAATAAATTATAAATCGAAACTGCTGTTAAATAAAAATATCTGGTATTGCCGGATATGTCCGTGTGAAATTATTTGTTACAATATTGAAATATAATAGATTCATTTATAAAACCAACTTTGCTACTTTACTAATTAAATTCGTTGTTATATGCAATAACTTTTATGTTAAAAATATTCAGAACCAAGATTTTTTTCCGGTGTTCCACGTAATAATGGCACATTTCTTCAGCCGCGCTTCAAACGGCAGCAAGCGTCACCCAAGACCGGTTTCTGATCTTAAGCCATCATCAGTCAGGCTCGAGCTGAACGTTCGGAAAGCAACTGAAGAAATGATCAAATATACGAGCGTATATATTGGCTTTTTTGGATGTAGTCTAGAATACTGTGTAGCTCACGCCATCCGATGGTGAACGTCCAGAACAGTCAGATTGCGCGAAACAATCCTAAACCCACCCAGGACCTCTCTTGATAGCAGGTATGCATTTACATAGGAATTGTAGTATTGTATTAAATCAGATTAAACAAAAATTATTTTTGTACAGACAACAAAAGCATTTGCAACTGATTAACTCCTGAGTTAGCGATATCGTGAAGAATTGACTGAATTGACAAGAAATTGAATCATCTCCTTTTGACGTTAACATGGTTAACTAAATGTTCATCGTGAAGTTATAAACACTACAGTTATTCTGCCTTCATTTCGCTTGTTTACTTAATATCCACAATTCGGAACTATTCGTGAAACACACAGGAAATGATGCACCCTCTCGATAATCGGCCTTCTTTTTTATTGAGTTCTATTGTATTTATCGTAAACTACAGCATCGTAGTAACGTTCTATAGTTCATATATTTCGCATTATTTTTTTTCTGTAGTTGTCCCATCCGTGAACTATTTAACTTACTCTATTATTTCATGTTCTAGTATTATCTATGCGTTTTCAGACTGTCTAGTTTTCTCAACTCTTCCTACCAAATGTGCAAATTATCTGATAGACCCTCCCTTTTCTTCATTATTAAAACTATGCCATCCGCAAATACGAAATGATTTAGTACAACTTTAACTAAATCTTAATCTCTCCAGAATATATTTTCTTTGTTGTTATAGCCTTTTATGAATGTGGTGAATTTTATGGTGTGGTGTTTTAGTGAATCTTTGGAATATTTTATTTCTTGTTCTTACATAATTTATACATATATTACATAAGTATTAATCGTGTAACAATATATATTCCACTTTTTCACTATTTTTCATACACACATGTTTTCTATGACTAGAAAGTTTTCGATATATCACAAAAACAGAAGTATAACGTTTTGTTTGTTTCTGCTGTTCTATCAATCAGTTGATTTATAGTAAATATAGAATCGGTTGTTCCTCTACCCGATGTAAAGCCATTCTGTATCTCGTCCAGATCATTCTCTATTAAAATGTTTAATCTTAAATATACTTTCAAATAAATTCTCGTGCATGAACACATTCGTTCGTAAAAAGTACCCGAAATTCTTAAATAAAACATACGAAAATTTGCCTTCCTTCAGCCTTCAGCTCCTTCAGCGAATTTTCTTATATGGCCTCAATTGACTCTCAAAACGCCTTCCTCGA
This sequence comes from Cosmopolites sordidus, assembly GCA_031761425.1. Classification (NCBI taxonomy): domain Eukaryota; kingdom Metazoa; phylum Arthropoda; class Insecta; order Coleoptera; family Curculionidae; genus Cosmopolites; species Cosmopolites sordidus. The sequence continues at coordinate 136,675 of JARFXV010000746.1, read as the reverse complement.
AGTGGCGATTTTATCTTTGGGGACAGAAAAAAGTCACACGGGGCTATGGTAAACCGAACTAAAAAGTAAAACATAATTTTTAGAATAAGAATAAAGCAATGAACGAGAAAATTAATGTGTTATTGTGAAAAAAACGTGGGGTGCTCGATATCAGTTGTTATAAATAATCCATCAGTACTTATTATTTATTACTTAAAATTATTTTTTACTTTTTAATTCGGTTTACCATTAAAGCGTGTTTTTTGTTTTTTAAGCTATAATTTATTTTTTATTTTTTAGTTCGATCTGCTATAAAACCGTGTTTTTTTAGTTTTTTAAACTATTATTTATTTTTCGTCACTACCTACCCGTCACGGGAGTGGGTAATTTGCGCGCCTACTGCCTTCCTTGGGCGATATAACCGTACCTCCGTGTTTATATACGACTGAAAACGGTATTCGTCCAAAAGAAAATAAACTTTGCATTTGGTGGGACTGAAAGGGATCCATACATTTTCATTCTTTCACGCAACCAAACCATCAACAGCGACCTCTACTATTCACAATTGGCCAATCAGCCAATTAGATTGGCTGAAGGCAACAATTTAAGAAAACCGAGCAAAATTTGCAAACAGGAAAGGCATCGTGTTTCATTATGACAATGCATAACCACACGTTTCAATCTGGGCCTGGCAAAAAATTGTTGAACATCAATTAGAATGTTTTGCCCCATTCACCGTCCCGGACATCGCACTCTCCGCACTACCATTTATTCCTCTCTCTCTCCCCAAAATTGTTTAAATGGGAAGTTTTTTAAAATGAAAGAAGATCAACCGATTGTGAAAAATAACCGAGTGATATTTTTTTGGCAAATAAAGGTACTAATTTTTAAACTCGAAGAGATTTACCAATGAACACTAAACCATTTTTTTTACTTTTTGACGCACATTTCGCTAACCATGTTAGCATTATCAGAGATGATTTAATCTCAAAATTAGATTAAATCATCTCCTGATGATGCTAATATGGTTAGCCAAACGTGCACCGAGAAGATTAAAATACTGATTTGATGTTTAGTGGTAAATCTTTTCGAGTTTAGTGCTTCACACCGAAGTTTCCAATAGAAGAATTGATACTAATTTTTATCAAAAAGGCATTTTGACATCACCACTACATTGGATTACATAATAATGTTGCTAATTTTTTCTTACATAATAAAATAAATAATTTCATAAACTATTTGCCTTTCTCTTTCTATTAAAAAAATACCTACAAACTTTCCTGGCAATCCGACTGGTTTTATATTAATTTTAATATTAGCTTTAAATTTCAATTTGACATAGCAATATAATTATTTTATTGTTTATTCCAAAATCGTGGATCAATATGAAATGTTGCAAATTTGCATAATATATCATATCTCTCCCAATATATGTCACATATCGTTCTTGGAATTTACGGGAAACACTGACATGACGGCAGAACGTCGTTCTGGTATTAATTAAATAGAAAATGGTAATTTCTGTACACATTTGCAAAATTTACAGTTAATTGAAAACCTGCTTCCAATTCTGACTGAATCGTCGATAATAGACATTATCTCGCACATTGATAAATGATTAAATATGAAATAGAAATAGAACTAAACTAAGATTCTGAAACACTTTTAATAATGTGTTTTTGTTTATATAATATAATTTTTATTTCGAACATAAGAAACGATTTGATTATTTTTTAATAATCAAATCGTAGTAATTGTAGTAAAGCGTAGTAACTAAATCGTAATAATGAAGACCTAGGGACTTTTGTCCCTAGATTGTCAAATTGAGTCATTGTAAAGCACATTTCGTATTAAGATGCTACGAAGATAGAATAAAAAATCAGAGATTTTTCTTATAGATGGCAGTGCGATGGCAAAATTAATTGCATTTTGAAAAGTAAATGTCTGTAAATGCCGATACAATATACAGGGTGTAAGGGAAAGTATTTTCGTAAATATAACGCATGTTTCTTTAGTTTTCTAAAAAAAAAACAATAAAACATATATCCAAAATGTAGCCATTTCCGCAGAAAACAGGTATGAAAACAGGACAAATTTTCCTAACAATGGCAACGTCTATTTTCATCTTGTTTCTATCGATCTATCGAAATTTTTGTTACATTGGTCTTTTAAGGTATTAGTTGAAAATAAAATATAATATATATATAAAATATATATAATAAAATATAATATTTTTATATATCATTTATTTCATACGTTTCCTCATAAATTTGGTTTGTTTTGTTGCAAGAAAAAGTAAAACTTACACATTATTGTCGTTTAATGTTAAAATTGAAATTACTTAAAATTTTTCATTTTATATCAATTTTTTAACGATTCATGGCACACTGAGAAGCCCATAATTAATTAGTGTAATTAATTAGTTAACTAGAAAACCAATAGTGGATGAAGGTGTTATGTAACAATTTTTTTCCCTTTATTTGGGTCTTTCGCCACTATCTAAAACTCAAATCAAAAATATCAAAAATGCTTATTCTTATGTAAAGAAACAATCACTGGGTAAAAACAAAAAACCAAACGGAGACAAATATCTCAGTGATTCGTTTTTGTAATAAATTTACCTAACGAACAAAATTTTAAAGATATAAAAATGTTATAAAAAATGTAACAATCTTTTAACATTAACGTTTCGGAGGGTCCTCTCCTCCCGTTTTCAAAATTAAACTAAAAAATAAATTATATTAATTTGTAATATATAAAGTAACGAGTAAAAGTAAATATATATTTTTTTTGTGTATGTCAACGATACTTACATTGACAACAATAGATTTTCATGACAGTGACATACTACCAAAAAATATATATAGGTAATGTTTACTATGTGATTGTTTATTGTACTGATTGTGTATTTAAATATTTAAATGTGTTTAATTGTATTCTTTAGAATCGGGAAATTAAATAAAGGAAACAAAACAAATTTAAAAAAATATATGAACACGCCACAATCATTCAGACATTACTTTTTACCATTTTATACCATCCCTAAATTTCACTGGTTAATTAAGTTCGTCCTTTTTTCTATTAATCAGGCAAGATTTCTATGGCACATCACTGATCTTTCGAAAATGTTGATCCATATCAATAACCTGATTTTTTCTGCTAGCTTTTAAAATTCTTTGCCGATAAGTGCAGTGCAAGTAGGTGTGGACAACTTCTAGAAATTTGTGATCAATACAATGAAAGTATCATTTCAAGATAAGATACTGTTACAGGCAAACCATGTGGAAATTCTTATTTTGACCAGCACATGAATCCGACCAGATGAGCAAGTAGTCTTTGCCCGCTATAATTTCGTCTACTCCAGTATATCTCAGCAGAGAACTATATGTTTACATACTTCCTCTGTTTCTCATATCTTTAGTCCAGATACAAAAAAGGTTTTTTCTGTGTTTTTTGCAACAATATGTATCCCAAAATTGAAAATCCACAATAGGCGAAGGTAAGATGCCTTAGAAGTCGTAAGTTTTTTCTTAATTTTAAACGTCTCGGAAAGATGTTGTTGATTACATTCCTCGAAATATAACTCATACATTTTATTTAGATTAAGAAGAGGAAAAATATAGTTTTTATATGGGTTTCTGTTTCTAGAATAGTAGGTCTCATCCACTGGAAAACTCTTTATATATGCCATAACAAAGTCCTTAACTTCTTAGCCTATTTTGTGTGGCCTGTTGAAATGTCTACGTCTATTATCCATAGAAAGGTCTGAAATTCCAATTTTTAATCGACTTTGTAAGATATATATTTTTTTCTGCCTATTTAATATAAAGCACACAGAGCTTATTTACATAATCTTTCATTACTTTTAAAATTCAATTAAAAAGCGTTTTTCGTATTAATATCAAGTTTGTAAAATTCCTTGAGAAGTAAATGCCTATCTTCTTCTGGGAAGCCAGTGCTACATGAAAGTCTACAATTTTTTCTACAGAGAATGCCTTTTTTCGGTTTCTTTTATAAAACAAACGTATTTTTGTAAGATACTTAGCGCTCTATCTAATTTCTTGCTTGTTTTTGGAACGCGTTTTGCTTTTTTGAAAATGGTTTCTTTGGAGCGAAAGATTTCTTGATTTTCAAAAGATTTTCTTTTAATTCAAATTTCTTCAATAATTTCTTCCATATTGGTCGTTCGATTATCAATATTCGGTTGTTTCTTCTAGCACTAACTTTAAAATTACTTTCCCTCTATACCCCATATTCTAAGTTGTAACTTTCATAAGTATTCACAAAATGATAGAATAAATTGCTTAAATTAAAACACCAACCGGCATGTAACTTTAAACTTGAAAGGTAAACAATGACGTAGTTTAAATGGATGTAGGAGTTTATGTGCGCTGCATAACACCTTTATTCACGCAACCAGTTAAACAAACATTATATTTATTATGAATGAATGTGTTATGTGCTCATATCACCTTCCATTTTTTTATTGAGAAGTAATGTAACATACTCCCTTCATGCATTGTTAAATTAGCAGTGTTACTATAAATATCTATAAATCTCTATAAATAGATCAACTGGAAAGTAAGTTAAAAAAGTGAATATGTGTACTAGGTCGCTTGGTATGGAGAAGTAATGGCGACTTAGGCAGTTGGCAACCTGGGTTCGGTTAGTGAGCTATACACCGTTAGAGAGGAACGTTGGTCTGAACACACCTCTGAACCTAATTTTAAAAATCAAAGTATAAAGTATAAGATTATTAGATGATCCCAGGTGGACTGAGTTGATCAAAAAGGTTCAAATAGTATATTTAGCCGAGGTGAGAGTGCGCTTGGCCATCGCCCTATATCTCTTAATTGTAATTAAGTTTTCTTCTGAGGGGTGGTATTTTAGTGGTGATTCAGATATTTATAGAAGTGATGGTAATCGTGGGTTGGCTATGAGAAATGAAATTATGGAAATAGCAATTGTAAAGCAATTGTAAGAGTAAAGACTGAGGACAGTTAATGATAGGGTGCCAGATGCGAGATATATATGGGATGGAGAGATGGATTTTGACAGGAATAAATTAGTAATATCTATCAGATTCAGAATAATAGTGTCTCTTTAGTCTAGATGATACTCATAAGAGGTATATATAGGAGGTTATGTGTATTAAAGTCTCTACATATCATAAATGAGAATATGAGATATTTCGAATCAGTGACAGGGGCAGAAGAGAAGAGGTGGTCCTTCTTTGTTCCAAAATCGTATTGTTAGCAACAGCCTCTAGGTCAGTTGTGAGCTTGACAGGCTCCACTTCTAGAGAGTCGGGGGATGACAAGGTAATGCCGGCTGATGCTCTAGCAACATCCACATTATTTTTTTTAGATTTTGTAGTTTCTTAGAGCTGGATAGGAGATAGGTTTTAAATTGGTTTCCTGTAGAAAAAAAAAATAAACAAAGTTATAATGAGTCATCGCAGTGGTGGAAGAGACCATTAACATTCCACTGGAGAGTGCGATTGAATGCCGAAGAAGAGAAACAAAAAATGCAAACTAGGAAAGAAAATTAATTTTATACGAATACTCAGGTTTTGAATTTCTATTTCTTTCCAATCAGAGCAATATCCCTTGTGGCGAGGAGAATGTTTTTCCACGCAGTTGAGGCAAATAGTGAAGGGGAGCAAGACTATTTACTAGTATGTTGCTTACCACAAAAAAGGCAAAGCGAGGATTGCAAAACATGACCAAACCTCTGGTAATTAAAGCATCGAACTGAGTTGATTATGTAAGGAGGGACTTTAAGTCAAAAGTACCCGCCCTTTATTCTGTTCGGAAGATCATCAAGTTTAAAGGTAAAAATAACAATATTTGTAGAAGTGGTTAAGCCATCCTTTCTGAAGGATATTCTCTCTGCAGAACTCTGTAACATGCAATTTTTCCATCCAGTCCATCCAATATTTCTTCTTGTGAACCGAGTACAAGCGCAAACGATGTCATTATCCCTTTAGATGTGTGGGAAGTTTTATGATGGGTTACTTTGATTACTATATCTAACTATACTAAACTATGTTGCCTACTATATCGTTCAATGTTTCTAGTTTCAAATACTTTTTTGATATATTTTCTGAATCCATCTTTATAAGCAAACATCCATTTCTTATCATGTTATTTACTTTTATCTGCTTAACAATATTCAGGAGAAATCTGATGATTAAATAAGGAGATATCTTTTGTAATGTATTACTATCTTTCCACTGTATTATCAAGTATCTATAAAATTACTGACTTTTCAACAAATAAGGACGTTATCGTAGGTCGATTAGAGGATGGTTCTATTGGGGGCTACGCACCTTAGCTGCTACTACACTAGCTACTCTGACAGGGTGAGAGGTTCTCCTGATGTACCGTTTACAATAACTAATCCCCCAGGTGGCACTTAGTCTTACCACGGTACGGTTACCACGGTATTCTACCTTAGTTTAAGGGGGACTCCGAACATAGGGGGCATTACTTCCCGCACTTAAATGTAAACCTTTAAGAAAAGAATCCTTTAAGAACGTCCGAAGTGTAGGCAAATAAGTAAATTTTCCTGTTTTGTAGATACTGCTGATAATGTGGGAAAGTGGCTGTATTTACCTCTGCCTTATTTCGTTTGAACAGAAGAAGTTCTTCCACAAAAGAAGCTGTGACGTTTTTTGTTTTAATTAAATTCAACTCATCACCTTGCAATTGTAAATTGACTTCATTAAATATTTTAAACAGGTCTCTCAAATAAGCGATGTCATTTTTGGATATAATCAGGTTTTCGTTTCTCTTTTCAAAAAAATCCAGTTCGGAGTCAAATAAACTCAAAAAAACTATTCAGACCTTTTGAGATTCAACAAACTTCTGTGTGCAGCAACCAGCGATTGTAAACTTCATCATTTACACTACACAGTTGACCAAATATTCTGTCTAATGTCTAAATGTTTGTGGCATATATATATATATATATATATATATATATATATATATATATATATATATATATATATATATATATATATATATATATATATTCATTTTTCGATCTAAAACTAAAAAAATATAATAATATCTGTTCTTATGTAAATAAAAAATGGGTAAAAAATTATATTTTATTATTCTTTAATCAGTGATTCTTTATTTATATAAGAACAGATATTTTGATATTTTTTGAGTTTTAGATCGTGGTGAAAACCCCCAAAAAAACAAACAAATACTGTGTCGTTCAACGAATTGCTTCAAATTTTATTGACGTAATGGAGCGACGTATGCAGGCGTTCATTCAGATTTGTTGCAACCAAATGCTGTCGATCAATAACACAATGTACAGCGGGTAGATTTGATACAATTTGTTTCAAACGCGCTATGAAACCCTTATGACGCCCCGGTATTGCTGGATCACCATCAGTAGCAGCTGACAAAATATTTCGAATAGGAATTTCTTTCTCTTTAAAACACTTGTTCGTGGTATTAAATATCGATTCTAGATTTATGTTCTTCGGTTTCCAAATTTTTAGCAACTAATAAATCTTGACACATTTTTTCTTCTTTTATGAATCGAACGTATGATAGAGTAGTTTATATATAAGAGAGTGAAAAGTTTTTAAATAATGACATAACGTATGAACGTCTTTAACAATTTCATCTATTCTTCTTTGCAGTGATTTATTATTGAGATTAATTTTCCTGATATCTAATGGCGTCTTATGATTAAGAACAATTTTCATTACCTCTTCGACAAGATTAATTCCTCACCAATTGTGTGTAGTTTTCCCGCTTTTGCGATAACAATAAAATATTATATGAAGCTCGTAGTCCATCATCTTCTTGTTTAGAAGACGATATAAAAAGGTTCAATACAGTTGGCTGTTTTATATCCCTGTCCTGGAAAATATATGCCTTTTTATCAGAATGAATTTTATTCAAATGCTCTTGCAGCCTTCAGAACTTCATTTGAAAAAGCCTGTGTGTGACTTAATAAAGTGCGCAAACCCATATTTTAAATTCAGTAAAAGTTCCTTATTCCCGATTCCGTTATTCGGATTTTCAGTATTCGCAGATTAAAAAATCGTGGCCAATTCTTTTATTCGCTGCTGAAAATGTCTTTATTCGCGAATCCAAAACTAATGATACATATTGTATTTTTAGAATAATATGTATTTATTTACCAGTTACCCTTCAAAACAAACAAGTATCAAAGTATTAAACAAGTCTTATTGCCGCTTAACCGAAAGTTATTTGACAAATAAGTCGCCGCCGGGTTATGCGTGACAATATGGCTTTTGATAAAGCCTCCTTCCCACGATCGGTACCGAATCTTTTGTTTCATTGCCTAAATTTGACATTCGTCGCAATAATTTCGAGTGAATAGCACGTGTCTCTTCTGCTTTGTTCGCGATTTATAATGTCGAGTAAATGCAAAGGAAAATTAGTTCCTACACGAAAAAAGTCGTGTTACCGATTAAGACAAAAATATAAATGCTTGACCGTTTACGCCTTAACGAGTCGTTACATCCATATCATGTTTTTTTTTTAATGTCAGTGAACCAACTGTACGATCCATGAATAATTCAGAAGACAAAATAAGAAATTCTACAGGTTCAACCTCACTATCATTAAAAAGTATTCGTAATCCAACTAAAAAAAATGGAAGCTGCATTAACATTATGGATTGAAGACTGTAGCCAGAAGAGAGTTCCTCTAAGTGGTGCTATAATCCGTGAGAAAACTAAGCATATTCATCCACATTTTAAAGAACCTGGTGATGAACATACACATGGAGGATTACAAGCATCGGAAGGTTAGTCCAATAAGTTCAAGGTGCAACAATCACTGCAGACACTTCAGCAGCAGCAGCATATCCAGAAAAAAATTCAAAGTTAATTGCTTATGGTTAATTGCTAACTTGAACAAGTGTTTAATGCAGACGAAACTGTCCTGTTTTGGAAAAAAATCCCAAACAAAACTTTTATATTCAAAAGTGAAAAGTACGTCTCTGGTTTTCAGGTAAAAAAAACTAGAGTTACACTGCTGCTCTGTTCTAACGCATCAGGAGGTTGTTTAATTAAGCTACTTATGTTTTGCAGATCTCTCGCTAAATCATCGTGCTTTGAAAAATCAAAATAGGACAACCTATCAATGTTTTGGCGTTCAAACAAGAAAGCGTGGTTTACAAAGGTCATTTTCTGTGACTGGTTCCGGGATTGTTTTATTCCTAAAGTTGAAACTTATTTAAAGAAAAATAATTTAGATTTCAAGGCAGTTTTAGTTTGGCACAGTAATGTTCCAGGTCACTCTTGTAAGGTTGAAGCTATACATCCAAATAAAAACGTAATATTTTTGCCTTCTAATACGACGATCTTACTACAACCTATGGACCAAGGAATAATCCAGGTTTTTAAGCTCTATTATATGAGACAAACCTTTAAAATCATACTGGACTATAGGGAATGTGATTCTGATATGAATGTTATGCAATGCTGGAAAAATTTTGACACAGCAAAGTGCATTGTTAACAAAATAATCATTGCAAGAGCTGAAGCTATACACATTGAAATCATGCTGGAAAAAACTGTGGCATGATCTAACTGTCGATAATGATGAATCGGAAAATTTAAACATTAACTGAAAAATTATCAGTTAATATAGGTCGAGATGATTTCGAACAGATAAAATGAAGTGACATTCAAGAATTGCTTGAACCGCAATTAATTCATATTCAATTGAAGAGAAAGCCTCAACGAGCACTGATATGACATTAAACTTAATAAACCTGAGTGAAGGTTTACGAATGATAAATGAGCTTTGTAATTTCTTCATAAAAATTGATCCGTTTATGGAAAGAAGTCTTTTTTTTAAAGGCAAATTGTTAATGCCACAGCCAAATGTCAATCCAAATTCAAAGATCTTTTAAAAGCGGCAAAATAAGAAAATATTACAAAATTCTTTAAATTATTGCCTAATAATAATTATTAATAGTGTTAAAAAATCTCACTAAATTGCTTTTATTATATATTTTTCTTCTTATTTTGTAACCTTGAAACATATCCTTTATAATCCCGTACAATCCCATTCCATATTCAAGGTTGCTGTATTCGGGGCATATTTACGGAACGTATCCCCCGCGAATAAGGAACTTTGACTGTACTCAGTACTGTACTGCCAGCATTTCTTCTTAGACTGAGACTCTTTGAAATAAAAATTTGCTACGGTTTCAATGAATTAACTTTTCAACAAATTTTAGATAGTTATAAAAGTAATGACTGTGAAAATAATCACATTCATGAGTATGGATTATCGTCGAAGCACACGAAAATAATACGACGTTCCGTTTGTATTTGAAAAAGGCTATGTGTGTCGAAAAAATTGTTATACATACAATTTTAAATATAGTGTACATTTTAGATATTATTCTTTTATTATTTATTTAAAATTAATTTCCATAAAGTATCGGCTACCTCAGTTAAACCTTTATTGATTTGATTTCGAGCACGCATCAACTTGTATACCTTTGCTTGTTTCCTGTACCGATGCACTTGCTCTGTAAACAAGTCATTACAAGGCTCCGTATTTTTGTCGAAACATGCTTGATTGCGTGAATCACGTCTTTGCTTACCAACTTGTAAAGACGTGTCACCGACAATACTTAACAATAATAATGATAATAATAATAATGTTTATTGTCTAACAGGAACATGTCCCAATAACAAGACAAATCAAATAAATAATTATGTTTTGCAAAAACAAAACAAAAAAAAAGGAAAAAATTAAATTGAGAATTGATTACAAATTAAGCATGAAATTATACTAATACATTAAACTGATGTCTATATATAATCATAACTATATCTATGTAAACCACTATTGCTAGAACAAGATAATCTATATTATTTGACAAGGTAACAAGTACATAACATAAGTATAAGTATAAGATTAGAAGTCGAAAAGATAGTACATCAATATTAAAAAAACAACAAATATCATTCATTTATCAAATGTATTGCATCCTGCAGGGCCCGCACTAGTGAACAAGGGGAAACTGAGTACAGATCCACATCAGAATGAACACTCAAAAGATTGCAATTACAAAGCACGAAATAGTGGCGCCCTACTCTCAAAATTAGTCAGGGCACTCTAAAGGTGTTAGACCTCCTAGCAAAGAATTGAGGTACAAGAAATGGCAATTGCTCCAATAGTTCAGGGCAATCGATAAGCCCGTTGATCAACTTGTAGAGGAATATTTGAGACATACAAATCCTCCGATGTGAGAGGGATTGCATCTGAAATCTGTCAAGGAGCACCCGCTGGTCAATTCCTCTAGCCGGATAGTGACCATCAACTCTATATGCTAGGTATTTGAGGAATCTACGCTGCACACTCTCTAGTTTATTGACATGAATCCGGTAAATTGGCGACCATATCAACGAAACATACTCCAATCTTGAGCGAACCAATGAATTGAAAAGTGTAGTTAAACATGAGACACTTCTAAAATCACCTGTAGATCGGATTATAAATCCCAGGGTTCGTAATGCTGTCCGTGTCACCATCTGTACATGCTGATTAAAACTCAACTCTGCATCCACCATTACCCCAAGATCCTTCACCAAGTCACAGTTTTCCAACACTACACCATCAATAATATAGTCAAATTGAATCGGGTTGCGGCTTCTGCAGAATGTTAAGCGCTTACACTTCCGAGTATTTAGTGGGAGTCCATTTTGGTCACACCAGGCGCTCAGCAAGTGCAGGTCATGTTGAAGTTCAACACAATCTTGCTGAGAATTAATAGGTCTGAAGATCTTCAGATCGTCAGCAAAGGGTAAAGTTTGACTTGTTATATTCTGAGTGATGTCATTAATGTTAATCGCGAAGATAAGTGGAGCCAGGTTGCTACCCTGGGGCTCACCACTGGTTGCGACAAACTCATCAGATTTGAAGCCATTATTCTCAACAAACTGCCTGCGTTGAGCAAGATAGGAGATGAAGAACTTTATCAACTCATCATGGAAGCCCACACTATTCACCTTACTTGCCAAAATGGAGTGATCAAGCCTATCAAAAGCCTTGGAGAAATCGGTATACACAGTATTAACCGAATTAGGTAAACGTATACCTAGTGATAATTTAAAATGTTTAATGCTTATTGACGCGAAAGCAATAAGATAAAAATTTCACATAGCTAGATAATATATTTATTCAAAAAAACAGTAGGTATTTTCAAAATATTTTATTATATTAATGTCCTTAATAGGTAGGTACCCAACGACCGCCCCCATTGACTTTCTTAACGCCCCCCATTTGCCTCTGGACCTGCTACGGCCTAATGAGTAAAGTTCCCGCCCGTGAAGACACCTCAATTGGAATGGAAAAAGTGCTATGAAAATTGCTTCAAACGTATGCAAAAGTATATTGATCATCGCGGAGAATATTTTGAAAAACAATAAAACCATTTTCAATGAAAAATATTTACATTTATTTATTATTCCATATACATAAATAGCAACCCTCGTACAGTGATTTCGAGTCAGTTTTCCAGACATCCAGAATCTATTGAAATATTCCATTGAATATTTATCTCGATAAAAGAGACAAAAGACTTTCATAGGCCAATTAGAGTTGCTACATATAAAAAGAAAGCGATAGATTTCTGATATTCAGCGCACGAAAATAAAGACTATATAAGGCGTGCGCAAAACAAGAGGGCACAAGAGAAAATCATATGACCTTTTATAAAAGATTGGGGTAACGCGGCTGAAAGAATCTAAATTACAAAAGAATAAGGCAACTGACACAGGGTAGGACAATAATGGTAAAAGAAATTATATTAAAGTAAATGCAATGGTCTTGTTTGCAAGGATAAAGAATATGTCAGAAGAACTTATGAATTAATTTAATAAAAAAATATTGGGATATATCACAAACAAATTTTTAAAAAATATATATTGTACTATCCAAATGAATCAGCATATTTGTGTTATTAACATATTCTTTTAATATCCACATGTTCGGTAATAAATAATTTTTGGACCGTTGGTCCAATAAATTTCCAATTCGACCGTTATTAACATTCCGAATAGCCGTAAATATATGGACAGGCCCTGTTAAAAATTCGTCTGGGCCTGGCATTACTTTAAAACATTTAAAATCCAAATTCGGGACCAAGGCCAAGGGCATCCGAAGGTGATTTTTCGCCTGTTCATTACAATTTTTTACTCATATGGGAATCATGATGCGCATCTCATTATCGGAACGATTGCGACGAAGTGTCTGACGACAGCAGGTCGAGAGATGAGCTGTCGTGTTTGCAGAGACAACAGCAGTATACCCCATTTTTAATAAACTGAGCAGAGTTCTAATAAATTGAGAATAACTTATAGATCATTATCGTTCTTATGAAAATAAAAAATATCCTTAATTTATAGGACTCTTACAGTAAGTTCATTTAAAAAGATCTATAAAATATCCTTTTGTAAATACACTTTCCATTGACGCTTTATTGGAAAGAAGATGTTCATCGGTAATAAACAGATTAGATTTTAAGAAAATATGAACATGAAAGTCATGAAATGAGAGTCATGCTAAGAAATTTTGTTTCAAATAATTATTTTAATAAAACATTCATTCTGTATAAAAAAAACACAGAATTTTTCATTTACAAAGTCCGCGGAAAATATTTTATAATTTTCCTTTTTGATGTAAGATGGCAGTACTGTACCTTGTTACGATGCCCAATTTGAGCGCAATAGGTCAACTAGTTTGTTTACATTAGCTGGTTGTTAGTCGACGTCAAGTATGTGTTGCGATTTAACTACGAATAAAAATATTGAACAAAGGGTTTACCTTATATTTTGTGCAACAAAAGAAATGTGTACCGAATCATTGAAAACTTGCAGAAAATCTACGGTGAATCATGCATATCAAAACGCAGGTATATGAATAGTATGAAGTATTCAAAGAGAGTCGAGAAGTGGTTGATTAGCCTCGTTCTGCTCGACACAATCAAGCAACTAGTACTCGAAAATCATCGTCTGAGTCATAGAGAGTTGACTAAAGAGGTGAACATATCTTTCAAGTTCGCTCATAACTTGACATATTTTGGATATGAAACGCGTCGCTGTACGACTGGTTCCAAAAGAGCTCAATTTTGCCCAAAAAGAGCATCGAAAAAAGGTCATTAAAGACATGATTTCCCGAGCTTCTACGGGCCACACCTTTGTGAAACGCATCGTAATGAGCGATGAGACATAGGTTTATGGATTCGACATGTAAACAGTATTCGGAATTGCGCCTTGAAAAGAAGCCGAAACCCAAAAAATCGCGTCAAAGTCGCTCAAAAATCATGGTCATGCTAACCGTTGTGTGGTGCACAATTTTTTTCCAGAGCGACAAAAAGTAAATAAAGAATACTATTTAAGCATCATAAAACGTTTGTACGAAAATATCCGTCGAAAACGATCAGATGTGTGAAAGGACAATTCATGGATCTTGCACCACGATAATGCACCATCGCACAATGCCATTTTTGTCCAAGAGTTTTTCGCCAACAACTCAACGAACTTTATCGATCAAGCACCGTATTTACCTGATGTGGTATATGTGTGACTTTTTTATATTTCCGAACCTAAAATTACCACTGCAAGGAAGGCGTTTTGAGTCAATTGAGGCCACATAAAAAAATAGCTGAATGAACTGAACGCCGTACGTCAATCAGTTTACAAGCAATGCGTGGAGGATTGAGATTGAGAAAAAGTCTAATGGCGTTAAATCACACGATCTCGGTAGCCAGTTGACGTTGCCGAAGCGCGAGATAACCATGCCGTCAAATTTGTCGTGCCGAAAAGTCATTGTTGCATGCTCTTGTGTAGCACGTAGCGCCCGCTTGTTCGAACCACATGTCGTTGAGAAAAATTACGTAGCGCATGGAACGTATCTTGAACTGAGCACTCAATTTGATAGTAAAGTTTAATGATTTGCACGCGTTGCTCGACACTGTAACTTTCCATAATGATTTGCCCAACATTAGTTACTATAATCTCCAAATTTAACAAGTGTAGCTCTACCAATATGGCCGCAATATACTCTCAAAATACTCGCAATATACTCTCAAAAGCGCCCCTACTTGGAATTGTATAATGTAATGTATAATTGTATTGTACTTGTATAATGTATCTAGCTATATTTTCAAACAATAACAATAACATATTTTTAACAAAAACAAATAACAATATTTTTAAACAAACAAGCGATACTAGTGAAATTTTCAAACAATGAAATGTAAAAGTATGTGACAATATTGACTAAAACTACTATTGAGTTAAGCTAGTGAGCTACCAATACAGACATTAAATGAAACAGTTATTCACGGAAGATTGTGATCTACATATGGTAAGATGTTAAAGCTATATTTTATTAACTCCTATAAGTTCGACTCCTATACTATAACTCTTATAATTCCATTATTCTACATCGGCGCCTTCTTTGCTTACATGCCCAATTGTCGACAAACTGTTTTTTTAATATAGCTAAAACTTTTTAAGAAAATCATAATATTCAATTTATTTTTTGCTCTCAGAAATGTTAGGATAATCCAATAGAAATTAATACAATTATTAATTAAGATATTCTTTACATAATAAAACAAAATTCCATGATATTTTCTTCCCTATGTTTCGTACATTTTGTCACTCAGACTAATTAAAATTAAACAGAAAATTGGGCGACCTTTAAAATTTCACTGAAAAGCAAGCAAACAGAATTAAAATGCTGAAAAGCATAATTATGATGGAAAGGGTTAAAATATTTAGGTTGTTTATTATTGTTGTCAATGAAACATTATTTTTATTAAGCACAATTTGATCATATCCATTCAAATGTAGAAAGCAAAGGGTGAAGGGAAAACAAACTCTTAAAGAGTTTTCCAATAAGGGTGTGAAACGTAATAGCGACAACACTGTTTGAAATATAACAATCTTATAGACTGCTGTTTTCAGTACATTGTGTCAATTCACAATGAAAAATATACGATTCAACAGCGTGTAGAAATTGGAAATTGGAAGGCAAGTCCACTTCCAATTTCCAGAACTTTGGGGAAAAAATAATCTTTTCAGAAGTAGCATACTTGGACACTCTCTTAATAGTCTCACAAAGTCACTGTTTGGTAATATATTTGGTATTTGAGTTGAAGCAGAAATATAATCCTATTTTATTGAAGACAATGATGGAAATGTTATTGTTAACGGTTAACGCTATAGGAATAGGAGAGTTCTGTGACACGATATCTTCTCTTTTACTTTTAGCTTTAACTTATTTTTTGTTTTAGAATGCCAAATCAATATGTGTGAAAACGGATAGAGGCATGGCTAGTTCAGAAATGTATGAACTGGCTTGTGAGGAGATGACATTAAGGGGGCAAAGTCTACGATATGCCAATCATATAATCTCTCATAACTCATATAATCTAAACTATATATAATTGTCTCGGTTTATTAAAAAGAAAAAATCTTTGGAGCAGAATTCGACAACAGAGAAATCTCTATCGGGCGGGAATGAAAGTCAGATGGCTTTTACAGACAAGGAAGAAAATACTCTATGCAAGTATATATTGACCTGTGCTGTTTGTAATTATGGGCTGGCAAAAAAAGAGACGAGAAAATTAGCCTTAGGCTAGGCTAGGCTAATTAGGCTAGCAAAGGAGCATCATAAGAAATTTCAAAACTTCTGAAAAGAAAATGACATGGCAAGTCAAGTATGGCTAATGTTTATGAAAAGTCGCCCAACTAACTACTACTGTGAGAGTGTTTTTCGAAAATTGCGCAAGTTTTTACAGCAAAGACGTGCTTAAAACGAAATAAATATGGAACATGGATGAGACCGGGATAACAACTGTCCAAAAATCAGACATTATGATGGCGCGACGAGGGAAAAAGCAAATCAGCGTCATGACATCTGAAAGCGGAACTTTAGTAATACTGGTTTTAGCTGGGAGTGCTATAGATAATTACACACCACCAATCTTTATATTTCCGTATGCGTAAGAGATTCTAAGAACACTTTATTCGTGATGGCCCTGTCGGATAGGTAGGAACTGCCAATGGATCCGGATGGATGCACGAAAAAAACTTACTTTTTTCTTCAGCATTTCAAGGCTCATATACGACCGTCAAAAAACATAGAGTTTTATTACTTCTCGATAACCATTTGTCGCACATGGCTTGAAATACATTGAGTTCTGCCGAAAAAAAGTCACCACATTGCACTCACAAGATGCAGCCGATAGATTGTGAAATGTTTAGTCCTCTTAAGAAGGCTATTAACACAGCAAGTGATAATTAAATGCGCTCAAATCCTCGGTAAATAATGTCCACCTGATCCACATGATATTCCGTCAATAACGAAAACTGCATTCGGTGTGGCGATCACAGTAAGGAATATTAGTATCGGTTTTGCTGCAACAGGAACATGCAACCTATCAATACAAATATTTTTGAAGACGGAGATTTCCCTTTCAGTCAAGTCACTGATCGTATTTTGACCAATCCAGTGCGAGAGCAAGTTTAAATGTTTCAGAAACTATGGAAAATCCAGAATGAAAAGCCATAACCAATAAAAGATTGAACAGCCTAAGAAAGCATATGTTTAATCAGAAGAAGGAAGAGGAAAAAATCTAAAACAAATAAATTCGATAAGAACGATAATGATTGTTTTTGCTTGTGCGGCCTGAAGCCTTTCGCCAATAGCAGACCGAATGAGAAGTGGGTCCAGTGTATTGAATGCAAAGGATGGTCACATGAAGCTTGTACTAAAGGAGAGCTTCAATATGTTTGTCATAACTGCTTGTCGGGCTAGATTTTGGGTTGTTCGATATCATTTTGATCGTTAGATTTAATTTCATTGATCTCACAGAAGGGCCAGGTTTCATTATTTTAAAGTTAATATTATTAATGTTGTCTATCATTAAAATTGTTATTGCACATCGCAAGTGGATAACTAAGGTTGATTAAAGCAGTAATATTAAAATTTTATTCATGTACCTTGTTTTATTTACCAAATATAGCAAAGTTTTTCTTTTTATTCTCTAAATCCACATTTATTCAAACTTACCATGTTTCGGTTCTCGTCGATTTTCTCATGAACCCTAACTATTCATCTTATTTTTACATTTTATTCACATAAAGAAAATATCAAGTTACGTGGGTAATAAGATTCATCAAGTTAGAGCAATTATTAGTAGAGTTAATCTAGGTAACGTAAAAATTGTGACAACTGTCCTCGGTCGTCCTTACCGCATAATCTTGAAAGTAAAAGTGAAACTAAATTTTCGAAAAATTAAGATAATTTAAAATCGGTTGAAAATATCAGGTTTAAAATCGGGGTAGTTGGGTTTTCAAAGGTGACAAATCCGAATTTGGTACTAGTTTGAGCCTGGGTCCTAGAGGGTGCTTGCTACCTACTTTGTGAAGAACTAATTCGCTCATATTTTTTTATCCTATAAAGCTGGGAATATTTTGACTTGAAAACAGAGAAGAGACATAATTCCCAAGTAAAAAAGGTACCCTTGGTCAACATCGATATTTCACGCCGTTTGCGAGATATTCGTGTTCAAATCTTCCATTGCACATGTATCTTGTCGATGGCTGAAAAATCTGCAATTCACAACGTGTGCTTTGAATACGAGGAAAAAAACATTAATATGTCAAAAATACTACGCACTTTATCTAAAATAACTATTTTTTGAAATTTACTTCAATATGTGTTGAAAGTGTCCACCGTTTATTTTAATACACTTTCGCAGACTCTTTCCTGTAGATGCCTCCAAACGCCTAGTGCTTAGTTCAGGATTTTTTATGATACTAACCAAAATGTCCTCTTTTTGTTCTGCCGTTATACGTTTCGGTAGTCCACCAGGATTGTAATAAAAAAACGAACCTGCTTCGCCTAACTGATTGAGAATTCTTTGAAAAATTTGCCGATCTGGAATGATTCTAGTTGGATAGAGCTCTTCATATCTGCTGACTGCAGCGCGAGTAATTGTAATTTACTTGTGCATCAACGCAGAGCATATCCCTTAAATCACGGTTACGAAACTGATTAAGTCTGGGCAGTTTTTACAGATTATTTAATACCAACTCAAAAATGGAGAAAATTGTTTCCACCTATGTTTAATAGAAGAGATAGAAAACAATGACACAGTCATCGAGATGTAATAATTTGTACACATTCAATTCATAGCATGTAACATGTAAATCATATATATATATATATATATATATATATATATATATATATATATATATATATATATATATATATATATATATATATATATATATATATATATATATATATAAATATATATATAATAAAAATATATAGTATTAACCTACCGCTGTAAACTCAAGATTTACTACAAAACACCTAATCACTTATTCTCAACGTGATTTTCGCTAACGATGTTAGAGAGAGGAATTGAGGATTGAATCATTAGAAGAAGATTCAACCTAATTCTAAAACTAGATTATAATCTATTTATTTAACACAACAACATATTCTATTTATATAACAATAACAAAATCAGAAACCGTGAAAATAACCAACTGTTATATCAATATTTTAAAATGTTGACTGTATGGAATTATCCCGATTCATGCTTTTCTTACAGTTTGCTATTTGAATACGTTTGTAAACATCCCAAGCCCTCTTTTTGTTTACTCTAACCCTAACAAGCCTTAAGTTGCTACTTTTTATATCATGTTCATGCTGGTGTAAATTTCTGGCAACAAAAGTTTTCTCATTTCTACCATATTACAGTGGGCAATATGTTTTTTATATCTACTTAGTATGAATCTTCTAGTTTGGCCTCTAGTTGCCGCTCACAATTCTGCCGTCACACTCGATTCCATAAATCCTCGATTTTTCATGTTGGTTATCGTTTGGATTTCCCAGAACTTCTCTCAACGTATTACAAGATTTGTAGACTACCATGTCCATTTTTTTTTTAAATTTGTCTTGCCATGAATTTGTTTTTGCTCTGTTCCTTTTGAAAAGTCACAAATTGTGTCCATAATTTCTTGAATTTATGTTTTCTAATTAACTTTGGGTACTAGGCTTCTAGTCAACCCTATTCAATCTCTATTTTTGTTTAGGAAAATTAATTAATATTTCTACCATAAAGTTTGCACTAGCTATCTCATAGTGGATGTTGAATTATTGTGCCTTCTTGTTTTTCGCAAAACTTATTATTAAACTGAAAACAATGTTTTAAATATTTAATTTTGTGAAACAGATGAACTCTGGAACAATCTTGTTGAAATTGTTTAACTGTAAGTAACTTCTTCAGATATACGGTATCTGTACATTGAGATTAAATGGTCTCCCGATGATGCTAATATCAAGGGTCTTTCAAATTGAGCGTTTTTTCAATTCTTGCATCAAACACAGATTGTGGCACAGGCATTGTGAATTTGTCTAGGTCTAGTTTCATTTCAGAATCGTACACAATACAACAACGCGTTAAAATTATTGAATTATTTTGTGAAAATATTTTCGGTGAAAAAGGTTTTTACAAAATTATGTGATCTTTACAGTTTGCGCAATCGTCCATTTGAAAACACTATCAAGCGAATTGTTCAAAAAATGTCAAGAAAATGGTTCGGTGGAAGAAAAAAATTAGCAATATACATATGTCCCAATAATACATGTCGTAGTGGTCGTTCACAAGAGTATCTTGTGAGAGCATATTGGTACATGAAAGTGTTGCTGAAGATCCGAAAATTTCCATTATTCGACGTACTCAACAATTTGTACTCAGTGAATCCACAACATGGCGTATTTTACGAAAGGATTTATTTCTGAAGGCATATAAGGTTCAAATAACACAGAAACTAAAGCTACTGGATCATTCAAAATGTCGTGCATTTGTCAATTGGGTCAAAAAACAAACAGATGATTTTTCTCAAAAAATCAGTTTTTCAGATCAAGCACATTTTGAAAATGGCAGCTATTTTAAACAAAATTGCCTTATTTGCTACACCTCACTCTGCTAATGAAACAAATGATTTATTGAGAAAAATATCCTGGTCGAGTTATTGCAAAAAACCGAGATCTTAATTGGCCATCAAGATCATGTGATTTGACACCGTCAAACTATTTTTTTTGTGGTTACGTGAAAAGTATGATCAGGTGATAATATCAATCCACAATCGATTCCTGAACTAAAGGATGAAATTATTCGAGTCATTGGTAAGCTAGAGCCACGATTATGCTAAAATGTCATTCAAAATTTTGACAAAAGAGTGGACGTCTGTAGAGCTGCAAGAGGTGGCCATTTGATAGATATTGTCTTTCGAGTTTAAAAGTCACATACTATGCTCTAATTATCAATATTTTTGTTTAAATCAACGCAAATTCTGTGTTTTATTCAAGAATTAAAAAAAAAACGCTTATTTTGAAAAACCATTTAATTAGCGAAAATAGCGTCGATAAATTAAAAACAAGTGATTTAGTATTTTCTAGTAAATTTCTTGTGCAGTAATTTATACCAAAGATCCAATATGAGAATGAACCTACGTGTATATTTACATTATACCTATATTTAACTTCCATTTCCATTTCTTTTTGCTAAAATTAACGCATTTCGTTGGGCAGTTTAATTAAACTTACACAAAATATTCAGCCTACTTTAAAGTTGTGTTAAAAACGACTGTATCTGGTTTCATAAAACGGAATTAAAATGAGAAAGAACATAATAATAATGGAAAAAAATTCACAGTCCTTTTTAAAAGTTCAAGTGCTTAAAGCTGTTCGAGTCTTTTATTTTTCTTCTTCTGTTAATAATCCAGTCCATATGTGGGCGCGAATCTAAATATTCAAAACAGCGCGTCAATACATTATTTATCGGCTGGATAATTCAATGTCGGCATTTAGCATTTGGCCGAAAGCGTGGAATTCGGCAGCCGTCGATCAACGGTATCCTAGTAGATTTTTTATCAATACAACACGTGCTATTATGGAAAAAGTTTATAGATAACTTCGATCTATACTAAGGAATAAGTATTATATCAAATTTGAATAGTTGATGCAATATTACAACTAAAATGAATGAAATATAAAAAATAAGGGCATATTAACAAAAATACAAACTTCTATGTACCGAATTGTTCAAAGTTCCTCAGTTCATGTAATCTTCTTTTTCTGTCTGTAGTGCCACAGCCCGTTAGTCAGCCTTGAGCTCCTTCAACCTTCGTTGCACTGTTGGCTTCTCCTTTAGAGAGATGGCGGTTTAACAGCTGATGCGTCTTCGGTACCGTCAAAGCTGCTTATTAGCGGAGGAGATGTTCCGTATAAATATGCCGCGAATACTGAAACCGTCAATACGGAATCATAAGTTGTACGGGATTATAGGAGATTGTTCCAAGGTTAAAAAAATATATAATAAAAGTAATTTAATGAGAGATTTTTTAACAATATCAATAATTATTATCAGGCTTAGGCAATAGTTCAAACAATGTAGTAATTTTTTCTTGTTTTGTCGTTTTTATAAGGTCTTTCAATTCCAGCAATAACAATTTCCCTTTTCAATACCAAACTTCTTTCCATAGATGGATCGATTTTTATGAAGAAATCACAAAGTTTATTTGCCATTTGTAAACTTTCACTCAGATTTTTTTAAGTTTAATGTCACCTTTTCAGAGCTGTTTGAGGCTTTCTTCTTCAATGGAATAAGGATTAAGCATTTGCTCCAAGACGGTTTCAGTCAAATCTTCATCTTGCGATTCAAGCAATTCTTGAGTGTCACTTGATTCTATCTGATTGAAGCCATCTCGTCCAACTTGAGCAATGTTTTCAGTTAAACTTTGAATTTGCACGGATTCTTTATCTTTACCGATAGTTAGATTAGGTCACAGTTTTTTCCAGCATGAATTCAATATGTATGGCTTCAGCTCTTGCAATGATTATTTTATGTAAACAATGTACTTTGCTTTGTCAATATTTTTCCAGCATTCTATAACATTCATATCAGGATCACATTCCATGGTGTCCAGTATGATTTTAAAGATTTGTCCAATGTAACAAAGCTTAAGGACCTGGATTATTCCTTGATCCATAGCTTGGAATAAGGCCGTCATGTTAGGAGACGAAAATTTCACATTTATATTTGAATGTATGCAACTTCTCCAACAATTTTAATGTTTTGCAGTGATTGTCGCATTGTCGATTTTGCAGTGTTTAAACTTATTAAACCAACTTTCCGATACATGAAATCCTCCATCCGTTTGTTCATCACCAGGTTCTTTAAAATGTGCGTAAAGGCGCTTAGCTCTCTCACGAATTATAGCACCACTTAGAGGCACTCTCTTCTGACTACAGTATTCAACCCATAACGGCAATGTAGTTTCCATTTTTTCTAGGTTCCAGGTTGAAGCTGTCGAATTCCTTATTTTGTCTTCTGATTTCTTGATGGATCGTACAGTTGATTCATTGACACTAAAAAAACCTGATATGGATGCAAACGACTCGCCAAGGCGTAAACGATCAAGCGTTTCTATGTTTACTTTAAGCGGCTATACGACTTTCTTCCGTATAGGAACTAATTTTATTTTGCTTTTACCCGACATCATAAATCGCGATCAAAGCAGAAAAGACACATTCTATTCACTCGAAATTATTGCGACGAATGAAGTTGAAGCAATAAAACAAAAGATTTTGCACCGATCGTGCGAAGGCGGCTTTTATCAGGAGCCATAGCGTCACGCGTAATCCAGCGGCGGCGACTTATTTATTAAAAAACTTTCGGCCAGGTGACAATAAGACTTGTTTGTTTATGAATACTTTGATACTTGTTTGTTTTGAAAGGTAACTGGTAAATAAATACATATTATTCTAAAAATACAATATGTATCATTAATTTTGGATCCGCAAATAAAGACATTTTCAGCCGCGAATACAAGTAGTGGTAACAATTTTTTAATCCGAGACTACTGAAAACGCGAATAATGGAACCGTGAATAAGAAGCTTTGACTGTGTACTAGGTTCGAATAGTTTTGCAAGACTCCTTTGTCTTTCACCTTTGAGAACAGAGTTTTAAAACATTCTCAGAAGGCCAAAACTCGATTGAAGATGACCCTCTCAGCAAAAATCCATCAACTCCAAGAACTGATGTAAATGTTCACAGAATACAGGATTTTGTACATTCTGATCATCGGTTGAAGGTTAGAATCATTGGAGAAATATTGAGTTTGACTCACAAACTGTTCATCAGATGTTGAGAAATGTATTGGGGATGAATAAAATCTACGCAGAAAATAATACCGAAAACCCATTTGCTGGATCAAAAGAACAAGAGTAGGGAAACATGTCTGGACTTTTTGGGGCGTATTGAAAATTACCATTATTAATTATTGAATTACTGAAAATTGCCAAAAAAAAAAATTTGGTGATGAGTCTTGGATTTTTAAATTATCAGAAGGCCGAGAGTTGCCCGAATACAACCCGGTGACGAATCACCAGTGCCAAGAATGGCACACTCCAACCTTACCACGGCCAAAAAAACCAGGAAGCCATCCTCAGTGATAAACATCCTATTATGCCTCAGTGATAAACATTAAACCTTCAATTTGATCGAGAAGTCAAAACCTGGCATTACAACAATTAATCCTGCCGCACAGCAATTTCAATTAACCAGTCTCTGACAAGCTTAAACATGACTGATTCATTATTGAAAATGCATCTCAAAGAACACAATTTTCAAACATTGGAAAACATTGAAAATACCCTAATTGACCAAATAAAAGAGATTCCAATATCTGAGTTCGAGCAATGCTATGCTCAAACAAACCGTCTTCAGCGCTGTGTAGTTTGCCAAAACAACTGCTTTGAAGGACCCAAATGAATAAAAAGATAATCAAAAAAATCAGTCCCACTACTTTATTTACACACCCCGCATCATATTTTGTAGCAGCAATTGTTTTTCGGTGTAGAACTGGTAGGCCCACGCTCAATCCACCTATTTTAGAGGACCGAGGACTACTTTGTAGGGGTTACCATAACTTAGCCGACGGGTTCCAGTTTTTAGGCACCATAGAGCGCCGATACTCTTCACCATTAGTTCCGTTACGCATGTCTTAATGCACGTACTGCATGGTCCAGCGCGCACGACGTTTTCTAGTTGTGAATTCTAGGAAGTAGGCAGATTGAGACCTCGGAGTAAATCAACTAGATTCTCTTGAAAATGACTTCAAAGTGGAAAGCGAAACGTCGAGATTTTACAAAACTAAAACGCGGTTCTACCCGAGAACATAGTAATCATCACGAAATCGCCGGAACTATAAGACCTACGGACCTAAGGCATTTTGCAGGCATGTTGTTTGTGCTAAACTCAACTCCGTCAACAGTAACAGACTTGAAACTTGGCAGAGATGTTGCTTATAATATATAAACATCTATTAAAAATGGAATGTTCGAAAATCCATTCACAAAGTATATATATATATATATATATATATATATATATATATATATATATATATATATATATATATATATATATATATATATATATATATATATATATATATATATATATATATATAAAATGTACTATATAATATATAATATATCCTATAGGCTTGAAACTTGCTAAACATATTCCTTATTTTTTCACACACATTTTCACACACATTCACTAGTTTCAATTCATTTTTTTCAACGCCATGCGACCTTTAGTAATACAATTATAAAATTATATTTGTCAAAACTATTACCTTTATATTCGGATGCATAACATTTGGACTTGGAGCATTGTCCAAAACTAAAACTGTATTAAAATCTAAATTAATTATCCTTAAATAAGTTTCAACTTCAGGAACAAAACAATCCCGGAACCAGTCACAGAAAATAACCCACGCTTTCTTGTTTAAACGCCAAAACACTGGTAGATTGTCCTTGTTTTGGTTTTTCAAAATACGAGGATTTAGCGATCTGTAAAGCATAAGTGGCTTAATTAAATAATCTTCTGGTGCATCTAACTCTAATTCTATCTTTTGCTGCCTTAAAACCAGAGGCGGACTTTTCACTTTGGGATATAAAAGTTTTGTTTGGAATTATTTTCCAAAACAGAGCAGTTTCGTCTACATTAAACACTTGTTCAGGTTTGTATGCACCATCAGGAATTAATTCTGAAAATTCTTCTGGATATGTTGCTGCTGCTGAAGTGTCTGCAGACGCAGCTTCTTCAACAATTTTGATGTTATGCAGTGATTCTCGCACCTTGAACTTATTGAATGAACCTTCGGCTACTTGAAATCCTCTTTCCGTATGTCCATCACAACGTTCTTTAAAATGTGCGTAAAACACTTAGCTTTCTTGCGGATTATAGCACTACCTCGAGGCACTTTCTTCTGGTTATAGTATTCAATCCATAATGTCAATGCAGCTTCCGTTTTCGTTTTTTCAATTGCTGGATTATGAACAATTTTTCTTGATAGTGAGGTTGAAGCTGTATAATTCTTTTGCTTTTACTCGGCATTATAAATCACGAACAAAGCAGAAGAGACACGTGCAACGATCGTGTGAAGGTGGCTTTTATCAAAAGCTATAACGTCCGGCGTAACCCAGCGGATAGTACGGCGGTGGCGACTTATTTCTGAAAGAAGTTCGGACAAGCGGCAATAAGATCTGTTTGTTTGAAATATTTTGATATAAATAAATACAATTTATTCTAAAAATACAATATGTATTATTAATTTTGGATCCGAGAATAAAGAAAATTTCCGCGGCGAATACAAGAACACACACATTTAATAATTTTTTAATCCGTTAAAATTTAAAAATTATTAATGGTCACATTTTTTTAATCCGCAAATACCGAAAACGCGAATAACGGAATCGTGAATAAAGAGCTTTGACTGTATTACATTAATAAATAATTACATATTTACTTTTTAGTGAACTAATTAACTCATCAATTTTAATACCGCAAAGAAATTTTCCAAAATAGCATTCTATAACAGAGTTTAATTCCCAAGTAGGTTTAATGGACATTGGAAACTAATTAGTTTACTTTGGCATAATCCCAGACAAATCAAGTCCATTATTATATATTCTATCGATAGGGACCAAGTAATTTCAATATCAAATGACATATTTTATTAATACAATTATAGAAATAAAGATACATATTTTATTTCCCAAAAAATATACCACAAAATTAAAAATAATAAAATACAAGACATGCCAAGTGGGCGTATACAAGCCGAAGCAACATATATTTCCAGAATAGATAAACATTATAGATAAATTTGTGTTATTACAACAAAAAGGAAAGTATTAAGGTGGCCTATAAGTCCGTGTCTTTGTTAAATGGTATTTTCAACCTAATAGTGGCGATTTTCCATTTATCGTGCCTCTCGGACATTTGACATGTTGACGTTAATGGCTTAAGCCCTTCGGCTAAGTGAGTCGGTCGGCATGCCGGCCGACCGACTCACCCTTTCCAAGTCCACGCTTCTCCAATGAATCCTACGTCAAACTGAGTCGTAAAGTGGGCCCAGATAGAGGTAAAGTAAGTACATGTAACGGTGATTTTTTTAGCATATCTGCACTAAGGATCGCTGTCAAACCAATTGTAAGTTTACGCGCCTCTAGTTTCAAAATTATTCAGTATAGTCTGTTAAATTATCATGGGACGTTTCGCATCAGAGCAATGCTTACAAATTGTTGAAATTTATTATCAAAATCAGTGTTCTGTGGGCCAAACTTCTGTAGCACTTCGTGAATTTTATGGTACGCATAATCGCCCAACCGATCAATCTATTCGCCGAACTATCAACAAATTAAGAACGCATTTCATGTTGCTCGATACTAAAACAAAAACAAGACAAAAATTGTACATTCCAAATAAAATATCGCGAGTGTTGATGAAGGTCCAAATTTATTAATTTGTTAATGGAGATCGTTACAAAGCCATGGTCAATGATTATTTAATTCCGAATTTGAATGATACTGATCTGGAGGAGATATGGTTCCAACAGGATGGCTCTACTTGTCATACAACCAACGCAACAATCGATTTTTTGAGGAAACAAATCTGCGAGAAAATGTATTTCGAGGAACGGACCTGTTAATTGGCCAGAAATGTCATGCGAATTAACACCTTTAGATTATTTTCTTTCGGATTATGTTAAATCTTTGGTCTTTGCCGATAAACCCGCAACTATTGACGCCTTGGCAACCAATATAACTCGGAAAATTGCAAACATAAGATCCCAATTGCTTGAAAAAGTTATTGGAAATTGGACTGGCAGAATGCACTTTGTCAGAAATAGCCTGTGCGGACATTTCCCGAAATTGTTTTCAAATATTAATGTTATTGAATATTATTTCACATAAAATAAACTGTTTCAAGGCATCTGATTTGGTTGTTATTTTATTTGAATTTAAAGTTCGGACGCATTAATATACTCACGCATAATTGTACTCAGTCTATTTGCAGCATCATAATAAGGGCGTTGGCCGTAAAAGCAAATTACAATGATTGTTACTGATTGATTTGTCCGTTACTTTGTGATAGTTCATTTTTCAACATTTAGGTAAAACCTTAGTTTTAAAGTAGTGTTTGATAATGTAACATCGTTTTACGAAACTATAGTCACACAAATTTTGTTTAAAAATAAAAGTGATAGATAACAAAGTAAAAATTGTTTTATTCCTTTTTACAATGATTGTATTGTAACAACTTAATAGTTATTTCGCTTCCAACTCAATATTAACCGTAATGTCATAAATACCGTAACGTCATGCTATAAAAACATAGCTTAAGAACTCTGAAGAAACTGATTCTGGACTGAAAAAGATGCCTCCAGGTATAGAAAGAACTGTACGTACTCCTGCAAATATAGAGAGTCAGAGCTCTGTTTGGCTACCTACGGAATTCTACTCGTCGTCGTGCAATTTCATTCAACGGAGCTTATAAAACATTTTGCATCAAGCCTTGTTACTCTGTCACTCTGTCACTCTGTCACGACGCTACATTTATCCATTCTTCCCTATTCAAATTTCGTCTTCTCCCTAGCCAAATGTAATCTGATCTAAGTCTATGATCATGCTAAAAATGTCTCCTTTGCACCTCTCTGTGAACATCCTATAACATCAACATTATCTACATAAGCTAAATTGTGTATAACTGTTTTTTATATAGTGCACGTTCGTGTTATGTTAGCATTTCTTACTATCTGTTCCAAGGCGAGATTAAAAAGTAGACTAGGTAATATCAGAGATAATCAGAGAACGAAGTTAATAAATCAGAGAACGAAGTTTCGAGGAGATCGGGAACAAAGTGGACGGGGTAGAGAAACAGAATCCACGGAGAAAGGTTGAGAGAAGTGTGGAGGATCAGAAAGAACACTCAAAAATGAGTCAGAATGCTTTGCGTGATCCAACCGGTCCAACCAACCAATCCAAAATATATATATATATATATATATATATATATATATATATATATATATATATATATATATATATATATATATATAGGTGCGTATAGACCCCACGCAAAGCATTCTGACTCATTTTCGAGTGTTCTTTCTGATCCGCACACATTTCTCATCCTTTCTCCGTGGATTCTCTTTCTCTCCTCCGTCCACAGTGTTCCCGATCTCCTCGATATTTCGCTCTCTGATGCAACGTTCCACATATGTATTTTGTTTCTGTAAGTTCTTCTATCCTCAATCTCTGTCGGACCCAATTGTGCCTTTCCCAGATCAGCTCTGACTTGTGTGATCTATGATACTGTTGACTTGACTCCTTGTATATATGTAAGAATTATGTTGGTGAGTCTTGTCGGTGGGAGTCTACTGATATGTTCATAGAATTTCAACCTTCTTTTTCTTCAACCTTCAACCTGATATGTCCATAGAATTTCAACCTTCTTTGTCCGCCGGTTACGTTGGACATTCTCTCTGTGGTCTTTCGAGAAAGTAGTCTGTATCCTTCCTTTGTCAGTTTTGAGCCGAGAATTTTCCTCATAATTTTGCGTTCTTCATTTAGTATGTTTTCTATGCCGCTTTTTGTATAAAGTGTAAGTCTCTCGCTTGCGTATAGTACTTCTGGTTTGATTACTGTGTTGTTTATTTGTTGTTTTATTATTTTTGCGTTTGTAGCTAGGCATTTCTTATTGTAGATATTGTGTCTTGCCATATGCCCTCTTCATCTTCTGTAATCGAGTCTTCTGTGCTATATTCTCTCCTCCTGTGGGTTCGAGTATCTCGCCCAGGTTTTTGAAGTGAGTGACCCTATTTATTTTGCCGTATTTGGTGTTCAAATTTTGAACTTCTAATTTTGAGCAGCAGAATTTGGTTTTTTGAAAGGAGATTTGTAGGCCAACTTTCTCTGCACATTCGTTGAGGACTTCGATCTGTTTGGTTGCCCTTTTTTCATTGGTTTTTTCTATTGGTTTCCAGTGTCCTTGATTTTTCAGTTCTTCTTCCCATTCCCTTATGACTTTGTCCAGGACCAGGTTGAAGAGGAGTGGGGATAACCCATCTCCTTGGCCTACTCCAGTTTTAATCAGGAAGGGTTCGGAAATTTCTCCCATAAATTTTACTTTAGAGGTTTACTTTAGAGGTAGTGTTTTGGGGTCGAGTCCTTGTTCTTCTAGGATGTTGAACAAAGATTTTCGGTCGATGCAGTCGTATGCTTTCTTGAAGTCCACGAACGTGCAGATGATTGGGACGTTCCTGATAGCTTTGTATTTCAGTATAGTTTTAGGTTAAATATTTGTTCAATGCATGAGCGACCAGGGCGAAAGCCTGCCTGGTACTCGCCAATTTTATGTTCTAATTATTGTGTTCTCTAAAGAAGGCAAGGCATATATATTATTATATGTAGTGATGTAGTTACTTTCAAAATTTAAAATCATTGACATCAACTATTAGATAAACTGATATTTAGTGTTCTTATTGTTGAATTTTGAAAAAAAGAGCAGCCATTTAAGGTTTTCTGAATTTCGAAAGCTTAACAATGTCACTGGTCCACAAAAGCTATTAATGCTGTTTATCCCGGTGCAATAGATAACAGAATATAGTGTCTTAAAAAATCTAGACGATCTGTTCAGTTTGATGAGGATGTATTGCTGATTGAAAATAAAGATGATTCCTGACAAATCTTAAAATATCATGATCTGCAGTGCAACGGTTTTTAAAACAACTGAGGGAAATGCAAAGAGTAGAAATGTGGGCGTCACATCAACTTTCAGTTAAAAAAAAAATAATCATCTTCGGTCAACTTTTGTCCAGGTTAAGCAGGAATCATGCGTTCAATAAATTGTTACTCAAGATGAAAAGTGGATTCTGTATAATAATTCAATATAAGAAAAAACACTATTTAACACTAGCATAATTATCCTTTTCCACTCCAAAACAGCTCTTTCCAAGTATTAGTGGAATTATTGTGGAATTTTACAGCAATTATTCACTATAAAGATCTGAATCTTAATGAAACCATAAGTCCTGAATATTATTATGTTCAACTTGATATACTAAACATAGCATTGATTGAAAAATATCCAAGTATGGTAAATCTAAAGGGTATTATTCAGCAGTTTCATGAACATATTACAAAAGTTTCTCTGGAGTTATATAGTTTGTAGAATACCTTCATGTACACTTCCTTCATAATCTCGTCTAGCCCTCATTTTAATTGGGATCAAACGATATTACCATGAATTTGTTTTTGTTCTGTTCTTCCTCAATAGTTGAAGATTAAACTCGAAGAGATTTACCAATAAACACCAAATCGCTTTTTGAAACTTCTCGACCCATGTTTCGCTAACCTTGTTAGCATCATCAGGAGATGACTTAATTTTAATCTAATTTTAATCTAGTTGAACATACTTAACTTTATTTATTCCTATTCACTAGAACATTGTATAATACTGTTTGATGTCCAATTATCACAAGACAAAATTTTATAAAAAGAGGACAGGAAGGTAGTCCACAAACCATGTATCATGTTAGAAGAAGTCCTGAGCCTTCAAAAGGCTGAAGTAAACCAAAATAAAACTATGAAAATTTATGAAATTAGACATATCGCCCACTTAGATACGGAGAAAATGAAAAATGTTGTGTTGTTAAATGGGTAAATAGTAATAGGGCTTTAGATACCCACGAATTTATTCAAATGACAAAATGTAAGAAAACCATAAACTGAAATAAAGAACCTATTCCATTCAGCCAACTTTCTGAATTATTAATGTAACGTTTGATTAACCTCGTGTTTCATGATTTTTACGCGCTACATATGGTACGGTTGATATATAAATAGAACATAGTTTAGTTTTAGAATTATATTAAATTATCTCCTGATAATGCTAATATTGTTAGCAAAACGCACGTCAAGAAGTTAGAAGAAAATTAATATAGATTCTATCCAATAGAAGAATGAATCTATATCTGCTTTGCTCAGCTTATCCGGATGTCGAATTTTTGGCTAATTAAAAATATTCCATTCTCTTTAAACTGATTTTTATGTCTCACTTTCGAATAATTTCCTAGCCATATATTTCATCTTCTTAGTCTTGAGCAATGAGGACTTGATCACCTGCATAATGAATTGATTATAGTCTGATCTCCCACCTGAATATATAGAAACCATGTAAGTAGTTATATACAAACCATGTAAGGAAGTCTGGTCTCCCAGCTGTATATTCCACTATTCCTATTCTTATTACTTATTCCACTACATTTTTTCTCAATTTAGCCCCGTCAGTATCTAAATTAATATTAAATAAAGCTGGTAACATAACTACTACATGTCTGTATATTTGTGTTGCTGTGAAGTAACTTTAACTTTTCCATTACTTTGAAGCTAGGTGTTAAGGATTTACGAAATTTTACATATGATGTAATTTCTATCTACGTTTATTTGATAGTTTTAGTTATAATATAATAATATTAATAAAATTATTGTTCAAACACATTAAACAATTTTTTAATTGGAATGTTACCGTAAGATCTACAAATACCAAATGGGTATATTGTTTGTTGCCATTCGCTTTTCAATAATTTTTGTAAGGTAAAGTATATTTTACCTAAATGCCACTTGTTCGTGCATTTGATATATTTAATAGTTATTTATTAAATATCATTAAAAAAACACACACATAACCCGCGCCTACATACAGAAATTCAACCAGAGGCTATGTAGCTAGATGATTATACATCCACGTCGAGATCATTGAGCCATTTCAGTGCAGTCGGCGTGGTATCATTGAGTTCACGTAGGCCACCTGGGAGACTTCTCAAAAGGCAGAAGTTCACCAGATGGCTCATTGCTTGATATGGGTCGCCGCAGTCACATTTAGTGGAAGTCGCCATCTTGCATTTGTGCAGCATATCATTGCTTCTGCAATGTCTAGTTCGAAACCTATTCAGTCGACTCCAGATGCTTCTTGGGAGGTTAAAACCCAGCATTTCCTTATCCCGCAGATTAATAAGATCGGCATCCCTAGTAAGGTTGTTTTGAAGGAGAGATGTCCAACTTTCATTATTATCTACGCCATTTTTCAAGTCTGAGTCAAGTCTCTATCCAGATTGGATGATGTGGTTTTAATCTATACCGTGGCTGGTTGTTCGGATCCTTATGTATGGGAAATTCTGACATATTTACATCGTGTATTCTGTTCCATAGTTCTTTCGCTGCCGTGCAGTTCCGAAGGAACAATATTACACAAAGGGGGGAGCCAGGCGGTGGGTGTTGATTTCACGGTGCAGATGTAGTTGGTATGGTGTTATTCAACTGGAGAGCCAGCTTATAAGTATGGTTACTTTTGTACCAGACAGGGGCACAGTACTGTGCTGAGGAGTAAACAAGTACTAGCGCAGATGTTCGGAGTGTTTGACCGTTCGCTCCCCAGGACGATTCGGCCAACTTGTGAATAATGTTGTTTCGGGTCTTAACTTTCTGTGCCACCCGGAGATATGCTGCCTGTAAGTGAGGGATCTGTGCAGGATGATGCCAAAATAAGTCGGGGTGGGATGGTGCCTAAGCCTTTTTCCCCAAAAAACTACGTCCAGTTCAGAATATGCTTGTCTTGTCGAAAGATTTGGAATATATCTATATATATATATATATATATATATATATATATATATATATATATATATATATATATATATATATATATATATATATATATATATATATATATTTGCTATTTCCGCTGGCACATTACCAATTCCAACCACTCTTTTATTTTTCATATCATTGGATTGCAAAAGCCTATTGTAATTGTGTTGCAATTGTGTAACTGTTTGTAGTTGTAGTGTATTGAATTTTTGTTCTAATATTTCTTTGTATTCAGTGCGATGTTCAGTTAATTCTAGTCCGCAAAGTAATCATTTTATTTTTGTTCTGATATATTTAACTTAATTCTATTTTCTACACATCCCCAGCTTGTTCTTGCTGAGAACTGATTAATTTGTAAATATTAGTTTTTCTTCTACCTCCAATTTACCCATCTCATTTTTGAAAATATTTGTCTCACTATTTATTCCTCTAGTTCAATTTTTATTTAACCTAGTTCTCTCTGATATACAAATGTATATCATTAGATCTTCAGTATCTTTATTCTGTAATATTTTTATCTTCTTTCCAAAAATTGCGTTCATGTAAGATAGCTTAGTAGCTTTAATTTAACCTATTCATAAAATTTCTCTTTAGAATTATCCTTCAATTCATCTTTCATTTCTAGTATTAATATTTTGTGATAGAGTTATTTTGTACTGTCATCTAATAAGCTATCTATATTATATTGAATGTTCTTATTGCTTATTGTTATCTTGTTTGTATTCTCTAGTATTTGCTGAGTAATTAATAATATTTTGGCTCTAACTAGATAATGGTCACTTCCACATTATGGACATCGTGTACGTTAGGCCTGGTGTTGTGGCGATAATATTATTGCTATAAAAATATAGCTAGTCCGGCGACTTCATTTTTTTCGGTGAAATCATCTAATGATTTTTACACAAAACTTTGTCGTTTTTTCATAAATACTTCAACTATAAGATACTGGATACCTTTACACTATTACGCACCCCGTACGATAATATTAATGTTCGTCAGTTTGTGTCTTGAAAGACGATATCAAAAGCTCTTTCACCCTAAATTTCTCTTTGATCAGGAAATTTTGAAGCTTCAGATAATCATCAGGAATGATGATTAGTCGATAACTGTCAACAAATGAATCAAATATTCAGATTTCAAATAAATATTGATATATTGAATCTTAAATGCCAACAGCATCTCCAAAAATCAATTTCTGTGCAAACAGTTGAGTTCGTGTACGAAGGCAACTGAAGGCAACTGAAGGCAATCGGGTGGCGGTGTGAAAGAAACTATCAGAGTACCCGCAGAGAATTTCGATGATGATTTATGTCTTAACAGATGTCCCCTCTACAAGCTACATCACACATCGCATATTTGTCCTTCGCCCAGGTCAAAGGCACGATTCAAAAGTTTACTGGCAACTTTTGTCGGAGTGCGGCGCTAGACGATGTGACTATTCTCTTTTTTCCACAGGAGTCGAATATGATCGATTTAATAATAATCATTCTGATAAATCTTGCTTGGTAATTATATATTCTTCTTCAAAAAAGCCAAGTTTATGATCTCAAAATACCATAGCGCAGTGATGTTTTCGTTACTAATAGTATTATATGTCAAACATTAATGTATATACATAATTGTTTTCATTAGTTTTAAGATTGTTTAAAACGTTTCAAAAAATGTTATACTTATTTTATAATAGGACGATATTTTGTTTCCCTTCAAATTTCAGGTAAAGTTGTGATGAAAATGAAAAACACTGAAAAATAATTTGTATTTTAAATGAAAACGAATATCCAAGTGTAAAATTCTTGAGACTGTCCAAAACCGAACCCTACCAAACAAAATTTTAAATTTTAAATTAGAACGTTTATATTCACTTTCGAAGAAAAAGTTCTTTCGCCTTATAACTTATACTTTCGGTTACAAAATTATAGTTATTTTGGATATGTTCAAAACATCTTTTAAATATTTTGAAAGACAAATATGTATAAGTTTGTTTGTCGTTTCATAAAATTCTAGAGATTACAATACAATTTTATGCTGCATAACCGTTACTATTTTACCAAAATAACAATGTAGCTAAATATAGATTAAAATTAAAACTATTGCATATTTTGAAATTACGTAACGGATCATATGTTATTTAATAAAAAAATATCGGTTATTTAGGAGTTTAAGAGTTAGCGTACCACGTCGTTTAGGCAATTAAAATTAAATGCAAATTTAAAAAGGGACTACCTATTGGAATGAAATAAGTAGGTTTAAATTTCCGTGAAACAGATTGGACATTGCTGATTCTGCTGTTATCAGACTAAAGATAAGAATGTTTGAGTATCAAAGTTATGCACTAGTATTAGATTCTACACGCCCTAGAAGTTTAAAATGATGTTATGAATGCCATCCTAGACTTATTGCACGAAATCGACATAAACATATTCGACAAGTGACATTTACTTGCGATGGGGACGGGTGCTATCATCCTTATTAGGTGCTCCATCTTAAGGTATGTCCACACTTCTTCAGCTTTTGCTTGTCAAGACGCATGCATCTGATGAAAGGTTAGACGCATGCGTTGTTGAACGAGAGGCATACAAAGACGCAAGTGGAAACTCATGACGCACGAAGAGCCGCAGAGGTAGCGCACCGACTCCCACACATGTTGTGTATCTTTCATTTGTATCGCTTTCGCTTTCAACTTCTTGATATAATTTGCAAGTTTTTGCAATATTTTACAATTTATATTTAAAATAAAGTAGTTTAATTCTATTAAATGAAATAAATATTAAATTATTCAATGGGGGACAAAAGTATTGGCACACTATGTATTTCATATGAAAATTGTATTATTCTCTCTAAAATATAACCACGAGTAATTTAACCATCCTTTTTCTTAGTAAAACAAAATTAAACTTTTTAAACAGAAAACATTTATATGATTTTTAATATCTTTAAAAATATACAGAAACTGAATTTAATCTTTCAGAATAGGTGAACAAAAGTATTGGCACACTTAATTTTTTATATTTAGATAGGGTACAAAAATGCAAAGAAAACACAAAATTGTTGAAGATGTTTATTGTACTGATAAGAAATTCTAAACTATTAGTTTCGTTGTGGTTTAGTTGTTATTCAGCCTTTAAATTGTTGTGATGGGTCGGAAAAGTCCGGAAACTACGGAGTTCGAACGAAATATTATCGTAAATTTAAGAAAGGAGTTGCTGTAGTAGTGAAGAAAAGTCAATTTACTGTGTGTAGTGTCATAAATAGATTTGAAAATGCTGGCAATTTTATAAATAAACCGAGAATTGGACGCCCGTTAAAACTGTCGGAGAGAGAATAACAAAAAATAGTGAACGAAATAAAAAGCTTCATACTTCAGCTTCTGAAATTGCTTCCATATTAGCAGAAGAAAATAAGCATTTTCACCTAAAGAGAGTTCGCAGAGTTCTTCATAAGGCAGTGTATAATGGTAGAGTCGCCAGAAAAAAACCGTTTATTAACAAAGTAAACCGAAAAAATTGTCTGAATTTTCCAAATGCCCTCTTTAATTGCGACAATGCGTTTTGAGATAAGGTCCTATTTTCGGATGAAAGCAAATTCGATATTTTTCACTCACATAGCACAGTACATGTATGGCGAAAGCCAAACACAGAATTGGAGTTAAACATTTGCATCAGACTGTTAAGCACGGTGGTGGTAGAGTCTTAGTGTGGGGTGTATGGCATCATGATGAGTTGGCAATCTAGTATTTATTTATAGTATCATCGACAAAAACTTATATTTAAATAGTTCAAAAGAAAACTTAAAAAATAGTGCTGAAATATTAAAGATCACGGAGAATTATTATTTCCAAGAAGATAATAATCCACAGCATATAGCGCATATATGAAACAGTGGATAGTCTACAATGTACCACATTCTCTAAATACACCTCCAGAGTTGTTATGAACCATATTGAAAATCTTTGGAATTAGGCAAATTATTAGGGAATTAGGCGAATTAGGCAAAGGAATGAGAAAACGTCACAATTCAAGTAAACAACAACTTAAAAAAATACTATTGACCATTACTGACGTTGTACTAATACAAAATCTAGTTTATCCAATGAATAGAAGACTTGAAATAAATATATATTTTTTATATATGGTACCAATACTTTTGCCCACCTATTCTGAAAGGTTGAATCTAATTTCTGTATATGTTTTGTTCCATTTAAAAAGTTTCAATTTGTTTATTTCAAAAAAATGGATGGGTATGTAATACATAAAAATATAGTATGAAGTTTAGTGATTTTAGAGAGAATAATTTAATTTTCATATGAAATACATAGTGTGCTAATAGTTTTGCCCCCCACTGTATATTTATGTAACAAAAATTTTGAAAGTAATAAAATTGAAAACTAAGTGTGTAAGGGATATCTTTTTTTAGTATATATTTTCCTGTAGTAAATTGTAGTAATTATTAAAAATATTCCCTTGTCCATACAGATGTTCTCTATTTCTATGTTTCCCATTGGCTAACATGACAAAGTTAGATGTATTCAAGCAATTCAAATTACACAGTTAACAGCAGGAATTTACAAAATAGAATGTTTTTAACGTTTTTAAAGAACTGTCTTTACTAAACTCGCCAGAAATATCGAATGAAACTGATGTAAACATATGGGCAGAAAGAAGACATGCCTCGTATTCTGAGCTAGAATGTATGAGCTAACGCATACAGCTGAGCTGCAGCTACTGCAGCAGTGCTGAGCTAGAATCGGATCTGAAATGGAAGTCTATTTGTTTAGAGATAAGTCTAGATTTTCTTTAGGCATTCATGATAAACGTAAAAGTGTCACACATTAAAGAGGTGAAAATAAAAATTGAAATTTCGCATTAAAAAGGTATTCCACTATAAATACAGGAATTGTAGTGTAGTATAAATACTGACGAAGTAGCTCACCCCCAGTAACCATCAGAGAAAATTTAACTACCCTTTTAATAAGCAAAATATTGCAACCCTTAGCAATCTTTATTGCAATCTTTAGATCGTATCTATAAGCCCGCCAAAATTCATCAAGATTTCGCTAGTTTTTAAAAGATTTTACGTTAGCGACACTCAACTGACTAGCAGGAACTCTGTGGAATATATGTGGGACAGCATTAGTCGAACTCTTGAGTGATTGCTCTAGTTAACAGTAACTTTAAACCAATTTGTGTACAACGTATCTGAAATACCTTGTCATACGATATATCTAATTCGGCCTATGTCTCGTAAAATTACAGAATGTTATAATAAATGTGGTAGACCAACTTAATTGATCAACATTATTAATTTTTTTGTGTCAAATGCAAGTGGAATATTTTGATTATTATAAAAAGGCATAATTCAGCCTCGAAATTGCATAATACCACTGGTGTACACAAGAATCACAACATGTTTTATAATGTTTTTTTTGTTTTACAATAATAAATTTGCTCACCATCTCAAAAATTAACGAATTGAACTATGAACTTCTCCCTCACCCAACGACCTCGCTTCGTCGAATTACCACTTGTTTAGTTCTTAGGTCACTTTTTGTGATGAAAAAAATCAGGACTGAAGAAAAAGTTAAAACTAGTGTAAAATTTTCGTCTCCAAAGACTCATAGTGGTACCGAAGAGGAAGAGAGTTACTGGCTCAAAGATGACTGGAGGTCATCGAAAACAACGGTCAATATTTCGAGGAATAACATTCAGGTATAATTTTCTTCAAACAGTCAATAACTACGGACTTAAAAAATGCAAATACTTTTATTACATTGTAATAGTTTAATTTCTGAAGCAAATATTTGGTGCATTACACAAAAAATACGTAAATGGACTACAATTAGTGCTTAAAATTATTTGAATTATTTTATACTGTTCTTTTATCGATCCTGAAGTAATTCATAATTCAAGACGGTTGTTGTTAGGTCGTATGATATGAAGATATCCGTATTCTCACAGTGAGTTAATGCAAATTAGTGCATTCAAAATCAGACTGTTCCATTCTGAATTTTTGGCAATGCAAAAATTATGCGCCGTTAGCCCTACTTAAAATTTCAATGTCGACGTCACTTCCTATGAAACGGAAAGTTCTATATTGGGAATCAGTTCTTCTGCATGAATTTTAATTTAGTATTTCAAACATTTGGATAATTCGAAACCAATTATTGATATATGGAGCCACCAAGGCTACTGTATCGTGGTGGTTAAATGTTATTTAAGCATCGGTATTACTAAATATTAATATATTACTAGTGACCTTAATTGATTTTAAATTTTATTTAATCTTCATAAATAGTAATGGAAAAAAGGACAATAATTAAAACTTCTATTGAGAAAAGTTGTATTTGTTCTAAAATATATTTCGAACGATTTAATATTAAATTCTAGATTCCTCCCTGAAATTTTGTGTGTTGTGTGTCTAAGGTAAGGGATTTTTGGAGGAAAATCACTCCACTACTCCTATTATCTTCCGGCCTATTTTCTAAACTTGACCATATTTCGTTTCTTAATTTTTTTGACCTCGCATCTTAGAAGTTCCCTATTTTACAGGTGTTAGAGTTTTTATTTTTCTTCATCAGCGTACCGAGTTTATTTCTAATTTAATAAGGCCGTTTTAGGATGAATGTCTTGGCGTTTCGAAACAAAGTCTTTGGAAAATTCTCAGGAAAGGACATGCTGGGGGGTGGGGGTGATTATCTAGTTGTGACTTCGCCTCGTAATTAGGTGTCACTACTATGCGGTATTTGAGCTCCCTTAGGATGTGTTCTCGAAGGTTTATAACAGTATCTGTTTACGGATCACCCTATGAGTTGTTCATTAACATCCTTTAAGTTTTTTCTTTAAATTTTAGACTGGTGGAAACATATTTCACTTCCTTATTGTGATAGATATAGAGGTTATCGTTGTATCTTCATCACCTTTTGGAGGTTTATTCGTTCTTAGGCTGGCGTGGCCATCTGGAGGCGTGGCCATGGGTGGTGTGTTGTCTAGCTGAGGTTAATAAACGAGGTGCTTTTTCTTTTAATTTTTCTTAAAGGCACGCAATGCCAACTGAGTTACCGTTCACACCCACTTGGTCTTTATACTCTAACCAGCCTTGATCAGCAAGACATCTATTGGGATATAGCCCTGAAATCCTGAACTGCGTCCTGGGTAAATGAATCAGCTTCCAAAATGTAACCTGTTGTAATTTAGGTATCGTTCAGTAAGTACTTTAGAGTGCCCGTTTTGTTATGGTTTAGTGTTATAGTTAGCTCTTTTCAGCATTGGTATTCTAGTAAAGTATTTCCTAATTTTTATTCTCCTGTATATCGGTACATCCTCATTTGCTGCATCCTATCAACTTACATCTCGTAGTGACGTTCGTTATGGAGCGGACAAAATTAAAGCCTCTCCTGGTAGTCTTTAATTTTCTTTTTGGAGAGAGTTAATCTAGCGTTTAAAAATTATCGGCTGCTGTAGGTAGTACTGTCTTACGCATATCTTGCTTCAAAGCACTCCTGAATACTCCGCGGTGAGCGCAAGGGGCAGTAGAAAACCTCGCTTCGTGCAGATCACTCGTCTCCATACGAAAAAGACGGACAGCGATTTAGTAGTCCACCGCAGACAGTCCAGGTTAAGTAATCACACAGGCCTATTCCTTTGATATTTTTTAGATGGTTTTGATGCGGTGCAATTATGGTACCAAACGTACAACTTCATACATGTCAGTAACTGTCCATCTAAGTGTCCGGACTTTTCAATAGCCGGATATTTAAATTGCACCACAAAAAATAAAGGCCAGACATTATTTTGTTATTATTTTCACTAGTATTACCCATTTATTTTTGAATCACTATTTGTATACCATCATTTTGTATTTCAGTAACGCTAGATAAGTTCCCTTACACTTTAAAATTATTAGTTTAATATTAACATCTTCATCTTTATTGTGTCTAGTTAAGTAGGGTAGTTGTAAGCATCACATTTAAATTTCTTTTTTTGGGTGATACTTATTTGTTTTTTTATTGTTACTTTTTGTGTCTCTGAACTTGTGCTTGTTGTTTTTAAATAATTTTTACAGTTAACTGAGCCTTGGTGTAGCTAAACCATTTTCTCACTTTAAGGTTTTTTTTTTAATTCCAAAGAACTGGGTGGCTCTCTCATCGAAGTGCCGATTAGATCCATCCATGATCCACGACCCAACTGCCTCGGAGAACGCCTGCCACAGCCGTAACCCAAATTAGTCAAAAAAGAAGTTACAATTTGATATCTGGAAAGTGTCATTGAATTCAATGTATTTAAACTTAAAGAAGAATCATAAATCATACATTACGAAGTTTCAAACACTATTTTTCATAAAAAGTTCATAATTTACACGACAATATTGTGAAGAATTGCTCTCGGAATGTTAAGAGCTTTTAGCGTCAGGAACTGAGTTTATCTTAAAAGGTTACTGTCCTTCAATATTTTCGCTTTTACTCATTATGTACTAATGAAGAAATTAAAGAATATTACTTTGTTGAAATCTTGAAATTAAATTTGTTTTTACGTAATAAAAAATATTAACAAATACTTTTTGTTTAAGGTTCAGCGACAAACCAAATGAATTTGTCTTATTAGTCTGCACCTTTTGAAAGAAAAATGGAAAATGTGTGGTATAAGCCAATAAAAAGACCATATGGATGAACGGAATAACTATTGTGTGATTAATCAATTTGAAAAGTGTCTTATCTTTAAATTTTATACATGTATACCAATAAACACCAAATTTTATATAGAAGTAATCGTACTAAAGAAAAAAGTTGTTTCTAGCTGTTTTACAATGTTCTTGTTCCTATAAATTTCATATACAGGAAATGGTTTGTTTTTCAAAATATTCTACGCGATGATCGATATACTTTTGCATACCTTAAATATCTCCAAAACATGTATTTTGAACGTATTCTTCTGGGGTACTGCTTCTTCTGGGGTAGAAAATCGTTGACCACGTAGTTTATTATTTACGGACGGGAACAAAAAGAAATCATTTGGTGACAAAATCAGAACTGTACGGCGAATGACGCATCAATTCGATGTTTTGACCGGTCAAATGTTAAATTGTTCGGTCCGATGTATGGGGCTCGCGTTGTCATGGTGAAGAATAATCCTACGTCGCTGGTTGTTTTTTCTTATTTCCTTAAATACTTCTGGCAAACGAATGGTAGTGTACAATTTAGAATTGATCGTTCTACGATTATCTAGTAGCATTGTAGCCACATGCTCATTTATCCTAAAAAAATAGGTGACCATTTGCTTCGAAGTGCTACTTGAGCGAACAACTTTTGTTGGGTTTGGCTCACTTTGAAAGACCGATACAGTCGACTACTTTTTACTTTCGGGCTCATAGGCATAAATCCAAGATTTGTCACCTGTGTGGATGTTACATACGCCTTTTGACGCACCACGGTTGTATTTCTTGAGCATTTCTTTACACCAATCGACACGAGTCTTTTTTTGAGCGACTATTAAATTCTGCGGAATTTAACGCCCACCAATATTTTTTACGGCTAAATGTTCGTGTAAAATATTCTGTAAACTTGTCATACTAATACCTAGGGATGCCTCAATCTCACGGTATGTCATATAATGATCTTGCTTTATCAGTTTGCATACAGTATCTATATTTTCTGGCACAATCACCGATTTTGGACGACCTGCTTTCAATTCGTCCATAAGCGGACGACCACGATTGTATTCATTAAAACAGTGATATACAATGATACAATGATTTTAGATGGTGATGATGGCCAAAAGTCAAAGTGAATTGATCGATGCATTGTTGTTGAGATAATCCTCGTCGAAAGTCATAGTAAATCATCGCAGAAAAATTCTCACGAGTCCCAAAAGGTAGTTCGGAATTTCCGTTTTTAATAAAACCAACAATTTTGGAAAAATAATATACTTGTTTATTTTATCAAAAAGTAGAGACATGGTAATTGTGTTTTAAAAATAATATTCTCCAAATGTCCCTCTCAGCTCTTTCTACAGTTGGCCATTCTTTGCTTGAAATTGTCAATAACAATTTGGCACAGTTGCGGTATAATTTCAGCAATAACTTGCATATTTTACTTCAGGTCATTAATCGTATACGGATTGTTAGAATAGACTTTGTCCTTGAGGAAGCCCCACAGGAATAAATCGAGGGGGGTTAGATCGCATGATCTTGCAGGCCACCGAATATCACCATTTCGAGAAGTGACGCGCGCAGGAAAACGTGTCCGTAACAAACCTAAAGTTTCCATCACCGCCATCTTGTTGAAAGAACACACTGTTAAGGTGCAATTATCTAATAGACGCCATAAAAAGCTTTTTAACATGTTGCGATAGCGTTCGCCATTAACATTTACCATTTCACAATTGTTATTTTCACGAAAACAATCCCCTATAACCCCTCCAACCCATGAATATATAAAGGTTCCCAAGTCCTATAATTTTGCTTGCTCACATAACCTGTGAGGTGGAACTTCGTCGAAAAATTAAATTTTACTGCAAAATTCTGTATTATTTCTAACTTTATCAAAGATGAAATTAGCTAATGCATGGCGTGGCTAATACCCGTGGTCTAAAGTGTTTGATGACACATACGAGATAAAAAATGTCTACGTTAAGTCACTGAAAAACGACGCTAAATTAAAATCCCGAAGTACCTATTGGGACATCCTTTATTTCTTTCGTAAATGTAAAAAACTCGAGATAATTTCTGAAAA
The DNA here is from genome assembly GCA_031761425.1 of Cosmopolites sordidus. NCBI lineage: Eukaryota > Metazoa > Arthropoda > Insecta > Coleoptera > Curculionidae > Cosmopolites > Cosmopolites sordidus. The sequence continues at coordinate 91,845 of JARFXV010000746.1, read as the reverse complement.
TTAATTGATTAATTCTAATTAATTAATTGTAATAAATCAATACACATTCAAATAATATTAACAAAATAACTTATTTTTACAAATGTGAAATTAAGCATATATAAAAATCATTTTTATATCAGTATTAACACAGTCGCTTTTTCTATTTTAAAAATGTTCTATTTTCTGTTTATATAATTAAAATCCTCTAATATTTTGTCATCATCCCATTAGCATCAATTATTGCTTGTAATCTTCTTTGCATAATCTTTTTTTCTTTTTCCACTCTTCAATCAATATATTTTTTCATGAAATGAAATTTTTTCGCACTTTCAAGCCTAAAGCTACGGTTTCGTAAGAAAGCGGTGCCGTAATTTAACGGCCATGATAAATCGTGATGCGGAGAACGATAGAAAATAGCTGTAGGAAGGGTGAGCATTGATGTCAACTTAAAAAAAGACGCTCAACGGACAGTGAACGTATTGCGATGAGAGATGAGAATAATTAACTTCATTCATTATTATCAATGCATCTCACTCATTCTTTATCATAATAATAAGCTGGGACATGCTATGACTATGAACACGTCCGTAAGCAAATCTTGTGCGCCGCAAATTCCTTTGATGTTCACGAAAAAAATGACAACAGATGATTCGTGTGCGTGCTGTGCGGTGAAAATATTTGTATGGCCTTGTGTATCAGAGCGCCTACATTGCCGCATACAGACACCACATACAACAGCTACAGCCCGCACAACGCAAATTTTTTTTAGTTTAAGAAGGTGTTTTTTAAATATATTTAGATATTGTTATAATTCTGAATATATTTAAAGCGTGCGGTAATGGATGATTTGATTACAACAATTATAAGTTCATTTCATATTATAATAGAATTTTTGTAATATCTTAGCCTGCAAATCGTTTCTAGACTTTGAGGTCATAAAGTCTCAACGTTTAGAAACCTTTCTAACTCTCCTTCTTCTTATATATTTCCTATCTTTCATATGGTTACATAACACAAAAATAGAGATGGAAAACGTGTGTAGATTATATAAAGATAAAATTCGTTACCCTGACACAACGGGAACAATGAACAGCAATTACAAAAAAACAAAAAAGAGTAAAAAAATGCATTAAATATGTAATATGAATTAGTTCTGGTAATTATTTTCAAAATAATGAATAGAAATTAAATATGTTTGGAGGTACTCATATTTCAATATGTTAATACTCACAGGCCTACGAAATCCATTTTTATACAAAGTTATAATTTTTTTTGTGGAAGATATATTTAGTTGAATCTTATTTCCATTCCAATAGTAAGTTGAAGTAAATAGATGGGTATAGTGGTGCTAGCCGTTTCCTTATTATTATCATATTATAGACTGGAGTTGCAGTAAGAGGTAGGCGTAATGTCGCCTTTGTTTTGATTTTACAATAAAATTTATTCGTGTTACGTCCAATGCCAGACGGAAAACAGGATATGAAAATACACTTTTACCTTGAGGAAGGAAATGGGCACAGTGGCGCAGTGGAAAATCTTATGATAACATCCCATTTCTGTGGGGATTTCTAACAATTATGTACAATTTCTACGTAAAAATTAATATAATATAATATAATATAATATAAAATAACATAACATACAATAACATAACATAGCATAGCATAGCATAGCATAGCATAGCATAGCATAGCATAGCATAGCATAGCATAGCTTAGCATAGCATAGCATAGCATAATATAATGATTTAATAAAACATATAAAGCTAATATATAAGGGGCTTTATTGGCGGCTCGTGAGGGAAGGCGTTCCACCCCTCCAGCATTTATCACAGTAAATAATTTTTCACACTAAAACACCATATTGTATTTCCGTTTTTTTCCTTTAACTAATTTTAAGATATTAATAAAAATTAAAATCTCCAAATGTAGAAGAACGTCTAAAAATTCCATCTACTCGCCACAATTTTTACATCGTTGGTCGGACGTTTGGCTCCAGCGACCGTACGCCACTGTCATCTTAGCTCGTCGTTCAAGTTACATGTTTTGTTGGTTGCCAGAATTTTGGGGGTTTAACTGCTTTCTAAAATATACGATTTGGACGTAGATTCTCTGCGACCGAGCGTACGGTAATTAGTTTTAAACGCTGATTTGACGGGCATGGAGCGTTTGATATATCTTGCGTCGCATATTTCGTTCACCTCGCGAATACTTGTTTTGATTGGGGATTTGCTATGTGTGTACACACTGAGTAGCACAAAATCAAAACAATCAACTTTTAATTGTAAACATGAAGGTGTCTGATTTAAAACAGTTTATAATGACTAATTTAAGTTTGGAGGAGAAAGTTGAATTAAAAACTAACGGTCGTCCCATGCCCGTGTTGAATTTAAGTCAAGTTTAAAAAGAATGTAAAAATAGCAACAAAAATTCTTCAGCAGCGCTATTTTCTTCTACGCCCTGCCGCTTTAAAAACCCACGAGCCGCCACTGAGCGGCTTACGGGAAACGGGCTTTTATGAAATGCATAATAGTCGGCTAGTAGTGTGAATCTCCCTACGGTGCTATTTAGTATCCATCATGCTGTTGTGGACTCGAGACCACCATATATTTGCTTACGATACGATTGCCAAAGGTGATTAAAATGCAATGACTCCTCCAGCGTCATTTCAACATCGAACGTCATGGTGAGATCCAGAAGCACAACGTCATTTTTATATGGGCCATTTTTTTCAAAGAAGGTGGAACCGTAAAAACCGTTATTTCATCTCTCTAGGTAACCATGTTTGAAAACTCTTACAAACCAAAATTTTGAAAACGACAAACAGCATACGGCCAAATCTTGTTCGAGCGGCATTCCCCAATCGAGTAATTTCTCACTTTGACGATATCCAGTGGCCTCCTAGGTCATCGGACCTTTTTATGTACGAGTTTTATCGCATACTGGAAGAATTGAAAACCGCTATACGTGATTGAATTAAAGCAATCGATGAAGAAACGTTAGGAAGAGGGGAAATAAAACTTTCGCTAGGGGATACAAATATATGTTCCTGTAAATGGCCATCATTTCAATGACATTCTTTTCCGCACCTAAGCATTGAAAATTGCATGTTACACCGATTATTTTTATGTTAATATTTTTTATGAACACATTTTGACGAAAAAAATGTGGACGACGGAAAATGTCCGTTTCCTGTGGAATATCTTGTATAAACCCGAAAAATTAAATTAAATTAAATGACCGTCAGTAGAGTATTATTCGCTAGAAATAATAAAGGGTTTGCAGCGTTGTTGTCTACTGAAATGTTCCTTTATAGGTACGAGGTGTGTAAATAAAGTAATAAGACTAGTGGCAGAGAGTTCGATGTGGCAACACTGTTGGTTTCTCGTTTGGGGAGGAGACAGTCCAACATGAAGAAAATCTGTGCGAAAATGATCCCGAAAAACTTTTGGCAGCATCAAAAAGCAACATATGGAAACATGTTTTGCCTTTTTGGGGCGAATTGGAAATTACCCTCATGATTTGGAAAGTGTCATTACTGGTGGTAAGTCTTAGATTTTTGAATATGAGCCGGAAACGAAGCGCCAGGGCTAGGATTGCACACTCCAACCTCACTACAGCCACAGCAAACCAGAATGAACAAGTCAAAGATCAAAGGCATGCTGAAATTGTTCTCATTCATTTTCAGAACGGACTAGAAAACTACGGTTTCTCAAAAATAATTGTTACGGGCCAACAAGTGACTCTATGGAGTTCGAACTCGTACTGAAGATGCATCAGATGTTGGCCTGCCACCCCTCTAAAAGGGAGTGTTACCAAATCGAGCGCTATGTTATCAGTGTCATTATTACAAACTAACTAATAAATTATTATACAAGCCTACAAGAAAAACATTTTTTTTGGTACCTAGGATTTTACCTATAATTGGGGCACTAAATCTAAATGTGAAATTAGTTTTTCTCTATCTGCTCTACTTTTTTAGATACATCCACTTATCTAACAAGATTTTTTCTCAAATCAATACATTCAAGGATGAGTGTAGACCAAATGCACACCTTGTTTCTTGTGCATCTGGTATAGTAGAGACAAAAAACACCACTCGGTTAGAAAAGAGTGGCTTAAGAGAGAAAACATGAACATTGGAGAAAAGAATGTCATTAACGATCCCTTAGTTGGACGAGCGAAAATCATCTTACCTCCACTATATATCAGGCTGGGCGTAATGAAGCAGTTTGTAAGAGATCTTGATAAGAATGGATCATGCTTTGCAAATATAGGGAAAAAAAGCCTCAGTTGAATGCGGAAAAAATTTAAGCAGGAATATTTGACGGCTCACAAATAAGACAACTCATTGAGGAGCCTTCGTAAATTCAATAACTCAATGAATGAGTCTGAGTGAAAAGCCTGGACTTCTTTTGGTTCAGTTGTCGGAAATTTTCTGGGCTGAAAATAGCTAAAAAACTATCTTGAACTGGTAAACAAGATGCTTAACAGTTTCAGATCCCTTGAGTGTAACATGGGCATTAAGCTGCACTATTTTCACCGCCACTTAGACCATTTCCCTCAAAATTTAGGGGACACTAGTGAGGAACAAGGTGAAAAATTTCACAAGGAAATTAAAACTATGGAGGACTACTACCAAGGATGATGGGATATGCACATGACGGCAGATTACTGATGGAGTTTAAAAAGGGACTGTTCCAAAATTCATCCACGAATGACACGGAAAAGAAGCTTCTGAAGTGTTCACTGATTAGTTGATTGGTTTTATCAATGCCTTTTTCCTCTATCTTTGTATATAATAATATTTGTATAATATCATAATGAAAATTTCGTGTTTAGTTTTTTATTTGATCCATGGATTTAACTTAAAGTAGTGCAACGTATATTTCACTAAAATGTTATATCTTAGAAATTTGAGCTCCTAGGCAAACATTAATGCCATATTTGAATTCAGGGCATCAAATTCATATGAAATCAGCTCCAAATACTCCACATTACTCCAGCACCAAAACAACTTTTGGCCTGTGATCAATTTATCAACTAATAATATATATATATATATATATATATATATATATATATATATATATATATATATATATATATATATTATTAGTTGATAAATTGATCACAGGCCAAAAGTTGTTTTGGTGCTGGAGTAATGTGGAGTATTTGGAGCTGATTTCATATGAATTTGATGCCCTGAATTCAAATATGGCATTAATGTTTGCCTAGGAGCTCAAATTTCTAAGATATAACATTTTAGTGAAATATACGTTGCACTACTTTAAGTAAAATCCATGGATCAAATAAAAAACTAAACACGAAATTTTCATTATGATATTATACAAATATTATTATATACAAAGATAGAGGAAAAAGGCATTGATAAAACAAATCAACTAATCAGTGAACACTTCAGAAGCTTCTTTTCCGTGTCATTCGTGGATGAATTTTGGAACAGTCCCTTTTTAAACTCCATCAGTAATCTGCCGTCATGTGCATATCCCATCATCCTTGGTAGTAGTCCTCCATAGTTTTAATTTCCTTGTGAAATTTTTCACCTTGTTCCTCACTAGTGTCCCCTAAATTTTGAGGGAAATGGTCTAAGTGGCGGTGAAAATAGTGCAGCTTAATGCCCATGTTACACTCAAGGGATCTGAAACTGTTAAGCATCTTGTTTACCAGTTCAAGATAGTTTTTTAGCTATTTTCAGCCCAGAAAATTTCCGACAACTGAACCAAAAGAAGTCCAGGCTTTTCACTCAGACTCATTCATTGAGTTATTGAATTTACGAAGGCTCCTCAATGAGTTGTCTTATTTGTGAGCCGTCAAATATTCCTGCTTAAATTTTTTCCGCATTCAACTGAGGCTTTTTTTCCCTATATTTGCAAAGCATGATCCATTCTTATCAAGATCTCTTACAAACTGCTTCATTACGCCCAGCCTGATATATAGTGGAGGTAAGATGATTTTCGCTCGTCCAACTAAGGGATCGTTAATGACATTCTTTTCTCCAATGTTCATGTTTTCTCTCTTAAGCCACTCTTTTCTAACCGAGTGGTGTTTTTTGTCTCTACTATACCAGATGCACAAGAAACAAGGTGTGCATTTGGTCTACACTCATCCTTGAATGTATTGATTTGAGAAAAAATCTTGTTAGATAAGTGGATGTATCTAAAAAAGTAGAGCAGATAGAGAAAAACTAATTTCACATTTAGATTTAGTGCCCCAATTATAGGTAAAATCCTAGGTACCAAAAAAAATGTTTTTCTTGTAGGCTTGTATAATAATTTATTAGTTAGTTTGTAATAATGACACTGATAACATAGCGCTCGATTTGGTAACACTCCCTTTTAGAGGGGTGGCAGGCCAACATCTGATGCATCTTCAGTACGAGTTCGAACTCCATAGAGTCACTTGTTGGCCCGTAACAATTATTTTTGAGAAACCGTAGTTTTCTAGTCCGTTCTGAAAATGAATGAGAACAATTTCAGCATGCCTTTGATCTTTGACTTGTTCATTCTGGTTTGCTGTGGCTGTAGTGAGGTTGGAGTGTGCAATCCTAGCCCTGGCGCTTCGTTTCCGGCTCATATTCAAAAATCTAAGACTTACCACCAGTAATGACACTTTCCAAATCATGAGGGTAATTTCCAATTCGCCCCAAAAAGGCAAAACATGTTTCCATATGTTGCTTTTTGATGCTGCCAAAAGTTTTTCGGGATCATTTTCGCACAGATTTTCTTCATGTTGGACTGTCTCCTCCCCAAACGAGAAACCAACAGTGTTGCCACATCGAACTCTCTGCCACTAGTCTTATTACTTTATTTACACACCTCGTACCTATAAAGGAACATTTCAGTAGACAACAACGCTGCAAACCCTTTATTATTTCTAGCGAATAATACTCTACTGACGGTCATTTAATTTAATTTAATTTTTCGGGTTTATACAAGATATTCCACAGGAAACGGACATTTTCCGTCGTCCACATTTTTTTCGTCAAAATGTGTTCATAAAAAATATTAACATAAAAATAATCGGTGTAACATGCAATTTTCAATGCTTAGGTGCGGAAAAGAATGTCATTGAAATGATGGCCATTTACAGGAACATATATTTGTATCCCCTAGCGAAAGTTTTATTTCCCCTCTTCCTAACGTTTCTTCATCGATTGCTTTAATTCAATCACGTATAGCGGTTTTCAATTCTTCCAGTATGCGATAAAACTCGTACATAAAAAGGTCCGATGACCTAGGAGGCCACTGGACATCGTCAAAGTGAGAAATTACTCGATTGGGGAATGCCGCTCGAACAAGATTTGGCCGTATGCTGTTTGTCGTTTTCAAAATTTTGGTTTGTAAGAGTTTTCAAACATGGTTACCTAGAGAGATGAAATAACGGTTTTTACGGTTCCACCTTTTTACACCTCCACCTTTACAGCTCCAAATACTCCACATTACTCCAGCACCAAAACAACTTTTGGCCTGTGATCAATTTATCAACTAATAATATATATATATATATATATATATATATATATATATATATATATATATATATATATATATATATATATATATATATATATATATATATATAATTTCCACAAAAAACACCTACATATATTGGCACCTTCAACATCAACACACTGATCCAACCAGAAAAACTTCACAACCGGCAAAGAGACTTCAGAACTTGACAGGCAAAAGATACTTGTGCTTGCCCTACAAGAAACAAGCATCACGGATGAGGACATCATGGACTATGGGAACTATCGCATATTCAAAAGCAGGACAGACAAACGAGTCGCTAGGGGCGCTCCGCTTCTGCGCATGGCCTTTGTGGTACATAAAGGGATAGTTAACTCCATTAAGGAAATCACGCCTATAAACAATAGACTAATGACTGACACCATGATCACGTACATGCCCCCACAAACGGAGACAACAAGAAAAACCCCAAGTCGAGAGAGAAATTCTGGGCAACACTAGAGAAGGTAATGGCAAAGGTCCCAAAGGATGACGTCCAAATTTTACTGGGCGACTTTAACGCACAAATCGGAAAAAATCCCTCAGAAAACAGTAGGCAAATTCCCCGGTCATAAATTTACCAATAAGAACGGTACAAGACTCATCGAACTATGCCAACAAAACAACCTTAAGATTATGTCAACATCCTTAAGAAAATCCCCACGAAAACAGAAGACATGGAGATCGCCTATACAACAGATTGGAGAATTCCAGAAAGACCACGTTGCGATCTCGTACCCACAACAAAGAGAGATCTAAAATGTCCAAGTCCGCAGGAGCGCGAACATTAGCTCAGACCACTACCTAACACGAATCAAAATCAAGTTCACCCCAAGAAGAATTCGTCACAAGAAAGCACATCTACAGAAATTCGACTAAAAAAGATCAAACAATTCAACATAACAGAGGAATGGGAAAAGGAACAGGCACATTCATGGAAAAAAATCCACAAAAAAATACACAAAAAGAACAGGAACTGATCCCATTGAAAAAGAACACAAAACACCCTTGATAGGACTCGGAATGCGAAAGGGCATTGCAGGGACGCAAACGAGCATTTCAGGAGTACAACACTAAAAAAACCCCAGAAAGTCAACAGCTTTTTGACGTAACTAGAAAACAGACCGCAAAGGTTATCAGGCAAACTAAGAGAAAGTACATGAAGGAACAACTAAACTCTATATCTAGGAGAATTTCCGCAATAATAACACGAGAGACTTTTATAGGACTTTTGCAAGAGAAATCCGTGGATACACACTACAAAATCTTTGCTTCAGAAAGCGGAATGGGAGATTAGCGCTAACCAATCGGGAGAATTGTCAGAAGCTGGCACACTATTTCTCTGATCTCCTCAATTGCTCCAAACGTGACACAAGATTCCCCAAGGAAAATTGTATCCATACCCACTCAGAATCACCACCACCAACATAGGAAGAAATCCACAGGCACATACGCAAACTAAAGAATAACAGGTCCTCCGGTGAAGATGGTATCAACGCGGAACTATTGAAAAACCTCGGACCAAATTCACTGCGGGGACTTACGCAAATTATCACGAATATTTGGCAAACAAAAATTACCAGACGAATGGAAATGTGCTCTTATCCACCCGTTGCACAAAAAGGGAGACAGAACAGATGTGAACAACTACAGAAGAATCTCCTTACTACAAGTCACTTACAAAATCATCTCAGCATGCCTTCTCCAGAGAACCCAAGAACAATTAGAACAAAAAATTGGCGAGTACCAGGCAGGCTTTCGCCCTGGTCGCTCATGCACTGAACAAATATTTAACTTAAAAACAATACTGAAATACAAAGCTATCAGAAACGTCCCAATCATCTGCACGTTCGTGGACTTCAAGAAAGCATACGTCTGCAGCGACCGAAAATCTCTGTTCGACATCCTAGAAGAACAAGGACTCGACCCCAAAACACTATGATTGATCAAGCAGACACTGACTTACACAACCTCTAAGGTGAAATTTATGGGAGAAATTTCCGAACCCTTTCTGATTAAAACTGGAGTACGCCAAGAAGATGGGTTATCCCCACTCCTCTTCAACCTGGTCCTGGACAAAGTCATAAGGTTATGGGAAAAAGAACTGAAAAATCAAGGACAATGGAAACCAATATGACTCGGACGATCCAAAAACAACATAGAAATCATGCCTGGCCTTCGCAGACGACCTAGCCATACTCGCAGACAATGAAAAAAGGGCAACCTAATCGTCCACACTTCTCTCATCCTTTCTCCATGGATTCTCCTTCTCTCCTCCGTCCACTTTGTTCCCGATCTCCTCGAAACTTCGTTCTCTGATGCAACGTTCCACATATGTATTTTCTTTCTGTACGTTCTTCTATCCTCAATCTCTGTCGGACCCATTTGTGCCTTTCCCAGATCAGCTCTGACTTGTGTGATCCATGGTACTGTCGACTTGGCTCCTTGTATGTATGTAAGAATTCTGTTGGTTAGTCTTGTCGGTGGGAGTCTACTGATATGTCCATAGAATTTCAACCTTCTTTTTCTTATGTCCGCCGCTACGTTGGACATTCTCTCTGTGGTCTTTCGACAATGTAGTCTGTATCCTTCCTCTGTCAGTTTTGGGCCGAGAATTTTCCTCATAATTTTGCGTTCTTCTTTTAGTATATTTTCTATGCCGTTTTTTGTATAAAGTGTAAGTGTCTCGCTTGCGTATAGTACCTCTGGTATGATTATTGTGTTTTAGTGTCTTATTTTTGCGTGCGTGGATAGGCTTTTCTTATTGTAGATATTGTGTGTCTTGCCGAATGCCCTCTTCATCTTCTGTAATCGAGTCTTCTGTGCTATCTTCTCTCCTCCTGTGGGTTCTAGGATCTCGCCCAGGTATTTGAAGTGAGTGACCCTATATATTTTGCCGTATTTGGTGTTCAAATTTTGGACATCTAATTTTGAACAGAAGAATTCGGTTTTTTGAAAGGATATTTGCAGGCCTTTCTCTGCACATTCCTTGAGGATTTCGATCTGTTTGGTTGATCTTTTTTCATTGTCTGCGAGTATGGCTAGGTCGTCTGCGAAGGCCAGGCATGATTTCTATGTTGTTTTTGGATCGTCCGAGTCGTATTGGTTTCCATTGTCCTTGATTTTTCAGTTCTTTTTCCCATTCCCTTATGACTTTGTCCAGGACCAGGTTGAAGAGGAGTGGGGATAACCCATCTTCTTGGCGTACTCCAGTTTTAATCAGAAAGGGTTCGGAAATTTGTCCCATAAATTTCACCTTAGAGGTTGTGTCAGTCAGTGTCTGCTTGATCAATCATAGTGTTTTGGGGACGAGTCCTTGTTCTTCTAGGATGTCGAACAGAGATTTTCGGTCAATGCAGACGTATGCTTTCTTGAAGTCCAACGTTTTTGTGCAACGGGTGGATAAGAGCACATTTCCATTCGTCTGGTTATTTTTGTTTGCCAAATATTCGTGATAAGTCCCCGCAGTGAATTTGGTCCGAGGTTTTTCAATAGTTCCGTGGTGATACCATCTTCACCGGATGACCTGTTATTCTTTAGTTTGCGTATGTGCCTGTCGATTTCTTCCTGTGTTGGTGGTGGTGATTCTGAGTGGGTATGGATACAATTTTCCTTGGGGGATCTTGTGTCACGTTTGGAGCAATTGAGGAGATCAGAGAAATAGTGTGCCAGCTTCTGACAATTCTCCCGATTGGTTAGCGCTAATCTCCTATTCCGCTTTCTGAAGCAAAGATTTTGTAGTGTGTATCCACGGATTTCTCTTGCAAAAGTCCTATAAAAGTCTCTCGTGTTATTATTGCGGAAATTCTCCTAGATATAGAGTCTAGTTGTTCCTTCATGTACTTTCGCTTAGTTTGCCTGATAACCTTTGCGGTCTGTTTTCTAGTTACGTCAAAAAGCTGTTGACTTTCTGGGGATTTTTTAGTGTTGTACTCCCGAAATGCTCGTTTGCGTCCCTGCAATGCACTTTCGCATTCCGAGTCCTATCAAGGGTGTTTTGTGTTCTTTTTCAATGGGATCAGTTCCTGTGCTTTTTGTGTATTTTTTTTGTGGAATTTTTTCCATGAATGTGCCTGTTCCTTTTCCCATTCCTATGTTATGTTGAATTGTTTGATCTTTTTTAGTCGAATTTCTGTAGATGTGCTTTCTTGTGACGAATTCTTCTTGGGGTGAACTTGATTTTGATTCGTGTTAGGTAGTGGTCTGAGTCAATGTTTGCGCTCCTGCGGACTTGGACATTTTAGATCTCTCTTTGTTGTGGGTATGAGATCGCAACGTGGTCTATCTGGAATTCTCCAATCTGTTGTATAGGCGATCTCCATGTCTTCTGTTTTCGTGGGGATTTTCTTAAGGATGTTGACATAATCTTAAGGTTGTTTTGTTGGCATAGTTCGATGAGTCTTGTGCCGTTCTTATTGGTAAATTTATGACCGGGGAATTTGCCTACTGTTTTCTGAGGGATTTTTTCTCTGCCGATTTGTGCGTTAAAGTCGCCCAGTAAAATTTGGACGTTATCCTTTGGGTCCTTTGCCATTACCTTCTCTAGTGTTGCCCAGAATTTCTCTGTCGACTTGGGGTTTTTCTTGTTGTCTCCGTTGTGGGGGCATGTACGCGCACTGTATCCTCATTGTCATTAGTCTATTGTTTATAGGCGTGATTTCCTTAATGGAGTTAACTATCCCTTTATGTACCACAAAGGCCATGCGCAGAAGCGGAGCGCCCCTAGCGACTCGTTTGTCTGTCCTGCTTTTGAATATGCGATAGTTCCCATAGTCTATGATGTCCTCATCCGTGATGCTTGTTTCTTGTAGGGCAAGCACAAGTATCTTTTGCCTATCAAGTTCTGAAGTCTCTTTACCGGTTGTGAAGTTTTTCTGGTTGGATCAGCGTGTTGATGTTGAAGGTGCCAATATATGTAGGTGTTTTTTGTGGAAATTATATATATAGAATATAAGACTCCGAAGACATATTTTGGATGGTAACAAAACTTTGGAACCGAATTCAAAAGGTCTTGGATCTTGAAAACTTACCTTTTTATCTGATATGGAACGGCAATTAGTTCGGCAGTCGAAATTTCTTGAATCTCGTTTGTTTGGATTGACGCGAGCATCGGTGCAAGAAGTAGCTTTTCAATTGGCTGGAAAAACAGTTTCGCTCATAGATTTAACCCACAAAACGAAAAGCTGGACAAGAATGGATGGATTTCTGAGACGAAATAAAGATATCTCTCTCGCAAACCTGAAGCTACTTCAGTCGCCGTGCTCAGGCTTTTAATCGGCCTCAAGATCAAAAGTTTTTTCAGTTGTATGGAAAGCTGCCGGAGTCTGTAGACTTTAATTCACGTCGAATTTATAATGCTGATGAATCAGGCCTATCTACTATACAAAAACCCCAAAAGATATTGGCTACTACTGGAAGGAAACAAGTTGGCGTTATAACCTGTGCAGAGCACGGGACAAATACCACTGTTATTTGTTGTATTAATGGCGTTGGTGCGTTTGTCCCGTCGAGAATGATGTTGCCGAAGAAAACTATGAAAAATGAAATTGTTGACGAAGCTCCTTCTGACACTTCAGGTGTAGCTCAACAATCATGGTGGATGACAACTGAAATATTTTTGAAATGTATGAAGAGTTTCCAAAGTTTCTTAAAAGCAGGTATTGACGATAAGGATTTTGATTATCGACGGACATGCAAGTCAACAAAGGATTGAAACTTTAGAATATGCGAAACAAAACATCCTTCATATTATTTTTCTGCCTCCACACTGCACTCATCGCATGCAACCTCTTGATATTCGCATGCAACCTCTTGAAATCTTACTTTAACCAAGAAAAATCCAAGTGGCTGAAAGCACATCTCAGAGGTGTTGTTACACAACTTCAAATTGCTAACCTGTTCAACGAAGCATACGGCAAGGCAGCTATAGTGCAAAATGGTTATCACGGATTTAGAACACTGGTATTTGGCCTCTAAATACTGAAATTTATCCAGATTATATCTACGAACCTGCGGATACTACAAACATACCATTGGTGTAGGTCCATAACACAAAACACAAAGAAACAGATAGTAAAAACCTTAGTTTTTCCAGTATTACTATATCCCAATGAAACATGGACTATTAAAAATGAGATCCCAAGCGCATTGATTATTTTAAACTTTGGTACTGGAGACGAGTTCTTCGCATTCCGTGGACTGCCACACCAACAAACGCCTTCATTATTCAACAAATTAATGAACACACAGGGCGAACCCTAATTATTAATGAACGAATACTAAGATTCTTCAGTCATATTGAACTCAGGGATGGTAATAATCTAGAAGACTGGTAATACAAGAAAGGATGGAGGATTCTAGATCACGCGTCAGACCTTCAAAAAGATGGATAGATCAAATTAAAGACCTAACTGGTTCCTCTCCAATATGCAACCAAGGAAGCCAGAAATAGACTACGCTAGCGGGAAGTAGTCCGAAACGGATGCAAGCGGAATTAGTTTCCATCTCTTCTGTAAAGAAGAATATGAAGAAGAAAAGCAAAAAACTATTGAAAATGTATTGCAAAATGAGAATGTATCAAATTGGATGGAAGGAATATTAAGGATCAAAATAAAATATATTATTCAAATATTTTCCTATAGATTTTAGTTACTAACGTGTGAAAATTGATGGAGCGACCTGAGATATATAAAAAAAATGGTGAAATTTCAAGGTTTTTTAATGTTGCCTTTTACCTATTATAAAAAAATAGGCTATTGTTATAATAAATCAAAAAACTATATAAAATTGTTTAGTTTTCAAGACAAATGTATTTTGGATTATGACACGAACATAATTTTTTTGGGTGAGTTCACATTATTGCTTTAGGTAGAAAAGTATCATTATATAGGGGAAATACATACGTATAGGTGGGTCAAATTACATGTGGCTTTATTTTTGGACCATAACTCTTTATTAGTAATACACAGCACAGTCATATTCTACATCAATCATCTTTGGTTCTTTATTTATTAAAACTAACAAACATTTATAGGATAAAAATAAGAGAAAAAAGTATATCCTTAATTTAACTGAGATCAACCAAAATCAACCATAGCATACGGACAAAATGGCATATTACATATGGAAAAAAATGACATACACGTAAAAACTATAAATTATTGACAAAGTTCACAAATGAAACACTTGGTTCTTCTAGGAACGTCAGCCGAAGAAACGTGAACCAAATGCGAACAATTTAAGCACCGCTCCAGACTTAGATCGTGAAAAAAGATCATTGCGATATATACATGGACAGTCCCCTTCATCATCTTAAGGGTTATTTTTAGTGACGTTTAGTCTCCTCTTTACTGTAGGAGCTTTGGGCTCATTTTTCGATTTAATTTCCCTCATAGTAGGAGTACCAGTTAAAACTAAAGCGGTCTGCCAAGTCTTTGGTTTACGTTTCCCTTGTCTATTAATCAAACGTCCTTTTAGGGCTGGAGAAATCTCTGTAATGGGGAACCCAAGAATAGAAGGCGATGAATGTTTTTTCTTAGCAGCAAGTGGGTCATTTTGATTTGAAAGAGGAATTAAAACAATTTCTTGACCAGTGTTTGCGGTTGGAACCTAAGATGAATTATCGGCTTGTTGTTTGGTATGTGCTGCTATTTCAGCTGCATTATTTTCATTAGGTGTCTGGGCATAGGATCTTTGTAGCTGATATTGAGGTTGTGTAGTCGCAGCAAACTGAAGTACGTTTGTTACAGGAAGCAAAAATGAATCATCTGATTGCTGTGTAGATGGCCCAGCAATGGAAAGATAACCAGGAGTCATTTGCTAGTGTGGTTGCTCATTGGCTCGTCATATCCGTTCAGATTTTTTGCAAAGATCGCATTGTATTTCTTGTCATTTCGCATCACGTCTGATCTCCTGAATGTTACTGCCTTCGTTCGATATTCGAAATCACAATATAGACTAGTTAGTTTATTATTGAGCCCATATGAACAATGTTGGACATGTACTGACGCTCGATAATCATTCCCATTTCCCGCAGAATTTACCATAATTTCTCCCATTTTACGCTATCAAACGCCTTCCGATTACAAAGGACAGACAGAATAGAGGTATACAGGGTGGTTAAGTTGTAGCTTTTTCGATTTTTTGTTAAATTTTGAATAACTGTTCACGTGTACCTCTGCCTGGAACGAATTCAGCCTGCTCTGGGGAAATCTGCCATGATAAGTAGGATTTTAAAAGTTCATTGATAAAGTGAAGGAGAATTTTACTTGCATGAAGAAAGCGGTAATTTTCGCATTTCTTTTAAAACTTTTTGTTGTGTAGAGGCATAAATGCTGAGATCGACCAATCCTTTGGACACAATCCGAGATAGCACACTTTCTGAGAGATGTTGTGAAAGATGACCCATTGCTTTAATTATTTATGCGGTGATAACATTTTTACCTTCTTCCTTTATGATTTTAATCATATATGTTTTAATTCCAAAATATTATTTGGATAAAAAAGTGCAACAACCATGTATCATCATCATAAATCATCTTTAACTCAACAGCTCTCTATGGGCCTGGGTCATCGCAATTTTCTTCTTCCATCTGGACCTATCAACTGCCACGATTTTCCAATTTGGTAGGCTGATGTTTGTGGCATCGATACTGTTCTTCCACCTCAACCTAGGTCTTCATGGTCTTCTTCTACCACCTAGCTTCGTAGACAGTATTCTGCTAGGTATCTATTAGATCCATTCTGATGACATGCCCCGCCCATCTGAGTCCTCTGAGTCTGATGTTGGACACAACATGGTATAATTTATTGTTTTAACGGCGTCTCCACTGTCCATCCTCGCAAATACCCCCAAATATTGCTCTTAGTAGCTTACTTTCGAAGGTTGAGAGTAAATTTGTGTCGGTCTTAGTTACTACCCATGTATCTGATGTAATATTTGTACAATCGTATTTTCGTACTGCGGGTTAAGTTGCGACTTCTCAAGTGTTTTCGCAAGCATAATATCTGTTATTATCTGTTATCTGTTAATATCTGATTTGCCAATAAGATACGTAAGTATAGTGACGAAAGGGAGAAGCAGAAGCAAAAGCAGAGGCAAAACTGAGGAGAGGAGAAGTTTGTCTTAAATTCACTTGATGTAGTGTTTTGAACCCTGACTGCGTTAACATTTTACATGGGCCTTTTTGTCAGGCTGATAAGTGTCTTGGAAATTATAAAGTCGTTCATGACCAGGTACTATTCTAATTATCCTGTGCTACGCTGCCTTGAAGGCAATAAACATATGGTAGATGTCAATATCAAATATATCAAATTCGAGAGTTTTCTCCAGGATCTGTCAGATGACAAATATGTGGTCAGTGGTGGATAGGCCTGCTCGGAACCCAGCAGGATAGTCTCTCAAGTACTATCTCGGCGAGCGATAAAAGACGTTGATATAGGACGCTCGAGACAATTTTGTATGCCACATTTATGAGTGCAATGCCTCTGAATTTTTTACAGTCCAAGTGGTCCCCGTTCTTGTAAAGTTGACAAAGGATACCCTTACTCCACTTTTCGGCCATGCGTTCCTCTGTCCAGATTTTGAGAATCAGTTTATGCAGATAGGTCACAAAACTTCCTCCAGCATATTTAAATAGTTCTGCAGGCAAGCTATTATTCCCAGGAGTTTTGTTGTTTTTTAGCTTCTTTATAACCTCTGTTTATCACCCTCTCTTAGCGGAGGGTGATTCTTGTATTTGTTGTTCTGATAGGAAAAATCCTCAGGGGTTTGTTGTTATCGGTATTGAATGAGGAGGTCGCTAAAATGCCTGTTTGTGTAACTTAGAATATTGCATAACTTTGTTCGGGGTTTGACTCATTCGTTACTTGTTAAGGTATTGATATAATCTTCGCGAGTCCATTTGATTCTTAAGATCCTAGGGTTTGCTAATATTTATATCTTCGAATTTTCTCTTCTTAGCTTTCTGAACTCGCTTCTCTTCGCTAGGTAAGATTTTGTATTTCTTTGTTGCAACACTGGTTTGTTTATTCTGCATCTTCTTATAAGCATCGTTCTTTTTATTTGTCAGTATTTGACATTCTTGATCGAACCAACCGTTCAATCACCATACCATTCCCTGGGTTCACTCCAAGCACCCTCTCAACGGCCTTCGTTACATCACGTTTATACCTGTTCCACATCTCATTCATCACAAGATGTTGATATTCATGGGACTCCAGCTCTTTACTGACGGTAGCGCAGAAATTTCGCGATACGACTTCGTCTTCTAATCGACCTATGTTGTATATTTGCCGTTTAAGTCCGTTCTACTTCTTCAGGCTTAATATTCGTGCTGAAGTTTTCGTATACTCAACAAGTTGCAGCCTAAATCGATGTTCGCTCCCTCTATAACTTCTGACATCCAGCAGTTCACTGTATAGCATACATTAAATATAAAAACTCATACACTTTTTGCTTGTTTATCAGAAGATAAACTAGAAAGTTAGCTACTGGTATGGAAGCAGATTTAAGTTTTGCGAGAAAAAGCGACACGGCTTGTTCAACTTGTGCGAGACGTGGTTCTACCATATAAGATCATGAGTACGATAATTTCAAGACCGGAGTTATTACCCACAGAAATCTTGTGTTGGCCAATAAGCACTAAACATAACGTACATATTAGTAACTTAAGACTTGTTAGAAGTGTGAATAACAGGCAACATTGTGACGTCCCATTCAGAGAAGTTGCAAGCCAACATATGATGTGTCTTCAGTGCTTGTTTGAACTAGTTTTGGAAACCTTATAAAGTCCTTTGAAACGGTGTCTTGTCAAGGACCCAGGTTTTCCAAGTGGTTTAAGGCATTTAGAGAAGGCCGAAATTCAATTGAAGACGAATAACACAGCGGATAACCACAAGAAGTGATGAAAATGTCTGCAAACCCTAAATTATGTGCGTTCTGATCGTCGGTTGAAGGTCAGAATGATCTGAGAAGTATTAAATTTGACTCACACAATCGTTCAACAAGAAGTGATGAAAATGTCCCCAAATCCAGAAATGTTATGGGTTCTGGTCGTCGGTTGAAGGTCAGAATGAAGTGTTGAATTTGACTCACACAATCGTTCATCAGATTTTGTATAATGAATTGGGGATGAAGAACATTTGCTCGAAAATGGCTTCGAACATTTTGCAGAATTAAAAGAACGACACTAGGGAAACGCGTACTGACTTCTTTGGGGCGGGTTGAACATGACCTTCATTTTCTGGAACACGTCATTACTAGTGACGAGTCTTGGATTTTTGAATTTTTAGAAGGCCAAGACTTGACTACAACCTGAAAACGAATTCTCAGACCCAATAATGACACACTTCAACGTCACCATGGTATAAAACATCCAGAATAGGCAAATTGAAGATATAAAGCACGCTCGCGAGCTTTTTTGATAGCCAGGCGAACGCTGTGTGCCTTAATGCCGAACGGTAAACCTGCATTTTCACCGATAAGTTCTTAAACGACCGAATATCAAAAACTCCTGGGTGCAGTATCACGACGATTCAACTTGCCCTACAGCGATTTTAAGTAATTAACTTTTGGCAAGTTAAAACATCACTGCGACTTCACAGCCAGCTTATTCACCAGACTTCAGTTTCCTTTCCTTCAGTTCTTTAGTTGAAAATTCACCTCAAAAGTCACTATTTTAAAATATATTTGAAGATATTTGAATGACAAAAATTATAAAAAATCAGTCCCATTACTCTATTTACACACTTCGCATTAAGTTTCGTAGCAGCAATTGTAGGGACTGGGATCCCGATGATACTAACATGGTTATCGAAATGCGCATCGAAAAATAAAAAAAAAGATTTAGTGTTTAGTGGTAAATATCTTTGAGTTTAGTGTTTCACACCAGAAGTTCGAATGTTTTTCATTTTTTTTTTAAAAAGCTGAGACGAACTTTTGCATCAACCCAATATTAAAGGAATGAACCTTGATTAATATATACTAATAAGACACTTTATAGCATGAAAAAAAAATCCATAACTGTTTATCTTATGCAATATGCGTAATATCAACAAATCATTGGTATGCCATATAATGATACGTTTTCACAATATTGTTGGCTACCTAGAACCACGTTCCTACGTCTTTCCAATCCCCAAGATCCGAAAACAGTTTAATATTATACGTCTGCCTGGCTTGATTTTATTTCTGAATATATATGTACACAAAAAATAACAGTTCCAAATTTTGGATCATAAATATTTATCCGTCTGGATGGATACGCAATGATTTGCAAGTATGTTACTGTGACGAACTTGTTGATTAGCAAAAAAATAGTTTCATCAAAATAAAAACAAAATTACTCACAACAAACTTTTGGGACTGGCTTAATTTATAGCCACTTTTAATCATATTAGAAAGTATTTAAGCGTTGAATTAATCGTACGGTTAGAGGTGTAATTTGTTTATGTTGTTATATGACAAACAAACCAGTAATTCCAATTAATTTAAATGTTTCTAATACTTTTCAAAATATCTAATAGTGTAAAACAATAAATTTCTTGCGCGAAAACACTGACAATATTGCGGAACTGGTACGAGAATCACTGTGCAACTTTTGAGAGACAGGGAAGTCATTTAGGTTAAGTACACCAAATTTCATATGTGTTCAAAATAGTGCAACATCTTAGTATACTTAGAAGATAAAATGTATACGAAATACATACGCAAAATGTGCGGGATTATCTTCATTAACTGCTACCGGAAAGATGGATAGGAAGGAGGGGTTCAGTTGAGTGACCTGCTAGGTCGCCTGAGCTCGTACCTTTAAACTTTTTTCCTGTGGGATTTCTTAAAAACCAAAGTATGAGACCAATGAGAGCACCAGTTTGAGCATGTGTTAAAAAAATAATCATTGATTAGTTTATATAAGTTATTTTTTATTGATATTTAGTTTCACTAGCAAGAAAGAAAGTACACTAGTTTCATTTAGCAAGAAAAGTTGTATTGTAAAATAATAATTGATTACACTAAAACGATTACTCCGATAAAGAAATGTGATTCGAATTTTAAGATATTTGTCAAATTATGTTAAAAAATATGGTTTTGCGATTTAAATATATTGTTTTATTGAAGAAATTGTTATTGTTATTGAAGAAATCTGGGAACACCGGAAAGCATTGTTTATAAATTTTTCTTACTCAAGTTATTTCCTACAACTTTGCATTTAGAAGTACTAGCCTATCACTTTAAAATCAAAAAAATTAGCATGTCAGGTTTAAAAAAATTACTCTGTATATATACAGGGTGTCCCAAAAAAATATATACACATTTTGACTGGTTCTAAAATCAGTATTTATTTTCATAGAGTTTATTTTAGGGTTTCAAAAAGCTAAAAGAACAGCCTTTATTTTGACTAAAGCCAGTTTTCAAATTGTCAATCGTCGTGGTCCAGGCATTGATGATAACGAGAAGCAGTGGAATCGCAAACATCGAGAATCATTTCCATTGGTATTTGTCCGCATTCTCTTAATTCATTAACTGTCGCGGGTTTTAGGCACATACATACATACATACAAACATATACATACGCACACGCACACGCACACGCACCCACCCCCACGCACACGCACACACACCTAGTCCCACGCGCACGCACTCACACCCACCTCCACGCGCACGTACACCCACACCCACCTCCACACACACACCCACCTCCACACACACACACACACACACACACATACACACGCACACCCACACGCACACTCACACGCACACGCACACACACCTAAACACACACACGCACGCACGCACACACGCACGCACGAACGCACGCACGCACGCACGCAAACGCGCACACGTGCACACGCGCACCCGCATACGCATACACGCAAGGACAGGCACACAGGCACACCCATATATATATATATATATATATATATATATATATATATATATATATATATATATATATATATATATATATATATATATATATATATATATATATATATATGGGTGTGCCTGTGTGCCTGTCCTTGCGTGTATATATATATATATATATATATATATATATATATGGGTGTGCCTGTGTGCCTGTCCTTGCGTGTATGCGTATGCGGGTGCGCGTGTGCACGTGTGCGCGTTTGCGTGCGTGCGTGCGTGCGTTCGTGCGTGCGTGTGTGCGTGCGTGCGTGTGTGTGTTTAGGTGTGTGTGCGTGTGCGTGTGAGTGTGCGTGTGGGTGTGCGTGTGTATGTGTGTGTGTGTGTGTGTGTGTGTGTGTGTGTGGAGGTGGGTGTGTGTGTGGAGGTGGGTGTGGGTGTAAGTGCGCGTGGAGGTGGGTGTGAGTGCGTGCGCGTGGGACTAGGTGTGTGTGCGTGTGCGTGGGGGTGGGTGCGTGTGCGTGTGCGTGTGCGTATGTATATGTTTGTATGTATGTATGTATGTGCCTAAAACCCGCGACAGTTAATGAATTAAGAGAATGCGGACAAATACCAATGGAAATGATTCTCGATGTTTGCGATTCCACTGCTTCTCGTTATCATCAATGCCTGGACCACGACGATTGACAATTTGAAAACTGGCTTTAGTCAAAATAAAGGCTGTTCTTTTAGCTTTTTGAAACCCTAAAATAAACTCTATGAAAATAAATACTGATTTTAGAACCAGTCAAAATGTGTATATATTTTTTTGGGACACCCTGTATATATACAGAGTAATTTTTTTAAACCTGACATGCTAATTTTTTTGATTTTAAAGTGATAGGCTAGTACTTCTAAATGCAAAGTTGTAGGAAATAACTTGAGTAAGAAAAATTTATAAACAATGCTTTCCGGTGTTCCCAGATTTCTTCAATAACAATAACAATTTCTTCAATAAAACAATATATTTAAATCGCAAAACCATATTTTTTAACATAATTTGACAAATATCTTAAAATTCGAATCACATTTCTTTATCGGAGTAATCGTTTTAGTGTAATCAATTATTATTTTACAATACAACTTTTCTTGCTAAATGAAACTAGTGTACTTTCTTTCTTGCTAGTGAAACTAAATATCAATAAAAAATAACTTATATAAACTAATCAATGATTATTTTTTTAACACATGCTCAAACTGGTGCTCTCATTGGTCTCATACTTTGGTTTTTAAGAAATCCCACAGGAAAAAAGTTTAAAGGTACGAGCTCAGGCGACCTAGCAGGTCACTCAACTGAACCCCTCCTTCCTATCCATCTTTCCGGTAGCAGTTAATGAAGATAATCCCGCACATTTTGCGTATGTATTTCGTATACATTTTATCTTCTAAGTATACTAAGATGTTGCACTATTTTGAACACATATGAAATTTGGTGTACTTAACCTAAATGACTTCCCTGTCTCTCAAAAGTTGCACAGTGATTCTCGTACCAGTTCCGCAATATTGTCAGTGTTTTCGCGCAAGAAATTTATTGTTTTACACTATTAGATATTTTGAAAAGTATTAGAAACATTTAAATTAATTGGAATTACTGGTTTGTTTGTCATATAACAACATAAACAAATTACACCTCTAACCGTACGATTAATTCAACGCTTAAATACTTTCTAATATGATTAAAAGTGGCTATAAATTAAGCCAGTCCCAAAAGTTTGTTGTGAGTAATTTTGTTTTTATTTTGATGAAACTATTTTTTTGCTAATCAACAAGTTCGTCACAGTAACATACTTGCAAATCATTGCGTATCCATCCAGACGGATAAATATTTATGATCCAAAATTTGGAACTGTTATTTTTTGTGTACATATATATTCAGAAATAAAATCAAGCCAGGCAGACGTATAATATTAAACTGTTTTCGGATCTTGGGGATTGGAAAGACGTAGGAACGTGGTTCTAGGTAGCCAACAATATTGTGAAAACGTATCATTATATGGCATACCAATGATTTGTTGATATTACGCATATTGCATAAGATAAACAGTTATGGATTTTTTTTTCATGCTATAAAGTGTCTTATTAGTATATATTAATCAAGGTTCATTCCTTTAATATTGGGTTGATGCAAAAGTTCGTCTCAGCTTTTTAAAAAAAAATGAAAAACATTCGAACTTCTGGTGTGAAACACTAAACTCAAAGATATTTACCACTAAACACTAAATCTTTTTTTTTATTTTTCGATGCGCATTTCGATAACCATGTTAGTATCATCGGGATCCCAGTCCCTACAATTGCTGCTACGAAACTTAATGCGAAGTGTGTAAATAGAGTAATGGGACTGATTTTTTATAATTTTTGTCATTCAAATATCTTCAAATATATTTTAAAATAGTGACTTTTGAGGTGAATTTTCAACTAAAGAACTGAAGGAAAGGAAACTGAAGTCTGGTGAATAAGCTGGCTAAGCACACACACACACACACATACACACGCACACCCACACGCACACTCACACGCACACGCACACACACCTAAACACACACACGCACGCACGCACACACGCACGCACGAACGCACGCACGCACGCACGCAAACGCGCACACGTGCACACGCGCACCCGCATACGCATACACGCAAGGACAGGCACACAGGCACACCCATATATATATATATATATATATATATATATATATATATATATATATATATATATATATATATATATATATATATATATATATATATATATATATATATATATATATATATATATATATATATATATATATATATATATATATATATATATATATATATATATATATATATATATATATATATATATATATATATATATATATATATATATATATATATATATATATATATATATATATATATATATATATATATATATATATATATATATATATATCCAGTATACCTCGACTAAGGTACTGGACGGGTCACGGGTGGTGGATAGTGAAAGTTCCATTAGATATTAATGGACAGCTGCGAATATCTTAAAATAAGCAGCCCCGAACCAAGGCAAAAAAAAACTAAATCCACTTAGCGTCAGCGCCTGTTGACCAGTGGTGCGGCTGATATTTAAATTCTGGAACAAACTCCTCCAGTCTTAACCTCCGAACCGTCATGATTTAAACCATTAATTCAAAGTTCAAGATGAAGCGTTCTAGTAATTACCAAATTGCCCCAGGAGGTAGACAATCCTCCGCCAGCGTTGCTGGTAACCGGACTTTCGGATTCTGGGGCGTCCGGGCTTAAACGTAAAATCTTTCAGAGGGAGTCGGAGACCTCTGGCCAACGTCTGAAACCAAAAACAAACTTTCAAACTTTCTTTGGAAGTAAAACGGACAAAAGAATACTCCAAAATACACCACATCTCGGTGTTGCTTTCGCTATCTCAAGAAACATTCTTGGTTCTATAACTAATTTCCAGCCAGTAAATAATCGATTTATGACACTATCCCTTAAGTGTGCTAACAAAAACTATACATTAATCAATGCACACCTCCCAGCACACCACACCAACGAAAAAAAATAATTTAATCCCGAGAAAGTAAATAAGTCCTGGGAAATTCGGGAAAAGACTATCTCTAAAATTCCCTCTAACCATGTAAAAATCCTATTGGGTGATTTCAACGCCCAACTAGGGAAAGAAAAAAAGTACAGGAAAACAGTCGGCAGTTTTCCCGCTCATAAATGGACTAACCATAATGGTAGAAGATTGGTTGAACTATGTTCGCAGTTTAATCTAAAAATAATGTCAACCCATTTTAAGAAGAAAATAACAAAACAAAAGACCTGGAGGTGCTCAAACACGTACATGGGTGAATTACAAATTGACCATGTTGCCATTTCGTACCCCAATTATAAAGAGATTTTGAATATTCAAGTCAGGAAAGGAGCTAATATAGACACGGATCACTACTTGACTAGAATCAAACTTAGCTTAAAACCTCGAAAACTTATTCAAAAGAAACTGCTAATACCAAAGTTCGACCCAATGAAAATAAAACCAGCCCTAACAGAAGAACTTGACAGTTCGGAACGAGACTCTGAGGTGATCGGACGTGTTTGTCTGGTCACCATGGGGACAGATAGCAGTGTCCGTTGGTAGTCTCGGTCGCCGACGTACAGATCTGGCCAAGGGAGCGGACAACCCCGAAGTGTCGTCTCCGCCAGTCGGCACTTCAAACCTAACCCAGAGAATAAGTCTTAGCCCCGAAGTTGGTGAAGAACGAAGCACCGGGACCGGCAGCAACACCAAATCCTTCTTGCCCGGACTCGCTAACAAGGAATAAACAGTGTAATACTGTAAGCAGAGGATGGACTCTGTGATGGTCGGACGTGATGTAGGCGCGCTGGCCATCGTGGGGGCAGACGTCCATGGCTGTTGACCGTTCCAGCAGCGGGAGTCCGAACTGGATTAGGGAGCGGGCACCCCCGAGGTTCGTCACGCAGGACGCGCGGCGACCTCAAACCTAACCAAGAGAATAAGCCTTAGCCCCGAAGACGGTGAAGATGAAACGCACTGGAACCGACAACAACATCCAGTCCGTCCATTCTGTGCTACCAACAACATCAAAACAAAACCACTAACACCGGTATAACATCAAGAAAACAAAAAAGAGAACATCAAGAAAACAAAAAAGAGAATAATAAAACAAATAACAAAATAACATCAAGAAAACAAAAAGAGAACATCAAGAAAACAAAAAAGAGAATAATAAAACAAAATAGAACAGAATAACATCAAGAAAACAAAAAAGAATAGGCCAAAACACCACAGTCACGAAGAAGAACCGAACAGTACATCAGTTCATTCAAAAAATCCAGCGTCAACGACCAGCGTACCAACCAATCGATCTACGAATAAACTTCCACTGGACTCGACCCTCGCGGGTCGTTTCCGGAGCAGTAATCACTATCACTTCGTATGGTATTAACCGCGCCAAAAGGACGGCGCATAAAATCCAGATTGCGACTGACGCGAAACAGTCGTAATCGTAATAAGAGGACAAAAGTAAGGGCCTTAGGGTCAACTTGACACACAGGATATGCAGTAGTAGAAGAACTTGATAAACAACCATCACAGAACTGTCAAAAATTGAAACAAAAAATTATTAGAACAGCCTTAAAGTTGGTCCCTTTACAAAAACGTAGAAAACATCCGTGGTGGGATGAAATTTGCAAGCAAGCAGTATTAAGCCGAAGTAAAGCATTCAAAGATTGGAACAGTCAAAAAACATCAATAAACTATAACATCTTTTAGGAAGTAAGAAAAGAAACATCGAAGATAATTAAACAAACTAAAAGAACATATGAAAACAATCAACTTAATGAAATAGAAAAAGATTTCCGAAAAAATAACACCCGGAAGTTTTACAAACCATTTAATACTAAATTAACAGGCTATCAACCGCAAAGTTTTTGCTCCCAAAAGGAAAACGGGCAATTAGCTCTAAATAACCAAGACAATTTCAAAGAACTTGCGAAATATTTTGAACAAATACTAAACTGTCCTGAGCCCGTAAACAAATTACCACCACTAAACCCTAAACAAACAAACCCAGATTCATTACCACCGAATGAAGATGAAATAATTAGGCAAATCAAGCGACTTAAAAATAACAAAGCTTCTGGTGAAGATGGAATCACTGCTGAACTTTTGAAATCCGCTGGTCCAGGTACAATCAAGGAAATAATCAAAATTCTACAAGAAGTTTGGCGAACCGAATGGATTCCGGAAGATTGGAAATATGCTCTAATCCATCCACTACACAAGAAATGATATAGAACGGATGTAAACAACTATAGAGGGATATCTCTTCTCCCAGTTTGTTACAAAATTCTATCTCAATGTCTACTAGACAGAGCACAGGGACAGTTAGAACCTAAAATTGGTGAATATCAAGCAGGTTTTCGACCGGGCAGATCCTGCCCTGAACAGATCCTGAATCTAAAGTTGATCCTAAGACATCAAAAACTGTACAATAAAAATCTCGTCTGTACATTTATGGATTTCAAAAAAGCATATGATTGTATTGACCGTGAATCTTTATTCCGAATCTTGAAAGAACAAGGACTAGATCAGAAAACGCTGGGATTTATTAAAGCAACATTAACTAACACAAGGTCAAAAGTTAAATTCATGGGTGACATCTCAGAGCCATTTGAAATTAAAACTGGAGTGAGACAAAGGGATGGGCTCTCGCCACTCTTATTTAACTGTGTTGTAGAAAAAGTAATACGGAAGTGGCGTGAAAAAAAGTCAGCCTTGAATATTGACCAGCCCATTAAACTGGGGAGAACCAACATCAAAATTGATTGTCAGGCGTTTGCTGATTATCTAGCTATTTTACCTCAAGATGTATTAACGGCACAGAAACAGATTGAAATCTTAAAAGAAACAGCAGAAAAGGTAGGACTCCAAATTTCCTTTGAAAAGACACAATACATGACCTGCAACAGACTAAGAACACCATTTCTAAAAACAAAATATGGTATCAGACGAGTCTCTCAATTCAAATATTTGGGTGAAATAATCATGGAAAATGATTTGGAAAAAGCGGGCAATAAGGGTAGATGTCAAAAAATGGAAACGGCATTGAGATTTACACAAAATATTTACAACAAAAAAAAATACCTATCTAAAAACACAAAACTGAGACATTACAACACAGTTATTAAGCCAGAATGTCTATATGGGGCAGAAACGCACATTTTGAATAGAAAGAGAGACATCGAGGACATTGAAAAGAAGGAAAGAAAAATTATAAGAAAAATCCTAGGCCCCAAACAAATAAATAGCACAACATACCGACTTCGAGAAAACCAAGAAATCAAACAATACACAGATATACATAACGATATGAGAAAAAGAAGACTTAAGTTTTACGGACACATCAAACGGATGATTCCGAATAGGCTAACTAGACAAATAGTCGAATTCTGTGAAAATAGGAGTAGAGCTAAAGTAGAAATAATTAAATGGATTGCTGCAATTAAAGAGGGCTTAAGATCAGCAAATATTACACAAAGTGAAATTCAGGATAGAGGCTATTTCAGACACAAGGTTAACGTTTGGAAGGTTGGCCAGGGAGAAAAATATAGGAAGACTGGAACAACTTAGTCTGACGAAAGGAAAAAAGCTCATAGCGAAAGAATGAAATTAATATGGGCGCAAAGGAAGACAAACAACAACAAACGCCTCTAATTGTACTTCACGTGGTCCAGCATGGCCCATACATGAATAATAATAATAATTATAATAACAATAATAATAATAATAATAATTATAATAACAATAATAATAATAATTATTATAATAACAATAATAATAATAATAATTATAATAACAATAATAATAATAAGGTTCAGAGTCAACATTCAACACTTTGTAACATACAACAACTAGAACCAGAAGAGTCCTACAAATATTTAGGAATACCCCAAAAGCATAAACTTGATCATAACCAGTTAAAGAAGGACTTTTCCACTCTATACCAAAAGAGACTTGCAAAACTTTTAAACACCAAACTGAACGGAGGAAACCTCATTAGAGCGATCAACGGTTGGGCGGTGCCAACTCTGACATATTCTTTTGGCATAGTTAAATGGTCAGAAACTGACCTTGATGAGCTCGATAGGTTGACGCGCCGAACATTGACAAAGTTCCGATGCCTGCATCCAAACTCATCTACGAAAAGACTATACATCCCAAGAAAGTTGGGGGGTAGAGGCCTTGTAAACGTAAAAAATCTCTGTCTCAATCAAGAAAATAGAATGAGAAAACACTTCCTTGATTCAAACAGTACGTTGATGAAATTGGTTGCAAATGAGGATCGGGGTTTCACCCCACTGAACCTAAATAAACGGAATCGTATTGATAGCAGAACAACGCTCACGGACTGTGTTCGAGAATGGAAAGGACAAACATTGCACGGAAGGTTTCCTAAGTCACTCGAAGATGACACCATTGACGAACAATTGTCTCTGAAGTGGCTGACCGATGGACTCTTGTACCCAGAAACAGAAGGTTTCGCGATATCTATTCAAGATAGGGTAACAAGAACAAAAAACTATGAAAAGCACATACTGCATTTGGACGTAGTCGATAAGTGCAGGAAATGCGGTACTTTGGGGGAAACAATTGAGCACCTTATTGGCGGTTGCCCGGCCCTTGCTCCTAATGCATATTTAGGACGGCATAATCAGCTGGCAAAAATTATACATCAACAAATTGCAAAAAAATACTCGCTATTAGAAAATGCACCTCCTCCATATTATAAGTACTCGCCTTCTCCTGTACTTGAATCATCCGATACCATTCTTTACTGGGACAGACCAATCACTACTGATCGAACGGTTGATTATAACAGGCCGGATATTGTTCTAATCAACAAAAAGGACAAGAGCGCTTTTATAATTGACATCGCAGTGCCACTATCTCACAACATTAGAAAAACTGAGATAGAAAAATCCACAAAGTATGAAAATCTGGCATACGACTTGAAGAACCAGTGGAAACTGAGTAAGGTAGATGTAGTGCCCCTCGTTATATCCGCCGAAGGCCTGATAAGTAAGAGATTTTCAAAGAACCTCGAGAGCCTCGGGATCTCGAGATCGATTGCCATAGTGGGACAGCGTGCCGTGCTCTTGCAGACGTGTCACATTGTTCGTAAGATATTATGCTAGGGTGAGAGGAGCTGAATTGCTTTTTCATCTTGGCATTGGAATACCGGCTAGCATGAGCTGAGATTCTACAGTAAGGATGAGCAGAATAATAATAATAATTATAATAACAATAATAATAATAATAATAATAATAATTGTGATTCGTAGTCTCAATAGTGGAGAAAATTATAAGTATCTTGGTATGATGCAGTTGTTAGGAATATCTCATATAACAGCTAGGGAAATGATTATGAATAGAATCATAACTAGAGTTGAAGGAATATGTAAATCCTTGATCAGCGCCAGAAATAAAATATTGGCAATCAACACCTGGGCTTTGCCTGTGGCTGCTTATACGTTTGGTGTAATAAAGTGGTCTGACACCTCTCTGAAAGCATTTGATCAGAAAATAAGAACCAAATTATCAAAACATCGTATGCATCACCCAAGAAGTTCCATCGAGCGGCTGTATTTGTCTCGACATATGGGAGGAAGAGGCTAACAGAACGTAGAAGTAATGTGCCGTCAACAGGAGGATCGGCTAAGATCCTATTTTCTCAGCCAAAATAGTAATATTCATAGAGCTGCCTGTACACTGGATAGTAATTATAGTCTCCTCCGTCTAGCACAAGCAACTAATGAGGCAAGCCATATAACTTCCCAGGGACGTATTTCAGTTTGGAAAGGAAAGGAGCTCCATGGTCGCTTTGCAGCTCTCCTCGATTCTGAACACATTAATAAAAAATACTCTACAGAATGGCTCCGAACATCGGGACTTTATGGAGAGACAGAAGGTTTCCTATGTGCTATCCAAGATCAGGTCATAAGTACCAGGGCATATAAAAAACATATATTAGGACAAAATATCGATCCAAAATGTCGCTTATGTAAACAAGATTTAGAATCAATACAGCATATAGGCGGTGGGTGTCCTGCGTTGGCTCAAACAGACTATATGCAGAGGCATAACAACATTGCTAAGGTGATACATCAAGCATTATTGAAAAAATATGGTCTGTTGGACGTAGAGATACCTTATTATAAGTGGAAACCAGAACAGGTGTATATAAGTGAAACTGTAAAGATTTTGTGGGATACGGCAATGATTACTGATCGGACGGTGGAGGCTAATCGGCCCGATATTATTATAATCGACATAAAGGCTCGCAAAGGACTTATTATCGATGTGGCGGTACCGTTGGACCACAATTTCACCAAGACCATTGCCGAGAAAAAACGAAAATATCAACCGTTAGCTGTAGAACTAACAGACATGTACAAACTCAGAGATGTCGACATTATACCAGTAGTAATATCTACAAATGGGCTGATAACAAACGACTGGAAAATCGCCAAAGACAAGCTTGAATTACATGATAGACATATGGCAGTCATGCAAAAGGCTGCTTTACTGGGTACAGCAAATATAGTCAGAAAATTCTTAAGCTTGCATTGAGCCTCGGCTGAACCCTCTTGCTGAGTGCAAACATTGTAGTCTTGGGTTACAAACTCCGGCTACCGTGGATATGAATAAAATATAAGATGAACATAATAATAATAATAATAATAATAATATTGACATGAATAAATTGTTGAAAAAAAGTTGACATGAATAAATTGTTAAATCAATGAAAAAATTTACAAACATTGTGATGAAAACAATATTTTTGAAGAAGAGCAGAAAGGATGTATAAGAGCAAGTATGGGATGCAAGGAACAGCTAACGATCGATGCTGTAGTTCTCGAACAAGCGCGGAAAAGAAACGCAACCTAAACATCTGCTATATAGACTACAGGAAAGCCTTCGATAGTGTTCCACACGATTGGTTACTAGAAGTCCTGAAGATTTATAAAATAATCTCTTTATCGATCAACAATGCATTACAACTGCGAATATCGAGAGAGGAATTTTTCAGGGAGATTCCCTTTCTCCAGTTTGGTTTTGTCTAGCCCTAAACCCTATGTCTACATTACTGAACAACAGTAATATAGGATATAAACTAAACATGAGGAATCCACGAAAGCTCTCGCACCTACTATATATGGATGACCTTAAACTCTATGGAGAAACTAGAGAAAAACTAAACTCCTTAATAAAAATGGTCGAAGCATTTAGTAGGGATATCAAAATGTCATTCGGACTTGATAAATGCTCTACCATTAGCATTCAGAAAGGAATAGTCAACAATCAACATTCAACACACTGTAACATACAACAACTGGCACCAGAAGAATCCTATAAATATTTAGGTATACCTCAAAACGAGAAATTTAACCATAGCCAGTTAAAGAAAGACTTTTTTACTATGTACGAAAAGAGGCTTACAAAACGTTTAAATACCAAACTGAACAGTGGAAACCTGATTAGAGCGATCAATGGATGGGCAGTGCCAACTCTAACCTATTCCTTTGGTATTGTTAAATGGTCTGAAACAGACTTTGATGGACTGGATAGATTAACACGTCGAACATTGACAAAATTCCTATGTCTGCATCCAAATTCATCTCTAAAGCGACTGTACATTCCAAGAAAGTTGGGAGGCAGAGGCCTCGTGAACATTAAGAACCTTTGTCTGAACCAGGAGAGTAAGATGAGAGAACGCTTCATTAATTCAAGCGGCACGCTAATGAAGTTGGTTGCTAAGGAGGACCGGGGTTTCACCCCGTTGAACCTGGATAAATTGAATCGTGTTGATGGTAGAACAACACTTACGGATTGTATCCGTGAATGGAAACAACAGACACTGCATGGACGGTATCCAAAGTCACTCGAGGATGATACCATTGATGGACCATTGTCTCTAAAATGGCTGATCGATGGGCTGTTGTACCCAGAAACAGAAGGTTTTGCGACATCTATTCAAGATAAGGTAGTAAGAACACGGAACTATGAAAAGCATATACTACACATGGATGTTGTCGACCGATGTAGGAAGTGCGGTATAGTGGGGGAAATGATTGAACACCTTATCGGTGGATGTGCAGTTCTAGCCCCTAATGCTTATTTAGGAAGACATAATCAGTTGGCGAAAATTATACATCAGCAAATTGCATTAAAATATTCGCTATTAGATAACGCACCTGCTCCATATTATAAGTACTCACCTTCTCCCGTATTGGAATAATCTGATTCAATCCTATACTGGGACAGACCAATCACAACAGATCGAACGGTCGATTATAATAGACCAGACATTGTTCTAATTAGTAAAAAGGAGAAAAGGGCTTTTATAATTGACATCGCAGTGCCACTCTCTCATAATATCAGGAAAACCGAGTTGGAGAAAACCACTAAGTATGAAAACTTTGCGTACGATTTGAAAAACCAGTGGAAACTGCATAAGGTAGAGATAGTGCCTTTCGTTATATCCGCCGAAGGCCTAATAAGTAAGAACTTTTCAAAAAATTTGAAGAACCTTGGTATCTCAAAATCCATTGCCATAGTGGGACAACGTGCAATACTCTTGCAGACATGCCACATTGTTCGTAAAATTTTATGCTAAGTGAGAGGAGTTGAATTGCTTTCTCATTTTGGCATTGTAATATAGACCAGCTTAGGCTGAGATGCTCAGTTCAATACGAGGATAATAATAATAAGGATCAATAATAATAAGGAATAATGAGGATCGGGGTTTCACCCCACTGAAAGCATGAACTGAAACTGAAGCATGAAGCATGAGCTGAGATTCTACAATAAGGATGAGCATAATAATAATAATAATAAACAACAGGACATTTTACCCATGCCAGAAGTAAATATAACAACTGAGGATATTCGAAAAGCAGTCATATCCACACATAAGGTCCAAAATTATTGGTTAAAAACATTTACTTCGACCTACGCACAGTTAGCTAAAATCTTCAATATATTACTTTCAAATCCCGAACAAGTCCCACACTTTCTCACACAAGGCATTACATATCTTTACCATTTCTCATCTGCTATACGTCGATAATTTGAAATTATATGCAAATATAACTCACCAACTTAAATGCTTAATAGAAACAACACAAGATTTTACAAAAGATATGAAAATGATATTTGGTATAGATAAATGTAAAATAAACAGTATTATCAGAGGGAAACACATGTCACAAGAACCATATACAATAGAATCCAATCAAACAATACAAAATATGGAACCCAATGAAACATATAAATATCTCGGCTACCAACAAAAACAAAACAGAGCACAAAAAATAAAACAAAATTTAAAGCAACAGTATATATCACGCTTGGAAAAGATATTAAAAACAGAACTTTCAGGTCGAAATAAAGTAAAAGCCATAAATACATATGCTATACCGATACTAACATACTCATTCGGTATAATAAACTGGAGTAATACAGACATTAATGCACTTAATATACTAACACGATCAAAATGTAATAATTTCAACCAAAGGACTGCATTATCTCATCAATCACCAAGAAAATGCAATGGAAACAGAAAGCATTACATAGAAGACATCCAAATTATCTAACCCAACCACATACAGACACACTAGCTTAGAACGCATGGCTAACACATGGTAATATCTTTGGAGAAACAGAAGGATGTATAACTGCAATACAAGATCAAACTATCAGCACGCGTAATTACCTTAAATACATTATCAAGGATAAAACAGTGAATACAGATGAATGCAGATTATGCCAAGAACAACCCGAAACAATCGACCACATCACAGGAGGTTGCAGGATATTGGCTCCAAATGACTATACATACAGACACAACAATGTTGCAAAAATCATACATCCACATTTAGCACTCAAATATGACCTTCAACAGCAATATACACCGAATTATAAATACATACCCTCAAGCATTTTAGAAAACGAAACAACAAAACTATACCGTGAAATGGGGTGACTTTGCCCAATTCTGAATTTTAAACCATTCTTGTTTCATAAAATGTTGTATTTTCTGGAAATCGTATGATCTATGCTACAAGTGGCAATAAGGACAATACAACAATAATGTTGTTTTTTTGCTCATTAAAAAAATAATGTAAAAAAAAATAAACAACTGGGTGGGCAAAGTTAGTTGCATATATGGGGTGTCTTTGCCCACCCTCTTATTTTATTGATAAAGCAAAGCCACCCCATTTAAAAGCGCAATTACGCAAAACACATTTTGAAAAATATATATATATCAACCAATTTTGTTGGTTACAAAGAATTATATAGGCAGTTTAACATATTTATTTATAAAAAATACAAATTTATTCAACTAGGTAACTCATTATCACTTGTAAGGTAAAAAACACTTTTTTTTGTTACTTGAACATGGTAACATAACATAAGTAAGCAATTAACTTATTTTAAGTTGTAAGATATAAGACATCTTTTTGCTTAATTTACATAGATCGTTAAGTCAACCCCAAAAATAATTCTTCCACGACGGCAGCTTACAGGTGTAGGAAGAACACCAACGATTTGCTTCAAGTTTACATCAGAAATGTCGGGTTCGTTAGGAAAGACGAAAACTTTTTTGTCTTTTGTGCGAAGGCAACTAACTGAAAATTCGTCGCTGCTTTCAAGCTTACACTGTGTGGATTTTTCATTTTGTAATCTGTTAAAATGGTTCTCCAAATTCTTTTGATAGGAGCGAAACAAGCCACATCTAAGGGCTGGCAAAGATGGGTGGCATTCGCAGGCAGAAATACAAATTTTATATCTAGCTCTTCACAACGCTGTATAACTTTTGTGCTAAGGTGGGAACTCAGATTATCCCCAATAAAACATTTAGAACTTTCCAATTTTCTTGCCCACGGGACAATAATTTGTAAGAACCATTCCTCAAAATTTGGCCCATCAAACAACCCTGACGTGGTTCTCCCGTACGTTGTCACTGGGGCCGGTTTCAATCCATGTTCTCCATAAGTGCTCCGCCTTATATACGACGTAAACAGGTAGCACTTCTCCAATAGCAGACACCGCAAACATTACTGATATGCAGCCTTTAGTGGAGTTGATGTTCCTTTCAGGGTACTTAACATCTCTTCTAAAGACCATCTTCTTCGATCCGGGATCATCCGAGAGGTTGGTTTCATCAAAGTTATTATTGGTTTCATCAAAAATATTTTCTAAAGACCTCTCCAGATGATCAAAATAAGATGATATATGTCCTCTTCCAACCGCTGCTCTTGCTCTTTTTACATTCTGGCATTTCCTAACGGTGAGTTCGTCTAGATGTCGGTTTAAAAAATTCCTATACCGCATATCCCCAGGAAGATTATCTTTAAATTGTTGTACAACACGTCCTGGGGTACCAAGATATTCGTTTAAAATTAATCTGATATCAAAGGAATCCAGCGGCATACCCCAATCTGCGCACGTTAAGATCTGATGCAAAATAGTTTTTTCTTCTTCTATCGAAAATATCGTTTGTCCACCAAATTTTTTTGAATGTCGCTGTGCTATCTTATTGTCCAGTGTTTTCCTAGGAATTTTGTATTGAAGCGAAGCCTGCCTTGCTGACATTTTACCTTTCTGTATGTCTGCAACTGCTTGAGCGAGCACATCGTCAGAATAATTCCGGTACTGGCGTACTCCTAATTTCTTCTTATAAATCCTGGGTATCTTTCTGAAACAAAATGTCTAGCTTTAATGCATTTTACAAATGCGAACAATTGGTCGGGCAAAGCTACTATTTGTAATCAACGCGTTCTGTTGACGGGGGGTGACTTTGCCCGTCACATGTTTAACCTCAAAAATTGTTTTTTTCAGATATATTATATACCATCATTATCCTAAATAGTATAATGAACTTTTAAACTTTTACTAAGTACTTACCTCAGTATATCGTAGTTAACTGTTGGAGCCAAGTGGAAGTTTGAAACACACAAAATAGGCGTAAAAAATAGGCTTGGCTTAAAGACACTGTAATTGCCACTTGCAACTGACGACAAGCGCTCAGGCGACGTTAGAGACGCGGTATACCCCCCACAATAATTTCCAAGTGACACATACCACGTTGCGTTCAAGTAGTGGCTACGGATACATTTAACGTATTTTCGGGCGTAATAGGGCAAAGTCGCCCCAAAAGGCAAAGTCACCCCATTTCACGGTACTGGAATAGAGAAATTATCACAGACAAAGAAACAAAACATAATAAACCTGACCTCGTAATTATACATAAGAGAAACAAAACAAAATACCTAATCGAAATATCGGGCTCTAACACAGCCAACCTCCAAAAGAAACATGCAGAAAAAAATAGAGAAATACCTTCAACTGGCTGAAGGGATCAAGCAAATGTGCCACCAGGACAAAGTGTTTATAATACCCATAACTATCTCCACCACTGGTGTTATACCAAAGTCACTTCATAGTTCATTTCAACAGCTGAACACGCCTCCAACCATATATATACAAATGCATAAATCGATAGTCATAGATACATGTTCAACAACTCGCAAATTTCTAAATATTAAATAGAAAACGAAATGCTTGATTATATCCGCATTCCGTAAAAGAAAAACCAGGCATAGTCCTGAGCAAGATATATATATATATATATATATATATATATATATATATATATATATATATATATATATATATATATATATACATATATATATATATATATATATATATATATATATATATATATATATATATATATATATATATATATATATATATATATATATATATATATATATATATATATATATATATATATATGGACACGTACTCTACACTCGAGGTACGGAAAATGGCCGATGTGGCGGAATTGGATTCCTCATCAATCGAAAGCTGAAGGACAGTGTGGTAAAATTTGAAAGTACATCCGACCGATTAGCCCAATGCGTCATTCAGCTGAATAAAAAGTTTAGGCTTCAAATCGTCCAAGCTTATTCACCAACTATAAGCCATAAAGATGAGGAAATTGAGGAATTTTATGATGATGTGGCCCAGCTTTTATACAAGGAAAAATGTAGGTACAAAATCCTGATGGGTGATTTTAATGCCAGAATTGGAACAACAAGAACAGACGAAAATGCAACTGGCCCATATGGAACTGGTGAGCGAGACAATAGAGGTGACAGATTAGTTGATTTTGCTGAAGGACAAGAACTATATATTATGAATTCATTCTATAAGAAAAATATCAGCAGAAAATGGACATGGAAAAGTCCATCTGTTATTATATATATATATATATATATATATATATATATATATATATATATATATATATATATATATATATATATATATATATATATATATATGGACACGTACTCTACACTCGAGGTACGGAAAATGGCCGATGTGGCGGAATTGGATTCCTCATCAATCGAAAGCTGAAGGACAGTGTGGTAAAATTTGAAAGTACATCCGACCGATTAGCCCAATGCGTCATTCAGCTGAATAAAAAGTTTAGGCTTCAAATCGTCCAAGCTTATTCACCAACTATAAGCCATAAAGATGAGGAAATTGAGGAATTTTATGATGATGTGGCCCAGCTTTTATACAAGGAAAAATGTAGGTACAAAATCCTGATGGGTGATTTTAATGCCAGAATTGGAACAACAAGAACAGACGAAAATGCAACTGGCCCATATGGAACTGGTGAGCGAGACAATAGAGGTGACAGATTAGTTGATTTTGCTGAAGGACAAGAACAATATATTATGAATTCATTCTATAAGAAAAATATCAGCAGAAAATGGACATGGAAAAGTCCATCTGGGCCCACAAGCGAAATTGACTACATCATGACCAACGATAAAACAATATTTACCAATTGTACTGTCCTTAACAATTTTAATGTTGGAAGTGACCACCGAATGGTACGAGCAAGGGTTCGGATTGACTGTCGAAAAGAGCGCGAAAGAATGGTAAGATCAAAGAAGGGCAAGGTGGATTCTGGAAAACTGCTGGAGAGAGGAAGCGATTTTGAGATTGCTTTGTCAAACCGGTTTGCTGCGTTACAAGATCCAGAGGAGGTGGAAATATCAGTTCAATATGAAGAAATCGCAAACAATGTACTTCAAACGGCTGCTTCAATAGCACCAGAGGAAAAATGTCTCAAACAAACAAAAATCTCCAGTGAGACCATTGATTTAATGAAGAATCGGCGAGCAATGAGAAATGCAGGTAGTCCTTTTGGCAGGGTCGAGTACACTGAGCTCTGCAAAACTATAAGAAAACGTATCAGAGAGGACACGCGCCGATTCAATATGCAGCTAGTGCAAAAAACCCTGGAAGAAAACAAAGGAATTAACAAAGCTAAACAGAAGCTGAGAAACAAAAGAACGCAAATATATGCTTTAAAGCGTGAGGATGGCACAGTGTGCAGGACGCGTACCCAAATGTTAGAGATTGTCAGAAGGTTTTATTCCCAGTTATATGAAGATCAGAGCCAGTCAGGGACAGCAATACCCACGGAAGAACAATATATAATGCCAGATATCCTAGTGGAGGAAGTAACAAATGCTATAGAATTGATGAAGAACGGCAAGGCTCCAGGAAAGGATAGTGTAACTGTCGAAATGCTAAAAGCTGGTGGTCGGACGTTACATAAAACACTGGCAAAATTATATTCAAAATGCCTCAAAGAACAAAAAGTACCTGACTTATGGAAAAATGCAGAAGTGATCATTTTACATAAAAAGGGAGCACAGGAAGATTTAAAGAACTACCGTCTAATAAGCCTTCTATCAGTAATGTACAAAGTTTTTACTACCATAATTTCTAAAAGAATATTAAAACAACTGAATGACGCACAACCAAGAGAACAAGCAGGATTCAGAAGTGGATTCAGTACAATGGATCACATCCAGGTTGTACAGCAGGTCATAGAAAGGCACAACGAATACACCATGCCACTGTGTTTGGCTTTTATCGACTACGAAAAAGCATTTGATTCCATCTCAAAGCATGCGATAATGGATGCACTGCTTAGCCAAGGTGTAGAGAGAGCCTATGTAAACCTGTTAGAATCGATATATGATGGAGCTACAGCCGCAATTCACCTTGATGATCTTGAAGTGGGAATTAATATAGAACGAGGTGTACGGCAGGGTGACACAATATCGCCTATTCTTTTCTCGGCTGGCCTTGAAGAAGTATTCCGTAAACTGGATTGGGAACAGGATGGTGTAAAGATCAATGGTGCAAACTTAAACCATCTTAGATTTGCAGATGATATTATTCTCATTTCACAAGACCCAGAGGAGCTGCAAAGACGCATACAAGAACTGCAAAGGGCTGGCGAACCATTTGGCTTGAAAATAAACCTGAAAAAGAGTCAGGTTATGTTCAATAACTTCGCTCACGACAGAAGAATTTCAGTTCTAGGAAGGGATTTAGAGATTGTGGACAGCTTTATATATCTTGGGCAGAGGATTTCCATGGAGGGGAATACCGCCCGGGAGGTGGAACGGCGTGTTAAATGTGGCTGGCAGCATTTGGTAGGCTCAACATAGTGTTTAAGAGCAGACTCCCACTTTGCCTGAAAAGAAAAGTATTCGATCAGTGCGTTCTACCCGTTATGACATACGGAAGTGAAACCTGGACACTCACATCGCAATCAATTCAAAAACTTCGGGTGGCACAGAGGGAAATGGAAAGATGTATGCTTGGCATTACAAGACGAGACAGAAAGTCCTGCGCATGGATCAGGGAACAAACAAAAGTCTGTGACATCATTGGAATAGTAAAACAGTTGAAATGGAGATGGGCAGGCCATATAGCGAGGCGATGGGACGACAGATGGACCAAGGCAATCCTGGAGTGGATACCGTTTGATCGCAAACGTCCGCGAAGAAGACCGAAAGCACGATGGATTGATGACATCGTTAAGTATATTGGACCCGAGTGGCAGAGGAAAGCCCAGGACCGTGAAGGTTGGAAGCATGCTGAAGAGGCCTTCATCCTGCAGTGGATCGATGCGGGCTGATGATGATTTTGTTATTTCTTTTTTGTTATTACTTTATTTGTTAGTTCTGCACTATATTTTTGGACTGTTGGAGCCAAGTGGAAGTTTGAAACACACAAAATAGGCGTAAAAAATAGGCTTGGCTTAAAGACACTGTAATTGCCACTTGCAACTGACGACAAGCGCGTTGACAAACTTTTGGACAAACAAGTTGATCTTGAGTCAAAATGTACACCGAACATATTGGCTTCCATTTCCATTTTCCATGGTACTTCTTCGCCATCCATTTCTATATTGGTCAGAGGTGTCAATTTTGATTTTTGTTATTATCATATTAGTTACTTTCTTAGTATATTATTTTTCGTTTTTTTTATCTCTCATACAATATAAAAATAAAGCAATTCTTCCTTACAAATGATTTATTGAATATATACAATAACGCAATAACAACAATGTAATATTCGTATTCAAACAACACCTTTCCTTATCCTAAAAAGTCTCATATTTTTTTATAATTAAAAACTTCGAAAATAACATATTCAGTTTTTTTTTTAATCCATATACGTTGTCTAAATTTAGATTAAACACCTGATGATTGATCTAACACTATACCATCTAATCAAAAAGACAAATCTTTAACTCTTGCTTTTCAGTTTGCCACTTTGGTCGTCGAATTCTTTATCAGAAATGTTTAACATCAAACTGTTTCCTTTCAAATAAACCCTATTTTGAGAATGAACATTTTTAATATTTTTCGAATACCTGAAATTTCGGTCTTTTATAGTGCCTTTCTTGCCCTCGTTTGCATCTCTTCAGGATTCTAATCCAATAGTCTTCTTAGTTCT
This sequence comes from Cosmopolites sordidus, assembly GCA_031761425.1. Classification (NCBI taxonomy): domain Eukaryota; kingdom Metazoa; phylum Arthropoda; class Insecta; order Coleoptera; family Curculionidae; genus Cosmopolites; species Cosmopolites sordidus. Next base: position 49,980 of record JARFXV010000746.1, on the reverse strand, counting down.
TCGGCTTGGTGGCTTTGGGTTACTGTTATCGCCCTTTCTGCTTTCTGCTTCATGAAAATTTGCAAGGTACCTATTTTAAAACCCTACGTATTATTCGATTTGTTTCATAGGGTGGTGGCATTGACTGCCAACCTGACGTTAGAAATTAGTCTTTTTATGTGTTTTTGCAGCATAGTTCCATGTAGTTGTAGCTTAACTGCAGCGTTGCTTTATTTGTTAGTTCTGCAGTATGTTTTTGGACAAGTATGTTTTAGATCTAGAGTCCAAAGTCCAATTGAAAGTTTATTAAACTTCCCCTTTTTCTGGTACATAATTCCACATATTAAAAATTATGGTAAACGATCTAGCTTTTGATAGTGTATGTTTACCATCCGAAACCTCATAGACGTTATTAGGCTATACTATATATATTAGGCTTAGCAAAATTGATATTATTAACCGAAACATCTATTTTCCAGTCCATACTCCATTCAGCGATTAGATTTATATGGTGTTGCAGCCTATCCAATATTATATTTGTACTTGTGTAACTAGTTATCACTGTAGTGTCTTCTACAATACTGACATATTTGTGTCAGTATTATGGAGCATCTCAGGATCTCAAACGTGTAGATCGTGTACAAGAGAAGTCCAAGTAGTGATCTTTGCGATCATTCCCGCTTTCAAGTTCCTAGGTACAGATATGGTTTTGTCCTCCTTAACTCTAAATGTTCTGTTTTAGCATAACTCCATATTATCTTGCATATTTTTGTTGAATATCTGGCTTTGTTCATTTTAAAAATAAGTCCTTCATGCCAGACTGTCAAATGCTCAAATGCTCTGATTATGTCCAGCATTACCACTGCCGTTGTTTCTCTCTGTTGTAAGCCTTCGGTGGTAGTTTTACTATTTGTTGTTCCGCTGAATCCTCCTTTCTGAAACCATAATGCTCTGGCGAAATTATATTCGGTCGGTTTGGTTAGGTCTAGTCATTTTGCTATTATAAATTTTACCACTTTCCCTACTACACGGAGGATGCTGATGGAACGATAATTTTTCGAATACTTCCTGCCTTTGCCGGGCTTATTGAAGATGATTACCTTGGCGGCGTGTTTCCGCATTTCTAGGTAGTGTCCTGTTTTCATGGTTGCATTAATGACATTTGTCAGGGCTGCTACTCTTTTTCTGGGAAGTGTCTTGAGAATCAGGTGCGTGATTCCATCGCTGTCAGGTGCGTTTCTGATTTTTAATTTTTTGATAATCATGGTTACCTCTGCGAGTGCGACTAGGTCGTCAATTTGTAGTTTTGGTGGTTCTTTCTCTAATTATTCTATATTGACTTCCACTTCGTTAATGCCCTCATCAGAATACTCATTACGTCATTCCCCCTCTCGAGTGCGCTTGCAAATCTTCCAGTTTTTCTCGCTTTGTTTGCCCCATGAAGTAGAAAAATTTGCGTTTTTCATCGCCTATGTTTAATTTCTCTAATCTCTTATGGCGTCTTTCATCATTTGTGTATTTCAACCTTTTTTTTAATCACATTTGCACTACAAAAATATAAACCGTAAATAAATCTTTTTTTACATAAATCTTTCAGTTTGCATACCTCTGTTGTCCGTTTCGATATTACTGAACTGTTACTTCCAGTAACTGAAACTGGAACTTAAGAATTTTTCCCATTTTTTCCAAAATAATAAAACTTTAAAACTTAAAATTGTAACGATAAAATACACTTTTTCCAAACAGCTATTTAAAAAAAGAACTTGGTCACAAATCAAACTAGTTGAAAAACAATACCGTGAAGTGTATTCATTATTGGTATATTGCACACTAAAAAATTCTCCAATCACTTGGTTTTGAAATAGAAGACTAGGACTCTCTGTTATAACTTAATTAAATGCAAGTTTTTCTTGTAAAATAAAAAAAAATCGATTAAGATAAAAAAAATACTTTAATATATGTCAACACTAACAGATCAAGTAATTAACTAACTTAATGTAAATGAAATGCCCGTAAACTTCGATTTTTAACAATTCCGTCACACATTATCAATTTATTTGAAATTCTTTGGCGAGATTCTTTCTGCTGCAAAGTGGGATAAGGTCAAAATCGAAACGTTATCTCTTTTATTACTCAACATTGCATCAAAGTCGCTAGGTCCATCAAAACCTACAAAAACGAAAAATAATATTACTCATTTATTATCATATTAGTTAATTCCTTAGTATTATTTTTCGTTTTTTTTATCACTCACATAATATAAAAATAAAGCAATTCTTCATTACAAATGATTTATTGAATATATACAATAAGGCAATAACAATAATGTAATATTCGTATTCAGACAACACCTTTCCATTATCTTAAAAAGTCTCATATTTTCTTATAATTAAAAACCTAGAAAATAACACAACTTTCGGTTTTTTAATCCATATAAGTTGTCTAAATTTAGATTAAACACCTGATGATTGGTCTACACTGTACCAACTAATCAAAAAGACAAATCTTTAACTCTTACTTTTCAGTTTCTCACTTTGGTCGTCGAATTCTTTATCAGAAATGTTTAACATCAAACTGTTTCCATTCAAGTAAACCCTATTTTGTGAATTGGCAATCTATGATGTAAAAATAAATTATTAAATGCAACACACATCTAATTATGATACTCACTGTTCTGGAGATGTTTTGGGCAGCTCTGATCTTTCTCAGTTTAAGATAACCAGGATTCTGGGAAATTGCCTCACCTAAGTAAGTTAATATTAAGGAAAATACACTACTAACTGAACTGTTAAGATATTTCACACTAAACCAGCTACAATTTCCATCAAGGATTAATGCTGAGATATTAAATCAAAAACTGAGTGAATACCTTCAATTAGATCATCAATTGAATTAATTTGAGTATTCCCAACATAACAACAGTTAAAATTTAGAGATTTACCACTAAACATAAACTTACTTGTTATAAATTTCTTGATGCACTTTCGCTAAACATGTTAGTATCATCAGAAGATAATTCAATCCACCTACTGAATCATCTCCTAATGATACTAACATGTGTCACAAAATTTATTAATAATTCAATTAATTTAGTGTTTAGTGGTAAATATCTCTGAAGTGTAGCATTTCATACCAAAGATTCTAATAGTAGAATTAATATCATCAGTTATAAATACAGCAAAAAAGGATATCATTTTGGCAGCTTCAGCTTCACCTTCAGCTTGAACAATCTTCTGTTGTTTCTCCTGTTTGGCCCTTTCAACCACAAAAGCTGCTCTCTGAGCTTCTTGGTGGGCAACCTGTTTGGCTTCAACAGCAGCTGTATATTCCTTTCCAAAAGATAATTCAGTAATGGAAACATCATCTAAAATTATGTTGAAATCTTGTGCCCTTTCGACTAATTCGCGACGGACCAGCAGTGAAACTTGTTGTCTTTGAGTGATTAGTTGAGCGGCATTAAATTTAGCAACAACAGATTTGAGAACTTCATTACATATAGAAGGAAGAACCTTTTCATCATAATCTAAACCCAGTTGCCGGTATACAGTTGGCAATTGACTGGCATTTGGTCTTGATAGTACCCTAAGAGAAATATTAACCATCTGAAGGTCTTTTGAACCAGTTGGAGAAGAAATTTTTCTAGGTCTGGATCTGACAGAAAGAAATAAATGCATAGTATTTACTATCTAAATATCATCATGAAGATTACCTAATATCAAAAATAACAGGATACTGGAACCAAGGAACACGAAAATGCAATCCTTCAGTGTAAATTTCTTTTTGTACACCACCTATCCTATTAAACATAATTGCTCGATGACCACCCTCCACTGAATAAAAAAAAAATAGTTAATATGAATTTTATATAAACAATTTGAAATAAAATATTGGATATGAAAACATAATAATTATATTCACCCAACATTTCGAAAAGTTTTTAATACATCACAAATTACTATGGAAAGAAAACCTTGATCAAATTTATCTACTAAATTATATATTAGAAACATTATCTTCAATAAAGTTAGAATGTTCAAAACATAAATTCAAAAGGTATCAAAAAACATAAGAGTTTGTAATATATATATATTACTCTACTTTTAAATTGTAAAACCATCAAGAATTATATTTTCATTACAAATTTATATTATTCTATAAATATATGTACAAAGAAATTTTACAATATATTTTCTATTAAATTATACAAATAGGTTAAGTTCGGTATACAACCATAATTATTAAGCAATAACAAGTTATCATTTTAAAGTAAATATATATTTTTTTCTATTTCTAATATGCTAAAATTCCTCATTAAAATTCGAATTACCTGTATACATGGATTGTGAAACTCCATAAGCCGCAACACCACCAATAGCTAACAATTTAACACCCAAACCTAAACCTGGTGGACCTCCTTTTCCAAATTTGCCGGCCAAATCATTTAATTTACTTTGGGCCATTTTTGAAATTATTCTAGATGATAATTCTACTTGGAGAAAGCTAAATACAAAGTATAAAACACACGAGGTTCAACAGAATTGTCAATATTACCATTAGTGTTTTTTATGAAACAGTGATGCCAAAACACCATTTGTATATTCCAATAAGATAAAATAACTTATTCAATATTCTAATAAAAATTTCAAATCAATAAATGAAAACAATAAAAGTCCTTTCTAATAGTCTATTATCTGGATAGTTCCTTAATAACAGTTCCCAAAAATAAACCTCTGTTAACTAAAAAATTAATTTCAAAAATTCAAAAAGTAGGATTTTAAAATATCAATTAGGGATGGAATCAGTTATGACAACCTTAGAAAATGTATCAATTTTTAGTCTGTTGGCAACATTGCATGTATATTTCCAATTTAATAATATGATTGGTACTATTTGTCATTAATTTTTATGAGTCTTTTGGCTGTTCAATTTGTGAAATGGGGTAAATTTAATTTTTTGATAAACTATTAACTAAACGAATTGTCTTATAATTTCTTTTGTTGCAGAGTTGAATTGGAGAAAAGGCATTCTTTATACATACGGTTACCAGTAAAAATTATAGATAAGCTACAAATTTCAAGTCTTCATCCAAACATTGCGGCAATTCATTTACCTAGACAGGTAAATAATCTAACTTTATCGTAGTACTAAGTAATTAACCACCAGTTTTATATTTTTTAGAAATCCCGTCGTTGGTGTACTGTCGATTTTGAAAATCAGTCAAAATTGGAGGAAACCTGTAAAGAATTGAAAAAGGTTAGAATTGAAGGAAAACGTATAATTGTTAAACCCCTGAAATTTAAAAACAGGCAGTTAAAGAACGAACAGGCTTCATAAAATAGAAATCACCATTAAATAGAAATGTTGGATTTTATAAAAAATCCTTTTCCTGAAGAATATGAAGATGCTGATGATACATTGGACCATGATATGGAATTTGGACCTGAAGATTTCTTCTCCATTTTTGATGTAAAGCAGTCTCCTCTACATGTGTCTGGTTAATCTATGTAAACTTTATTTTATGTTTGTAGGGATTCATACTTTCACATGATAATGAAGAAAATCATAGCGATATTGAATTAATAATGTCAGATGATGCAGAAGATCATATCAGTGAGGTAGGTGTAACACTTTGTAAAATTAGTTTATACAATTTTTATACATATATAATAACTTAACTTTTTAAATTAAAAAAAATAGTTGTTTTGCCAAATTTATTTCCTTTTTATTCAAAATACACTGCTGGGCACATTCAAGCAATGCTAACATATATTTTTCTATGCCGTTTGCGGAATCGCCACAATTATCCTCGTCACGGCTTCCTGGACTTGTGTAATATTGTAATAAAATGTTCGTTTTATGGCCAGTTTGAGTTTCAGGAACAGCAAATAGTCACATGGAGATAAATCAGGTAAACACAGAGGATATTGAAGCACACAGATTTGTTTTTCGCCCGTTTTCGAGCAAATTCTTGGTTATCATTTTACAGTCTAATTCGCATGGTAGGCGATTATTTCACGTACTTTTTCCACCAGCTTATCGTGACTTTTGTTTTTTTGACAGACCTGACTGGGTCTCCTTCCAAATTCTCAGGACTGTCATAGAATCGCTTATACCACTTGAATACACGCGTACAGGATAAGCAATCATTACCACAAAGTTTTTTCATCAATTCAAGTGTTCCTGTAAAAATTTTACCGAGCTTGAAACAACATTTAATATTAGCTTTTTGTTCCATCATGTTTTTGTGATCAGGTGGCAAAAGGTACTGTCACTAAGCGCTATAACTTAACAATCCGTTGATCGATTCTAATGATGACAGTCTCGTGTTATACAGGAGATATACAGCTTTCAGATGATATATTGTTTCAATAGATGTCGTTAATAGTTTTCTTTAAATTTAAAAAGTTTAATTATTATAGTGTATAAGTATAACTATATAGTGTATAAGTATAACTATATAGTGTATACAATAGTACCTTAAATAATTATTAATTCTTCTAGGATTCATCTGTAACGACAGAAAATTATGAGTTGGATTATGAAGCAGATGATACTGATGAATGGGGTATACAAGATAATGATAGTTTCAACCTGGAATTTGATGATGATGATGATAATGATGTTTTTGGTAATAGATAAAGTAAATATTTAAAGATATTTTTTTCCTATCTCAAACAATTATAGATAACCCAACAGTCCCAATCACGATACCCCTAGTAAATGAAGAGTATGATGAACTGGTTAATGCTACATCATATCCAGAGGAAACAGAGGAAATTGATTGGTTTACTGATTCAGAAACTTAATTTAAACTGCTGTCTGATGCCGTTGGTCCTTGTTAAAAATATATCACAGTATATTTAATATTAACATAATTATATTGTTCAGTACTGTTTTGCAGTTGAAAAATTGCAAGGTTGTTAATACATAGTTTTATAGGTTTCCATGGTTATATAAGTAAATATTTTCTAGTAAAAATATGTTTTTCATTCAATTTTTTTATTGGAACCTTTGGTGTGAAACACTAAACCCAAACAGATTTACCACTACAAACCAAAAGACAAATGATGTTTGTCATTTTCAATCTGTCCTGACAGGTAAAACTTTTGACGCAAGTGTTTGTTTTAGATAAGTTTTATAGTAAGGAACATCAATTTTCTGCCAGTGTCATTTATCAGGGACATATGTGTTTTTCGCGCTATATTCTTTTACGTTATTCCTATAGATCATTGATATTGACATTAAAGCGAGCAGCCATACTCTTCACCCGACCAATAGCGTCTCGTCATTTTGCCCGCCACGTGTCATGAGCGCTCGCCGGAGAAAAGATGAGTTTTAATTGTGGTTTTTGTTAGTAATTTTGGTGTTTAATGAAAATAATCTTATTTATTTATATCTATAAAGGCTGAAACTCTTTTGTATCTGACAACATTATTTTTGGGTTTCTTGTAAAAGCGAAGTAGTTTAGATAATTCAAACATCGCTGTCAATTATATTGGATATTGGGCTGAACCCAATTCCGATATCAAGGACTGGTGATCCTGGTGGATGCTGGTGATCCGGAATACGTTCCACCAGATGGACATCTTGCTGCAAGCGATTCAGAATCGATTGATTCAGATCAATGTTATGAAACCGAGTCCGAAACTGAATACCTGAAGGTAACCTGCAAGAGTCAACTACTTACATTCGACGTCACCTTGTAGCCGCACAAGCCAGAGGCAGAGGAACGCGAGGTCGAGGAAGAGGCTGGGATAGAGGACGAGGTCGTGGAAGAGGCCGGGCCAGCGCTAGCGGTCGGAGACGAGGTCGAGGGATCCCATCCGTTCCACCCATCCCTTCAATTGGAGGGCATATATTTCGCCTCTTGATGTTCCAAACTCTTCAGGGTACCGACATATGTTCTCTTGTCAAGAATAGCGAGACCCTATCCACAGTCAACAACCCATACTTTCGCCAACCTCGCATCGGATCCAAAAGTGGGGCCCGTCCCCAGTCAAGCAATCAGTAAAATGCTTATTAAGGCGGAGACGCAGGTGTGTGTTGTGTGTTCCACATGAGATTGTGGAACCCAGCAGTTGGGTGTATAATTACACTCAGTACTGTCATCTTATTGGACACAGTCCAAAGAATTCTAACAATGCATATATACGCCATCCGATGGGAGGTCGGCGAAAGTATGGATTGTTGACTGTGGATAGGGTATCCCTATTCTTGACGAGAGAGTATATGTCGGTACCCTGAAAAGCCTGGAACATCAAGAGACGAGACATGGGCCCGTCCCCAGTCACTTGACTGTCTGTGGGTGTGTTTTTATATTTATATCACCATCATCATCAGCCCGTGTCGATCCACTGCAGGATGAAGGCCTCTTCAGCATGTTTCCAACTTTCACGGTCCTGGGCTTTCCTCTGCCACTCTGGTAAAATACACTTAACAATGTCATCAATGCATCGTGCTTTCGGTCTTATTTGCGGACGTTTGCGATCAAGCTGTATCCACTCCAGGATTGCCTTAGTCCATCTGTCATCCCATCGCCTCGCTATATGGCCTGCCCATCTCGATTTCAATCGCTTTACTCTTCCAATGATGTCACAGACTTTCGTTTGTTTCGTGATCTATGCGCAGGACTTTCTGTCTCGGCTTGTAATACCAAGCATACATCTTTCAATTCCCCTCTGTGCTACCCGAAGTTTTTGAATTGATTGGGATATGAGTGTCCAGGTTTCACTTCCGTATGTCATAACGGGTAGAACGCACTGATCGAAGACTTTTCTTTTCAGGCAAAGTGGGAGTCTGCTCTTAAACTCAATGTTGAGCCTGCCAAATGCCTGCCAGCCGCATTTAACACGCCGTTGCACTTCCCGGGTGGGATTCCCCTCCATTGAAATCCTCAGTCCAAGATATATAAAGCTGTCCACAATCTCCAAATCCCTTCCCAAAACTGAAATTCTTCTGCCCTGAGCGAAGTTATTGAACATAACCTGACTCTTTTTCAGGTTTATTTTCAAGCCAAATGGTTCTCCGGCCCTTTGCAGTTCTTGTATGCGTCTTTGCAGCTCCTCTGGGTCTTGTGAAAGGAGAACGATACCATCTGCAAATCTAAGATGGTTCAAGTTTGCACCATTGATCTTTACACCATCCTGTTCCCAATCCAATGTACGAAATACTTCTTCAAGGCCAGCCGAGAAAAGAATAGGCGATATTGCGTCACCCTGCCGTACACCTCGTTCTATATTAATTCCTACTTCAAGATCATCAAGGTGAATTGTGGCTGTAGCTCCATCATATATCGATCCTAATAGATTTACATATGCTTTATCTACCCCTTGGCTAAGTAGTGCAGCCATTATTGCATGCTTTGAGACGGAGTCAAATGCTTTTTCGTAGTCGATAAAAGCCAAGCACAGTGGCATGGTGTATTCGTTGTACCTTTCTATGGCCTGCTGTACAATCTGGATGTGATCCATTGTACTGAATCCACTTCTGAATCCTGCTTGTTCTCTTGGTTGTGCGTCATTCAGTTGTTTTAATATTCTTTTAGAAATTATGGTAGTAAAAACTTTGTACATTACTGATAGAAGGCTTATTAGACGGTAGTTCTTTAAATCTTCCTGTGCTCCCTTTTTATGTAAAATGATCACTTCTGCATTTTTCCATAAGTCAGGTACTTTTTGTTTTTTGAGGCATTTTGAATATAATTTTGCCAGTGTTTTATGTAACGTCCGACCACCAGCTTTTAGCATTTCGACAGTTACACTGTCCTTTCCTGGAGCTTTGCCGTTTTCTATCGATTCTATAACATTTGTTACTTCCTCCACTAGAATATCTGGCATTTGTTCTTCCGTGGGTATTGTCGTCTTTGATTGGTTCTGATCTTCATATAACTGGGAATAAAATTTTCTGACAACCTCTAACATTTGCGTACGCGCCCTGCATACTGTGCCATCCTCACGCCTTAACGCATATATTTGCGTTCTTTTGTTTCTCAGCTTCTGTTTAGCCTTGTTAATTCCTTTGTTTTCTTCCAGGGTTTTTTCCACTAGCTGCATGTTGAATCGGCGCTTGTCCTCTCTAATAGGTTTTCTTATAGTTTTGCAGAGCTCAGTGTACTCGACCCTGCTAAGGGACTACCTGCATTTCTCATTGCCCACTGTTTCCTCATTAAATCAATGGTCTCACTGGAGATTTTTGTCTGTTTGAGACATTTTTCTTCTGGTGCTATTGAAACAGCCGTTTGAAGCGCATTGTTGGCGATTTCTTCATATTGAACTGATAGTTCCACTTCCTCCAGATCTTGTAACACAGCAAACCGGTTTGACAAGGCAATCTCAAAATCGCTTCCTCTCTCCAGCAGTTTCCCAGAATCCACTTTGCCCTTCTTTAATCTTACCATTCTTTCGCGTTCTCTTCGACAGTTAATCATAACTTTTGCTTATACCATTCGGTACTCACTTCCAACATTAAAATTGTTAAGGACAGTACAATTGGTAAATATTGTTTTATCGTTGTTCATGATGTAGTCAATTTCCCTTGTGAGCCCAGATGGACTTTTCCATGTCCATTTTCTGCTGATATTTTTCTTATAGAACGAATTCATAATATATTGTTCTTGTCCTCCGGCAAAATCAACCAATCTGTCATCTCTTTTGCAGTTGCATTTTCTTCAGTTCTTGTGGTTCTAATTCTGGCATTAAAATCACCCATCAGGATTTTGTATCTACATTTCTCCTAGTATAAAAGCTGGGCCTCATCATAAAATTCCTCAATTTCCTCATCCCTATGGCTTATAGTTGGTGCATAAGCTTGGACGATTTGAAGCCTAAACTTTTTATTCAGCTGAATGACGCATTAGGCTAATCGATCAGATGTACTTTCAAATTTTACTACACTATCCTTCAGCTTTCGATTGATGGGCCATTTTCCGTACCTCGAGTGTAAAGTACATGTCCAGTTGGTTCCAGTTTGATTAACTCTTCGCCCTTTCTTCGTGTTTCACAGAGCCCAATAATATCCCAATGTGCAGACTGGTCTAACCCGGTGATCCTTAGCACCCTCTGCCTTGGGGCAGGCCTTCCCGCTGCCGTAGGTAGTTGCCCCTTGGCCTCCAGGGAATGAGGGCCGTGCTTGAGGTTGTACTGTCATATTAAAACATATTGAAACACCATGCTGAAGGTATGGACCGTAATCTGCCACGCTGGTCCAATGCTGGTTGGCAGATTTTGGATCATGTTAGTCTGAGACCTCTGCCTTGACCTGTCCGCTAGGGGTGACCCTCCCAGGAGCATAGACTCCAGACGGCATAGCTCAAAACTTCATTGCCCTACTCAAACCCCTTTACCACGTCAAGGTTTGATATATATATATATATATATATATATATATATATATATATATATATATATATATATATATTTATATATATATATATATATATATATATATATATATATATATATATATATATATATATATATATATATATATATATATATATATAATATAATTATATGTTACATAATTATAATTACATAATTATATATATATATATATATATATATATATATATATATATATATATATATATATATATATATATATATATATATATATATAATTATGTAATTATTATTTTCCTTTCTATTTTTCTTTCTATCTTTTAGCCAAAACAGCTTCAATCCTCCAAAAATTTTCGGGCGATGCGAGTAGTATTAAGGATTACCGCCCTCTGCATTATTCTAAACAGATCCTCTTCTAGCCCTAGAAATTTGATGTCATTTTTCAGGTTCCTTGGTATTTGGTATAACTTGAGGTCTGTATATTTTTTAACTTTTTATTCAGCCGTCTTTTGAATGAATGTTGTGTGTTTTTGGAACAGCTATGTCGATCAGGAGAGCTGTTTTCTTCTTTTTGTCCAGCAAGATTCTGGCCTATTACAGTGTACGGTTTTGTCAGTTATTATTGTTCGGTCGTAATATAACCTGAAATCGCCCGAATCTAGTACCGCGTCTGGGATGTATTTATAATAGGGAACTCGCTCTGTTATAAGGCTATTACGACTTGTAAGCTCCGGGTGGACTATACTAGCCACCTGGATCTGGCCATCAAGATCATGGGGGTGTCTACCAGGTAGAGACATATTTTTCCACTCTTGTATAATTGTTCCAGTTGTCTGAATGCTTTCATTTTGCCGTTCCATTTGTTTAAGATTCAGAGGTCTATACTTATCATCAGCTAAACACACGCTGGCATATAGCGGGCATTCGATCATTCTTTGATGGAAATATGTTCGTAAACTGGATATTTGTTTTTCGTGTAGATACATATATTTGTAATTCCTCTCCCTTCTTCAATTCTTGGTAATATCGTTCCAAGAATTGAATTGGTAAGTCGTTTTTTTACTACTGTGCGGGTGGTGTTTCCTATATTTCGTTAGTGTAGTTCTAATTATTCGTTGTAGCCTTTCAATATCTGTGTTTGACCAAGATATAATTCCAAACGAATATGCCAAGGCTGGTATAGCAAAAGTGTTTATAGCTTTTACTATATTTTTACTGTCTAGGTCAGACCTGCATATGCTTTCAAGTCTGGACGTGAATTCCTTAGTGTTTCCTTAATGAGTTTATGCTCAACTGTCTTGGACTGTTGTATTCCAAGATATTTATATACTTCGCCCTCCTGCATTGGGTGCATATATTTTCTTGTTCTGCGTTGACAAACCCTGTCATCTCTAACTTAGATCCTCTATGTTAATAGTTCTGCATTTACCTAATCCAAAGTGCATGGTGATATCAGTTGTAAATTTCTGCACAACCTGAATGAGTTGTTGCAATTTCGGTGGCGATGATGCATACATTTTTAAATCATCCATCTAGAGCAGGTGCGACACATTTTGATTTTGGAGTTTATATCCGATTTGCGTCCTTTTAATCAGATAGATTAGACAGTGGATTCAGTGCCAGGTAAAACCACAGAGGACTCAACGAGCCCCCCCCCCCCCCCCCAATATGCCGCTTGTCAACCTGATTTCCCCATTCTTGGTGGTACTTCCATTTTACGATAAATGAAGGGTGGTGCGCCACTCTTTTATCAGTTCTTGAGGTGTGTTTATTAAAGCTGGGTGAATTTTGTAGTGTGCTAGTATCTTAATTAGCCAAGAGTGTGGAATCGAGTTGAAGGCCTTCTGATAATCAGTATGATAAATTTCGATTCTTCTTCCGAGCTGGTTTTAATATAACTGAATCTATAATAAGTTGTTCTTTACATCTCTGCATTCCCTTTCGACAACCCTTTTGCTCTTCATTTAGTATATCATGTTTGTCTATATGTCACGTGAGTAGTACTGTGAAACATGATGTTAGTAGTTTATATATCGTATGAAGGCAGATAATTGGCCGGTATTTTGCTGGGTTATTAGAGACGGTTCCTTTGGGGAGTAAATATGTTTTACCTTGGGTAAGAAATCGAGAAATTTCTTTTGGTTCTCTTATAAACTCATTGAAATATCTTACTATGAAAGGGCGAAGATATGTGAGCTTTTTATACCAGTACTTATGAATGTTATCAGTTCCAACGCTAATATTATTATCCTGCTTATTCTTAATGTAGAATCTCGGCTCATGCTGGTCGATATTTCAATGCCAAGATGAAAAAACAATTCAGCTATTTGTAGTAGCAATGCATTGTTGATCGACAAAAAGATTCGTTTTCCACTTCCCCATCAGGCACTTTAAAAAAATTAATGATCTGATCTCAACTCAACAAATCTCAACTCAACTCAACAAATCAACTAATCAATCGCGAGGGACACTATCGAATGTTTTCTTGTAGTCTAGTCTATATTTAAGTTGCGTTTTCTTTTTCGCGCTTGCTCAAGAACTACAGGATCGATCGTCAACTGTTCCTTGCAGGCAATGCTTGCTCTTATGCATCCTTTCTGTTCAAAAATGTTGTTTTTTCATAATGTTGGTAGATTTTTTCGTTGAGTAGGGCTGTGAACAGTTTATATAATACTGACAGTCACGTGATTGGTCTGTAGTTATTGGGTTGCCTAACGTCCCCTTTTTTGCATAGTAGGTATGTATTGCCCTCCATTAGGAAGCCGAGGAAAGTGTCTGGATTTATTAAATCTGTTTAAATGCATTTGCAAGCACGGGATAGGCGGCTGTAATGCTTTTAATCCAGAAGTTATGCAATCCATTTGGTCTTCCTGACAGCAGTGCAAATGTCAATTGCCGTGAAATCGTTACACTCCATATCTGGGAGAGCATTTGTCTATTCTTGGGTGGTTTTAGCCCAAGGAGCCAATTTTTCGTAGCCGTCCGATTTTTTCCAAACCGATCTCCAATATTCCGCAAAGGAAGACACATCCATATTCTTAAGTTCTGACTTGCTATTTCCTTCTGCTTCAAGTTCTCCTTAAAATATATATCATGTCAGGTTTGAATCATCGAAGTCAATGCCAGATCTTTGGCAATTATTTTTGCTTTTCTGGCTATGATTACTGGCTATGATTGGCTACTGGATTACTGCTATGATCTGGCTACTGATTACCAGAAAGATATTCTGAGATAATGTCAACTTTCCTCCGGAAATCATTGATATTGTTTTCAAGGTGCGTTTTCCAGACAGTTGTATTTTTCTGGACACTATGCGCGGTCGCATTGTTGGTGTAACTCTTTTAGCCTGAAATTTCGATGGCAGTCACTGTTGCACAATATAATGCAAGATGTATATCGCTTAGATTTATCATCCCAGATAGATGTGATTCCAAAACTTTGTTAATCTGCATTAGAGTAATACATGCTTTTGCAATATTGCGCAGTATTGGAATTTTTGGTCTATTCGATGGATTTGAGCCAGCAAAGCTGGTCAAATTGCTGTAAAACCTCTCTCGTATGTTAGAAAAGTTACGTTGCGAGATTGATTCTTCATTTCAGAAGATGAGGCTTCTGGTGATACATTTCAGGTTTGTTCTACTTGTTGCTCCTCTGTATTCGAGTTAAGAATGCCTATAGTATCTTCTTGATGTTGTTATGTAATGTTTTGATGTAGTTCATTACCGATTTATCTCTTGATGTTCATTAATTCCGATTCGGTTAGATAGTTTTTCCTTAGAAACAAATTTTTACGGTCGGTTAAGTTTTGCTCCGACAGCTAAGTTTCAGGGAACCTCTTTTATATTCTAGGTGGAGTGCATGCCTCCATCCAGGTAGCGGATTATCTCCGCACTGGTTTACGTAGTAATAGGCACGCATTACATCAATATTCATTTCGCGTGTCCATCTGATACGTGTAGTGTGTTCGGTTCTAGTGATAGCCCTCCGTATTGGGGGCGAGCCAGCAAGTACCGGGGAATTTCGATCTTCTACTCCATTATTAATTTCCGCTCTCTGTTGATTTTGTTGATTTTGGAGTCTTTGGTGTTGCTAGACTTAGATGATCTAATTGTTGTTCGAGCGTGCCATTCAGCTCTCGGCAGGATGGATTTCCACCTTGAACTTCCAGACGTGTGCTCCTCTCAGCTCGGGAAGGTGGGCTCGATGGCGCCACTCACCAAGCGGTCTATCCGCCCCTTGCCTTTCTATATTATTATTGTTACTAGGTGCGTATAGACCCGGTTGGATCACTCAAAGCATTCTGACTCATTTTCGAGTGTTCTTTCTGATTCTCCACGTGTCTCTCATCTTTTCTCCGTAGATTCTCTTTCTCTCCTCCGTCCACTTTGTCCCCGATCTCCTCGAAACTTCACTCTCTGATGCAAAGTTCCACATATGTATTTTGTTTCTGTTCGTTCTTCTATCCTCAATCTCTGTCGGGCCCATTTGTGCCTTTCCCAGATCAGCTCTGACTTGTGTGGTCAATGGTAATGTTGACTTGACTCCTTGTATGTATGTAAGAATTATGTTGGTGAATCTTGTCGGTGCGAGTCTACTGATATGTCCATAGAATTTCAACCTTCTTTTTCTTATGTCCGCTACGTTGGACATTCTCTTTCTAGAATGTAGTCTGTATTCTTCCTCTGTTAGTTTTGGGCCGAGAATTTTTCTCATAATTTTGCGTTCTTCTTTTAGTATAGTTTCTATGCCGCTTTATGTATGAAGTGTAAGTGTCTCGCTTACGTATAGTACCTCTGGTTTGATTACTGTGTTGTAGTGTCTTATTTTTGCCTGTGTGGATGTGCATTTCTTATTGTAAATATTGTGTGTCTTACCGTATGCCCTCTTCATCTTCTGTAATCGAGCATTTTGTGCTATCTTCTCTCCTCCTGTGGGTTGGAGAATCTCGCCCAGGTATTTGAAGTGAGTAACCCTATTTATTTTGACGTATTTGGTGTTCAAATTTTGGACATCTAATTTTGAGCAGAAGTTTTCGGTTATTTGAAAGGAGATTTATAGACCGACTTTCTCTGCACATTCCTTGAGGACTTCTATCTGTTTGGTTGCCCTTGTTTCATTATCTGCGCATGATATTTCCATGTGGTTTTTGGGTCGTCCGAGTCGTATTGGTTTCCAGTATCCTTGATTTTTCAGTTCTTTTTCCCATTCCCTTATGACTTTGTCCAGGACCAGGTTGAAGAGGAGTGGGAACAACCCATCTCCTTGGCGTACTTCGGTTTTAATCAGGAAGGGTTCGGAAATTTCTCCCATAAATTTCACTTTTGAGTTTGTATCGGTCAGTGTCTGCTTGATCAATCGTAGTGTTTTGGGATCGAGTCCTTGTTCTTCTAGAATGTTAAACAGACATTTTCGATCGATGCAGTCGCATGCTTTCTTGAAGTCCACGACCGTGCAGATGATTGGGACGTTCTGGATAGCTTTGTATTTCAGTATTGTTTTAAGTGAAATATCTGTTCAGTGCATTAGCGATCAGGGCAAAAGCCTGTATGGTACTCTCCAATTTTGTGTTTAAATTGTTCTTGTGTTCTCCGGAGAAGGCATACTGAGAGGATTTTGTAAGTGACTTGTAGTAAGAAGATTCCTCTGTAGTTGTTCACATCTGTTCTGTCTCCCTTCTTGTGCAGCGGGTGGATAAGAGCGCATTTCCATTCATCTGGTAATTTTTCTGTTCGCCAGATGTTCGTGATAATTTGTAATAAGTAAGTTCCTGCAGTGAATTTGGTCCGAGGTTTTTCATTAGTTCCGCGGTGATACTATCTTCACCACATGACCTGTTATTCTTTAGTTTGCGTATGTGCCTGTGGATTTCTTCCTGCGTTGGTGGTGGCGATTCTGAGTGGGTATAGATACAATTTTCTTTGGGGAATCTTGTGTCGCGTTCGGGGCAATTGAGGAGATCAGAGAAAGAGTGTGCCAGCTCCTGACAGTTATCCTGATTGGTTAGTGCTAATTTCCCATTCCGCTTTCTGAGGCAAAGATTTTGTGGTGTGTATCCACGAATTTCTCTTGCGAAAGTCCTATAAAAGTCTCTCTTGTTGTAATTGCGGAAATTCTCCTCTATGGAGTGTAGTTGTTCCTTCATGTACTTCCACTTGGTTTGCCTGATAACCTCTGAGATCTGTTTTCTAGTCACGTCAAAAAGCTGTTGACTTTCTAGGGATTTTTTAGTGTTGTATTCCTGAAATGATCGTGTGCGTCGCTGCAATGCACTTTTGCATTCCGAGTCCCACCAAGAGTGTTTTGTGTTCTTTTTCAATTAGATCAGTTCCTGTGCTTTTTGTGGAATTTTTCCCATGTATCTGCCTGTTCCTTTTCCCATTCCTCTCTTATGTGGGATTCCTTGATCTTTTTCGTGTCGAATATCTGTAGATGTGTTTTCTTGTGATGAATTCTATTCAAGGTGAACTTGAGTTTGATTCATGTTAGGTAGTGGTCTGAGTCAATGTTCACGCTCCTGCGGACTTGTATATCTTGAATCTCTCTTTGTTGTGGGTATGAGATCGCAACGTAGCCTATCTGAAATTCTCCAATCTGTTGTATAGGCGATCTTCATGTCTTCTGTTTCCGTTCAGTCGTTATATATATATATATATATATATATATATATATATATATATATATATATATATATATATATATATATATATATAACGACTGAACCCGAACGTTTATTTCGAGAACAGACACCACGCCGCTCCAGGAACTAACAATCCCTGGTTCTAAACTCCCAGTAGAAACACTGGACCTATAAGCTTTGAAGCAACCATAACTCGTGCAAGTAATAACAATGATAACCCAGGAGGTAACCAATCCACCCATCGACAGACAGCAATCGGGTTTTCGGATTCTGGGGAACATGGACTTTCACAATTTTAAAAAAAGTCGGAGCTTTCCGGCAAATTTCCTCCCAAAACACCTACATATATTGGCACCTTCAACATCAACACGCTTATCCAACCAGAAAAACTTCACAACCTAACTTCAGAACTTGACAGGCAAAAGATACTTGTGCTTGCCCTACAAGAAACATGCATCACGGATGAGGACACGGTGGACTACGGGAACTATCGCATATTCAATAGCAGAACAGACAAACGAGTCGCCAGGGACGCTCCGCTTCTGGGTATGGCCTTTGTGCTACACAAAGCGATAGTTAAATATCAACTAGGAAATCACCCCATAAACAATAGACTAATGACAATGCGCATACAGTGCACCAATAAATAATACATTATGATTAACGTACATGCTCACACAAACGGGGACAACAAGAAAAACCCCAGGTCTACAGGTAAATTCTGGGCAACACTAGAGAAGGTAATGTCAAAGGTCCACAAATTTTCCAACAAGAACGGCATAAGACTCTTTGAACTATGCTAACAGAATAACCTGAAGATCATGTCAACATCCCTAAGAAAATCTACACGAAAACAGAAGACATGAAGATCGCCTATACAACAGATTGGAGAATTTCAGATAGGCTACGTTGCGATCTCATACCCACAACAAAGAGAGATTCAAGATATACAAGTCCACAGGAGCGTGAACATTGACTCAGACCACTACCTAACATGAATCAAACTCAAGTTCACCTTGAATAGAATTCATCACAAGAAAACACATCTACAGATATTCGACACGAAAAAGATCAAGGAATCCCACATAAGAGAGGAATGGGAAAAGGAACAGGCAGATACATGGGAAAAATTCCACAAAAAGCACAGGAACTGATCTAATTGAAAAAGAACACAAAACACTCTTGGTGGGACTCGGAATGCAAAAGTGCATTGTAGCGACGCACACGATCATTTCAGGAATACAACACTAAAAAATCCCTAGAAAGTCAACAGCTTTTTGACGTGACTAGAAAACAGATCTCTGAGGTTATCAGGCAAACCAAGAGGAAGTACATGAAGGAACAACTACACTCCATAGAGGAGAATTTCCGCAATTACAACAAGAGAGACTTTTATAGGACTTTCGCAAGAGAAATTCGTGGATACACACCACAAAATCTTTGCCTCAGAAAGCGGAATGGGAAATTAGCGCTAACCAATCAGGATAACTGTCAGGAGCTGGCACACTCTTTCTCTGATCTCCTCAATTGCCCCGAACGCGACACAAGATTCACCAAAGAAAATTGTATCTATACCCACTCAGAATCGCCACCACCAACGCAGGAAGAAATCCACAGGCACATACGCAAACTAAAGAATAACAGGTCATGTGGTGAAAATAGTATCACCGCGGAACTATTGAAAAACCTCGGACCAAATTCACTGCAGGAACTTACTTATTACAAATTATCACGAACATCTGGCGAACAGAAAAATTACCAGATGAATGGAAATGCGCTCTTATCCACCCGCTGCACAAGAAGGGAGACAGAACAGATGTGAACAACTACAGAGGAATCTTCTTACTACAAGTCACTTACAAAATCCTCTCAGCATGCCTTCTCCGGAGAACATAAGAACAATTTAAACACAAAATTGGCGAGTACCAGGCAGGCTTTCGCCCTGATCGCTAGTGCACTGAACAAATATTTCACTTAAAACAATACTGAAATACAAAGCTATCCAGAACGTCCCAATCATCTGCACGGTCGTGGACTTCAAGAAAGCATGCGACTGCATCGATCGAAAATGTCTGTTCAACATTCTAGAAGAACAAGGACTCGATCCCAAAACACTACGATTGATCAAGCAGACACTGACCGATACAAACTCAAAAGTGAAATTTATGGGAGAAATTTCCGAACCCTTCCTGATTAAAACCGAAGTACGCCAAGGAGATGGGTTGTTCCAACTCCTCTTCAACCTGGTCCTGGACAAAGTCATAAGGGAATGGGAAAAAGAACTGAAAAATCAAGGACACTGGAAACCAATACGACTCGGACGACCCAAAAACAACATGGAAATATCATGCGTAGATAATGAAACAAGGGCAACCAAACAGATAGAAGTCCTCAAGGAATGTGCAGAGAAAGTCGGTCTATAAATCTCCTTTCAAATAACCGAATTCTTCTGCTCAAAATTAGATGTCCAAAATTTGAACACCAAATACGTCAAAATAAATAGGGTTACTCACTTCAAATACCTGGGCGAGATTCTCCAACCTACAGGAGGAGAGAAGATAGCACAAAATGCTCGATTACAGAAGACGAAGAGGGCATACGGTAAGACACACAATATTTACAATAAGAAATGCACATCCACACAGGCAAAAATAAGACACTACAACACAGTAATCAAACCAGAGGTACTATACGTAAGCGAGACACTTACACTTCATACATAAAGCGGCATAGAAACTATACTAAAAGAAGAACGCAAAATTATGAGAAAAATTCTCGGCCCAAAACTAACAGAGGAAGAATACAGACTACATTCTAGAAAGAGAATGTCCAACGTAGCGGACATAAGAAAAAGAAGGTTGAAATTCTATGGACATATCAGTAGACTCGCACCGACAAGATTCACTAACATAATTCTTACATACATACAAGGAGTCAAGTCAACATTACCATTGACCACACAAGTCAGAGCTGATCTGGGAAAGGCACAAATGGGCCCGACAGAGATTGAGGATAGAAGAACGAACAGAAACAAAATACATATGTGGAACGTTGCATCAGAGAGTGAAGTTTCAAGGAGATCGGGGACAAAGTGGACGGAGGAGAGAAAGAGAATCTACGGAGAAAAGATGAGAGACACGTGGAGAATCAGAAAGAACACTCGAAAATGAGTCAGAATGCTTTGCGTGATCCAACCGGGTCTATACGCACCTAGTAACAATAATAATATAGAAAGGCAAGGGGCGGATAGACCGCTTGGTGAGTGGCGCCACCGCCCACCTTCCCGAGCTGAGAGGAGCACACGTCTGGAAGTTCAAGGTGGAAATCCATCCTGCCGAGAGCTGAATGGCACGCTCGAACAACAATTAGATCATCTAAGTCTAGCAACACCAAAGACTCCATTACAAAATTAACAGAGAGCGGAAATTAATAATGGAGTAGAAGATCGAAATTCCCCGGTACTTGCTGGCTCGCCCCCAATACGGAGGGCTATCACTAGAACCGAACACACTCCACGTATCAGATGGACACGCGAAATGAATATTGATGTAATGCGTGCCTATTACTACGTAAACCAGTGCGTAGATAATCCGCTACCTGGATGGAGGCATGCACTCCACCTAGAATATAAAAAGAGGTTCCCTGAAACTTAGCTGTCGGAGCAAAACTTAACCGACCGTAAAAATTTGTTTATAAGGAAAAACTCTCTAACCGAATCGGAATTAATGAACATCAAGGGATAAATCGGTAATGAACTACATCAAAACATTACATAACAACATCAAGAAGATACTATAGGCGTTCTTAACTCGAATACAGAGGAGCAACAAGTAGAACAAACCTGAAATGTATCACCAGAAGCCTCATCGTCTGAAATGAAGAATCAATCTCGCAACGTAACTTTTCTAACATACGAGAGAGGTTTTACAGCAATTTGACCAGCTTTGCTGGCTCAAATCCATCGAATAGTCCATGTTCCCCAGAATCCGAACACCCGATTGCTGTCTGTCGACGGGTGGATTGGTTACCTCCTGGGTTATCATTGTTATTACTTGCACGAGTTATGGTTGCTTCAAAGCTTATAGGTCCAGTGTTTCTACTGGGAGTTTAGAACCAGGGATTGTTAGTTCCTGGAGCGTGGTGTCTGTTCCCGAAATAAACGTTCGGGTTCAGTCGTTATATATATATATATATATATATATATATATATATATATATATATATATATATATATATATATATATGTAGAAAGGGAGAGAAACATAGAGCAAACAAACAGACAAATCTCGACTAGAATACAAGAACATAAAAACAACGTAGAAAATAAACAAACCATTTCCGCTCTGTTCCAGCACCATCTAGGAACAGGACAAAAAATCAATTTTGAAGGAGCCAAAGAAATAGCGAATATTGAAAACTACAATGTCCGAACAATCAGAGAAGCTCTTGAAATAGAAGAAAGGGGTGAGCTAAAACGACGCTCGCAACATTCCAAAAGTATCGAAATCTCTTCTGAAAAAAGAAGACACATGGCAACGTGGCGGCGAGGAAGAAAAATCAATACACGGACACCCCACAGCGTTGCCGAGCGCCGCGAATAGTTTCGCACTACCCCGATACAATCTGCGCAAGACCGAGCGCAACGACCCGTGCATGTCAGATGGACTCTTCAGTCGAAGCGGACAACGCTTGAAAATGCCAAATGAGATTTTGGCGAAACGTCGTGACTCTTTACAGAATTAACCGATCGACACCCGGAATGATTTTGAAACATCTACCATCCATGAAAATATTAGATGTAACATCGATCCATCGTAATGTCGATCCACTGTAGGATGAAAGCCTCTTCAGCATGTTTCCAACTTTCACGGGCTTTCCTCTGCCACTCAGGTCCAATACACTTAACGACGATCCATCGTGCTTTCGGTCTTCTTTGCGGACGTTTGCGAGCAAGCGGTATCCACTCCAGGACCGCCTTGGCCCATCTGCCGTCCCATCGCCTCACTAAATGGCCTGCCCATCTCCATTTCAATCGCTTTATTCTTCCAATGATGTCACAAACTTTCGTTTGTTCCCTGATCCATGCGCATGACCTTCTGTCTCGTCTTGTAATGCCAAGCATACTTCTTTCCATTCCCCTCTGTGCTACCCGAAGTTTTTGAATTGATTGCGATGTAAGTGTCCAGGTTACACTTCCGTATGTCATAACGGGTAGAACGCACTGATCTAAGACTTTTCTTTTCAGGCAAAGTGGGAGTCTGCTCTTAAACACTATGTTGAGCTTGCCAAATGCCTGCCAGCCACATTTAACACGCCATTTCACCTCCCGGGCGGTATTCCCCTCCATTGAAATCCTCTGCCCACGATATATAAAGCTGTCCACAATCTCCAAATCTCTTCCTAAAACTGAAATTCTTCTGCCCTGAGCGAAGTTATTGAACATAACCTGACTCTTTTTCAAGTTTATTTTCAAGCCAAATGGTTCTCCGGCCCTTTACAGTTCTTGTATGCGTCTTTGCAGCTCCTTTGGGTCTTGTGAAAGGAGAACGATACCATCTGCAAATCTAAGATGGTTCAAGTTTGCACCATTGACCTTTACACCATCCTGTTCCCAATCCAATGTACGAAATACTTCTTCAAGGCCAGCTGAGAAAAGAATAGGCGATATTGCGTCACCCTGCCGTACAGCTCGTTCTACATTAATTCCCACTTCAAGATCATCAAGGTGAATTGTAGCTGTAGCTCCATCATATATCGATCCTAATAAGTTTACATATGCTTTATCTATCCCTTGGCTAAGCAGTGCATCCATTATCGCAAGCTTTGAGATGGAGTCAAATGCTTTTTCGTAGTCGATAAAAGCCAAGCACAGTGGCATGGTGTATTCGTTGTACCTTTCTATGGCCTGCTGTACAACCTGGATGTGATCCATTGCACTAAATCCACTTCTGAATCCTGCTTGTTCTCTTGATTGTGCGTCATTCAGTTTATTTAATATTCTTTTATAAATTATCTTAGTGAAAACTTTGTACATTATTGATAGGAGGCTTATTGGACGGTAGTTTTTTAAATCTACCTGTGCTCCTTTTTTATGTAAAAGGATCACTTCTGCATTTTTCCATAAGTCAGGTACTTTTTGTTCCTTGAGGCATTTTGAGTATAATTTTGCCAGTGTTTTATGTAACATCCGACCACCAGCTCTTAGTATTTCGACAGTTACACTGTCCTTTCTTGGAACCTTGCCGTTTTTCATCGATTCTATAGCATTTGTCCATTCCTCCACTAGGATATCTGGCATTTGTTTTTCCTTGGATATTATTGTCTTTGATTGGTTCTGATCTTCCTATAACTGGGAATAAAATTTTCTAACAACCTCTAACATTTATGTACGCGTCCCGCAAACTGTGCCTTCCTCACGCCTTAAGACATATATTTGCGTTCTTTTGTTTCTCAGTTTCTGTTTAGCCTTGTTAATTCCTCTGTTTTCTTCCAGGGTTTCTTGCACTAGCTGCAAGTTGAATCGGCACGTGTCCTCTCTGAGTCGCTTTCTTTATAGTTTTGCAGAGCTCATATTGCTCATTTGCTCATATTGAGCTGCTATTTCCACTTCCTGCGGATCTTGTAACACAGCAAACCAGTTTGACAAGGCAATTTTAAAATCGCTTCCTCTCTCCAGCAGTTTTCCAGAATCCACTCTGCCCTTCTTTGACCTTACCATTCTTTCGCGTTCTCTTCGACAGTCAAGCCTAACTTTTGCTCTTACCATTCGATGGTCACTTCCAACATTAAAATTGTTAAGGACAGTACATCATAAAATTCCTCAATTTCCTCATTCCTATGGCTTATAGTTGGTGCATAAGCTTGGACTATTTGATGCCTAAACTTTTTATTCAGCTGAATGACGCATTGGGCTAGTCTGTCAGATGTATTTTCAATTTTTACTACACTGTCCTTCAGCTTTCGATTGATGAGGAATCCAATTCCGCCACATCGGCTATTTTCCGTACCTCGCGTGTAGAGTACGTGCCCAGTTGGTTCGTGTTTGATTAACTCTTCACCCTTTCTTCGTGTTTCACAGAGCCCAATAATATCGCAATGTATGTTGTCCAGTTCGATTAACAGATCTTGCAATCGGGCCTCCGTTTTCCGTATATTTAGTGTTGCAATGTCAAAAGTCCAATGGCAGCCTGATCTAACCCGGTGACTCTTAGCATCCTCTGCCTTGGGGCAGGTCGTCCCGCTGCCGTAGGTATTTGCCGCTTGGCCTCCGGGGAATGAGGGCCGTGTATGAGGTTGTACTGTCATATTGAAATATATATATATATATATATATATATATATATATATATATATATATATATATATATATATATATATATATATATATATATATATATATATATATTTTTTTTTTTTTATTATTATTTTTTTTTTGAGGGGATTAGGAAATCTTCTAAAGACATCCATGTGTTCGATGTTCGGTGACATGGGAATGTCGGATTCATGCCCTTGTTGGAGTCATGCCTACCGACTAAAACCCTTCCCCCTCAAGGATATCTGCTCGTGGCCTGGAAACCGCCATTAGGCATTACTTCAGGACACACAACAGATTGTCAGTCCAAATTTGCCTTACGTCTTCTCTCGTCCTCTATTTTTGTCCTCATTATTTTCTCCACCATGCCCATTATTCTTGCCCACTGTCTTTTTCCTTCCAAAAGCAGAACGCCGATGTTGTGTTCCGTCACTTCTACGTTGCATTCGGCAGCAGTAGCAATCCGGAGCGGTTCCCATCTCGGGCAGTGGAAGATTGTGTGGTCCCTTGTATCCACCATCCCACAATAGCGACAATCCTTGTCCTCTGACTTTCCTATTCTGTGTAAATAATATCTGAAGGATCCATGGCCCGTTATTGCTTGTGTTGTGTAGAAATTTGTCTCCCCTAATTTTCTGTTGTGCCACTCTCTCACGTCTCGGATAAATGTTTTTGCCTTTCCCTCATAGTCGTTCCATTCTTTGTGCCAGGCTTCCAGTAATTTCTGTCTTGCTTGGGTTTTTGATTCCTTTCCCCTTTCGAATATTGATATGCTTTCCATGATTCGGAGTCTTATTGGTGGTAGACCAGCAACGGCTAGGATGGCCATTGTGGGCACGGTTCTATATGCACTTGTAATGCGTATTGCCATTTTTCTGTTTACTCTTTCGAGCATTGCCTCGTAGTGCTTATACCTTAATACCTTTGCCCAAATAGGCGCCCCATACAAAATGGTTGATATAGTGGCCTCCACCAATATACGCCACTTCCAGGCCCTTGGTCCTCCTGTTTTTGGGGGCATTTTATTTAGTATCATCAATGTTTTATTTGCTTTTTCACATGTCAGTTTGACGTGAGTGGTCATTTTAGCATCTTTGTCTATGAGAATCCCCATATATTTAGTTGCTCTTGTACTGTTTATTGTGGCACCCTGAATATTGATTTGGAGGTTTGTGAGTTTTCTTCTCCCCTCCAATATTACCATTTCAGTTTTTTTTGGTGATATTTTAATGCCCATTTGATCCATCTCCAGGGCTATTTTGTTAACAATATGCTGTGCCATTTCTTCCAGAACAGACCTGGTCCTTGCTCTTACCACCACAGCCAAGTCAAAGCGTACGCCACCATGGTAACTCCTTTCTCTGTGCTGATTCTCAGGATTTGATCATAGAAAATATTCCATAGTAAAGGTCCGATGATCGATCCTTGCGGTACTCCGCAGGTTATTGATATTTTGTCCCCCCACTGGGTTAATATATATCTGTCTGAGAGGTATGATTGAATCAATTTAATTAGGTACGGGCTGATTTTTGCCCGATATAAGGCATTTACTATCTTTTCCCAGGGGGCTGAGTTAAAGGCATTTTCTATGTCTAACGTGACCATTGCGCAGAATTCTCGGTTATTGTAGGCCTTTGTTTTTATTTCTTCAGGAGTTTCCATAATCTTCGATAGCGCATTTAAAGTTGATTTCCCTTTCCTAAATCCAAATTGGTTGTCGTGTAAGATTTTACGGTCTGTTATTTCTGTCTCCAGTCTGCTTTTGATCAGCGCCTCTAGTAGTTTTCCGGCAGCATCTAGTAGGCATATGGGTCTATATGATGTAGGATTTAGCAGTTCCTTTTTTGGCTTCTCAATTAGTACCAGCTTTGCTTCCTTCCATATATCTGGAAAATGGCCTTTGGCTAAGCACGTGTTCATAACACTGGCAATATTATCTGGATTATGCAAGGTAACAACCTTCACGATCTCTGGAGGAATGTGATCTGGTCCTGCGGCTTTGCCTGTCTTTATTTTGTATGCTGCATTTATAATTTCTTCTGATGTGAAAAGCGTAATGGTTCTCTCCAGGAGGTCTATGTCTGGCCATTTAGTTACTGGGCGCTTTGGAAACAGTTTATCCACTTGTTCTTGTATTTCGCGTTTATCTATTGTCCTATGTCTTTTCAATTTAAATTTTTTTGTTACAATCTGATATCCTTTGCCCCAGATGTCATTTTCTAGCTCTTCGCTTAAGTCTTTCCACATTTTACTTTTCTGTATTTTTATTGCTTTTTTCAGATCGTTCTTTGCTGTTTTATATGCCTGCTCTTTTGTGTAATCGTTGTTGTCTTTTAGTTTTCTAGAACGTACAAGTGATCTTCTTTGAGCTATGCATCGTCTTCTCTTTTCAGCAATTTCTGATGCCCACCAGTAAACTGGGGAATGATCGTATTCGGTTGTCTCTTCGATCGAATGATCGAATGATCGGTTGTCTCTTTCTTGGGAGATACTTGTTGCAGAGATGTTTTATTTGTTTAATGAGGTCATGTGGCGCGCTAACCATTGACCCCTTATTTTGACTTGTCGCTAAGTTGTTCTTAAAAGTTTCTAGAATATCTGGGGATATTCGCCATCCTCGATAGGATTCGCTTGTATATTCTCTTTCATTGTTCAATTTTCCCCGTGTGAGTTCGAAACATATATTACGGTGGTCGGACATGTTTTCGGACTCTACTTCTACTCGCCAATTAGTAATACTATTGCTTAATCCACTTGACGCCATAGTAATGTCGATGAGAGAACTGCCAGTTGCAGCGCAGAAAGTAGGAGTATCTCCTTCATTCACAGTAATTAGATCGTTCGCCTCTAACCATTCCTCCAGAATATACCCTCTTTGGTTTGTTGTTTTAGACCCGAAAATGGTTGTTTTTGCGTTTAGATCACCTCTTATAATTATATTTTTTTCAATTCCGCGTATATGTCTTTCGAGATTATATAATAATTCCTCAAATTCATTTATAGGTCTGTTTGGCGAAAAGTAACACGAGTATATAGCCTGGCCCTGGGTTTCTACGCAAAGTGATGGGTCACCGATAGTTGGCGGTTCACGCGGATAAAACAATTGCCATCTAGATCGCAATAATCGGTTGCCACCTTGTTTATGTTGGGTTCCTGACCGATTACTATATCGTTTTGTTTTTCATAAATCGTTTGGTTTAAGAGATTATGGGCTGCATAACACCGATTAAGGTTTATTTATATATATATATATATATATATATATATATATATATATATATATATATATATATATATATATATATATATATATATATTACTAGGTTCTCGGGTAGAACCACGTCGACGTTTCGGCTTCCACTTTGAAGCCGTATTCAATTTCAAGAGAATCTAGTTGTTTTTGAAAAGCCGCAATGAGTCTCATCACGGCTTCTTGGACTTGAGTAACGCTGTGATAAATCCTTCTTCAACATTTCGTGAAACATCACGTCATTGGTTGTATTTAATTCCTCCGCTATTTATTTCACAGTCGAATTCGCATAGTAGACGATAATTTCATGCACATTTTCCACAAACTCATCGTAATTTTTGGTTTTTGACCGGCCTGGCTTTGGGTCGTCTTCCAAAGCATTACGACCATTCTGCAGTTGCTTATATCACTCGAACACACGTTTACGCGCTAAACAAAACCATCACCATAAACTGTTTTCATCAATTCAAATTTATCGGTAATAGTTTTACTGACCAAAATTTAATATCAGTTCTTTGTTCCATCGGGTTTTTGTCACAATGTGACAAAAGGTACTCTGACTTTAAGCGCTATAACTTGACAATTGTTGATCGACTTTAATTGTGATAGTTTCGTTTTACAGATAAGATATACAGCTTTCAGATTATATATTGTTTCAATAGAGAGCGCTAGTAGTTTTCTTCGAGTTTAAAACGTTGCGTTATTTTACTAGACTGTGTATTTAAAAATTGTATAATTTAAAACTTTGAACAATAAAATATTCTTCAGAAAACATCCATGCGAAAAAAACCTTTTTTGTATATTGGAAGATTTCTTTACTGACAAACCACCAAGAAAAATCTGGTAATATTCCTTTCCAATCCCCGTGCTTGTGTTCGGGGCGCAATTCATATAATATAAGTAATGGCGTGGAATGAAAGCTTACCGAATTTGAAGTGCAGCTGAAGGATGTAATGTGGGATATAATTAGATTGAGTGATGTGAAGAAGGCCAAAGAAATCATCAATTCTTTTATTGGAACCTTGGATGTTTTCTTATATATTGTTATTTGCATGCTTTCATATGCAATCAAAAGCCCTATTATTATTTATCCTGTCTTAAGTTATTAATCGGGTACCGAGCTTTGTCCGACATGACAATTTATTGTTCTAGATTGTACCGAGCATACATGATAATTTTTTGTCAATCTGTTCAAACCGGGCGGCATCTGTAGATGCCTCGGCCGGCAATATGATAAAACGTTGAGTTTTAGAATTGAATTTCAAGTAAACTGTAACCATGTCTAGAAGCAAGAAAATAAATGTAGATAACCTATAGTTTGATAATACTTACTCGAAATGGATGAGATACTAGAAATGGATGAAAATAAATCAGTGATAGTGATATATCAGACACTGGCATTTTCAATTTGCATAAAACACAGCTAGTTTAGTACAAACATAGTAAAAGCGAAGTAAAAGATACTAATCGAAGTCAAACTGAAAATCTACCCACTGATGAGCAATATGTATGGCAAGATATAGCCGTCTTGGATGAGTATTTACCCAGAATTCCTTTTATAACTGGATTAGCAGTTGGAGCACAAATTCGTTCAAGCTGTCAGGAAACGTTACATTTCTTTCAAGTGGTTTTACTAACGAACTCATTTGACAAATTACGGAGGAAACCAACAAATATATCAGGATCAGTATACAGCAAAATATATTCTAAATCTTTTCTCTAGAGGAAATGCAGGTTTTTTAAAGACTAATTTTTTGAATATGCGAACATACCAACTGCTAGTACATGACAATCTCTATTCTTTAAGGTCGATACATAATACTTAGGGTCAATACAACATTTCCGCACTCTTTTTAGATATAGAATTATAGATATAAAATGACGTGTGTGTGTGTGTGAAGGTGTATCGCTCCCTTTTGAGACCTTGGTGTTCTGGGAGTTCTAGGCGCCACGGGTGTTGCCGCTGAAGTTGTAGGCGGTGTAACTGCTACCAGGTCAAAAGCAATAACTTTTTTAAACCGTGCAATAAACAGTCAACAACTGGAATTGTGAACAGATGCGTGAAGAGTGGCAGCAGGCGGTAATATACCTGATTTATAAGAAAGAACAAACTTGAATACGAAATCTATTACTTTATCATTATTTGGCTTACTTTTGCCATGGCATTATTTTGGCATTATTTTGCACAGCTTTATGAAGTTCTAAAAAATATAATAAAACGGATAATAGTACCATATATTAAAGGAATGGGCGACTATCAGATAAGGTTTAGAAGGGGACGCTCAACAATCAATCAGTTGATTATATAAAATAATAGAGAAAACAATTGAATTTGACACTCTTTTATTTCAAATATTCTGACATCAGTCCTGTTTAACAGATTATTAAACAAAGTCATCACTGAAAAAGACGTACATAGACGTAAATGGAATAGTGACGCAATATAGAAAAGCACATAGTAAGATATGAAGATGACCTAAACGTATTAACTCGATCGAAAAGATCATTAAGACATATGATGAAATAAAGGAGAAAGCGTAAAGAGGCAGTCTAGAAATAATTTTAGCAAAACAACGATGGTGGTAAAGAGAAGTAATCGAAAAAAGAACAGAACTGTATAATCGGTGGTGACAACATTGAAGTTGTGAATCAATATACTTGGAAGCAAACTAGATAAAAACATTACAGGAGAAATTTGAAATCGTATTATGAAGGATAACAAAACTACTTGCCCTCTGTAGTATGTTTTAATATCTAAACGTGTATAAAGGAACACAAATGTAAAAATGTATAACACAATCATTCGGCCATTACTCACTTATGGCTGCAAAATGTAGACCATTACAAAGAAAAATGAAGAGATGATTGCAGTATTTAAAAGAAGAGTACCCAGAAGAAATTTTGGTTTGAACTTTGGATTTGTGACTATGTGAGGGTCACCAACTTAGGTGGGGAGAATGCCAAAAAGCCGAATGCTAAGGAGAATCATGCAGTGGCTAACACCAAGAACGGTGGACTGAAGATACAGTAGCAGAATAATGTAAAAGCTGTTGAAGAACTGCGGTACATCAAGAACTGGCAAGGGGACTACAAGAGATCAATCTGGATTGCCAATGACCACTGACGCGCTGTAGCGAAGGAGGGTTTCAGGAAGAAGGGTTTCGATGTGGATAAACTAGCACGAGTAATACTCCACCCCCTGGACGCGCCTCGTAATGCAGATTGTAAATTAGCCAATTTTTATTTGTGTTGTGTATTGACCCTAAGTACTGTGTATCGACTTTAAATAACAGGGATTTCCATTTACTAATAATTGGTATGAGAAGCTCTCCAGGAAATGCTCAGGCATCGATACGGCGCGCTGGAGTCCAGTCTCTTGCTGCCCGATGATCGATCTGAACACACAAGTTTCACCCGCTCTCGCGTAATATCTTAACCTCCCAAATCTGGTTCTAAACTTTTGTAATAAACGTTACCAATAGAATAACTGCATTATTTTTGCATATTTTTAAACCCATAAATACAAAAATGGTGTCAGAAGTGAGATTAAAAAAAACCGTGAGAACACCGCGCAACGTAACTTGAAACCGGAAAATTGCCGCAACGTGACAGACAATGGCGGAAGCATCACAGGATCTGGCGCAAGCAATCTCCAGCATGTTGGCTAACGCGTTCCAGATATCTGTATCACAAGCAAATTGGTACGCCACCGCAGCAGCAATGACCCCCGGGATTCTCGGTAAGTCCGTGTAAATTTACCGACGGAATATCGATCAGTGATTATTTTACACGCTTCATCTGGCCACTGGAATTGAGCAAAATTCCAAAAGAACAACATGCAGACTCCGCATGTGTCTACATGGGTGCAGAGCTAAACGATGGCCTGAAGTTTCTGGTGAGCCCAAACTAACCGGAAAATCTCGCCTACAGTCAGATTTGCACGAAACTAATGGCTCATTTTGACTCAGCATGAAACAAATTCGCAGAGAGTATTAAATTGCGGCAGATTAATCAACGCAGTGACACATCAGCCCATTTCTCCTTGAGATTGAGGCAGGGTGCAGCATTTTGCGAGTATGCTGAATTTCCCGACCGCATATTGATCGAACAATTCCTGTTGGGTCTGGAAGCTCGAGGCATGTGCGACGAAATCATTGCCAAAAAGCCCAGGATGTTCGCCAGTGTTATGAAATAGCTGATACTCTGGAAGTCACTCAAAATACCCCGAACCAAGTGCATACCTCGGATGCGCAAAAAAGGAGCTGAACCGATTCATAAAATAGGCTACGAGAGGCCACTGATTCGAAGAATCGGGACACAGCAGTTATGGAGCAAATCAGAACAGCCGCACTACAGCAACCAAGCTTAGTAGAGGACCCAACAAATGGGTGCAGGCTGCGGTGAATCACACTACCGTAGACAGTGCTGCTTCCTTCATTCCAATTGTAACAAATGCGGTAAACTGAAACACATCAGCAGAGTGTGCAAGGTACGCACACGATCGAGAAATATATACCTGATTGCCGAAGCTGAAGTTACCGAATTGGAGGAATCTGCGGAAGAAATTGTCACTACGCAACGACTTGGAAAAATTAGAGATTATCGGCACCATGATATCCCTCGAACGAAGATTACTCGACGTGCAGTTGAAAGGAACCTCAATCAAGATAGAGCTTGACATTGGTGCCCTCTGTTCAATCATTAGCAAAAAGAAGCTAAGTATAGTTAAACAGAGCTTTGATTTACAGAAAACTGACAGACAATTCGCCAACTACACGGGCCAAAGCATTAACTGCATCAACCGCATTGAATTATTCCGTCATTGGAACAACAACCAAGAAACTCAACCTCTACTTGGTCGCTGGGGAGTTCCACATGCTTTGGAACTCCACTCCGAAACATCGAGTATCACCCTCAACCAAACACTTATCGCCAGAGCAACAACATTTATTAAATGGTATATTATCACGCTATTCTGATGTGTTTAGTAATACCCCGGGTAAGTTGACCAGTCCACCGGCAGAGATTCAGTTGAAACCAGGAGCCACACCATTTTTTTCTAGAGCCCGGGATATTCCACTAGGGCTTCGCGATGATTATGCTAAGAAAATTGAGGCTAAAATAGCTTCGGATTTCTATAACCAAGTCGACTATTCGGAATGGGCCTTGACAACACATGTAGCAGTAAAAAAAATGACAAACTGAGGATCAGGGACAACTACAAACCAACTCTGAACTCCCTAAAGAAAATTGATGAACACCCGATCGCTAAGGTAGAACACTTATTTAAAGAATGAAAGGACCTACGCTACGCTTTTTCCACCTAGACATCACGGATGCATCTATCCATCTGTAGGTGGACGAGATGTTCAGCCATGCTCTGACACTTAACACACCCACATATGGCCTGATTCACGCATCATGATAACATCCCCGCGATCTGGCAATGACGAATCGACACATTCCTTCAAGACCTTCGGAATATAGTTAATTTTTTTTTATTAAATAATAATATTTGCCGACCACTTCGATAACCCTCTAGAGGCACTGGGATCAACTTTAGAACGATTTAGATGGATAGAAACTCATGGATAGAAACTCAACCGTTCGAAATGCATCTTTGCCGAACCCGTGCTGGAGGCCCTAGGTTACAAGGTAGATGCCGAGGGTGTGCATAAATTCGACTCACACATACAAGCAGTTTGAGATGCCCCGAAGCCTACTACGCCGGAGAAACTACAATTATTTTTAGGTAAAGCAATTTAGTATAGTTCATTCATCCAGACCTATCAACAAAAGATCGTTCCACGTGGACTCCGGCAGGAGAAAAAGTATACACAGAGATCCAGGACTCACTAACCTCACCACAGATTCTAATCCAATATGATCCGTCACTCCCACTGTTACTGGCCATGGATGTGAGTGTAACCGGACTGGGTGCAGTGCTATCTCACCGGTTTGGCAATTGGCGGGAGCGCCCGGTCGTTTATCCAAATCGAATGATGACACATACAGGGCACAGGTACCCGCAAATTGATCAGGAAGTACTGGCTATTTTATTATAGGTAGTAGAGAATTTTCCTCTACCTCTATGCTCGCCTCTTTACACTGATTACCGACCACAAGCCGTTGACCTAGATATTGCACCCGGAGAAGTCCATACCCGTGCTGTACATCAATCGCATGGCGAACTACACGGATTACTTGGACAACTTTAATTACGACGAGGTTTTCAAGACATTCAAAGCTAATGTCAACGCCGACTACTGTTTCCGAGCACTCCTACCATAAAAAATCAACGCAATCCGCCAACACTCTCCACAGATGAAGGAGGAGTGCAACGAATACGATGATTTTGACCTTTTTGTAATAAACCAGATAACCCAGCTACCAGTTCGACGAGAGCTATTGCGCGGAAAACAAGGAAAAACGCGCACCTTGGCGCAATAATTCAGCTACTGGAATCAGGGCAGGATCTCACGAGATACGAATACAAAGCACCAGAAGACAGATACACCTATGCAGCGAACTGTCTGACGTTCGAGCACAGAGTCATTATACCGCCTGCATTGAGGGAAGCAATATTGAACAACCTGCACTCAACACATACAGGCATTGTAAAAATAAAAGGAATGGCACGCTCTTTCGTTTTTTGGCCCGAAATAGATGCAGATATTGAGCGCGTTGCTAAATCATGCGCAAACTGTGCGTCACATGCACATGTCCGACCAAAGTTGCAAGTTCATCATTAGGAGTATCCGAAGGCACCCTGGGAAGGAATCCCCATTGACTACGCAGGTCCAGTTGCAGGTGCAATGCTGCTGGTTATCGTGGACGCGTGTAATAAGTAACGGGAAGTCAAAACAACTTCAACCACAACCGCTGACACAGTTAAAATCCTCGATGAAGCATTCGCCACAAACATACGGTGCTCCTGTAAAAGTTGTGTCAGAGAATGGAACGTAGTTTACATCACAGGAATTCTAAAACTTCCTACGAGACAATGGATTTAAACATCATAAAATAACAGCCTCATAACAGTCATCGACCAATGGCCAAGCCGAAAGAAGCCAAATAATATCTACAACACGATTTGAATGAGTTCCTTCGAGAATACCATAAGGTGCCATACACCACCGCAGGACTTCACCCAGCACGACTCTTTCTGGGATGACTTCCGCACTAGATTCATTGATTCTGCATGACAACGGGATTTCTGGTTCGGCCAAACAACGTGTACATCAAAGTCACACGGAAACAACAAGCACTGAATTTTTTACAATTTAACAAATTTTTAAAAATTTAACAAATTTTTTACAATATTTCAAATGTTCCACCAGGGAAAATCTGTCGACTTTCTTTGTGAATGAATCCCAGGCACTATCACCACTCGTCTGGAAGATCTTTATTATGAAATCGAGTATGTGGGACGAAAGGTAAATCAAAAAGGTAATCAAATTAGAACTTTTTAGGCCAACCATAAATACGAAAACGCATAGCTACGAGTCAAGCGGGAGACGTCGACCTAATACTCCCATCAAGAAGACTGCGTTTCTATGATACAAGAATGGAAAATGCCAA
Organism: Cosmopolites sordidus; assembly: GCA_031761425.1. Lineage (NCBI taxonomy): Eukaryota > Metazoa > Arthropoda > Insecta > Coleoptera > Curculionidae > Cosmopolites > Cosmopolites sordidus. The sequence continues at coordinate 13,882 of JARFXV010000746.1, read as the reverse complement.
TGCACCTAACCTGGTAACAGTTACACCGCCTACAACTCCAGCCGCAACACCAGCGGTGCCTAGATCTTCTAGAATGCCAAGGACTCAAAACGAAGCGATACCTCAACAAGTACTTGTTCCGCAGGTCAACATGAAATGCTGTGTATTGGCCCTAAGTATTATTTATCGACCTTGAAGAATAGAGATTGCCCTTTACCACTAATTGGTATGAGAATCCCCTCCATCTCTTTGGCTATATGTGGATGCCCTTCCAGAAAAACTGTACATCTTTTGAGGTGGTCTAGTCATCAACCCATTTTTCGACATATCCGTAATTATTGAAGTGTCTCATGGAAAGTGCGTGAGACATCGATGAAAACAAGTGCTAGTCGGAAGTGGCCCCGTCTGGTGAGTATGGTGGGTGGGGCACAAGTTTCCAGCCGCAGAAATGGTGTCTCTGACCGCTTTCGTTGTGTGTGATGATGCATTGTCGGGCTGCACAACCATTTTTTCGTGTCTTGTAGCTCATTCTGGTCGCTTTTCAATCAATGCACGGTTCAAATTGATTTTTTGTTGACGGCAGTGAACAGTATTAACTGTTCCACCTGGTTTCAGAAGCTTATGGTACACGACACCCTTCTGATCTTAATGCACAACATTATCTTCTTTTCAAAGCGAACCAGTCTTGCAGTCGATATTGATGGGTGTTCTGAGTCAACTCATGATCTTCTGCATTTTAGGTTCTCGAAATCTATTAATTTTTCGTCTCGTCGCGATCCGATGCAAAAAAGTATTTATTTCATGCCGAGAAAGTAAAATTTCGCACACCGTTTTTCGATTTTCCATCTGTCTGTCGTTCAGCTGATTTGGTACTTATATAGTAAAATGGATACAACATCCAAAGGCATTAGCCTTCTGGATCTTTCCCATGGCATGCAGACGATCACAAATAATTCGGCGACCAACATTTAACCTCTCTACCATTTGTTATGGAGTTGGCATATCGACTTCTTCCAACAATGCTTGCAAATCGGCATCTTCAAATTTTTTCGGCTGACCTGAGGATTCTTTGTCTTTCAAGTCAAAATCACCACTTTTGAATCATCTAAAACAACGCCCACAAGCGTCTTGTGCAGGGACATTGTCCGCGAAAGTTTCCATAAGCATACGACCTTTCAGTCGCGTTTTTCTTTTGATTGAACAAGAAGAGCAGTATGTGTTGCAAATGCTCTTTATTTGCCTCGAAGCGCCATCTCTTAAAAAAATTATTATTTCCCGCCACACTTGGTAATCTTTGTACCAATTTCATTGTTGCCAATGTTTGTAAAACGTCATAGGCTTATCCACGCCAAATTGATTTATGCCGAGGCCGCACTACGGTTAAACCGCCGTTGTTTTTAACCGCGTGATTTTGTGAGTCAAGAAAACTAATTCAATCGGCCGTACTTGCGGTTTTTTCCCGCGACTGATTTTATAACCGTGAAATATGGCCCACGGGTAAAAATCGCGCCACAATTTGTAACCAATAGAACTTAGTTAACAATTTGTGTTTACGTCTTCTTTTTCTATTTCTTAGTATTAGAGCAACCATACATACTGCTCTCTTGAAATCCATCTTCAAACTGTGAAAATCGCGTGCAGTCTCGAGTGGTTAACCGCTCGCTGGAAAAAACCGTAGTGCGGTCTCAGCCTAGGTGTATTTTAACCATTTACTCGTCAGAGAATCCTGTAATAATTAGTACAAGTAATAATTTGAGGGTATAATGTTCACTGAATATGGAGGATGAAAAAACATTCCAGATAAGACTTAATTATTTCCTCCGGGTGGTTAATGTTATAAGGGGTCTGGAATTTTGGTGGTGCAAAATAACTGCCTCCCGGCTTTTTTAACATTTTGGACATTTTATTAATTGCAAGCTGTATAAAATAAAATCAATTATTCTGTGTGACGGTAATTTAAACATTGAAACAAACGGTATGAAATCTACTTGAGAGGGAAGGGTACTACAAATATTGGGGAAATTAAATATACAGGCCATTAGGTGAAAAATTTATTTAAAATACCTCAATTTTTATATTTACAACACTATAATTGAAATTAAACTTTCATCATAAGAAAAAAACATTAAAATATTTTTCTCTTATAAAAAGGATTTATAGGACTCGCTTTAATGGGAGTCTTAAGCAAGGGCTTTCCAGGTTTCTTGCTACTGTCGAATGGAATACTCGGTGATGAGATAACCTGCTGAATATGATCGTCAATTTCCTGGGATACATTTAATTTGGTATTTATTTTTACTCGTTTTGTATTACTTGTTACCGAGGATCTTTTCACTGGGGTGCTATTGTTACTTTTGTTGGTCTGTAATGTAAAAAAATATATATAGGTATATACACATATATACATATACACACACACACACACATATATATATATATATATATATATATATATATATATATATATATATATATATATATATATATATATATATATATATATATATACATGATGATTTCAATAAAGCATATTGCAAAAAGAAGTAACTGTATGTATAGAAAGTGTAATAAAACCATGCAGTGTTTTTTGTAACCCAGTGGTTGAGGGTGTATAACTCCCGACTACTGTTGTCTCATTGGACACAGTCCAAAGATATCAAAAAACTGCATGTATAAGCCATCCGACGAGAAGTCGGCGAAATTATGGATTGTCTGAGTGTGGATAGGGTCTCCCTATTCTTGATGAGAGAGCATATGTCGCTACCCTGATAAGTCTAACCACCAACAGACGAAACATCGGCCCTCAATGTAAGGGATGGGCTCATTTTGGCGGAGAGGCAGGTTGTTGTGCGTTCCACATAAGATTGTGGAACCTAACAGTTGGGGATAACTCTCGACTACTGTTGTCTTATTGGGCGGGCGCAGTTCAAAGATATCAAAAAATTGCATATATATATATATATATATATATATATATATATATATATATATATATATATATATATATATATATATATATCATTATTATTGGTGCGTATAGACCCGGTTGGATCACGCAAAGCATTCTGACTCATTTTCGAGTGTTCTTTCTGAACCGCCACACCTCTCTCGGAGAAAGGATTCTCCGTGGATTCTCTTTCTCTCCTCCGTCCACTTTGTTCCCAATCTCCTCGAAACAAACTTCACTCTTCCACATATGTATTTTGTTTCTGTACGTTCTTCTATCCTCAATCTCTGTTGGACCCATTTGTGCCTTTCCCAGATGAGCTCTGACTTGTGTGATCCATGGTACTGTTGACTTGACTCTTTGTATGTATGTAAGAATTCTGTTGGTATTACTGATATGTCCATAGAATTTCAACCTTCTTTTTCTTGTGTTCGCCGCTACGTTGGACATTCTCTCTGTGATCTTTCGAGAATGTAGTCTGTATCCTTTCTCTGTCAGTTTTGGGCCGATAATTTTCCTCATAATTTTGCGTTCTTCTTTTAGTATGGTTTCTATGCCGCTTTATGTATGAAGTGTAAGTGTCTCGCTTGCGTATAGTACCTCTGGTTTGGTGATTCTCTGCGTATAGTACCTCTGATTAATGTGTTGTAGTGTCTTATTTTTGCGTGTGTGGATAGGCATTTCTTATTGTACACATTGTGTGTCTTGCCGTATGCCCTCTTCATCTTCTGTGCTATCTTCTCTCCTCCTGTGGGTTGGAGGATCTCGCCCAGGTATTTGAAGTGAGTGACCTTATTTATTTTGCCGTATTTGATGTTCAAATTTTGGACACCTAATTTTGAGCAGATTTCGGTTTTTTGAAAGGATATTTGTAGGCCAACTTTCTCTGCACATTCCTTGAGGACTTCGATCTGTTTCGTTGCCCTTTTTTCATTGTCTGCGAATATGGCTAAGTCATCTGCGAAGGCCAGGCATGATATTTCTATGTTGTTTTTGGATCGTCCGAATCGAATTGGTTTCCAGTGTCCAGTATATTATTTTTTAGTTCTTTTTCCCATTTCCTTATGACTTTGTCCAGGACCAGGTTGAAGAGGAGTGGGGATAACCTATCTCCTTGGCGTACTCCAGTTTTAATTATGAAAGGTTTGGAAAATTCTCCCATAAATGTCACTTTAGAGGTTGTGTCAGTCAGTGTCTGCTTGATCCATCGTAGTGTTTTGGGATCGAGTCTTTGTTCTTCTAGGATGTTGAACAGATATTTTCGGTCGATGCAGTCGTATGCTTTCTTGAAGTTCACGGACGTGCAGATAATTGGGACGTTCCTGATAGCTTTATATTTCAGTATTGTCTTTAAGTTAAATATTTATTTAGTCAATGAGCGACCAGGGCGAAAGCCTGCCTGGTACTCGCCAATTTTATGTTCTAATTGTTCTTGTGTTCTCTGGAGAACGCATGCTAAGATTTTGTAAGTGACTTGTAGTAAGGAGATTCCTCTGTAGTTGTTCACATCTGTTCTGTCTCCCTTCTTGTGCAGCGGTTGGATAAGAGCACATTTCCATTCATCTGGTAATTTTTCTGTTTGCCAAATGTTCGTGATAATTTGCGTAAGTTCCTGCAGTGAATTTGGTCTGAGGTTTTTCAATAGTTCCGCGGTGATACCCTCTTCACCGGATGATCTGGTATTCTTTAGTTTGCGTATGTGCCTGTGGATTTTTTCCTGTGTTGGTGGTGGTGATTCTGAGTGGGTATGGATACAATTTTCCTTGGGGAATCTTGAGTCACGTTCGGAGCAATTGAGATCAGAGAAAGTGTGCCAGCTCCTGACAATTCTACTGATTGGTTAGCGCTAATCTCCCATTCCGCTTTCTGAAGCAAAGATTTTATGGTGTGTATCCACGAATTTCTTTTGCAAAAGTCCTAGAAGTCTCTCGTGTTATAATTGCGAAAATTCTCCTCTATAGTCTAGTTGTTCCTTCATGTACTTCCTATTAGTTTGCCTGATAACTTTTGTGGTCTGTTTTCTAGTCACGTCAAAAAGTTGTTGACTTTCTGGGGATTTTTTAGTGTTGTACTCCTGAAATGCTCGTTTGCGTCGCTGTAATGCACTTTCGCATTCCGAGTTCCAACAAGGGTGTTTTGTGTCGTATTTCAATGGGATCAATTCCTTGCTTTTTGTGTAATTTTTTTGTGAAATTTTTTCCATGTATCTGCCTGTTCCTTTTCCCATTCCTCTGTTATGTTGGATTCTTTGATCCTTGTTGTGTCGAATTTCTGTAGATGTGCTTTCTTGTGATGAATTCTCCTTGGGGTGAACTTGACTTTGATTCGTGTTAGATAGTGGTCTGAGTCAATGTTCGCGCCCCTGCGGATTTGGACATCTTGGATTTCTTTTTGTTGTGGGTATGAGATCGCAACGTGGTCTATCTGGAATTCTCCAATCTGTTGTATAGGCGATCTCCATGTCTTCTGTTTTCGTAGAGATTTTCTTAGGGATGTTGACATGATCTTAAGGTTATTCTGTTGGCATAGTTCGATGAGTCTGGTGTGGTTATTATTGGTAAATTTGTGACCGTAAAGTCGCCCAGTAAAATTTTGACGTCATCCTTTGGGACCTTTGCCATTACCTTCTCTAGTGTTGCCCAGAATTACTCTGTAGACTTAGGGTTTTTCTTGTTGTCTCCGGCGGGATATATATATATATATATATATATATATATATATATATATATATATATATATATATATATATATATATATATATATATATATATATATATATATCTGTGTGTGTGGGTGCGGCGTGGCCCAGCTTCTCGACAACGAGAAGTGCAAGTACAAAATCCTGATGGGTGACTTTAATGCTAGAATTGGAAAAGCAAGAACTGGTGAAACTGCTACTGGCCCATATGGAAGTGGTGAGCAGGATAATAGAGGCGACATATTGATTTTACTGAAGGACAAAAACTGTACATTATGAACTCGTTTTATAAGAAGAAATCAACAGATGATGAACATGGAGAAGTCCATCTGGTCTCACAAGTGAAATTGACTACATCATGTCATGCGAAAAAACAATATTTTGCAATTGTATTGCCCTTCACCGTTTTAATGTTGGAAGTGACCATAGAATGGTACTAGCAAAGGTTAGCATAAACTGCTAAAGAGAACGTACCAGAATGGTAAGAGAGAAGAAGAAGGGCAATGTGAATTTTGGGAAGTTGCTGTAGAGGGGTAGCGATTTTGAGATTGCTTTATCGAACAGCTTCGCTGTATTGAAAGACCCGGAGAAGATGGAAATAGCATATCAGTATTTAAAAAAACATCGATAATCTGCTTGAAATGCCTGCTGCGATAGCACCAGCAGAAAAAGTTACAAACAGTCAAAAATCTCCAATGAGGCCATTAATTTAATAAAGACACTATAGACAATGAGGAATGCAGGGAGTTTTTTTGATAGTCGCAAACGTTGAGCTTTGCAAAACTATAAGAAAATGTATTCGAGAGGAAACGCGTCGGTTCAACATGCAGCTAGTGCAAAAAACACCAGAAAAAAAACAAGGGAATAAACAAAGCAAAACACAAGCTGATAAATAAAAGGACACACATGTATGCATTACTGCGTGAGGATGGCACAGTGTGCAGTTAGCGTACGGAAATATTAGAGGTTATCAGAAGATTTTATTCAGTTATATGAAGATCAGAACTGGTCAAAGATTTGCTATCTTTGCCCAAAGCTATCTTTGACAAATGCTATCTTTGCTTTGCTATCTTTGACAAATGCTATAGAAGCGATGAAGAATGGAAATGCTCCAAGAAATGACAATGTAGTTGTTGAAATGTTAAAAACTGGTGGTCGAAAATTATATAAAATATGCCTCAATGATCAAAAAATACCCAACCTATGGAAAAATGCTGAAGTGATTCTTCTTCATAAGAAAGAAGCACAGGAATATTTAAACAATTACCACCCAATAAGGCTCCTATCAGTAATGTACAAAGTGTTCACCAAGATAATATCTGAAAAAATATTAAGAACACTGAATGACGCACAACCAAGACCAAGCAGGATTCAGAAGTGGATTCAGTACAGTGGATCATCCAGGTTGTCCAACAGGCCATAGAAAGGCACAATGAATACACCATGCCACAGTGCTTGGTTTTTATTGACTGAAAAAACATTTGAGTCAATATTAAAGCAAGCCATATGAATGCATTTCTTAACCAGGGGAAAGACACACCCTATGTGAACCTAGTGGGATGCATGTATGATGAGGCTACATCGACAATTCACATATATGATTTAGAGGTTACATTCAATGTAGAACGAGGTGTACAGCAGGGTGACTCAATATCGCCTATTATTTTTTTGTTCCGTCCGCCTTAAACAGGTGTTCTGTATTCTGGACTAGGAACAGGCGGGAATAAAAATCATTGGTGCATACTTGAGCCATATTAGATTTGTAGATGATATCATTCTCCTGTCACAAGACTCAGATGAGCTACAAAAGCACATAAAAGAGCTGCAAACGGCGGGAGAACCATTTGGCTTGATAATACACCTGAACAAGAGTAAAGTTATGTTCAACAAATGTGCTGACAGAATAATTTCTATTTTAGGAAGATATTTAGAGGTTGTGGATCACTACAGATATCTTGGATAAAATATTTTAATGGAACATGATACTGTCCGGAAAGTGGAACGTGCTAATTGTGGCTGGCAGGCTCAACATAGTGTTTAAGAACTCCCACTTTCTCTGACGAGAACAATTTTTGATCAACGCGTGCTGCCTGTTATGACATACGGAAGAGAAACATGGACACTCACATCAAAATCATTTCAAAAACTTCAGATAACACGGAGGGGAATGGAAAGTTGTATGCGTGGAATTACAAAGCTGGACAGAAAGACCTGTACATGGATCAGTCGCAGTCGGACTCGAGCTGACGTAGATGACAGAGTGAGAGAATAGTCATCGTATAAATGGATCTTTTCGGAAGGCAGAATTAATCAAAATACGCCTCGCGCTATCCTTCGGCGGACGTTCGCAGTATAGACGGCGTTAACCTTCGTCATACAACGATTGTCCATACAATGCAGAATGAAGGCCCCTTCAGCATGTTTCCAACTCAGGCGATCCTGAGCCTTCCTTTACCATCTGAGTCCAATAAACTTGATGTCATCAGTCCATCGTGTCTTGTATTGACGTTTATTAAGTTGTATTCCAGGATTGTGTTGGTCCACTTGTTGTCACTTTATGTTGCTACATGGTCTTCCCTTTTAACTTCTGTCTACACTTTGGTTAATCAATGCATCAATTATAGCTTCTTTGAGATGAAATCAAATGCCCTTCAGAGTTAATAAAAGCCAAGCACAGTGGCGTAATGTATCCATTTTGTTTTTCTATGGCTTGTATTGAATGACTGTACTGAAACCTTCTTGCTCTTTTCTGTGTATGATTTAATATTCTTATACTCCCTTAACTATTGTTTTGGTGAAAATTAACATTACGGTACATAAGTGAAAGAAGGCCTATTAGGCGGTAATTCCCTAAATCTTGCTGTGCTCTCTTTTTATGTGGAAGAATCACTTCCGCATCCTTCCATAAGTAAGTACTTTTTGTTTTTTGAGATATCTTAAGTACAATTTTACCAGTATTTTATGTAAAGTTTGACTATCCTCTTTTAGCATTTATATTGTTTTTCTTGGAGTATTGTAATCTTTCATCGATTTATAACATTTGTTACTTCATCCACCAGAACATCTGGCATTTGCTCTTTCGTGGGTAATGCTGTCCCTGGTTGGTTCTGATCCTCATATAAAATCGGAAAAAATTCTCCGACAACCTCCAACATTTCCATATGTGCCATCCTCGTGCGTTAAGGCAAAAATCTGCGACCTTTTATTTCTCAGCTTGTGTTTAGATTCACATTCGATGAAGAGGTCTACAGCGGGTTATACATTAAATTTTTCATGCAAATGGGTTTTTGAATAAAATATAATAGATTCTTTTTACTTTATTTTAAAACTTTATCATAAATAATATTGATAATCGATGTGAAACACTTTTAAAAAACTGTTTGCAATAAATTATAAATGAATTAAAATTTAAAAATTAAAAAAAAATCACGTCACTACGAAAGCGTCACGATTGGCAACCATGTTTAATGGTTGTTAATTAAAGTTTGTCAATTTTTGTTGTTTGTTTTTGTTGTTGGTTGTTTGTCAATTAAAGTTTAATGCAAAAAAATATTGTTGGTTATAAATTTAATTTGGTAACGTGTGACAAAAGGTTCATAAAGACCAATTCAGATACTACACCTGGTGTGGAAATTTATATGGTCAGAGATTTTATAAAAAAATGACATGCGGTCCATGCAAGTCCTAAAATATCCATTTGAGTTTTTTTTTAAATAATGTAAATGTAAATAAGAAACAAAATATTTTTATTAAGTATAATTAAATTATTTGCAGGGTGTCACGCGAAAGTTACAGTGGCAAGACTATAGATTATGTTAATAATAATAATAATAATAATATAACCGCAAAAATTGTATTTGCACGGTGAAAGGACGTGTGTGCCCGGAACATAAAGTGCTGAGTAAAACTTATACAGTTAGCCTAATTATTAATGAAAAACTAAGAAAAGTTCTAGACATTCAATGTCATGATTGTGTAGCTTCAGCAGGTAACAAATACTCAAACATAAATTGATATAATGTTTGATTATTGATATAAATAATAATCTTTTATATATATACACACACTATATATATATATATATATATATATATATATATATATATATATATATATATATATATATATATATATATATATATATATATATATATATGACTTTCGGTCAGTGTAAATAAGTTTTAATTTTTTATTGTTTTATTTACGTTTCGGTTCTACAACGAACCATCATCAGAATACTTCTAAAATAAAAATTACTTTTATAAAAAAAAATACAAAATTGCATTTAAAAACCTACCAATATCAATTAAACAATTACATTTTTGAATTTTTTAACTAATGTGTCAATTTTTTATAAAATTTTTAAATGACATATTTGGCTTTTGACATATTTAACAATTCTTCTACCTTTTTTGTTTTTTATTATAACCTAATTGTTTTGAATTTTTATGTGGAATAATATTAGATGCAAAAATAAAAAAATATGAAAATTTATTATTTAATGATGTTATTATATATACAACTTAAATTATCTGTATCATTTCTGAAATTAATGGTATTATTTATAAATATTATTATTATTATTATTATTATATTATTTTTTGAAAGTCCCAATAAATAAAAAAAATAATAATACTAAACGGGCACGAAAATATATGTAATGAAATATATATATATGTATATATATATATATATATATATATATATATATATATATATATATATATATATATATACATACATACATCTATATATATATATATATATATATAGGAAATACATACATACATACATACATATATATATATATATATATATATATATATATATATATATATATATATATATATATATATATATATATATAGGATATATATATATATATATATATATATATATAGGATATATATACATACATACATCTATATATATATATATATATATATATATATATATATATATATATATATATATATATATATATATATATACATATATATATATATACATATATATATACATATACATATATATATATATATATATATATATACATATACATATATATATATATATATATATATATATATATATATATATATATATATATATATATATATATATATATATATATATACATACATACATCTATATATTTATATATGTGGTGCTTGGAACTCTTGATATGAACGTTTAACATCTTGTGGCACATTTAAAAACTTTTTTTTGAGTTATTTTTGTAGTATTCGTACAAAATGGTACGAAAAACGCACGATAACTTATGAGATTGGATATAACAAGAATGAGTTGATTAAAAACTAAAACATTTCTATCAGCTGTCTGTAATGTTGAGGGAAATAAACATTGTGACGTCACACGTGCTTGGGTTTTTGGGGAACTGTCGGGGCGTCATCGGTACTAGGTGTAAAAATTTATTTTCAATTTGATATGATTTTTTAATTATAAGGAAAAAAATTAAAATAAAAATAGTTTTCTTCAAAATTCCAATAATAATCTATTTTTGTTATTTTATGTTTTAATATATTACCTACATTATTTTTTCCTTGAAGTTTGTTTAATACATCTTTAACTTCGTTTTCACCTTCAATCTTCTTCAGCTTTTTAATATGTTTCTTGGAAGGAATAAATATTTCATATTCACCTGTTTCAATTTTAAAATTTGATTTATGCCCCTCTAAAATAAAAATATAAATCTGATTACCAAATAAAGTTTATACAGAGGTAATAAAAATATACCTTTAATAATTTCGGAAATATTCCATATTTCCTTTGTAACATCATTATTAGGGTCTTCCTTATTAGAATTATTGGAACCTGTAAGACAGATTAAATCACCAATCAAAACATTGTGAGCAATATTTCTATTGGAACCTTTAGCATGAAACACTAAACTATAAGAGATTCAGCAGAAAATACCAAATCATTTGTTGTTAACTCCTCGACGTTCGTTTTTCTAATATGGTCAGTGATAATCATCATCAATTGAATTATCTTCTGATGATGCTGACATGATTAGCGAAATATGCATCAAGAAGTTTAAAACTGGTGATTTAGTGTATAGTGGTAAATTTCTTTGACTTTAGTTGTTTTCTTAGAGGTTAGAATAAAAAATTACCTATTGAATTCCTACTACTTTCAGGAGTAACAAACCAGAAGCCTGAATTCCTTTCAAAGCAATAGTCAATTTCTGTATTGCTACTTAATTTCTTTTGATCCTTATTCAGTTTATTTTTCTTTTTTAAGGTACTTTTCTTATCAAGTTGCTTAGTGCCAGTCAGTTTTACCTTTTTTTGCAATCTTTTCAATTCTGCTTCCTCAATCATATTTATTTCTTGTTCTAGTTTTCCATTATCATTTTTTTTAATTTTCTTACTTTCTGGAGCATCTTTATATTCTGTATTGTCTGGAAAGTTATAAAAACTGTCTTTACCTAATTTACATTCAAATATAAAGATTTTACCTAGTTTTCTTTTCTTTTGTTTTCTATCTCTTTGTAATAACTTTTCTTCAAATTTTATTAACCTTTTAGCAGCTTTGGTAACATTGGTATCATAATTCTTCAACTGGTTTTTCTTCTTTTCTATTTTTTTTGTTCCTAAAGGATATGCACCTTGATACAGTTTTTGGAATCTGAAGAGCTTAACTTACAAAAAATCTTATACAAGCCTAATTAAACTTACCTCTCTGCCCACTGTGTTAAAAAATGTCTTGTTAGTTTTGAAGTTTTCTGATCAGTTTTAAATTTAATAAAATTTTCTGCAATTTCTTTACTATCAAATTTTATTTGAGGCAATTCTACATCTACTTTTCCTGCTCTAGGATCCAGTGGTCTGTTCTCATTGGAATACATATTGGTATCATCAGAAGCCTCAGCTTCATCATCAGACACAATGATTTTTTGAATTTGGTTTATGGAACCAACAAACCTTTGCTGAAGTATCACACATTAATTTAGTATTACTTAGTTAAAAATAACCACTTACAGCTTTCCAAATATTATATTTTTCTTCATATTCTAATCCCAATTTGTGTTGTTTCATTAAATGAGTAAAAATAAACTTATTAATCCATTCAATTATACGTCGATCTTCAGCAAAAGCCAATTTGAAAATATATGGTTTTACAAAATCTACAGTTCTCAAAGTTTGTAATTTGCCATCTGCTACTTTAGCAAGTTCTTCTAGATAAATTTCTGTAAAATGCATAAATAAACCCATTGGCGCCATTTCTGTTGTACTTAGTATAGTTTTCTGTAAAATTTCAGTAAATATTTCATTGTGATGCTTTTTGAAATTCACTTTCTTTAAGACGAACAGTGTCTGCCTTAAAAAACGTCTAAGAAACTGAAACAAAAAATATAATATATATATTTGTGAATATACTTAACAAAAGTAAGTGTACCATCATAAACTTATCCAATCTGTGTTGATCAATACCAAACCACTCATTTTGTAATGTTATCATTCCAACCCGAAAAAATTCCATTGCATGGTTGTATGAAAGACAGTGTATTAAATAAGCAATGTTTTCTGCACATTCTTCTTGAACTAGTGGTTTATCAGACATCCACATGGAAAAAAACAAGCCTTTCCACAGAACTTTAAAATTTTCTTCTGTTAAATCTGTATAAGACATATTTTAGAGTAATAAAGTTTTTTTTTCATTAATGCTACTTACTGTTGCCTTCAGATCTCTGTTGTAAATACCTTTTTAAATATTTCAGAGCTCTTTGTCGGATTTTTTCATCATTAGCTGCTAAGTTTTTAGCATAATTTAGATCTTGAACTATTAAAAGTTTTCTTTTTTTAGCGTCGTTAGATGGATTTACCTGGGCCATAGTAGATTCTACTAATTTCATTTCTAAAGTATTTGTTACTTAAAATAAATATTATTTTGATTAACATAAAGATCAGGTAATAAATTAAATTTATAAAATTTACATGCACTAGAAACTAAGGTTAGAATAAAAATGTTCAATGTGGCCAATAGTTCCAAGGTATATTTCCCTAGAATGAATTTATTAGCTTCTTATTCGATCTACTGCATTACCAGCACGACTACATACTTGGTATAAATGTATATTGTCTAGATCTTTTTTTTTTTCTGGAAACATTTTTCAAAAGTTTAGATGCAATTAGTTAATATGTTTAAAAACACACAAAAATTGTGTTCAACTTATTGTGCCCTCTAACAATGGTGAAGACAGAATCTCCTTTTAATTCTGTGGCTCATAAATG